>OY987327.1:13977434-14682773 GCA_963920685.1 Polydrusus tereticollis | reverse complement strand
ATTTACACGTAAACATACAGTAATAGGAAAGCATACTACTGTTTGATAGGCAATTACATTTTACATCTGCTGTTGACATAAAAATACAATACAATACAATTTAAACTTGTAAGTATTTTTTGAGCACCTTGGCGATAGTAAATTTTTCAATTAATTAAAAATAGAAGTGCAACACAACTATATACCGGGTGTTGCATCGTCGAGCGGGACATAGGAAATCCCATGTAATTTTAAATGGGGTCAGTTATTGGCTTCCCTAATTATTTTAGAGAAAAATCCTATTTAGGTTTATTAAAGAGCACTAAAACCCACATTCAAAAGAATAACTTTAGATATTTTTGATGAGCCTGTTTACGGGTTATCGCCGATTTCTTTTTAACTATTTCTCCTTTTTATGGCCCCGTATTTGCGGGCACCAGTCAAGGTAAAAGATGACTGTCAAATAAAGTTGTCATTTTGAAATGTGTGCTTTAATGTTATAAAAACTCGTACATCGAAAATATTAAAGGTGTATTTATGAGTACAAATTAATCTGAATAAAACTAAAATAAAGTATCCAATTACAAGGTTAATTATGACATTTTACATGTTTCAATATTTTACTAATTAATAGGTAGGTACTATTAAATTGTTAGAACTTTAGGATTTAAGAAGATGTTCAAATATTCCTCCATTGACTGCTAGACAATAACCGAGGCGATCATAAAATTCTCTTCTTACATTCGCTAGTTGGTAAACTGAAATTCTATTGCATTCGGCAGAAATAGCATTTTTTAACTCGTCTAGATTTGGGTATTTTTTATCTTTGTATATCCTGTTTTTTAAATGGCCCCAGAGAAAGAAATCATTTGGCGATAAATCAGGAGACCTGGCTGGCCAATTTACTGTATGATTTAAGCCAATAACATTTCCATTAAAAGCACGGTTTAAATATTCCCGGACAGCCAGGGTACTATGTGCCGGGCAGCCATCCATTTGGTACCAAACTTACTGATTTTCCCTGGCGGCATCATGTAAAGTAGGTAAAATATGATCTTCAAGTAGTTCCAAGTAGAGGAAAACGGACAGTTCTGGCTCAGGTGGTGCTGGTGGTGCTGGTGGTGCAACTAACCCAGGTGGTTCGGTGGTGCGTTTTACGATCTAACCCAAGTGGTGCGGTGGTGCGTTTTACGATCTAACCCGGGTGGTTCGGTGGTGCGTTTTATAACCTAACCCGGACGGTTCGGTGGTGCGTTTTATAACCTAACCCGGGTGGTTCGGTGGTGCTGTTTACAAAATAACCCGAAATTAAACCCGACTTTTTACGACCTAACCCGGATGCTTTCATGAGGCGGCTTCTTATCTAACCCTAATTTGAACCTGAATATTTATGAACTGACCCGAGATAAAACCCGACTTTTTATGATTTAACCTTAGTGAAACGCCGCTGCTAAAGCGGGATAATTAAATCCCAATTTTTATAAGCCATCCTTAAACCCAACTTTTTACGATGCGACCTAAGCCATCCTTAAACCAGACTTTTTATGATTTAACCTTAGTGAAACGCCGCTGCTAAAGCGGGATAATTAAATCCCAATTTTTATAAGCCATCCTTAAACCCAACTTTTTACGATCCGACCTGAGACATCCTTAAACCAGACTTTTTATTATTTCCCCTTAGTTGAAACGCCGCTGCTAAAGCGGGATAATTAAATCCCAATTTTTATAAGCCATCCTTAAACCCAACTTTTTACGATCCGACCTGAGACATCCTTAAACCAGACTTTTTATTATTTTCCCTTAGTTGAAACGCCGCTGTTAAAGTGGTATAGTAAAAAACATTATTTATATTTTCTAAATTAGTGAAACGCCGCTGGCGGGTAGTAAAGTGAAATAAATCCCTAATTTATATGGTCTAACAAGATAAGTATAATAAAGCGGTACATTTGTCACCCCACAATAATTATTTATACCTAAATAACCCTCTCAAACCCTCTGCCGACTGGATTTAAAAGAAAGGGACATAAACCTTTATTTATTATTCCGAAGGACCCTCATTAAAATTCAGTAGCATATCTAATAATTGATTCCAATTTTTGCACCACTTATATAAAATACAATAAAATAATTACCATCTAGAACCATTAACTATCGATTTCTTTGTACTTGAAGTGGATAAATTATAGGACTATCTTGTAATGAGAACAGAGTAATAAAAAGTAAATAAAACTTAAATACGTATAAAATACCAAGCAGGTATAGGTACTATACAACTTGTGTTCGCCATCAGGTAGAACCCCCAATAAAATTATGAATATCAGGCGTAGGCAACAATAAGCAAATCACGTTGGTTTTTTAATTTATTATTAATCTGGCTAACTTAAGAAACTCACAATATAACGACCATCCAAAAAAAAATCATAATACATTACTGGGTGTGAAAGCAATTGCGCTGCAAAATATAGTGTATACCGACTCTGAGGTAGTTAATTAAAATCCCAATTAGCGCTAAAAAAAAATCAATTAGATATTTACTTTAGATATTTTAATAAAAAAATTCAATATTATTAGCGTCACCTACGCATAGGGTTAAAAAGTATGAGAAACTTTGTGAATATCATTTCCCGTGATTCTCTCGACCACCACATTTCAATATTCTCACCAACATTTAACTTTTGAAATTAGCATAACAAATCCTTTACAATGAATTAAACAAACACAAACATAATTTTAAAATCACATAATAAGAATATAAGCTAAAATCTAACAAGTTCAGACTAGTCAAATGACGTCAGTTTACATCTGTAGAGAATACACAACCCTCGAATCATAAAAAAATGGTCAAACTTTGTCGGCAAATACCCTTCTATGATGTAGGGGAAGGACAGGTAACTCGAGATGTTTATAAAGAACATTATTTGCTTATTTCTAGACTCTTAAAAATTAGATGCAATCGAACAATAAATGTTTTCATCATGTATATTTATCATTAACACATTACTTTCGATATACGTAAATTAAGATTGATAATTACTTGTCTTAGTACTTTTTTTAGAAGTTTGAATCATTGCATATAACCGTCTGAGGATACCCAAACTTCCCCTAACATATTTCTCCGTGACCGGGGAAAAAAGAGGTATAAAAGCGGCTTTGGTCGCATAGAGATTTCAGTTCCAAGTTAAACTTGATACCGAAGCAACTTGTTAAAACTAAACTAACCTTACAAGATTAATAATTTCAAAGTAAATTTTGCTAACTTTTATTTTATTTCATTTACATTAAAATGGAATGTATTACATGCCATAAAAGTTATTCAACGCTGTCAGCTTTAAAAAGACATCAAAAACAGCAGCATTCAAGTAGTCAGAAGCAATTTAGTTGTCATTTATGTCCGCTAACTAGCAATAGAAAGGATACTTTTAAAAAACATCTTAAAACCCATGAAAAAAGCGATGCAAAAAAAGCCGAAAAAGCTGCCACTTTAGCTAATAATGTAAATAGAAAACAGATTAATCAGACAAATGAAAAACAAGCTAAAATAAATGATGGAGCCTCGACATCATCATCTACTGTTAGATGTCAGGAATGCCAGATAGATGTCAATAGAAAAAATATGAGCGCCCACTTAAAAACATTATACCACAAAAAACATTGCAGTGTTAGCATTGGAACAAATGTGCAATTAATTAATTCAGCTTTTAAAAAAAATATTTGTAGCTATAGAATAAACAACGAGGGTGAAACACTACAAAATGTAAACGAGTTTATGACAGTAATTAAAGCAGATGCCCTAAATTTAATAAAAAAAGAGCTTACCGAGCAAGAAAATGGCCTTAAAGTTAATTTTGAGCTTTTTGCCTCATATATGCTATCGACGAAACAAAATGAAGATGGGAATGATGTGCAAAATGAAACAAAATCATTTAATAGCAAATATCGTATTGCAACAGTATCGTCGGATTTGGAAGACATGTATTCTGAATTTACAGAAATATTAAAAGTGAAAAGCGAAGAGTTCCAGGTAAGTTGTACAAATATTATTATTCGATTTCTTATATCTAAAAAAAAAATTTATTTTATTTTAGCAAAAAGATTCCGGATGGTCAATGCTCGCAATTTTATATTTAGAAGTAAATATGCTCAGATTTGAACCATTTCGAGGATCATCTTATATACCACTCCCTAAAGATATAGAAGATAAAAAAGCTGTTATTAATATAAAAAATAGCGATAATAAATGCTTCGCCTATAGTATTCTCTGCCATCTATATCCTGCTGCCGACAATGCCGAAAGAGTTAGCAACTATGAAAAACATTTGGATAAACTAAATTTTAATAATTTATCATTTCCCATGGAATTAAATAATGTTCAAAAATTTGAAAAACAAAACATGGATATAAGCGTCAACGTTTTTGGGCTTAGTAAGAAAAAAGATAAACATATCGTTGTAGGGCCATTATATCATACTAAGCAACGAAAAATTAATCATGTGAATCTCCTATACATTGAAGATCCCGCAACGGGGGCATCACATTTTTGTTACATAAAAAATTTAAGCAGACTAATTTCACAACAAAGAACTAATCATGACGGAAGAGTTTATGTATGCGATGGCTGTTTAGTTACATTTTTAACAGAAGATAAATTAAAAATGCATTTAGATCTAAATGACTGCCTAAAAGTTAGAACAGAGCTTCCAAATGCATTTAATAATATTCTCGAATTTAAGGATCATCATAAGGCATTTCCTATGCCGTTCTGCATATACGCAGATTTTGAAACTTTACTCGAGCCTATCCATATAGCAAATCCAGACCCATCCAAGAAATATACAGTGGATACGCATGTACACAAACCATTCAGTTTTGCCTATTTTGTGAAATGCGAACATGATAATTCACAATCATTTCTGAAACAATATAGAGGCTTGGATTGCGCCGAAGTTTTTGCAGAGTGGCTTATCCAAGATGTCAGAGAAATACATGAAACATATTATGCAAAGCCGAAGCCAATGACAAAACTAACAGCTCGAGAACAAGAAAACTTTTCAAATGCAAAAAACTGCTTTTTATGCCAAGACATATTCCAACCTAATACTGAAGACGTCTCACTAAAAAAAGTGAGAGACCACTGTCATTTTTCAGGTTAGTAGATACTATTAATTTAAATAATTTTTAATTATGACAAACTATTTTAGTTATAAAATTTAATAATACATAGATGCTAATGAAATATTGTTGTTTTAGGTTTGTACAGAGGTGCAGCACATAGCAAGTGCAATTTAAAATATAGAACGCCACAGTTTATACCTATATTTTTCCATAACGGCTCACATTACGACTTTCACATATGTATCGAAGAACTATTAAAAAAATCCGAGTCCATAGAAGTCATCCCACAAAATAAAGAACTTTATATCGCATTTACAGCGAAAATTGCGCTAAGTCCGAGTGATGGCAAAAATTTGAATGCTGAAAGCGAGAAGAAAAGGTATTTTTACTTACGCTTCTTGGATTCGTTCCGCTTTATGCCTTCCAGCTTAGATAGCCTAGCGAAAACTTTAAATGAAAACCAACTAATTGAAACCAGAAGACTATTTACAGATGATGAGCAGTTTAATTTAATGCGACGAAAAGGAGTTTTCCCCTACGAGTTTGTGGATTCATATGATAAACTAGAATCTACACAAGAATTACCAGCAATGGCAGATTTTTACAGCACGTTATGTGAAGAAGCCATTAGCTTGGAAGACTACATGCACGCAGAAAAAGTTTGGCAACTATTTAATTGCGAGAACTTAGGCCAATATTCAGATTTATATTTAAAAACAGACGTGCTTTTATTGGCGGACATATTTGAATCATTCAGAAAGCTATTTCGATCTCTATACAATCTAGAAGCCTGCTTCTATTTCACCCTACCAGCGTTGGCATGGTCATGTATGCTGTCTTATACAAAGGTATGATGATTAACTTTCCATTTTTTCATCACAAGGTTTAATGCTTTATTTTTTTTTTTAATTGCAGGTAAAACTAGAACTTCTTACCGATCCAGATATGTTACACCTAATTAGAAAGGGGGTCCGAGGTGGCGTCGTACAATGTGCGCACCGTCATGCGGTAGCAAATAACCGTTACCTACCACATAACTTAGACGATGATTTCAATTATATAAAATATGATGCTTCTAAACCTACCTCATACATCACGTATCTGGATGCCAACAACTTATATGGACAAGCCCTTTCTCAGTACTTGCCTTTTGGAGGCTTCAGATGGCTCAAAGATGAAGAAGTTCAAAATTTTAATGTATTAACACAATGTTCAAACGAAAAAAGCGCAATAGGATTTATTTTAGAAGTAGATTTAATTTATCCGGAAGAACTTCACGACTTACACAATGAGCTTCCTTTCTGTCCTGAAAATATAGTTGCGCCTAATGGTAAAAGTCGTTTAGCTAAGCTAATACCTAATTTAAATGATAAAAAACGTTATGTAATTCATTATAGAAATTTATATCAGGCTCTACAACATGGATTAAAATTGGAAAAAATCCATAGAATTGTTGAATTCAGGCAGTCAGATTGGCTAAAAACATATGTTGATAAAAATACGGCGATGAGGCAAGCGGCTACAAATGATTTCGCTAAAGATATGTATAAATTAGCTAATAACGCAGTTTTTGGTAAATGTATGGAAGCTGTCGAAAACCGAAAAAGCGTCAAGTTGCTAAAACAATGGGAAAATATTCGTGAAAAAAAGGGTGCTCAAACTTTTATTTCACAATCTAAAATAGATAGCGTTAAAGTTTTTAATGAAAATTTTGTTGCCATTCAACTTAAAAAAGATAAAGTTCTTTTCAATAAACCTATATATGTAGGTTTTAGCGTTCTCGATATTTCCAAAACTGTGATGTTTGATTTTCACTATGATTTTGTGAAAGAAAAATATAAAGATAATGCAAAACTCTTATATACTGATACTGACTCATTAATATATAAAATTGATACTAAAGATTTTTATTCAGACATAAAAGAAAATCTCAATAAATTTGATACTTCCAATTATGACTTAAACAATCCGTATTCAATACCATTAGTAAATAAAGCAGTGTTGGGAGTATTTAAAGACGAAGCGAAAGGTCTACCAATTCTTGAATTTGTCGGCCTTAGACCCAAATTATATGATTATGTTGTAGCCAAGCCTAAAAAAAGTAGTGGATACTATGGTGAAGTAATTAAAAAAGGAAAAGGAGTTAAAAAATCTGTTATTAAAAGACTTAAGCATAGTGCTTATAAAAATTGCCTCTTTAGCAAGAATATTGTCTTAGCTAGACAAAATGTATTTCGATCAATAAAACATATCATACATACAGAAACGGTTAATAAAATAGCTTTGTCTGCAAACGATGATAAGAGATACATTTTGCCTGATGGAATAAGTACTCTTGCGTGGGGTCATTATAAAATCGACTTTTTAAATGCTATACATGAAGGTTTTTAATATTTTTTTATTAATTATACTATATTTTCAAAAATATTAACCATATGCTATTTTTCAAGTTGGGTATAATGCTAAAACCTGTCTAAACAAGAATAAACATGTTTCAACAAGTCTAAACCTATTTCAACTCGCCTAAAGCTGAAAGCTGTTTCGATAAGTCGAGGACTGTTTCAACTCATCTAAAGCTGATTCATATTGCTGAAGGCTATTTCCATCGGTTGATATTTGTTTCGACTTGTCGAAACTTATTTGTAAACGAGGGTGGGATGGGTAGGGAGACTGTAACTATAAAAGAACTTAAAGCAGATGGTTTAAGCTATAGTAAGCCAGATGAGCAAGTCACCGCATCTTCAAAGAGAAATAAATAATTTTTCTAAAAAAATCAGAAAACTGAAAAAAGATATTAAACAATACGAACAAAAGAAGCAGGTTATATATCTATTAAAGAAACTAAGATTATAACATGGCTAGTCAATCTTCTATGACTTCATCAGATTTCTGCTATCCTGAATATATGAATATGTTGCTACCAAATTATAGCGAAAAAATAGAGGAAGAAAAATATTTGATTAACGAGAGCATTATACATCTCCTCACAGTTCCCATACAAATTTCTACAGGCTTAAGTACTATGCAGGGCTTTCTACCGACAGTCAAGCTAACATATGTTGCTCCCTGCTCTAAGGATAGCATTTCTATATCATTCATGGATATAGATTGGCATGAACTATTTGAACATATGCTGAATATGTCTCCATTAGTTAATGTTGACGGAACACTGACTGAGAATGTAATGATTTTTCAGCAGTTTAAACTTACAAGTATACCATGTGAAGGGCAAACATTATTAAAATTGGAAAAATATAATAATATTTTATATTTTTGTAAAGAATGGCTTCAGGAAATTAAATTATATTCTCATGTTATTGACTATAAACTAAAAATTTTAAAAGAAATTGATTTCTCAAGTCATTATACTAGTATTTTATTATATGTAACCGATTATGATAGTGATGTAACATATTCCGAAAAAATTAAAAATGTATGTAGTTTACAGTTATCTGTTCAGAATTATTGCATGTTAGAATATTTAGCTTTTAATTATCATAATATATTATGTGATATTACGAAAATTTTGTATATGAAATGAATAACCTAAAAATAAAAAACAAAGTATTTAGTAAAAAAGTTGTTTTATTTACCTCAAAGCTATTACAATAAAAATAATAGGTTAGGCTAGGGAATAATACTATTATAAAACAATAGACTAATTACAATTTAAAAAAATACTACAATAAGTTAGGTTAAGAAATAAAAATACTATAATATAACATCAGTTTCATTAACCCACGTAGGTTTGGGAAATCCTAGCCAGCGAACTAAAACTTGCTTAACGCCATTTTTTGTTCGTTTTCTTATAATTTTCTCCACCAAATAAACATCAGGAAGTTTGGTTTTTTGTAGTTCTTGTTGATAAAAACAACCCTTTATCGGCTGACCATTCATATCTTCTAAAAGAAACGTTGGTGGATTGTTAATATTCACTTTAACTATTTTGAATAACTCTGGAGACCAGTTAATTTCAAATCCTTTACTGAATGCACCTTTATATTTGCTTATCCTGACAATATCGTCTATTTTTAGTATCTTTCTTCTAACAACTATTTTTGGAACATTATATACGTTTAGCCGTGTATTAGGTTTTACATCGCAAGGCTTCATTCCTGTGGTGCGATGCTTGCTATTATTGTAATCGTCCGTAATTTCTTGTAAGATATCGAACCAAATGTGAGTTCCACGTAAAGAGAAATATTTGTATATTCGGTTTTTTAATGTGCGTATAACACGCTCGACAATTGCCGCTTTTTTATTACTATAGATAAAAAAATTATTTATTTTATATTTTTTCATTAAAGAATTAAAGTGTGAATTTTTAAATTCTGAGCCCATATCAGAACCTATATTTTTAGGTGAATATCCTGCCGATTCAAGTATATCTTTCATACTTTTAGTAACTTCGCTTCCAGTTTTTGATTTAAGCGGTCTAGTCCAAACAAATTTAGAAAAACAATTTATAACCACTAATACGTAACGAAAACCTCTATTAAGAAGCGAATATGGTTGAAACTCCATTAGGTCAATTTGAAAATAGTCATAATAATCTCGTATTACAGTTTTACGCCTAGAAAAATTTCGACGTGTGGGTTTATGGAGTTCTTCAACGACTTGTCTTTTTTCTTTAGAGATCATCTTGTAAATTGTTGACGTGACTAGAGTAGCTTGATAACTAGAAAGGTTTCCAATATACAGCGCGTTAAATTCATTTTTTATTTCAACATTATTTTTTAATCACCACTTTTGAATGTTTAGTATCTTTTATTTTTTCATTTATGATTCGCTCCATCTCTTTTGGGATATTACTTTTATCTAATAAATTGTTTATATGTTTATCTATGTATTCTGTAAGTAGTTTCTCCAGAGTCTCATTTTGCTCTTCAATCACCGTTTTATGAACATATGGTATAACATCATTGTTTATTATATTTGCAAGTTGTTTTCTAATCTCCTTTAGCGTTTTAGCTAAATCTTCTTCCATTTTTAAGCCAATATATGTACTTAGATTTTTGTTTATTCGTTCAGTGGTTTCAGATAGTTTATTTCCCATTTTTTCTTCCAATACTTTCATTTTTTCAGTCAAATAATTCATTGTCACAGCATCATTTAAGTCTGTAGGTGGCGAAACATTGGTTAGCCGTATTCCTTGTAAATCATAATTTCCGTCAGAAGTTAGTTTGTAGGCGCTTATAGGGGTTTCTCTAAGTTTAAACTGGAATGAGTCTTTCCATTTACGTTTACGACCAAATTTATCTATTGTGTTAACACTCATCATTTTATGTATAAACTGAGATGAAAATTGGAATGTTACGTATTATAAGGCGTTTAATATATTATATTAGCTTCTCGTAGTTCTTCTAAAATGGATATAATTTCATTATCATGTGCCGTGCTTCCAGCTAATTTAGACGCCCAAAGGAGGCGGAGACGTTCGATCAATTCCTGGGGAGTATTCCAGTAAACAAATTCTTTATTTTTAAAGTTTAGTTGTTTGGTATTTAGCGGTAATCTTGCTATTGATTTTCCTTCTTTAAAAATAAGAGGTCTTATTAAGTATAAATATTTTTTTGATTTACTGCGGTTAAGTCCTTGAGTTGGATTATATTGATTAAAAATTACATTTGTTTTATGTAGAATTTCTTGATATATACCCTTTGTTTGCTCGCTTATAGCATCAGGATTTTCTAACGCTTTTGGATGTTTCAAAAAAAGTATATCCAAAAGTTCTGCAGATGCTGGATATGTTCCAATATTTGTACTACCGCGCCAAAAGGAAATCTCACTAGGAGGAAATCTAACCTCAGTGTTCCCCATGTGAAGTTTATTTTTTGAATCTACGCGAATTCCATATCTTACATCAAACCTGGATATATTACGTTTTATTTTTTCCACATAACTCATTGAAATTGAATGTGGACTAGCATGCGAGGAAAAGTCTATCTTTCTTGTTTTTAGCTGTTTATCATGTTTGATAATAGGAGGTGTATCACTTAAATCCGGTGTTGAGAAAATATCTTCTGCAGGTATTGTACTGATATGCGGTGAAACAGCGTCAGATGTCTCATCAAAGCTGGCATCATGAACATCGACATCATCAGACGAATAAGGCTGGCTAGTTGTTTTTACAATAGTGGTTTGGCTTTTGTTAGCTGAGGGAGGCTGCATATTAGATTTTTTTGATGCAACTTGAACAGCATCAGAAATAGATTTTAAACGAGTTGTAACAGGCTGATAAAATTCTTCAAGTCCACTCTTGTTTTCAAATTGCTTATTTTTAATGCTATAATATTTTTTACGCACAGCATCAGTTGCTTCAATCAGTTTGCGTTTAAGCTCAATTTCTGAAGTATCGTTCATTTTTTTTTTTTTTACTCCTCTCCCTTTACTGCCTCAATGTTAAATGATATAAAATTTTAAAAATAAATGTATTTATCAAATCCTATTCGATATCTGCCTCTCTTTAAATCGCTATCTTTATCAATAACTAGGAAACCATATTTTTCTTTCCAACACTCTGCACACATTTCTAGAAATTCAGAAAATGATATATCTGGAGAAACATGATCTAAATAAATGTGTTTAAGGTTTGTTTGATCTTGATTAAACAGAATAAGAAAATTTGCATTATCACGAATTAATTGTTTTGGAACTTTAGAATATGTCTGAGCTAAGTAGAAACAGTCAATGTTTTTATGTCTCCCCATACTAAAATATAAACGAATAGTATCTTGTCTTTCACAAATTACATCGTCAAATATAAAAACAGAATTAGGTTTAGCATCCGCGGGATTAACTATTGTCTCATTGGAAGCATAAGTATAGAAACCAATTTCCTTAATCGGCTTGAGTACTTTGTGAATATAATCGTATTTTGCTTGATATAAGGACTTTGAATAAATATATATATTTTCAAAACAAAGTCCTTTAGGATGTGTTAGAAGGGTTATCATAGCATTTGTTTTCCCACAATTTGAAGGACCTATTAAAAGCGCTCTTATTGAATTTGGTAATAAAGGTCCATTCCTTTTAGTAGTCGGCAACCCTGCTCCAACGGTCTGATCCAGATTGTCAACTTCCAATTCATAACCTGATTTTTCAATAAACATATTGCTGTAAATATACGTTACTTGCACACTATATTTTATTTTAATGTCAGCCGCCAAACGATTAGGACGTATATCCTCTCGCTCCAGCAGCACCAAGGCGAGTGGTAAAGGCTTAGTTGATACTGTAATAAATAAGCTGCCAATTGAATTACATTTACCTGGATATCAGTATTGCGGACCTGGAACAAAGTTAGAGAAAAGACTCACCCGCGGTGATCCTGGAATAAATTCATTAGATATTGCATGTAAAAAGCATGATATAGCCTATGCAAGACATAAAAAGTTAAGTGAACGACATAAAGCAGATTACGAACTTGAACAAAGTGCTTGGAAACGTGTAAAGTCGGCAAACTCTAGTTTTGGCGAAAAAACTGCAGCTTGGCTAGTAACGACTGGAATGAAAATAAAAAGAAAGCTTGGCATGGGATGTAAAAAAGCATTACCTAAACGTAAAAAGAGTATTAAAATAAATAAAAAACAGAAAAAAATAGTTTTTGGTAGCGGGATTATAAATAAAATTCGTAAAAATTTAAAGAAACGTTTAAATTTAGACCCGAAAAATTCGGATATACAAAAAATGGTAAAAATGGGAATAATAGTGGCGCAAAAAACATTAAAAGTTCACGGAGGTAAAAGAAAAATACAAACTCCGCGCATCATACCATTACCAAAGCAGGGAGGAATTTTACCTCTGATTCCTATATTTGCAGGACTTTCTGCCTTGGGTTCGTTAGCTGGCGGGGCCGCTGGAATTATAAGAGCGATAAAAACAGCTAAAGATGTTTCATCGGGAAAGCGTTATGATAAAAATATAGATGAAGGAAAAAAGGGTAATGGATTATATCTTAAGCCATATCGCAGTGGTTTGGGGCTATATCTAAAACCATATAAAAGTTCAAAAAACTAATAAAATCCCTACCTCCAAAAGCGCTTACAAATTTCGACTTGTCTAAGTATGCATTACAGCTAAATATTCCATATTTTAGAGGTGTATATATGAGAGATGCTATGCCAAAAACAGGTCCTAACAAGTTTGAAAGTGGAATTGTTAATTTGGATGATGCCGAGGGGGTAGGGACGCATTGGGTTGCATATAAGAAGAAAAATGATAAAACATATTATTACGATAGCTTCGGAGATTTACCTCCACCAAGTGAGTTAGTTAGTTATTTGTATACTGGGCGATATAAAACAGAAAATATCTTCTATAACTACATTCGCGAGCAAGATTTTGATACAGTCTGGTGTGGACATTTATGCTTAAAGTTTCTTGCTAAAAAAAGTTAAGAAATGGAGAATGATGCTATAAAAAAGATCTCTCAATCTATGCAAGTGTTTTTCAAATCGAGAAGCTTATTAAATATGACAAAGGAGGAGTTAGTTTATATGCCCAAAGAAGTTATTATAAATTGTGCATTTCGAGAAATCCCGTTTATTTGGTCTAAGCTTCCTAAACACTTACAGGAAGATCCAGATTTAAAAAACTATTTATTTTGTACTGAGCATGAGCAGGATGATAGTGAGGAAGGAGATGTAAATGATGGTCCTCCGAAGCGAAAATTATTCTGTTGTTATTGTAAAATGAAGGATATAAATATAGCAACAGAAAATAAAATCGAGGTTTTACCATCGGATAAACGTTGTATATTACAATAAATATTGAAATACATCTAAATTTTTTGTAGTCATGTCGTACACGTTTACCTTATCAGATCATAGCAGCGTGTTGAGTGCTAATTTTTTTCCCTCGCTTGAGCTTGAGAAGAATTCAATATATGGTTTAGGATTGTTGGGATTTTACACTTATAATTCAATTTTTAACATAGATGAAAATAATAATTTACTTGGATTTGGCGAGCCTGATCAGAAAAAGTTTACTTACTTTAGAATTAAACCAGGTGCATATGAAATTGATGAAATCCATAAAGAAATTCAGAAAGAAATCAAGAAAAAGAAATATTTAGAAAATAATAATGAAATTGATGATATGAATAGAATATTTAGTTTGGAGGCTAATAACAACACTTTAAAGTGTCAGCTTAAATCTACATTGGATTTAGATTTTTCAATAAAATCCTCTTTAGGAAGAACGCTTGGATTTGCAGAGAAAGTGTTTAAAGCCAATAAGCTTCATGAATCCACTCTACCAGTGGATATAATGAAAGTTCGAATGATACGAGTTGACTGTAATATTATTTCTGGAGCATATCTGAATTCAACAAAATCTCATACTTTATTCGAATTTGATATTGACGTTGAACCTGGTTATAAACTTTCTAAGGAGCCCCATAATATAATATATATGCCCATACAACCTTTGGGTCGTCAGTTTATAGATAACATTACGTTGAGAATCTTGGACGATCAAGGAGACTTGGTTAATTTCCAAGGAGAGAAAATTATAATTAAATTAGAATTAAAGAAAATTACATAATGGGATTTCAATATAATTCTCAGATTTATAAATATCAAAAATCGTCTAAGATAATAAAAGATAATAAAAGCAGTAAACCTAAAACTATAGCACGCATTCTAAAAAGAAACGTTGATCTGAAAGGAAGTGATATAAGCATCGAAGATCGTGAATTTTTGAAATCCTTGGGTTTACAACTAAAAATTTAAGAAAATATGACCACCATTTCAACAAGTGAAAAATTGGAGGTTTTCGATGATCCTGTATTTGATTATTCACTTGTCAGTTTAAATGAGCATACATATAAACCTTATGGGTCACCAACATATAGCAATTCTGATGAAATCCGTATACCAATTCATTTTCAAGATCTAATACTCAATATTGCAGATAGTTACATATATATTGAGGGCACATTTAATTCAAGTGATGCTACAAAAAAATGCTATTTGTCAAATAATTGTTTGGCATTTTTATTTGATGAAATTAGATATGAAATGGGTGGTGAACAAGTATCTATAGTCAGAAAACCTGGAATCACCACAGCGTTAAAGACATTGGTATCATTTAATCCACTGCATAGTAAAAACTTACTTACCACAGGATGGGGTTTAAATGAGGGATGTCAAGTTATTTTGGACAAAACAAGCCATATATTTAGCGGAAAGCTACCCTTAAAATATCTATTGGGTTTTGCAGAAGACTATTTGAAAGGAGTCCTTAATGTAAAGCAGGAATTAATAATGGTTTTATCTAGATCATATGTTAACTGCTACGTCGGCGAAGTAGAAGCAACTATTAATGTAAGCAAAATTGAATGGAAAGTTCGTCATATTGTCCCCGAAGATCGAGAAAAGCTTAAACTGCTTTCTCGTATAAATAAAGGTGGCAATAATGCTCAAGTAAATATAGCTTATAGAATGTGGGATCTATATGAGCTTCCAACACTACGAGAAACGACTTCAGATATATGGGCTTTAAAAACGAGTACCAATCTTGAAAAACCAAGATATCTTATTCTCAGCTTTATAAGCGCCGATAGTTTGGATAACTACAAAAAGAATGCGATAGATTTTATAAACGCGGGTATTCGAGATATTCGCGTGTATTTAAATAGCAACGTATTTCCTTATGAAAGATGGAACTTGGATTTTAGCAAAAAGCTTTGTGGCCCTGCATACTACGCATACGAAAATTTCCAGCGTAGTTACTATAATCGACAAGATTGTAGCCCCCTACTTGATTTAGATGAATTTTTCGCAAACCCGGTCTTTGTCATTGATTCCAGTCAGCAAGCGGATAATAACATAAAAAATTCGACAGTAGACATAAAAATTGAATTTGAAACGCGTAACAAATTTGCAAAAAACATTAAAGTTTTTGCATTGGTGTTACACGATGCATTTTTAAGCTATAATGCTTTAGATGGTTCTGTTCGAACCGGGTGTAATTTTTTGGGTAGATAAATGTATACTAATTAGTTTAGATTAATAATATAATTAAGAATTATAGTAGTATAGAACATAACATATTATGTAGTTTGTATAATCCTGAATTTTGAATAAATTATGATTAAATTATATTATGGATTTTATTTTACCTTAACTAATCGAATTTTGAATTAAGGTTTGAGCATACCATAAAAGGAAGGGTCATTTAGGTATAAATAATTATTGTGGGGTGACAAATGTACCGCTTTATTATACTTATCTTGTTAGACCATATAAATTAGGGATTTATTTCACTTTACTACCCGCCAGCGGCGTTTCACTAAGGGGAAATAATAAATAATGTTTTTTACTATACCGCTTTAACAGCGGCGTTTCAACTAAGGGAAAATAATAAAAAGTCTGGTTTAAGGAGGGCTCAGGTCGGATCGTAAAAAGTTGGGTTTAAGGATGGCTTATAAAAATTGGGATTTAATTATCCCGCTTTAGCAGCGGCGTTTCACTAAGGGGAAATAATAAAAAGTCTGGTTTAAGGATGGTTCAGGTCGGATCGTAAAAAGTTGGGTTTAAGGATGGCTTATAAAAATTGGGATTTAATTATCCCGCTTTAGCAGCGGCGTTTCACTAAGGTTAAATCATAAAAAGTCGGGTTTTATCTCGGGTCAGTTCATAAATATTAAGGATCAAGTTAGGGTTAGATGAGAAGCCGCCTCATGAAAGCATCCGGGTTAGGTTGTAAAAAGTCGGGTTTTATCTCGGGTCAGTTCATAAATATTCAGGTTCAAGTTAGGGTTAGATGAGAAGCCGCCTCATGAAAGCATCCGGGTTAGGTCGTAAAAAGTCGGGTTTAATTTCGGGTTATTTTGTAAACAGCACCACCGAACCACCCGGGTTAGGTTATAAAACGCACCACCGAACCACCCGGGTTAGATCATAAAACGCACCACCGAACCACCCGGGTTAGATCGTAAAACGCACCACCGAACCACCTGGGTTAGTTGCACCACCAGCACCACCAGCACCACCTGATCCAGAACTCTTAGTTTTCCTCTACTGATGTCTTGATGGTAATCTATAGAAGAATTTGCTGTGTTTCTAGCTGAAAGCAACATACATTTCGAAACAAATCAATTTTGTGAACCTGCCTGTATTATTGTTATTATTTTGCCTTTATTTAAAGAAGCCTTGGTTTGACATTTTGTTTGGAAAATCATTCCATCCTTTTCTTGCAGTGTCATGTTTATCTAACCATGTGTCGTCAAGTAGATAATTGGTCGATTTCCTGCCCTATATTGTTTAATAGTCGTTAAATATTTATGATGCTATTCTCGTAAACGTTGAGATTGCATTAAGATTTGTCTTTTATCAACTGTGTGATATCTAAAACACATTTAAAACAAACGCTTGAAAGGCCACACGTCAACAGCGTCGAAACGATGTTTGCTTCGTCGCTGGTACGCCTCTTTTTTAGGGAAACCAAAGTAGATACAGATGTTTCTTCATACACTTGATAAATTTTCCTTCTTCATAAATCCAAATCATTTTCGTCAGTACTGCTAAATGTGCCTCAGTCACTTCGCTTCTTTCTGCGAATGATAGGTTTCAGTACTATATACTTTACCGATGATAAAGAAGTACTTGTTAAAGCAGACGTCTTAGCTAAAGCATCACTTGAATTAAAATCTCTTTTCAGCAAGGTTGCTACACATTTTTATATTTCTTTAAAATCTTTATTTTATTATTATACAAACTAACAATACATTTTTAATTACAGCTCTCAAATCAGTGCTTGTAGCTCTGGCCTCGAGAGTACCTAAATACTATATACAGCAGAATATACATACCATTGCTTTAACTCAAATCTAGATGATTTCTTAACCTTTTAACAAACAATCTAAAATTATTTATATTTTTAATAGGTTCAGGTAACTTATTATAAGTTCTTGATGCACCCACAATTGGATTATCCAAGCCTATATTTGTTCTTGTGTATATCTGATAAATATTTTGATGAGCTCTAGTTTCATAGTTATGTACCTCATTAGAAAATATTATTGTAGAATTACATTTTTGTTGTTTGTTTATTATTTTATACATCAACTTGCATTGTTCCAATTCCAATACCTTACCGAGCTTCCAGACACCCAGCTCTCCGTATAGGGCATCCTTGTGCGTCCTTCTATCGTAATCATAAATAATTTTTAAAATTTTATTTTGTAATACTTGCATTTTATTATAGATCGTACTACCACACATACCCCACACAGGAAGCAGATATCGAAAATGACTCAGAAAAAATGCATGATACACACTACTCTTACTTCTATTTGACAAATAATCTCTACACCTAAATATAATTGGTCTTATTTTATGATAGATATAATTTACATGTTCAGACCCATTTAAATTTTCATCCACGTGCAAACCCAAATACTTCATAACCGACACCCTTTGTAAAGTGAAGTCTTTGATTTCAATAGCCATATCTTCTACTATTTTATTTTTTTGTTTAAATACCATATATTTTGTTTTTTCAATATTTATTTTAATCATATTAGAAAGCAACCATTGCATGTAGATCCTCAAGTCAGCACTTACTACTTGATTGAGTATTTGCCCCTCAGATTCTATACACTGCGTCCATAAAGTCTTGCACAAATTCATTTAAAATTCAGGGGCTTACTTTTTTTAAAAACGCTCGGACACGTCAATTAGTACTTTTGTTTGCGCATTTTTTAACGTAAAATGTTTTTATACAGGGTGTCGCACGTATGAGGTATGAGGTGATCAAGGATTTTTTTTAATGGAACACCCTGTGTATTATATCAATTTTGAATTCTATGATGAACACTTAACACCTCTGGAAATCACGGTTTTCGAAATATTGACGTTTGAAAATTTATTTTAAACACATTTATTGATGACCTCATACCTCATACGTGCGACACCCTGTATAAAAACATTTTACGTTAAAAAATGCGCAAACAAAAGTACTAATTGACGTGTCCGAGCGTTTTTAAAAAGTAAATACCTGAATTTTAAATGAATTTGTGCAAGACTTTATGGACGCACTGTATATATCAATACAGTGTCATCTGCAAAAGTAAAGTATTGACCCCGTAGATGTGTTATCTTTAAATTTAGTACGTAGAGGGAATAGAGCAGGGGACCAAGGACGGATCCCTGCGGTACGCCATATGTATTTGTTAATATACCACTACACACTCCCTTATATTTGACGTACTGCTTTCTCTCACAAAGGTACGTTTGGATTAGTTTATAAATGTTACCTCTAAAACCCATTTTCTCTAGCTTATCCAGCAATATGTCAAAACTCACAAGATCAAACGCTTTTTTGAGGTCAACAAATACGGCCACAACTATTTGTTTGTTATCTAGAGCTCTGGATATATGGTTCACAAGATCTACTGTGGCACTTAGTGTACTACTATTTTTTACAAAACCATATTGGAACTCATCTCCTTGTAAATATTTTTCTATAAAATCTAACATTCGTTTTTTTATTATTTTTTCAACTATTTTTGATAATACACTTACCACCGATATTGGTCTATAATTATTCATACAATCTTTTTTTCCACTCTTGTATATTGGGTTAATTCTGGTGATTTTCAGTTCTTGTGGGAAAATTTCACTCACTAAAACATTATTAATTAATCTTATCAAAGTAGGCATTATATCTGGTTTTATATTGTTAATATCCAATATTGAAATTTGATCATGCCCAGGTGCAGAATTAGCTCTGAGGCCCTGTATAATTTCGTTAATTTCTATTTCATTAGTAACATTTAGAAACATACTGTTTTCACAGTAAATTTCTTCATTTTTTAGAAAGTCTGGCAGTAAGTTGATTTCTGTTTCTATTTCTGTAACAATATTTTTCCCTACTCCTGCGAAATGTTTATTTAAACTGTTTGCTAACTCAACTGTGTCCTCCACTAACACATTATTAACATTTAGCGAACCAATATTTGTTTAGGTTGATCTATTTTTTACAAACTGATTAATGAACTTCTATTGTTTTTTTGGATTAGTACCTGCTTGGTCCCATTTATTTTGAAAATAGCGGTTTTTTAAAAGTAAATCTTTAGCGTCGGGGGATTAATGCTTTCTTCTATTGTGACACTACAAGAAGCCCCACCATATTCTAACACTAATACAACAAAAAATATCATGCGCCGGTAAACCAATTGGGCTTAAAATTAATAAAAAATTTGTTATTTTTATATTATTAGGCATTTATACCTACTTAAAATGGTATAGTAATTAGGGTTGCACGCAATTTGTACTCCGGCTTTGCCCGAAAAGATGTAAATTCGGTGCATTTTATGGTCAGAGGTATACTCCGACACACGGTTAATGGGCATGACTAAGTAATCCCTTTATACTTTATACCTACTTGTCCTTCTATCTTGACAAATAAATCATTCCGGTCCAGGGTGGTAGTAGGAAGATTGAAACAATGCTTGTATATGTACAAAAATTTATTGTGTATTGCTAACTTTGACGTAGATTATTAATATGCGTAAAAGTAGTAAGCCGTAATATATAATTTTTATTATACAGGGTGTCATACGTAGAAGTTCCAGCCCCCTTTATTTTCTTTAGTTTTTGAGATATCAAAATAAATTTTTTCTTGTTTGAAAACGAATGGCAAAGGCTTTTTTGACATCTGTGTAATTACCGGGTTGAAAATGCGGAATTCTACGTGGAACACCCTGTATAAAACCGTATGAATAAAATGAATCATCACAATAGTTTGAATCTGTACTATCACTATCATCCACTCAAATAATTAGAGGTTTTATGTTTTCCCAAAATTTTTTATAATTATTTTCGACTTTAGTAGACAAGTACATGATTACCGCATGCTCTGGTATTAATTCACACTGAGTTTTAACTACTTTATTTATATTAGCGGATAAATCTAAGTGGTATGTTACCGGATTCTTTTATAGCCTCATCTACGCAATATATTTTATCATACGATTTTGTTTTCAGTACCTCATTTTTTCAATTTGTGTTAAATATTTTTATCTCCATTCCACTAACCGTTGAGTCTCTTTAATGTAAATGCGCTTGTCAACTTTTTTAAATCGAAATCCAATTTTGTGCAGGATTCGGCGTAACGTTTCGCGACTAGCAGCAAATCGACCATTTGCTAATAACTTTTCTCGCAAAGAATCAAGTGACGGAATCTGCTTAAGCTCATACATCGCATACACTCCCCTGCGAATCAACTATGCATCACCATTTCCAAACCCTTTCAATGTGCCTTTGTCAGATCTGTCCTTCCTCTCCAGTGAATTGTCTTGGTCGAGGAACCGACGCAAGGTAGACCTTGGAATGCCGGTTAACTCCACTGTCCTCTTAATTGGCAACTTCTATGCCCTCTGACGTTTTTAGAAGACCTGCAGACAAATATTTTACGTAGATTTTGACCTGATATTTTTGTATCACTCTGTGTGGTTATAAGGTCGGTCCAACGAAAGAAAATGCTTGTTTCGACTTCCAAAATAACATAGTAAAATTTTTAAAAAATCTTTCACATCAAAACTAAAAAAAATATAAATGTTACCTTGATATACTCGCAAAACAATCCTCCCGCAGCACATCTGTGAATGGCAATTTGTTTTTTGCTCGTTTTTGTCTTCAATTCCGTCGTCGGATTCACAGTTTTCAACCCACGGTCTGAACATTTTAAAACTTGCTAATATTAATAACACCACTGAACACCGTTGGAAGACACAGTTCAAGTGATTTAATAATAATTCGACAATTCGTAATGTATCGACAGGTATAATTAATTATACTTTAAATACGTACATTATCAAAATGAAAATAAAATACCTCCCTGTTACTTAAAAACGCTTACGAACCAGCCCTTAATTAGTTTATGGTGGGTAAAGCCGCCCGATCGTTATAAAGTAGGTTAAGTTATGACCATTAACCGTGTGTCGGAGTATATAATTGTGGTTTTATGGCAGTCAAAACATCAACGGTATAATGTAAACTTTATTGTACTTGAAAACTAGAATATCGGAGCATGCAAGATACTGTAGGAATTTCCACATCACCAAGGACTCAAAAACGGCGCCTTTTAACCATTTTAAAACCTATGGTCTCGCTTGTAATTTTAAAAATGTCAATGTTGTAAGCACAGAAAACAACTACAAAAAAGGTTTACTGCTTGAAATGATTGAGATCAAAAAACGTAAGTAAAAAAACTGACATCGATCGACCGTCTCAGCACGCCACAGTACAATTCAATAAAAAAGTTAAAAAAAGGAAAAAATTACAATAACAATGTTTTGCCGCATCAGGTCTGCAGCAAATAAACCAAGCAGATAGTTAGCTCTCGCCTTTTAAAGATGTACCTTTATTTTATACCAATCCGTGATAATGTTCGGTCTGTGCTGTTTTAGTGTTGACTTGTGGGGCCTACCATAACTGTGAGTTTTTTCTTTTGTTTGTGTTACTCTTTTCTTTCTTTGTACAGAACAATAAGTTTTATCTGCAATCCCTTAAAATCTTTAAAAGGAAAAAAAGAAAAATAGTTATAATTACAACTTACTTCATCTGTACAGATACCTGTATGTCATTATCTTTGCTCTTATTGCTCCGCTAATCTGTACTAACTTTTATCAACCCTTAAAACACTTGTCTGTAAATCAAAGTTTGTAATAAAAACAATGTATTTAATATCTCTGGAATTATTTCAAGTTCAAAAAATTTATAACACCAGATTTAAGAGAATTATGAAAATTAGGCTTCACCAAGCTTACTAATATACAGGGTGTTTCAGAAGTACGATACGTAACTTAAGGGGGTGATTTCTTATGATATGCTAAGAGAAAAAGTTCATATGAGCATGTGTCCGGAGTTGACCCATTTTTGATATACAGTTTGTTAGAAAAAAGTCGGTTTTTTATAATTCTCCCGATTTTATTCAAATTTGGTACCGTTATTCATAATATTTATATTTAACAAGATAATTTAATTTTTAATTTTATTTTACTTTGAAATACATAGGTATTTTTTTTGTACAGGGTATCCACTTTTCAATGTAATTGCATCTCGATAACTAGTAAAGATAGAGACTTGCGGTTTTTACATTACCGCTACTTTTTCGTGAAGCATTATCAAACGCCATAATACAAGATATGGGTTCTTCAGATTCGTGAAAGTATATGCATCTTGCTCTCTTGGCGGTCACTCTCTTATTACAAATAAACTTTAATAGAATACATAGAATTGCGAGGCATCTCAAGTCCTATTTTCAAAACATTTTATATGAAACATTGTATGCGCAACTCGGGGCGACTCTCAGCCCTTGTTGCGCAATATATTATTGTTTGTTTCAATGGTTTTATGGCCTATACTACCCTAATTTTCTAAATTTTTCGATTTGTGCGTTTATTGTTAATATCAACTATTACATATTTTCGAAAAGCTTAAAAATAGCCCAGTCAAATAAGAGAAAAGTATACAGGGTGTCCCATTTAAAAAATCATATGTTTGCTTTTAATCCCGAAAAGACTCCCAGAAAAAAGTAAGGACGCTACTGAATTTTGCCTAAAAAACTGTCTTAGAAACAGTTTTCAATTTTTTAATAAGGTAATGGATAACCGAAGTACACGGGGTGTAGCTTAGAAACTAAGAAAGCTATGACAATTCTATTTGCGGCATCTTTTGTTTCACGAAGAAGTAGCGCAATAAAGTAAAAACAATTACATCGAAAAATGAACACCCTGTACCGGGTGTCCAAATAAGAAAGGACGCCGGCTTTATCTCGGAAACTATTAGTCCCAGAGCTTTCAGGTAAAATTTTTGTGTACAAAATAGGCTATAAAAAATTACTGGAAATAATTCTTAAGTTTGGTAGTCGTCCGCTAGGGGGCGCAACGAACACTCGAAAACATAATTCTGTGCTTATTTCCAAAAAGACATACTGTATCCTAAAAACACAATATTTAAATCCATGATGAGGTTATGAAAAAATTTAGTTTGGGACTTTTTGCCATTACTCTTCAAATAAGGGGTGGGGGACGGTTCAAACATGCTATTAACAAATGTCATACAACTTTTTGGTTTTTTAATCGATTTCGATGATTTTGGCATCATTTAAAAGAGCTTTTCCTGTTTAATAAAGCTCATAGTAAAAATAACCAAATTAAATGATTTTGTCGCCGCTAGGGGGCGCTATTTCAAGAAGTCGACAGTTCTCCCATTTTCCTAGAAAATTTCAAATGTAATGAGGTATTTTTTTACATTTAGATGGAAAGAGGATAAAAAAATAAGGAATTTAGTGAAAACCGGAAGTCGATATCTTAATCCTATCTCAAGATATACAAGAATATTTCGGGGAAAAACTTTTTGCCTTGCGTTTTGGATATGTAGGCCTGGAAATGCAAAAATTAAACATAACATTACCTGAAACACCCTGTATATTAAAAATATTATGTAACAGAGTCCTGAAGGAGGAAATATATTTTCCGAAACATCCACTCAATAAAACTAGGATCAAAAAATGTTCAAAAAATATTTCTCTACACTTTCTCTTTTCCTTATTATGCTTCACACCAGAACATTTGTTTCACTGACACTTAATATCTAAAGACTGGTACACAAAAAATTATGTACTGAAAGCAAATAGTTTAAGCGTAATTTCTCGACCATTCAAGCCGAAACCCCGAATCGCAAAAGGGATTAGGGTAGAATTATGGCTGCATATGAAACTCAAACATCACAAAAGCAATTAGCGGGTTACGTCAGAAATTAACGGAACAACTGCGGCCGGTTAAATCTGGATAAATTTGAGGACAATAGTTTAAATCGATCTCCGGGTTTGTTAACTGCCCCTTTGGGGATTTTTTGTGGCCAGATATTGTGGACGTTTTAGTTTTATTGCGGCTCATAAAAGTGGATGCGAACAAAATTTGTAGTAAGCTTTATAAAGTACGGTTAACCCGGACGTTTGTAGTTGTTTTGAAGTGCTAATCAACATTAATGGTTGTTTAGTACTAAGGTAAAGTGTATTCACAAATATAAGAAACTGACCCAATGACTCTTATTTATTTCTACCTAAATAGGGGTATTGACACAATGCCGACTGAGCTAGAACCGTCTTAGAAAATACATAGTATTGAAATATTTAATTTATCAGTAAATAAATATGAAACTGATGTTTATTTAAGTTTATTAAATTCAAAATATAAAAATAGAATTATGGTCGGTCTTACACTTACACTTATAATGCTAAATTATTGTATTAATTAATAAATTACCCAACTAAATCTGCGTCACTCTCGCTATTACCATCTAAAGTACTAATAAACTTTTCTGTTCTGCATTCCTAATACAAATGTAACTTTCTTCTACTTCCTTTACATGTTGTACGCAGTTTTTCCAGTTCACCTCAGAAATTTTTTTAGTTTCATCATGAATTAGAGTTAATACACTAGAATTAAGTGTGGGTGAAATATTATTGCGACGAATTCCAGCTTTGAGTTGGTGCCATATTTGTTCAATAGGGTTAAATATACAGTGGTAAGGCGGTAGCCGCAATACTATGTGCCCCATGCTTTTCGCAAATTCATCGCAGTAATATTTTTTCTGTATAGACATACTTTAAGCACTTATAATAAGTCTTTCTTTCTATAGTTTTCATGAATATATATATCATTATCAAACATATATTCTTGAATTTTGGCTTTAGTGCTTTTTGAAGAAGCAGCTTTGTTTAATTGCCTACTATGATAACTAGCGTTATCCATAACAATGACACTATTTGGTGGAATGTTCTGCAATAATTTAGTTTCAAACCAATTTTTAAATAACTCCGCTATTGTGTCTTCATGATAGTCAACACATGATTCACTAATATTTTTGGCGAGAGAGATAGACCATTCGGCACCCACCCATCTTCAGACCCAGCATGTAAGATTAATATTCTTTTTCCACATTGACGTCAAAAACACATTCTTTATAATCTGTTTGGCATCTGTTGATAAATGCACTCTGTTATTTACTTCAGTTTCATTGCTTTCACAAATCTCACTAGAACACCAAGGACGAAACATTTTCAAAAAACAAACTAAACTTAACAGTGTACGGTGACAGACTAAAATCGAAAAGGCCCCTGGTTTATCCGCATTTTTATTTACCTGAGTACGAAACTTAAAATTTATTACGCTCATATAATTTCACAGAACTGGTTTATTGTTGTATATTTGTAAACACACTTTAACGTACAGTTCAATATTTGTTCAACAACTCATTATTATCTACGTAGAATACTTAATTCAAATATTAGCTTTTTTATACCAAATGGTATAAAAAAAAAGGTGTGACAAACAGACGTAGGTACACTAAAAACTACCTATTAAACATAATCGTAAACCCATAAGGTTTAATTTTAGACATTAAAACAACACCTGCAACTGATTTAAACCGTATTAATGGGTAGCGAACAGTTTAAATCGAAGTTGAGTTTGTAGCCACCCTTTCGGGGATTTTTGGTCAGTAGGTACATGAGGTTCTCTAAAATTATTGTTTTTTAATTAACCTTTGTACGGCGGACCAACATTTTGCTGATATTTGCCTCTCTAGAATATTTGTTAATAAACTCGCATTCGCACGTTTTAATTAATACTGTAATAAATAAAAGCGAATTACGTACAGTAGAAAATTCTTAAACAGCTGTGACGAGGTATTCATTTAAAATTCATGTGTTTTCTTTTTTTGTAAGAAACGCTTGGACCCGTCAATTTTTTATTTTTGTTGTGTATATTTTGTAGCTTTTTTCATGTATACCAGTTGTCCCAAAAACAAGTTATGACGGTTTACTTTATTTTATGCAATGGGTACCCCTATTTTGTAACGTTTTTTTGGATTCCATAATATTCGAAACTTATCCTATTATTCATATGTTCTCAGTCTTCCTGAGGAATTCTATATTAAAGTCCCCTACAATACAAATCTTACAATTAAATGAAAAAATATCTAGCAGTATACTTTCCATTCCATGCAAAAACTTTTGTATGTTAATATCCCTTTCAGGTGGTCTATACCGGGTGTTGCATCGTCGAGCGGGACATAGGAAATCCCATGTAATTTTAAATGGGGTCAATAATTATTGGCTTCCCTAATTATTTTAGAGAAAAATTCTATTTAGGTTTATTAAAGAGCACTAAAACCCACATTCAAAGGAATAACCTTAGATATTTTTGATGAGCCCGTTTACGGGTTATCGCCGATTTCTTTTTAACTATTTCTCCTTTTTATGGCCCCGTATTTGCGGGCACCAGTCAAGGTAAAAGATGACTGTCAAATAAAGTTGTCATTTTGAAATGTGTGCTTTATTGTTATAAAAACTCGTACATCGAAAATATTAGCCATGAATTACACTTCTGAAGAAAAAATATTGATGATTAAATGGTATTATCAAGGAAATAGTTATCAAAATGTGTCAGACATGTTTGCTGCTCTGTATCCGAATAGACCGATACCTGCAAAATCTACAGTCGAAAGGACTATCAAGGAATTTGAGATAAAAGGCACTGTAATAAATAACTGCAGATGTGAAGAAAGACAGGAACAAAGAAGAGATGCAAGAAATGATAGGGACTTGCAAGTTTTATTGTGCGTGGAAGAAAATGATGGGAAGATCAGCACAAGGAAACTTGAGGATGACATAGGATTAGATCACACCACAGCGTTACGAGCTTTGAAACGACATAAATATTATTCATACAAATATGAAAAGCACCAAGAGCTAAGAGATAGGGACGAAATACGACGACAGGAGTTTTGTTTTGGTATGATGGAAAGAGCAAACATGGATAGGGAATTTTTAAAAAACATTTGTTTCACTGACGAATGCACATTTACCTTAAACAATGAACCCAATGTTCAAAATTATCGATATTGGAGCAAAGAAAACCAACACAGGTTTGTGGAAACAAGGACGCAATATCCACCAAAAATTAATGTATGGGCTGGGATTTTCGGAGAAAATATTATCGGGCCATTATTTCTTACACGAAATTTAAATGCAGAATATTTTTTGGAACTTCTTGATCATATTTTACCTACTTTACATGATGCCGCCAGGGAAAATCAGGAAGTTTGGTACCAAATGGATGGCTGCCCGGCACATAGTACCCTGGCTGTCCGGGAATATTTAAACCGTGTTTTTAATGGAAATGTTATTGGCTTAAATCATACAGTAAATTGGCCAGCCAGGTCTCCTGATTTATCGCCAAATGATTTCTTTCTCTGGGGCCATTTAAAAAACAGGATATACAAAGATAAAAAATACTCAAATCTAGACGAGTTAAAAAATGCTATTTCTGCCGAATGCAATAGAATTTCAGTTTACCAACTAGCGAATGTAAGAAGAGAATTTTATGATCGCCTCGGTTATTGTCTAGCAGTCAATGGAGGAATATTTGAACATCTTCTTAAATCCTAAAGTTCTAACAATTTAATAGTACCTACCTATTAATTAGTAAAATATTGAAACATGTAAAATATCATAATTAACCTTGTAATTGGATACTTTATTTTAGTTTTATTCAGATTAATTTGTACTCATAAATACACCTTTAATATTTTCGATGTATGAGTTTTTATAACAATAAAGCACACATTTCAAAATGACAACTTTATTTGACAGTTATCTTTTACCTTGACTGGTGCCCGCAAATACGGGGCCATAAAAAGGAGAAATAGTTAAAAAGAAATCGGCGATAACCCGTAAACGGGCTCATCAAAAATATCTAAAGTTATTCTTTTGAATGTGGGTTTTAGTGCTCTTTAATAAACCTAAATAGAATTTTTCTCTAAAATAATTAGGGAAGCCAATAATTGACCCTATTTAAAATTACATGGGATTTCCTATGTCCCGCTCGACGATGCAACACCCGGTATACTATTATTGTTACTAATTGTTGTCTTTGAAACTTACACTCTATGCCTGCACATTCTAAATAACTTTCTATTGACCCATCTTTTATACTTTTTAAGGTTTTGAAAGTTACACTTTTGCGAACATAAATTGCAACTCCTCCATAACCCCAATATGAACAACAAAAATAAAAAAATTGACGGGTCCGAGCGTTTTTTCGAGAAAGAAACACATTTAAATGAATTTGTTCCAACCTTTAAGTTTTCACTGTATAACCGGACAAAGGACAAGGAAATGTTGGACATAATCAGTTTTTAATAATAGTTTTCAAATTTTCGTACCGATATCAACAAAACTTACAACAAATGATTAATGGATTTATTGAGTTTGTCCTTAATGTGCCATATTAATAAAGCCCTAAGTTTTGAACACTCCGTGGAGAATTTGAATTCCTGCAGAATTATTAGGTTAGAGAGAAACGTGGTAGCGTTATGACCGAAATGAAAAAGAGCGAACATGCTTTAGCACTAATATGACATTCAGTCCTATCCATTCTATATCAATAATAATAACGTAGGCAAAGGCAATCTGGAAGTAGAGTAGACTACGAATCAACAAATCAGTTTAGTATTTTTAGTATAAGTTTCAGTCTTAACTTACCAATCTGGACCGATTCACTAAAATAGTTGATCTGTCTTATAGCTTAATGATGATCGCCGATGTTCATGAAGAGTTCTGGCAGAAATGTAAATAAAGTCACGATTCATGTTCGTGAATTCATCCCACACAACCGGTAAATATGTCTGTAATTCCATGAAAATAAAAAAAATTTCAAAATCTATCTTTGCATAAAATAGTCGGAGAAAACAGATCCTAATGCGCCATCAAGACCATCCTCAAAACTGTCGATCAGCCAAAACTAATGACATAGTTTTACATTATTTATTAATAAAACATATATTTGTTGATCCCTGTGATACAGTTGACCCAGAAATTCCATGAATTTGTATTTTGTGTACAATAGTTTAATTTGTTTGTGTGTCATCTAAATATTTTTAAATATGACACTTATTGACCATTACCTTACATTATATTTTTGTTACTCCTTGAATAGCGTTTTATTATCATCAGAAATTTAAGGACAAACTCGATTAAACAGTCTACTACTTGCAGCAAGTTAAAACCAACATTTTGTTGAAAATATTTTTTTGAAAATGATACATAAAAATACATAGAAATAAATATCTTGTTTAATTTTGACTACTTTAGAATGACATAAATCCAATTAAATTCTCACGAATTCTATATGTTATGCGAACTAAACAAATACGCGTTTACCTTACATGGGACCAGAAATTAATTTAAACCATTGAGCGAGCTATCTTATTTCCCCATGTAATTAGAAATCGCAAACATACAGAATCTAAGTAATATGCGGGCCCGAAATCGGAAGGAAGCAGGAATTTAAGCTCTCGAATTGTTTAACAAATATAAAATCGAGTGGTAATGTTAATAGAATCCTCGCCCGCGTTGCGAGATTCGATAAACAGGGTTCTATGAATATTTATATTGAATTTATAATGAATATGCCCCAGTGGCGGCTGATCCTAACGTCTCTTACATTCTTATATCTTACATGCTATATTTGAAATATATATTGTAGTATATGTTTGGTTGCCTGTTCTAAAGCCGGGAATTTTTAAGTTTTTTGTAATGGCAGGGTAGGCTTACCGGACCTGGTTCTGGTTATAAAGGCGACTTGAAAAGTAAAACAATTAACTTGATGGCGATGTGGTTGCGAGTCATCCATTACGGTTATTTGCTGGAAATTTGCGAGTCATTAAAAATGCAAATTAATGTAGATAAAAAATATATACTGTGTGTGGTGTGTTTGACACAGGGTCGGCACTGCCGACCCTACCATTGCTGAATAGCCGCCACTGAGAACCCTAATGAACAATTAAACTGCTAACACTAAATTAAGTGTAAATGAAACAATGCAGTCTTCCTCCACAGTTTAATGTTAAATTAAATTTTAAGTTCCCAACATGTATCGAATGCTTAAGCATTCATCATCAGGGGATACTAAAAGGATATTACATGATTGAGAATGAACAGTGAATATAAAATAAAGTTTTAGGACTTACCTAACATCCAGTTTTAAAGCGATGTATGTTGTCTCAAACTAATGAGTACAACTTATAATGTGATACAGTAATAATATGTGAAAGTTGAAGACTTGATGAACTAGCTAGTTGTGTCGAAATTTATGTAAAGATAAAAATTTGAGTGAAATGTGAAATTTTAATAGAAAAAGAAGGATTTTAATGAGAGAGTAAATTAATTTAAAGCATATGAAGGAAAAAGTTTTATTTTATATTATATGATATTAAATTTGTTAAATTTAGGTGTTTGACCAAATTTAGATATTAAAAATTGGAGAATTAAAATAGGAAATTTAAATTAATGTCTTTTAGCTGACATGATGGTATGGGGATATACCCCATATTTTAAATTATATTTGTATTTTTAACATTTTAATAAATTATTATTTAAAGGTTAATGAAAAATGTTTAAGTTATAAATGAATTAAATATAACCTGTGCTACAACACGGCCGTAGTACCCGCCTGCAACGTGGAAGTTGAAGTGAGGTTAACAAAAAGAGAAAAATGACAATATAGGTATAGAACCAGGTACCATTATTAGAAATATGAAAAATAAAAATGACTGTTGAAATATGATGAGAAGATTATACTAACTGGATATTAGGTTTACAGAAGCCATACAAATCGATTGACATTTAGTTTTTGTCGTCACTGGACATATGAAGTCTTTGAAATTGGCAGAATACAGAAATCTGTCAACAAATGGTAAATGAGAATGGTTATGTTTCAAAGGGAACAGTGAATATAAAATAAAGTTTTCGGAATTACCTAACATCCAGTTTACAAGCAATGTATGTTGTCTCAAAGTAATGAGTGCAACTTATATGTGAAAATTGAAGACTTGGTATGAACTAGTTAGTTGTGTTGAAATTAATGTAAAGTTAAAATTTTTGGGCGAAATGTGAAATCTGAATATATGGAGAAGCATTTTAATGAGGCAATAAATTAATTTGATGATGTGAAGGAAAAAGTTTTATTATACATCATATTGATATTAAATTTGTTAAACTTAGGTGTTTAACCAAATTAAAATTTTTGGAAATTTAAAAATAAAAGAGGAAATTTAAATCATATTGGTGTCTAAGCTGACATGATGGTATGGGGATAAACCCCATATTTTAAATTGTATTTGAATTTTTAGCATATTATATTAAATTTTTATTCGAGAGTTAATGAAAATTTGTAGGTTATAAATAAATTAAATATAACCTGTGTTCAACACGACCGCAGTACCCGCCTGCAACGTGGAAGTTAAAGTGAGGTGAATATTGAGAATAAAAGACAATATAGGTGTAGAACCTGGTACCATTATTAGAAATATTAAAAATGAAAGTGACTATTGAAATGTAATGAGAGGATTTTACTAACTGGATATTGCTATGCTAATCGATTTGTATGGCTTCTATAAACCAGTTAGTAAAATCTTCTCATTACATTTCAATAGTCATTTTCATTTTTTAATATTTCTAATAATGGTACCAGGTTCTATACCTATATTGTCTTTTTCTCTCAATATTAACCTCACTTTAACTTCCACGTTGCAGGCGGGCACTGCGGTCGTGTTGTAACACAGGTTATATTTAATTTATTTATAACCTACAAATTTTCATTTCATTAACTCTTGAATAAAAATTTAAAATAATATGCTAAAAATTCAAATACAATTTAAAATATGGGGTGAGGTTCACATATTACTGTATCACATTATAAGTTGTACTAATTAGTTTGACACAACATACATCGCTTTTAAACTGGATGTTAGGTAAGTCCTAAAACTTTATTTTATATTCACTGTTCATTCTCAATCATGTAATATCCTTTTAGTATCCCCTGATGATAAATGCTTAAACATTCGAAACATGTTGGGAACTTAAAATTTAATTTAACATTAAACTGTGGAGAAAGACTGCATTGTTTCATTTACATTACATTGACTCCACTGTAAGTATGGACTACTTTTTCAACTAAATTAAGTACTGAGAATTACGGCCACTGGCTATGTTGCAACCTTCTACTCGTCGCCTCATTGATCCCCTAAAGTTTGATGAAATTTTTAATATAATTAATAAAAACAAAATTAAAATTAAAATTTTAACACCTAGGTATTCTGTATATCTTAGGCCCTATGTTAATATGAAGTTATTTTCATAAAAAGCCCTAAAGAATAGCTACTTAAAATATTTTAGATCACTTAGGAAGCACCCTATAATGACAGGTATTCCCATATCTCAATAAGATAAAGACCTAGTTAATTGCCGTGGTGATCCTGAATCCAAGGCGTGAGGTAATAAATGGAGAAGTATCGATTCATCAATACCAAGTGAATTTAAAACGACACCATCTACCGATATGCGGGACTGAGACCCCAGTGACTATTTGTGAAATTAAAGGAACATTTGCTTAAAATACATTTCAAATAATTAAGCATTGATAATGGCGGGTAATTTTAAATGTTGGATAAAAGGTTTTCCATAACACCACTAAAATACTAGATTTCTGATTGTTAAAGGGTGTGTTCTGACCCATATTGTGCGACAATGACTGCCGGATAAATCCTCGGTGCAAAATAAATAGAAGTTATGGCGAATATTATGAGAAAAACAATATAAAATAACATTTACTTTCTGTGAAGAATCTCGGGAAAAGGTATAACAACTTAATGATGAAAAATTATACCCCTTCGGTAGCGTTGACCTTTTCGGGAAAATGCGAAAATTGTGCCGCGTGACGATTAACAAGTTTATGGGCGGCAGTTATTGCTTTGCCGCTCCAAAAACGGGGTTATGTGGTTATACGACCACAATAATAGGTACTGGATGACAGTTTTTTTTATGATATATACTTATGTTCATAAACAGGATTCAAGGGTCTTTAAATAAACGATGAAACTGTGAAAATGATTTAATATACTTAAACCACTAATTGTTTGCACGGAGCAATCATTTTATATGTTCCTTGGCTTCATTAATTTATTTATTGGGCGTCAATTTTGATAGTCAATATAGGCCATAGTCATTTTGCGGCCATAGTTAATAATAATAATAATAAGCGTCTTTTACTGTTAATTCACTCCATAGTAACAGCATATTTCAGAATGAGAAAAACAGAACACTGACAATAAAGGCGAAGTTTAGCTATTGGTTATTCTTATACTTAACCTCTAAGCGAGTGAAAAAGATTTAAGCTATATATCATATATCAACTTCTATAATAAATCTTGTATACATAATAAATCTGTAATTTCAATAATTATTTACAATGAGACATCAATTTAACTAGGTGCGATTAGTACAAAAAAGATAAGAGAAAGGACACATCAAAAAGGTAAAGATAAACACCAGAAACAGACAATAGTTGGGCAAAAACCTAAAAATAAAATAAAAAAAAAAAATGGCAAGGGCCTAGCGACACTTAAAGCACCGGTTCTCGTCAGATCACCGAAGTTAAGCGGTGTCGAGCGCGGTTAGTACTTGGATGGGTGACCGCTTGGGAAACACCGCGTGCTCTTGTCTTAGGGAAGAGTGTAAAATGAATCGACATCAAAACCATCCTATTCACGCCGGACAGGCCGGATGAGATCGGATATCTCGTAGGATGAAGGTGCCGTTTCACACTCCCCAGTCGGTAGACCGCACGATTAAAAACCGTACGGTCGATGACCGGTTCAAGATGGCCTCTGATACGCCGACGAACCGTAAAAAATAGTAAATAAAAAAAAAATTAAAAAAAAAACTTATTCATGACTACCATCAAGAACCTTATACAGGTTCACAGACTACAAATCCTAACATGTTACAAAATAATAGATAATAGGCTGAGAACCAGTCCCTAGGTTTAGATCAGAGATACTCAAGTAATAAATATAACAGTTGAAACAAGCAGACAGCCAGCCATCTCATATTCTATCTAGCATATTAATTTAACTGCTGCTGTAGTAAGAATTGCCTATCATCATCATCATCATTCAGCTCCCTGCATCCACTGCTGGACATAAGCCTCCCCCATTTCTGCCCATTCCCTCCTGTCTTGAGCTCTCTGTATCCAATTGCCTGCACATCTCCTTAGATCGTCCGTCCAACGCGTTGGGGGTCTTCCCCTGCTTCTCTTATTCGAGCGCGGTCTCCACTCGAGCAGCCTTTTCGTCCATCTCCCGTTCGTCATTCGTGCCACGTATCCAGCCCACTTCCACTTGAGTTTGTGAATCTGGGTAACTACATCTGTGACGCCGGTTCTTCTTCGTAAGTCTTCATTTCTTATATGATCCCGCAGTGATATTCCCAGTATGGACCTTTCCATCTTGCGCTGTGTTACCATAAGCTTCTTTTAGCACTTGCTGTGGTTAGTGTTAAGGTTTCGGCTCCATAGGTCATGACCGGCAGCACGCATTGATCGAACACCTTCCTCTTCAAACATTGTGGCATGTCGCTTCTAAAGACTTCTGCAAGCTTTCCATAGGCTGCCCAAGATAGTGTAATTCTTCTTTTCATTTCGCACGTTTGGTTATCTCTTGAGATTTGGATTTCGTGGCCAAGATAATCATACTTGCTCAGCAGAGCCACCTCCTCATCACCAATGAAAATTTGTTCACTGGGAACTAAATTTGTCATATATTTTGTTTTTGAGATGTTCATTTTTAGACCTACGTCAGCACATACCTTTTGTAGTTCTTGTAACATGTCTTTAAGGTTATCTGAGAGCAAAACTATATCATCCGCAAAACGTAGATTTGTTAAGTTTCTACCGTCTACATTTAGGCCCTTGTTATCCCAATTGAGTTTTTTAAAAGCATACTCTAAGAGTGTGATAAAGAGTTTGGGCGATATCGTGTCTCCCTGTCTGACACCTCTGCCGATTTAAATGCATTTAGTATTTTCATGGAGTTTTACCATTATTGTAGCATTTTTGCCTATACATTCTTTTAAATAGTCTTAAAGAGGCTTCGTCCTTGAGATGCCTCGAGAACCTGTTATAAAGATGTGCCGCTTGATAGGTAAAGCCTCTCCGAAATGTGTCTTGGTATAGCCAACGAACATTAACAACGAACATTAACAAGAGACAAGAAGGATCACTCCAAGCTCCTCCCCTCGTTATGCCTATCTCGCTCGAATATCGGATGCTACCGTATCTAGAGCACCGTAAGCCCCCGACGCGCGATATGCATAAACAGGTTGTCCGTCGTAGAGACATGTACCAGTTGTCTTTATGTGTCGGCGTGAGTGAATTCCTTTAAAAATAAAATAAACATTTACGTACTGTTTTGTGTTTGGTTCCGCAATAAAATGCCACGAATCTGTTGCGTGGATGGATGTTGTACTCAAGAAGGGTCACAAATATCACTATTTCATTGCCCCAAAGACGAAAGTAGGTAAGTAAAGTATTTGGAATGCCCATTTTGATTTAAAATGTAAATATTATTATTATATTATAATAAATAATAATAAAAAGTTGTGTTATCTTTTGAATTTTATGTGACTTTTCTGTTCATATGACGATCTAGAGGTATTCGCGATAAAGTTGTTACTAATATTTTTAGATGTCAACGTTGGAAGCAGGCCTTGGGATCCTTGAAATCCAACCCCAATTCAATTTTGTAGGGCATTCAAGAAATTATTTTCTCTAAAATATTTTAATGAGGTTGAAGGTTCCAATTGTATCAAAGATATTAATACAGTTTTGCTTAATGTAACTCCTGATATTCTAGAGGAATATAAAAATATCGATGTACAGTTGAGTTCAGAAAGAAGTAGGACACGGATTCTTATCCTATGTAAACCAGTCTTTTAAAAAACATCAAAAGTTTGACATGACACTGACATCCTTTTTAAATTATTTAAAAAAATATATTTTTTACAAGTAGTTATTGATTCAAAGCATAATGCCTAGGCTTGACAATGTTCAAAGGACTCAAATAATTGCGTTTTTAAATGACGGAATACCTATACGAGACGTTGAAATCCCATTTAAAAAATTATGTTGCCGCCAAAAAAATTAAATTAGGGGAAGAACACAAACAGGCACGAATTATTTTTGCCTTAAATAATATATTGCGGCCAGACGGGAATAGAGTAGTCTTTACTGACGAAAAAGTTTTTCAGTCTACGGTCAACAGACATATCAGGGTATACAGACCTCGCAATACAAGATATACTGAAAATTTTATCAGTAATTCCGAAAGATCAGGGAGATTTTCGGTAAATGTATGGGCATGGGTGAGTTATCATGGACTTGGAGTGTGTTGGATTGTAAATGAAAGGTTTAATGCAGTCACTTATAAGAACATTTTGGAATATATTATGATGCCTAGTGTATCGCAACATTTCCCTAACCAGAGCTTTATTTTTCAACACGACAACTGCCCGGTTCACAGCGCGGGTATGGTCAAAGATTGGTTCCAGAGAAATAACGTGGAAACTTTGCCGTGGCCTTCAAAAAGTCCCGATATTAATATAATAGAAAACGTGTGGGGTCTAATGACACGAAAAATATATAAAGCAAATTTCAGACCAGCTAACAGAAATGAACTTGTTTTATTTATTGAAGAAACGTGGAACGAGTTAAGTGATGATCTTGATTTTGTGAGAGGTCTATACTTATCGATACCCAATAGACTGAATGAGCTTTTACAAAAAAATGGAGCGATTACTAAATATTAAATAGTTGTAATTGTCTTTTTTAATTAATTATTGTGTACAATAAAATGTTGGAATTAAGTTAACTTGTTATTTTTTAATGAAACGAAGAAAAAATGGAATAAAAATTATAAATATGACACATTTAAGTCTAGCCCAATAAATAAAAAGTTTAGTCTGTTATAATTTGAACACAGTCAATAGCTTGTCCTACTTTTTTATGAACTTTCGGGGATTATGGGTAGGTTTACAACACACAATCGATGTCCTACTTCTTTCTGAACTCAACTGTACCTATATTGACAAATAATAGTTCTTTAAAAGTTTTTACATGCGACTATAGAAATCTTTCTAGTACGGACGGAAATGCTATAGTTTACATTACAGGGTATCTATTAAGGAAATGCTTGCTGCAACACTCTTGTAGTGCTTGCACAAAGTATAATGATGAAAAGACATTACCAAAAGAAGCTGCTGTATTTCTAGAGCATAAAGCATATTCGACTTCTAAAAACTATGGAGGTCTAAATGTACCTCCTAGTAATATTGTAGAATATGTCAAACAGCTAGAAATAATTTTTGTTGAAAATTTTAATAAAATTAGTTGCCACGAGAATGTTGGAGCAACCCTTAAGATATTATATGAAAATGTACTATTTACACATCCTTGTAAAGAGTTTCCTCATAAATATTTTTTAAACCTATATATTAGGGTGCGTATTTATTTTACAATTAAATTTGCTAACCGGGATATAAAAAAAAGATATTCTTTGAAACAATCAATAAAACCTAACATAAAATTAAATATCTTAAAACATCTTTAAAATGCGGCCGGTAAATTTTATTTCAGAACATTTAAATACATTATTTAATTTAGTTATTAACGGGCTACTTGATTTGTAAAAGGCATCGAACAGCAATTCAGAGGTTTTAACTCATTTGGTTAAACGCCTTTGAATGGTTCGTTTATCGATTTTCACAATTTTCCATACAAATCGCGATAATTCGTTTTCCCAGAGTATAACTACTCCTACCCGTATTTTACTGTTAAGTAAGTAGGTACTCTTTGATGGCCTCGAATTTGAAACAACCTGTATATATTTTATGTAATAAGGTAATTAGAATAAGTACCTATTTCAGTTAGCATTTGCAAATATTTGATTGTTAATTTTTATACCTACTAATCTCGTTTGTAGCTTACTACATTGTTACTTTTGGAAGAAACTTTCCTTTTTTCCTTAATTTTTACTAGCAGTACTTTTTATAATTATGTTAAGATCTACCAATTAAATAACCTGACGATTTCCCCATTTTTCTTTTAATTCACACAAAGCAGAATAGGACACAATAACAATAAAATTATTACTAGATGTTTTTAAGTCACCCTCGTTTATTCGTTTTAATCGCTAGCCGTTTGCATCAACCTCGTATAAGCACGAACAGGGACACTGCCTCAGGAATTTATCGACATCGTCGGCGCGCTTGTGTAAGCAGGACATCAAAGTTCCGACAGAGTGTGACCCTTCTTGTCTTGTTAATGTTCGTTGCTATTATCCTCTATGACGCGTACTCACAGTATAAATATTATTGCGAGTTACAAGTAATGTACTTAGATAGGAGGGAGACGAGGTCAACATAATCTTCTTGACAAAAACTCCGAAATGAAGGTGCCTTCTATGCGACATATCAAGCCAAGAGAGCTGTCTAAATTGCAGAGATATATGATGATACTTTCTCAATCCGAAAATAAATCGCACACAAGAGTTTTGAACTTTTTGAATCTTCCGCTGTTCATACATACTTAAAAATGGTCCATACACATAGTTACAATAATTAGAATTGGACAAGACTAGCGACTAGACAAGTATCCTGCGAAGCTTTCTGGAGAGTATGTGTCTACTGGAATACAAAATTTTAAATTTAAAAAGTGATTTCTATAGTAATATGTTCATATTTTCAGTAAATTTGAGCTGATTATCAATAGTCAGACCAGGCGATTTGGCTGACCGCTTTACAGGTATCCTAATACCATTTATATTAATATTAATATTTTCACTCACTCTATTAGCCCTCTTGCCCCCAAATACTACCACCGTCGACTTTTTCAGGTTAAGTACTAAATTATGCCTCGAATTCTTATATATTAGCAAGTTCCCCATTCACAATATACTCCGCAGCGATACTCGTATGGATGAAAACCATACTGAAGTTGAGTATCATCGGCATATGCCTTATATGAGCATGTTTTAATTGAGGTTAAGATGTCTGCAGTATATATAATAAACAGCAATGGGCCCAATATCGATCCCTGCGGCACTCCTGACATCACAGGCTGCAATGATGAGACGGAATCACCCACAGACACTCTTTGAGTTCTCCCTGACAAATACGATTTAATAAGCCCCAAGGCAACCTCCGAAAATCTATTATATCTCAATTTGACACACAATAATCTATGATTTATGGTATCGAACGCCTTAGAAAAATCAAGCAAAACCATAATGGACACCCTCCTCGAATCAAGGTGTCCAACGATTCCATCCAAGACACTAGAAAGCATAGCTGACGTGTTATGTCCCGTTCTAAATCCTGACTGATTATTTGGAATGATCCCTAAGGCAGCCTTGCAGAAGCTTGGCATACTTTTCCGAGCTAGAGTTTTGTGTATTTGCACATCTCCCTTACTATTATACGATATTTATATACATTCAAATTAAATAAGCCGTTACTCCTGCTAAATTTTTAATCAAGAAACATATGAACGGGATAGGTCAAATTTTTTCTCCCAAAATAACTGAAGAATGTTTAATTTGCGAGCTTTGGAAGATAGGCTTACTATTTTGTATGCATGCCTGTATTTGAATAGAGAACAATTTGCGAATAAAGAGAGGGGAATGAGAATGGAACGACCTGTTTTCCTGTTGTAGGTAATTATGTTTGACCTTAAATTCTAGCCAGCTCTACTATTGTACAAAAGGTTTTTTTTACACTTTTTAAGTTTAAAAATTCTTTGCAATGAATTTAATATAAATTCTGTTTATGTTAGTCTAAAACATGGGCTCCTACAATTCCAGTAATGAATTTATATACCTAAATAAGTTAAAAGAAATTTATTATCAACACAAAAATAGGCTAAATTGAGCCTTTTGGACGTAGGTAGGTAAATCTGTTGACCTACTAGTGATGTAAAAAAAATATAAAAGAAAAAGTTTTTCAATGTTAAGATGGATTAATGGTGGAAAAATTATAAAACTGCTTATCAAAATAAATTATTAAATAATTGTTTTTATATCCGCGGTTCTTTACCGATTTTAATTAGGTTTTCGGATTTTTTAAGCCTATTTTTCTCGGCTAGCTGCATTTTCCATAGGAGAGTTTTTTTTGTCTGTGCTTTTGGGTTGTCACAGTTCTTTTTATAACATAACGTCATGCACAGGTTTATCTATATAGTTGATGCAAAACAAAAACCGACGCACGTCATACCATTCGAGTGACGTCAGTTATCGACAGTGTTGTCAGCTTGTAACCAAGATATCCGAGTAAGCGAATTACACAGTTTTTTTTTTCATAAAAACAAGATAAGTATACAAAAATTTTCCATACTTTATATATTTGTTTACTGCATAATACCTTTTACCATTAACTTTAGTAGATCTAACACTTCTTCTATTTTCATCTTGCCAATCTTAATTATAGGCCATTGTTTATTATTTTTTTTATTTTATTTTATTTATTTATTAACGGGCAAAATCCCATTTGTAAATTTTACAAAGCAATCTTAATATACTAACACTGTGTTAAAAAGTCCATAAATTAAACAAAAGCAATTATAAAAGTAGTACAATCAAATCTAAGAACAGGAATATTAAAGTGAAAGTTCGGATACTCTTCTCTTAAAGGAAGCAAAGGAGGAATTAAAAAAGTCATATTCAATCATATTGCCACCATTAACCATTCTAGTAACAGGAGAAGATATCCCGTAGTTGCACCTATGACGATCAACAGCAAAGAGGGAATGATCCCTTGTACTCCTTGATGGGACGCGAAAGTTTATCATTTGCAACCAATCTGGACAATCAATTATTCCATTTACTAATTTAAATAAAAAATAAATATCAGATTTCACTCTACGCCCGGATAACGAATCCAAACCCAGTCTCCGCCTCAAACCGTCATAGGATTGGGAAGGCAACTTAAATTTAAAAGAAATATGTCTGGAATATCTCCTTTGAACCTTTTCTATGCTTTGAATATGTACTAAATATATTGGTGACCATACACAAGAGAGATGTTTCAAACTTGACCCAACAAGAGTTTTATAGACATTATTTAAACTTCGAAAATCTTTTGCATTACGACAAATAAAACCTAACATCTTAAATGCCTTATTAACAATGTATTCATAATGACCATGAAAGTCCAATTTGACATCCAAGCACAAACCCAAGTCAAATACACTTGTAACTCTTTCCAAAACATGATCATTAAAACTATAATCGAAAACAATTGGGTGCTTTATGCGATAGAATGACATTATTTTGCATTTTGTTATGTTTAAATCAATTTTATTGATTATTTACCTCATCCATTATAAAAGCGGGTTGATTTTCACCTGATTATTCAGCGATAATCTCCCGCTCTCCGGTGAAAATCACCCTTGTCAAAAGTGAAAATCTCACCCGTCAGAAATCCAGCGATAATCTCCCGCTCTCCGGTGAAAATCACCCTTGTCAAAAGTGAAAATCTCACCCGTCAGAAATCGTTAGTTTTTTATTTGGTCAATAATCTTCAAAATACATTTCGGGATTGGGAAATAATCAGAAAATCATTCTCAGATTTTTTGCCATTAGGAAATCGCTCTCGGGCAAGCCCTCGAGCGATTTCCACGGCAAAAAATCTTCGAAATGATTTTCGATAATTTCCCTATCCCTTAATATATTACTACAGATAACACACCACTCACTCACCCTATTCAAGTCATCCTTTAGTCTCACAGCATCATCATGAGAATTAACCTTTAAAATCAATTTCAAATCATTAGCAAAAAGTAAAGGCCGTGAGAATAGGACCACCCGTGGAAGGTCGTTAATAAAGATGTCGAACAAATAAGGACCTAAATGGCTTCCCTGTGGCACACCAGAAGTGACACATATTTCCTGTGATACAAAACCCTTTACCCTTACCAGCTGTTTTCTATTACTAATATATGATATTATCCACTCAAGTAAAGTCCCAGCAAAGCCAAAGCACTGCAGTTTTTGTGCCAAAATATGATGATTCACGGTGTCAAATGCCTTACTAAAATCTGTATAGATGGCATTAATTTGGCACCCACTTTCCAAAGCACTCAAAACACTCTGAGTAAAAATCACCATATTTGTGGCGGTTGATCTACCCTTACAAAAGCCATGCTGCTCCTTAGTGATATCCCTCATAATGAAACCTTTAATATGATCACATACGATCTTTTCAAAAAGTTTAGGTATTGTACTTAAAATTGAAATTGGTCTATAGTTTCTAGCATCTGACTGAGACCCAGATTTAAATATGGGTGTGATAAAACTGTATTTCCACTCCTCAGGAAAAACACCAGTTTCCAGAGATTGTTGTTAAGTTCTTCCTGAAAATAGCTTCTTAGGAAAGCTATTAGCTCTTTGCACCGACTATTTCAATGCTTCGGCATTTTTCACAAATAGTAAACAATGTAGTCGACAGTGATATGTATGTGCACTTTTGTTTCTCTTAACAGAACAGTTTTTTAATGCTATTTATGAAAAGATCTTTGTTAAAAAACTGACGCAAACACGAAACCACAGAATAATTAAAGTTAGTTTGGCACGAAATGTCAAAATAGGCCAACGAACGAGCTGGCGCCACCGCACCGTTTACAGTTGTGTTACCAACAAACTGTCGGCTAATAAAATTGAAATTATATTAATTTTTACAAGCTTAAATAAACAAAATATTTGCTATAAGTGGGTTCGTATCAAAGAAGAATACTTAAAGTTTGTAGTAAATTCAATATCGCCTAAAGTTTTAATACTTCTTGTCTAAATTTAATTTCCGCGTGTTTTCTTACGGATTTATAATTATCAGCTTGATGACGTGCATCGCTTTTTGTTTTGCATCAACTGTGCGTAATTTTATATTTTCAGTAAAATAATAATTTTTATTAAACATTAAGATTGAAAACAAATTTTGTATAACTTTTATAAATATTTTATGTTTTAAATATGCATTTATTGTTATCTGTGGGATGGGGATAAATCTCCCCCGCTCCCTTTTGTTGCTACTTCCCCTGAACAAAAACTGAAATTGTAATATTACTTAGCTTCTTTTCCACTTTGTAAAAAATCGGCAGACACAAATCGGTGAAAAAAAAAATCCTGCTCCTAAACCTCGGAAAATTTTTCGTTTCATCTGGCAGAACAATTATTTAAAAACTCCACGTTTTATTGTTTATGTACCATCATCAATTGTAATTCTCATTGCACCAAGAACGAGTTTTACGATCAATAACCGAGGCTACACTAATTCTCATCAACAAAACCGAAGGACATTTTCTCTGCTATGCAGCTGACACGTTTCCTTTCTCGCCATAAATCTGTCCCTTTCAAGCAAATTTTCGTCGTTCGTTGCAACCTCAAAATTATTTGCCGTCCTCATGTTTATGCAAGCAAACATTGTGTTGTGTCCTTCATAAGTTTCGACGGGTGCTAATTTGTGTGGAGAAACTTACCTAATTCTGCACATAAATTAACTGGTTTTGGCTCAGTAGAGTCCATATTATGTATTATTAAGAGAATGAATAGGGCATAATATGGCATATCAGTATCACGGGTTTTGTCTACAGTCTACACTGCGAGAAGAATACAATAACTAATATAATTAATTAAATTAACAAAATCTTTGTGGTTTAAGTTAGTAAGGCAGAACGTTACTGTAACATTTTTCTGCAATTATATTTTTGATATTTCCAATGTAAAATCGTTTTTTTATTTTGATTTGCTTAGTTACTTAAGTTGTGTTTATTTAAATTAAATAAGCAATTTGACCTTTAGGGATAAATGGGGTTGCAAAGTACACTTTTCAAAGTTGCATCTGATTGATTCAACATCGAATTTAGTTGGATATAACAGCAGTGACAACCGAATTAAGATTTAAATATTTTGTGGGACATACCGGTGTGGAAATCCGTTGACCATGCATATCCTAGTAATAAGTTAAATGAGTAAAAATATGAAGTATTACAAAGTGAACATAAATGAGTAGATTAAGTTCCCCCCTCCCCCCTCTCCTCCATCGTACACTTTCTTCATGGACTACTTGGACTGAATTTTGAATTTTATTAATTTTAGTGCTATTTACGCTGTCAAAGGGAGATGTATACTGTGTTGGACACAGGTGTCATAAAATTACGTAAAACTACTTTCTTTTACGGAGGTGACAACGTACGAAAGAATAAATATTTATTTTATACTAGAATCGAAGCGGGAGACGTGACACCAGCAGAACAATGAGTGAGATGCGATACAAGTCGTTGTCACATTGCAATCCGTCGATCCATGTGTAAATAAAAGTGTTGGCTCATCTTGAGTCAGCCAATCTGCAATTAAAGTTTAGTTACATTACTTTTCAACACCATGTATTTAGATATTTTGGTTCACATTATCAATATTCACAATAACTATTACAATATTAAGGGCATTTATTCACAAACTCTTTATATAAGAAAATTGTTTTATAACAACGTAAGGAAACATTAACAAGATTTTTTTAATCGCGAAATTAGAACTAATCTCACTCCTATTATTCACCTAAACACATTCTTTTCCGAGGTAATATTTGTTGGGGTTTTCCCTTTTTTCTTAATATAACTAGGAAAGAGATAATAAGAGTAAGAGCAAGTGTTTGCTTTTTATTAACATTTAATGAAAAATAATATTCGAATAATATTTGTGACACATATTGAGGGGTTTGAGCACTTTATTTTGTGTTCATGTTGAACTTCTCGGGCTACTAGAATTTCGCAAAAATAAATAATACGGGCATGTTAAACACTAAAAAGTTTTATTGTGTTTTATTGAGAAATTAATTTCAAGCAAATTAAGTATCTCTCATTTTTCTCGTATCTCTTACAGTTTTCGAGTAAAAAATAATTTTATTGTAGACGTCAAAAGAATCTCATCATCTTGTTGAAATAAACGAGTAGGCTTTTCGTGATTTCATAGCAATCATATTTATTTTCTTTCAAGTCAAGTCAAGTGTCAAGTGTCAACTCTCCTCATGAGTTATTTTTTAATTTAAGTGTACTGAATTTTAAATTTAATTATGGACTTTAGGGGAACCTCTCAAAAATGGTAAAAAAAAGTGTTAAGTTTCACCTAGTTTTTACTTGAAAATACTTATAGGTTGGGTTAGGTCTTAGTTTTAAAAACACAACTAAAAAAAGTTAAAAATTTTGAAATGTATGGCTCCTTTCAACTTATTTTCCTGTTTACTAATCACATAACCTCACTGTTAAACATTGTTAATTTTCACTTTTAAACGCTATTATTGTTAAACTACACTCCGGAAACGCACTCCATTATTGTCGGACACTCGTCAAGTTCGTAATTGCACCTTTTTTATACTCGATATCGATCTGTTGTAACCTTACGGCCCCCGGCTCATACGACCGGAGTAAAAAGCTGAAAGAAATTTTAATTAGAGGGTTATTAAAATGGGTTAATTAAATAATTAAGATATTTAATTACAAAGCTGAAAAATAAAATTATTATTAGTATTATTTTCAACAAAAAATTTGTGCCCTGGGAGGTCTGATTTAACACAAAAGTGTTATCGCACGACTCATGGAATTGAGTCATTATTCACCTATTCCAGAATTTCCCGCGTGACATCCAAATACATAAAATAATGCATTAGTATGCCTCACATACAATAAAGGAACAGGCTCTGATGTGACCGTTTAGATTCGGGCAGAATCTAAGGCCGACCCTACGTTGTGTTCGTCAGGTTCGCTGAAAAATACTAATTGGAGTATTATACAGAGTGAAGAAAAATTAACTCAAAGTTTATTATGGGCGTTTTATGGATTGTGTAAAAACACTTCTTTTTAATGAAATTGAGAAACTCATCAGATGGCAGAATTTAGACTTATGCAGTCAGATAAAAAAAAATACAACATGGAAATTGGTTCAGAGAAAGCTCTAGCAACGCACTCTCGACCACGTTTCCAAAGGAATCCCCTACCCTGTGCACCGGACGGGACGGAGGGGCTGTCGCCCTAGGCTGTCGCCTATCCCTGTAGGGTATCCTCTACTATCGGTTGCTGGAATGTGCTGTCGCACCCGTCTGTCGGCCGCCGTCCCACGTCGAAGGAAACACTGTAACCCTGTTAATGGTCTGGATCAAAAGAACGGAACCTTCACTATTCCTTGAGCAACTCCCAATAAATATTACTTTTAGAAAACAATTATTCTTATTTTATTTTATAAAACTACCACCGAATGGTTTTACACTGTTGTTTGGCCTAGTATAGAACATAGAAAATGAGAAATTCTTTCTTCTCCCTGCCTGATAAAAATCCCCTCTTCCTCACGAGTTTTACCTCGATGCTACGTCCAGCGTGGGCTGTCGCCCCATAGCAGCGCGATGGAGGAGCATGGATATAGGATAACCCCGAACTTAAATCATTTAGGAAAAATAATTGAATTCTCCTAACAGTAATTTATAGTTAATTATTTAAGTTGAATTTTGATTAGACGTCAGCAACAGATACTATTTGGAAAGTAAAACGGTATTAACGCCATAACAACTTGGAGTAGAAAAAAAACTAAATAATGGAGAAAGCTTGATTCAACAAAACACATGAAAAATTACTAACCTGAAACATTAGTGAAACTGATATTATCTAGGTCAATGTTCTCAGGCGTCTGCATTTTTATTATAATAAACTTGGTTCCCACTGAAAACTGATAGCAAATAAAAAAGTGATTTGACATAAAAAAAAAACTGATAGTTGGTTGTAGTTTTACATGTTACGGTATTCAATTTAATTTTGTTATATTGATTTAGTATTTATGATATGCATAATTCCGACATTTTGGTCATAAATTACAAACATGATAACTTTGACTTTAGTTTTAATGTTTGTAGAAGGTAATCCTTATTACTTTGAAAATCCCCAGAGAATAAAAGTGGTCAGAAGTAAGAAAAGTAAACAGACCAGGTCAAGTCCACAAACGGGACTACCTTTCGTCTGTCAGAAATAAGAAAAGTAAACAGACCAGGTCAAGTCCACAAACGGGACTACCTTTCGTCTGTCAGAAATAAGAAAAGTAAACAGACCAGGTCAAGTCCACAAACGGGACTACCTTTCGTCTGTCAGAAGTAAGAAAAGTAAACAGGCCAGGTCAAGTCCACAAACGGGACTACCTTTCGTCTGTCAGAAGTAAGAAAAGTAAACAGACCAGGTCAAGTCCACAAACGGGACTACCTTTCGTCTGTCAGAAGTAAGAAAAGTAAACAGACCAGGTCAAGTCCACAAACGGGACTACCTTTCGTCTGTCAGAAATAAGAAAAGTAAACAGACCAGGTCAAGTCCACAAACGGGACTACCTTTCGTCTGTCAGAAGTAAGAAAAGTAAACAGACCAGGTCAAGTCCACAAACGGGACTACCTTTCGTCTGTCAGAAGTAAGAAAAGTAAACAGACCAGGTCAAGTCCACAAACGGGACTACCTTTCGTCTGTCAGAAGTAAGAAAAGTAAACAGACCAGGTCAAGTCCACAAACGGGACTACCTTTCGTCTGTCAGAAGTAAGAGAAGTAAGCAGTAAAATATTGTAAATGATTTCCCAAAAAAAACACACCCTGAATATTTTTTTAACAAACATAAGAGCTCAACATTTTCCCTGTTAAAAGATCTGACAAAATAAGAAATCCCACACTATTCTGACTAGCGAAATATTAAAAATAAATTATTTATATTAAAAAGCATGATCTTCAAAACCCCTGAAAACATTTAAAAATACAAACAACCAACAAAAACCCTTAATCAAAATTTCCCTTGTTAAAGATTTAAAAGAATAAAACCAGAATTTAATTTAGTACTCGAAAATTCAACAACCATCACAAAACAACACTAGGTTCGAACTTTTGACTTCCCCTGTATCGAAAATAACAAACCCTCTAATATTCAGACTTGTCAAATGTGAATATTAGAAAACCCCGTTTTACGTTTGTAAATTGCAAGATAACACCTTTTTTAAATAATTAAATATTTTATTATTTACGCAATTCACTTTCTCCAAATAAGTAAAAAAACCCAAATTTATTTCACTCACAACCTTTGATCCCACTATTATTATTTGCTATTTGAGAAAAAGTACTTTTCAAGAAAATCTAAAGAAAATGTGAAGTCATGATGGCTCTTGAATTTCGATGCTTATCGTACCTGATAGAAGTTAATAAGTGATCCTTTCGATGTTCTCACTAGACCAGCAAGGCGATATTCTCCCACCAATTTCGTCCTTCCACTTTTTAACAATCTGCGCCAACTACCCTGTCGATGAAACGGCGTAAAAAACATGCAAGGCGCTGCATCGCTCCCCGGGCAGACTCGAGAGTCCAAAGGTCACGCGCAATCTTCAAAAAATGAAATCAAACAAAAGGTAGACTAATTACTGAATCTCTTTTAATTTACTTAACTTATAAAAATATGGTATTTTAATGGCACTATTAATAATTATACTAATATATACTTACCAGGTTTTTTTCCCAATAATATATCAGGGTAAATTAAAACCACAACATGATTAAAACACAACACAGTCAAATAAGGCTGAAATAAATTAATATTAGGATGCTACAGTGCCGGGTAGATCAAGAATTATTTAAAGATACAATTAATATAAGAGCAAAAATAATTTAAAATATAGACACCTGGGTCTGCTTCGTTACACTGTTTTGGCTGAAATGACCTCTACAACATCGCCCCGAGAACAGTATTTTTTATGTTTTTTCATTGTTTATAATAAAAAATGCCACTTTCCGCTCACGAAATACGTTATTAGAATAAAATTAGCTATACCTATTTGGGGAAAAACCCTTTTTTTGCATTTTTGAGAGGTTCCCCTAAAGTCCATAATTACCAATACTTTTCTGTATGGCTGAGTTTACCAATCAAGAAATGGCTGAAATTCATTTTATGTACAATTTGTCAAATGGAATTGCAATGGAGGCAAGGCAAGTAGAATATTTTCCTAATAGTTGAATATGTTCATAAACATTTACAAAATTGCAAATCAGAGGAAACAGGTAGTTTGAAAAAAACAAATAAGACGGTCGATAATTTACAATAAGAACCGCGGAAGCTAAGGGAGATATTTTAAATATGATTGCATAATCTCCAGGCACAAGTATGAGGAAAATAGTAAACGAGTTGAATGTGAGTAACAAAACAGTATGGAGTGCCTTAAATTACTGTTCTCTTTATCCTTATCACATATAAAGAGTGCAAGCTTTGTTGCCGCAAGATTTTGTAACTAGAGTTATTTTTGTGATCCTTTAAGAGTCCAAAATTTTTCGAAAAAATCTTATTTACAGATGAAGCGAATTTTTCTCGAGACAGCATTATAAATTTTCATAATAACCATATTTAAACTAAAAATAATCCTTATATTATCATCGATGCACGTCACCAGCATAGGTTTTTAATTAATGTATGGGCAGGAATTATGGCAGATATCTTCGTTGGACTGCATTTTTTTCCGATGCGGCTTACTGCACTGATAAAACTGTGCTCCCTTAATCAAACAATCTGATTTATTTGGTGAATAATTATTGGTAATAAATAAATGTGATTTTAATTAACTAAATTTGATTTAACTGAAATAAATGAGAGTATTTCGTTTTATTTGCAAAGTTATTTGACTGTTGGTTGATTTGTGTCAAATCATAGAACCCTTCAAACAAATATGTTACCAAAAAAACACTAAAATAACAAAATCTAAATAACTAATTATTTAATCGAAATAATTTTTATTTAGGAACTAAATCCCTTTAATCGCTAGTTAAATCACCCAATGAAGAACTATTTAAATGTCTAGGTCATTTAAACTAAATAATTATGTATTTACATTAAATCCTTAATATAAAACAACTAAATATTTACAAATAACTAATTATTTAATCAAAATAAATTTCAAGTTAAGAACTAAATACCTTAAACCCTAATTTAAATCATTCAATGCCGAACTTTTCAAACAATTTGGTCCTCCAAACAAATAATTAAGTATTTAAATTAACTCCTTACTGCCCCTGGAATTCGGAAAGTCGCCTGCTTTGAGTAACGTGATTGGTTATACAAAAGTGGCCTCATAAATCGACATCGCGGTACTCGTGTTAGATCTTGTATTTTGTCTCCTAGAAATTTTAGAGTGAGAGTGAAAATTAAATGTTCTTTAGTGACTTAGCACAGAAGTTAGTGAACCTGTTTCATTTTTCCATGGTTAGTGGTTTCAGCAATAATAAAGTAAGATAATATGGGGGATAAACGTAAAATTATGACAAATTATTTCGAAGATTGGGGTATATCCCATCTGCTAGATAATTTTCAAGGTAGGAAACTATTTTTGAATATTTTAGTTATGCATGAAACGAGTAAAAAAATAAGATAAGAGGCAAAGAAAGGATACTACATGTTTTATTGAGGTATATTTTAAGGGGGACAGCAACTAATGGTGGGTTTATACAGCAAAATAACATAACATAAAAATAAAATAAGAGTTGAATCTACAGATCTGCCATAAGACGTTTATAGAACCAAATAATATAACATAAAAATAAGAAATAAAATAAGAGATGGTTATCTTTTAACTTTTATGTTATTTTTATGTGAAAATCGTTGTGCGCGTGCGCGTAATTTGTCATAACTTTTATTTTCGGCAAAAATGTGTTTTTTCAGTTGGTTTGTCTTATTATTTAAATACTATAAACAATTTGATAAGGTTTGTGATTATTCTGGTATAGGTACTGATTAAACCATATTCAATAGCAACATTTCAATATTTCTTATTTTTATGTGACGTCTGTATAAACACGTACTTGGATAAAATAAGAACTGATTTGAATGAACATTCTGATCTATTGAAAATTAAAAAAAGGTATTTAAACCAAATAAATTTATATTTGATCTAAATAAATATAAAAGACAAGTTAAACAATTATGTACTTAAATAAAAGAACAACGACTTTGATGGAAATTACCGGTTTATTTAAATCAAATCACTTAAATTGTTTAATTAAATAACAGTGTTGTTACGGCAAATACATGTGAAACAAAAGTAAAACAAATATATACTTGATAAAGTATGTATAAATGATAATCAAATAAACATTTTGTTAACTTAACTTTTAACATATTTACTTTAAGTCATTGAAACGGCTTATTTAAGTTAGGTTAGTGTTAAGGAAATAAATATTTGCTTGAATTTTGTATTCAGCGATTAACTCCAAATAAAAAGTAATTTGTATCAAATCAGATAATACTAATTGAGGCAAATAATTCCTTGGTATTTTTCAAATACATATTTGTTTGGCTAATAGGAAACAAATATTTATTTGAGTCAACGGTAAATTTTTTTGATTCAAATAATTAATTTTATCAGTGTGGTGAAGTCTTTTACAATTTTCTTAGAGAGGAATTGCCAGGACTGATGGAAGAAGGGCTTGTAACAACAAAAACTTTAATGCGGTTTATGCATGACGGCTCACCCCCTCACTTTGCAGTAGTTGCTAGAAATTATTTGGATCAACAATATCTTGATCATTGGATAGGTAAAGGTGGGCCTCAACCATGACCACTCCGTTCGCTGAACCTTAATCCTTTGAACTTTTATTTCTGGGGTCACCTTAAATATCTTGTCTATACTTCTCATATTAAAAATGTAGAAGAACTCGAACTGCGGATTGATAACGGTTTTAATACGATTCGCGCACGTCGACGAGTAGATGGGTGTTTACTGACTCATGGAGGATACTTTCAACAATTTATTTGACTCTATTATTCATTATTCAGAGCTTTTCTTTGAGTGTCATAATTTTTTTAGGAAACTCTTGTGACGTGAACAATAAAATTATTTTTTACTCAAAAACTGTAAGAGATACGAGAAATGCAAGAAACTTAATTTCTTAATATAATACAAGAATTTTTATTGTTTAACATGCCTGTATTATTTACTTTTGCGAAACTCTAGTAGTCGTTACCCGGATCTCCGTCACTGAACTAATTGAGAAGTTCAACATGATCACAAATAAAGTGCTCAACCCCCTTATTATGTGTGACAAATATTAATTGAATATTGTTTTTCATTAAATGTTAATAAAAACAAAACAGAAATACATTTTCTTAAACATCCTGTATTTCAGAAACAAAGCGATATTCGAAAAAATTTTCTAGCACACTTTCGTCTCACAATTACGTGGGGATTCACCAGTCCCATTCTTTGACCGAGGTTAGGAAACACCCTGTATTTTTAGTACCTACTACATTACGTTGAATTGATTTTAAGGAATATAATATGTGTATTGTACATACGATTCTAACTTTCGTTTTATTTCCAGGTAAGATTTCCACTGTTATCAACTAGAGCTAGATTGTTGTTAGTGTAAGCGGTAAGTAAATATTTATATTTTAATAATAGATTAGTAACTAAGGTATATAGACATAATATGCCATTATGACCCAAGCATCAATTTTAAATAAAGGGGCGCGATGATATTTAAGACAGAAGGGCCATAATGTATAAGCGGTGTCTAAAAACGTGGTAAATATAATATTGTTCCACCACTAAAGTTTTTATATAATATTATTTATTCAAAAATAAATATTTTTTCTTGCAACCGAGCGCAAAGAACAGTTCTCTAATACTTCCAAAAAAAAGCACAAAGCACTTTTCCGGGGAGCGAGCGTTTTGACCACTTTGCCGCTCGCCGAGCAATAAAGTAACCAAAACGCTCGCTCTCCTGTTTGCCTTGACAACCATCATAAAACATCTGGTATTTCTTATGTCTGAACCAATATTGAAAGTAGGCGTTGGGGGATGTTTGACACAATGCCGATAATTTTGTGACCAATGAGACGGTACTTAAATAAATATTATGTACTTATGCAATTTGTAATTTTTATTTTGCAGTAAATACATTTTAACAAACATTTTTACAATAACACCGTCATTTTCTTATCAATCAAACTGACGGATAATTCCCAGCGTAGGCAACTGTCTACATAAAAGAAGAACAGACAGTTGCCTAACTACGTAATCTATTTCATGTTTATATCGATACCATTGCCTTTTACAGAAGTAATAATTTGTTTAACTGTTTCCAATATGGATCTAGGTCAATAACAATGGGCAGGGGACAAAGATATAGTACATTATAAACCTAGGTTGAAAAGTAAGCTACTATACAGCGAGCGCCTTTAATAGCGGATATAATGTGCAGGGTATTTAACAGCTTTCTCAATTGAGGTATATACCTATTGATTCTGTTCTACTACTAACACTAAAATATTTAATTTATTTAATTTTTTAGATTTTAATATTTGCTATATCGGCCTAACTTTTAAAATATTTTCAAGAAGCCTGGAATTTCCCTTGTTAAACTATAAAATGAAACTAACAAAATGCGATTTTAAATGTCAGTTTGTAGAACATTTGTGATCGTATTGACATTTTTGCACCTGACAGTTTCCTTTCGAAATATCTTCCAATTTATGATGAAAATTCTTGTTTTATTAAAACTTTGATACTCCATTCCCGAATTTCTTCATTATTTAAAATGGTTAGTCAAAGCTCAAAACCAATAACACTGAGTAAAATGTTAAAATCGTGTGTAACTTAACCTCATTATTTACTTAGGTATAGAAATTATACTTCTCAATGGAGAAATGGAGTAATTAATAGCGATTTCTGAAGTTAGTAGTAGTAAAAATAATTTATCATGCTAATAAAAGGTCAATCAAGATTGTTTCTGGAGTCGGCAGTGAAACAATTATTATTGACGGTAAAATAAACACAAATTTGTGTAAAATTCCACTTTTATTTAAACACTTATGATTTTTTTTTAAACAATCGACATGTTTCGCTACACGGTAGCTTTATCAAGACTGACAAGATATTATTTGTAGGTATTTACAACAACTATTAAGATTAAGGGATTGGGTTTTCCTAAATTTGTCTACCGAATAAGTTTAACAATGATGATCTATTAAGGTCTAATTGACAATCAAGTAAATTATTTTTAAGTTTGTTTGTTTCTAGGGACTCCAACAAATTTAATTTATACCCTTTGTTTTCGGTGTGTAAGATTTCAAAATTACCGTTAAAACTAAGGTTAGATTCCAACAAATAGTTTGCATAGTGTAAGTCATTTTTTTGGTTGATAAAACTTGCTTTATGTTCTTTTATTCTTTTTGAGAAACTTCTTCCTGACTGTCCTATGTATGTTTTCGGGCAATCATTGCACGTTAACTTATACACTTCAGATTTCCTAGTTTTATCTAATTTTGTTTTGTTATTTTTTATAAATCTTCCTGTTGAATTATTTGTTTTAAAAGCTATATTACAGTAAATGTTTTTAAAGAAGCGAGCTATGTTATTGCTTTTTTGTCCGTAATATGTAATTAAACTGTAAGTTATTTTTTCTTTCACTATAGGGTAAACCATGTTTATAGCTTTTTTATAAAGAATCTTGTCGATGATTTGAATATTGTAACTGTTACTTACCGCAATTTGTTTTATGATGTTAAGTTCTTTTAGAAAATCGACTTCATTTAAAGGTACGGTAAAGGTGGCAAGATGTATTGTGTATGGTAGTATCTGTGTGGGTGGGTTTATGGAAGATTGAAAATATATGTTCATTGTTTTCTTCTGATATCGTGAGATCAAGGAAGTTTATTGAATTGTTAGATTCTGTTTCTATCGTGAATTTTATATTGGGATGGTAGCTGTTAATGAATTCAAGAAATTGTGTTAGTTGTCTCCCGGTACCAGTAAAACAAGCTATAACATCGTCCACGTATGTTTGCAGTTTTATTTTCTAGTGAATCCATAAAAATATCTCCTAATAAAGGGCTAAGTGGGTTACCCATTATCAGTCTTTCATTGCTGGAGTAAAAATTTTCGTTGGATTCAAAATAATTTTGATCTAAACAAGACAATATTTCTTGTTTTTTAACTAATTTAATGTCTTTTTTCAATTATTTATGTTGATGAAGAATTTACAGTACTTATAACTTATAAATCTTTATCGGCTTTGACAGAATGTAGTTAATATGAAGTTTTATTTTAGGTTTAAACCGAAGTTTAATGTTAAATATATTAAGCAATGTCTGTTATATTATTTTGTTATCCATTTCTGCCTTTTTGTGGAACAAAAACCAATTTTACCTCTAATCTCTATTTTACTAAAAATAATGTTGTTGTTCAATGTTTGTTTATCTTTACTAAATTACGTTTTACTACTACATACTGTAAAATCAATCCCAAGTTTTAAAAAATCCACTCAACTTAAATTTAAAAAAAAATAAATTACTTTATTCGAGGAACGTCCTTTCTGTCTTACCAATATTTCGTATATATAAACAACAATTCCCAGTCCGAAATTTAAGCAATATCAATGATTGTAATTATTATTAAGTCCCCTTTACCCTAATAGATCTCGTCCCTAAACTAATCGCATAACCAACTAGATAACTCCGATTCGTAACGAAACAGTCCAAATTTAAAGTGGCTTCAATCGGGTTAAGTCCTACAAAAGACACAATTTCGATCCCCAATTACTTTTAAACTATAATTCTAACTCCTTTAAGAGACTTCGGTCTAGTTCGAGAGAGAGCTTTAACAAGAGTACTTACAGTCTAGCGTCCGGGGGACCTCATCGGTTTCGCTGTTTTACTGTTACGCCGACCGATACAGGGCGACGTTTATTCAAATTATAGTTCGATATTGCCAGTTTCTATGGCGAACTTTTTAATTGCGAAAGTTCGCTTCGCTTCTTTGGTTAATATTATGTGAAGTTTGAATATAAAGTTACGCCAATTTGATGTTTGTATAAACGTTTTCCTAAAATGACTTTCTTAAATGACGTTAGGAATACTGATAGGCAATAAAAACAAACGACGTATATTCATAATATTTAAACGTACGACGGTCCTTTTTACCTCTAAAGCCAGTAATGGACTAAATTTTCAACCTCTACTTCTAGTCCATGTCAACCGAACATATCTTTAAAAACTATGGAAGAGAGCAACTAGTCAAACGCCGTTTCTATGAATTTATTTATTTTGTTTGTAGGGAAGAGTTACTACGTCATGTCATGTAAGTATTTTAAGCTCTTATCTAGATCCAAATGAAACAAGATTTGTACAATGAGTACGGATAGCGATGAGCATCCATTTTATTATATTATACCTATTATTGTTTCTTTCAGTTTCAAAGTTGAACCAAATACAACGAAATTGATTTTATTTCGTTCACACTATTTGTTAAGTCGGATGCATTTCATTCAACTTTTTACATGTCGTGCTTATATTTTTATAACAATCACCAAACTGCGTTTGAATAGTTTTTTTATCGTTCTTAAAGATTTGTTTGGCTGACAAGGGTTTGAAGCACTAGAATGTCCACAACAACAGTCATATTACGTATAAAATATAACAATAACTGAAAAATGTATGTGAATAACTTTTTCAAGGGACTTTTTGAAATGGATGGTTAATAATAATAAGGGTGTTAATTTTTTTTTTAAATCGGTTGCAATCGTGCTTTTAATTAGAAGGTGGCCATTTTCAACATTTGCATTTTTTTTTGTTGATTTTTTGTTATTTAAAAAAATAATTTTATTTTTACTTTAAATATTTTAATTAACTTTGCAATAAAGTGGTTTTTATTTTTTCTCTCGGAAACGAAGCAAGATACGAAAACAATTCAATGATCAAAAAAGTTGTATTATTAGTTGGTAATTCCTAAAAAATATATCAAAACTAGAAAAAAGTCAGTGGCGTACATTTTCTTGTCAATTATATTAGTTAAGGTGCTTCCTGGCACGCCACTGGACTTAATAAATTTAATCTAGTTTGAGCTAATTAAGTCCCTTATAATTGTCAATAACTGTACTAAATTTCAATAATATCGGGAAATGGACATTTAAACAAAATAAAAAAAATCGATTATATCAAAAACGGGGCAACCTCGGACACATGTTCATATGAACTTTTTCTTCTAAACTATCATAAGGAATGACCTCCTTTAGTTACGTTCCGTACTTCTAAAACACCCTGTACAATCGAATTTGCATGTCTTTATGATAGAAAAAATTTCGTTCTTCGTAAATCGCCTCGTAATCTAAAAATCCTGTAAAATTGTTTTACAAGCTTTAGCAAATTCATATTTTTTATGGCCAAAAAAAGGAACTGTACTGGATACCATATGTAACAGTATTTAAAGTATGTTTCTCGATCGGTTCAGGTTGTTGTTAGAACGCCAAAATATATTTTGTACATTTTTGCCACATCTGCAACTATTACAAAAACGTAAAACGATATTCAACATGTCATCTTAAATGGTTGATCCAACCAAAAAAGTGGCGTCCAGATTGAGTCAGGTAAAAGCTCAATCAGTCGTCCAAAGTCTTTTAAAAGTTGGTGGGGATAATGTTCGCGAAGCTTCGATGTTTCTGTTACGAAGGTCTTCAGCATTAGTTGGTCTCCCGCTAATAATGTTTAACCCTTTTGAGGATCTGCAAGGTTTCCTGAAAATCCTGAAAATGTAGCACTCAAAAACTAGAACAGCTGCTACGCTATGAGCAGGAGCTTCATTATAGGAGAAATCATTCTGCCATTTTAATCAGCATTCTTCAATGCTGCAATATCGCGTTACTGAAGCAGAACCTAACTATATTTCAATATTCTAAGATTAGGTTCCCTCTATAAAAACTGATTCAATTATTCTATCTGTACGAGTTGTTGCCAAAATATTTACCTTCTACCTTGTCTGCGTTACCTGAATTATATAAGGAGTTTTCTTGCCTGTATCCTTGTAATTTGTTTGTTGTTGGCACTATCTGTTCAGAAAGTATTTTTTTCCGAGAATAGTGTTTCATTTGTTATGGTTTAATCTTTGTTAATTCATTATACCCACTATTCATAAAACCTTATTTTAAGGAAATAGTCATCAGGAAAAATTACTTGAGCATTCGTGACTATAAGAGATTTATTCTCAAAATTCAAAGGTTTCAGAATAAATGTTTACGAATCATGACGGAGGCGCCCCGCTATACGATGACTCATACTTTACATAATGACTTACAGATACCGACAATAACTGAGTACATGGACAAAATTATAGTGGACAAGTGGACTACTACAAACGGACTGACATTTCCCTGAACCCCTTAATAATACATTCACATATACATCAAACCCTTTAAAACCATACAGACTACCGAGAGACTGGCTCATCCTCGTCTCCTCCCCTCGCCTGCACCTTAACTTGCTTGCGAATAAATAGAATTAAATGACTAAAAAGTGAATACTTCCCTACATTGTACCTGCTCAGCTAAATTAGAACCAATTGTTCAATAACAAACCCCCCATGGAAGACCCGCTGATGAAGCAATAATATAAACAAACAGAAGTTAAAGTCATTGACTATACTTAAGAAACCCTAATGATGAACGAAGAGACTTATCGTTTTCTTTCTCCTGAATCTTGTGGAACCTTCAGCAAGCAGCAACGGCTAATTTTGAATTCATTGTTCACTAGAGTTGCATTATTTGATTTCTTCTTGTAAGAACTCACGATATATTAAGTGGTTACCAGTTTTTGATGGAACTGAATGTACTGTTGTTTTGGACGCTACCAAACGATCAGGATAAAAAGCTAAGCAAAGTTATCACCACTTCTTGTACCGACATTCCTCTGATGAAGATTATGACCAACTGCATACTTTCCTTTATAACGTAAATCGGCACTTTAAAGGAATTTTAGACAGAGGGTTTGAGGTGTAATTAAAATTACAATTTGCTTTTTTGCAGATTCTAAAAATATTTTTCGAAGTTCTTGGCGAGTATTTGGCCCTCGGGAAATTTAAACACACTTGTAATAAAAATGTGCAACAATAAAATTTTAGACAGTTAGTTGGATATTGATCAGTGATACAACTTAGAAGATCAGACTATTTATTAATCAACGTTTCGACCTATAGCTTATCCTCAGGATAATAAAACTCCTCATATGCTTAGATAGTACATCACAAAACTGGTATTGCTTTGTGGTATTAAATATTACGTTCTTAACAGCTGATGTTTTGCTGCTCTTTCAAAGCGGACCAACAGTAAACAAGTAAGCAAGTAAAAACTCCGCTCAAAGCAGCATGGGATGACTTAATATAGGGCGAAACGTTGATTAAAAGAAAATTTGATGTTCTAAATTGTAACCTGACCAATATTCAACTAACTCTCTACAATTTATATCGACTTTGGTCACTATACTCAACAACTCGAGTAACATAGTTTGGCAAAAACATCGATTTTATATTTCAATTAAATATATATGCCTCTAATTTTGATTAATTCATTCGCAAACCTGCCAAAATATAATTAATACAAAAACAGTATTTTCGCGACATATTATTTTCAATACACAAAAACATAGAAATGAATGTTTACATTTAAATATGGTAATTAATTAATATTTAAAATCTTTGTGTTTAAACTTTGTCAGTTTCTATTTTGTTATAATATTATCTATTTTATTGCGAATACGTATATTTGGTATATATTTCGTTTACAGATAAATTAAAATATATCGGAAATAACAGAACTAAGCTGAGAATATGAAATTGAGTGTGTCTTTAACGCAGGTACTCTAGAGCGGAACACGGTTTACTGAACTAACTTGAACTAACCGTACCAAGAATGACAAGACTTAAAATATTGAAATATATACACTTTTTCGGCAATCCTTAAACCCCTGATGTTTGCAAAACATCTTTAAAATTTAAATTTCTTACGTTTACGGTGGAGGTAAAGTTTACTTAGGAATCTGAGGAAAATTATCCATTCTTAATTTGAAGAGAAATTTCTTTAAGCCAATTTAACTGATTTTGCAAAAACAGTTTTTTAAACTTAACGGCTAATTAAGCTGCAATTAAGGTATAAAAGAGAGAAATAATATAATTAATAAAAAATATTTATTAAGCATAAATGGCAGAATTTAAATTACAAGTTCTATATTTTGGAAATGTATTTGCACGCATATCGTCAAGAAAGCGAAATAAGTGGTCTATCAGATTTTTATATTTCACTACCTTAATCTAATTTTAACATCGATAGACGAGTAGTCATTAGTTTTAAAGAAAGTTGTTGTTTTTCCGTTTTCTTGAAAGTTATGCATAACTAACTCTAAAAGCTTATAAATTGTTTCAATATTAACTTTTCTTGGTAAACCCTCAATGTTTGCTAGACGCCTTTAAGGTTTAAATTTTTTACGATTGAAAAATCTATTTAGAACTTATCTAAAAGAATGTTTTCTAGGTTAAATTAAATCCCTCTTGCAGAGGAAACATCAAATAATTCTTCTTTAAATAAGCGAAGTTTACTTTCATCATAAAATAAAAAGAAAATAATATGTTAATTAATAAGAAAAATGTTTTTAGTCAATCAGTCAATTTATTTTTTTCCAAATCAATAAACAAAAAAAGTACCTACAATGATTGAGGAATATTAAGAGAACGATCTACTTTTGTGATATTCCAATATTTTTATTTTTGACTTTTTATATCGATAGGAATCACGAACATTTTCGAAATTGACATTTTAACCATTTTTGGACTATTGCCTCCGTCTATACTTTTGTCCGATTATCCGTTGCTCTATAGACACCTAGTGTTTCAAGGCGGTTCAAAGATTCATAATATGGGCTTTTAGACACTTAAATGAAAGGTCGGTTAGAACTTAAAAATTCGCTGTAAGAGTATTTACTAGAATAGTTAGTTGCGGGTCGGAGAGAGTTTTCAAGTGTTTATTGATATTTTAAATAAAAATATTAATTTAGCATTTCCATTAACTGAAAAACTGTAGCCTTAAGTGAAGTAATGTTTCAAGCTATGTAGTAACTAGCATAGCAGACTCTTCCCTTCCTAAAAATTTGATTCTTATCTCTGGAAATTAAAAAGTTAAGTTAAAAATTAAAATTAGTCACCATATTAAATCAAACAATCCTTTTTTTAAACATCAGCATGGCTTTAGAGAAAATAAATCTTTAAAGCGTTATCACGTTTACTTGATTTTTGAGGGATCTGGAGGCCATTAAGCTTGTCGTTATAACCTTCTGCGATTTGCAGAAAGCCTTTGACTGCGTAACGCTTATTATAAAAATAAAAATAATAAAATATGTTTTTAACCATTTAAGCGTCAATTAAATACAGTCTTATTTAATTACAAAACATGTTTATTTTTAGAATCCTATGGAAATACATAGATTTTATATTGGACGAAATATTATATTATTTATAAGCCCTACTTATTTCAATTTTTATTATTATTTTTTTTTAATACATATGCTTTTAGCTGTTTATTAAATGTTACTTCAATCTTTATTGCCTTTAAACTTTAATGAATTTTGTCGTATCAAATTAATCCATTATTAGTTAATCGCACTTTTGACCCTTGTCGTATTCGTTGAGTTGAAAAGAACTGATTTTTAGAACGATTATAATGATTGTGTATATCTGTCAAAATCAAGTTATTTACAATTTTGTATAATATATATATTTTTTGTTGTAAAATTATTTCGTTATTATTGAAGTATTTTTGTTCACTATATGTGAGTAAAGTATTTGTATCATAATAGGAAGTTCTTCTAAGCATGCTTAAAATCCTATTTAATTTATATATGATTTGATTAATGTCTTCATATTCAGTTATTTATATCAATATCTGGTAAGTTATCATTTTCCAGTTGTCCTATTTTTAAATACAAACATTATTCATTTAAAAAGAAATCATTACGGTTACACCATTTTTCAATTATTTTATTCTCATTTTTCATAGATTCAATATTGTTTATTTCATTCTTATTATAAAGAAATACTAATATCATCAGCATGCTATAATAAAATTTTACCAATTAAATTTAAATGAATAATGTCATTTATATAAATTAAAAGTTGGAGTGGTCCCAGGACTGACCTTAGCGGAGCCCCATATGTTATTAAATTTCTACTACTTTGAATTTTGTTTTCGTAATTTGATATCTCTGTTGTAAATAATTTTGAAATAATTTAAAAGAATTTTCTCTTACACATGTATTACTAATTTTTCAAGAGGAATACTATGACACTACATCAAAGGCTTTACGAAAATCTAACAATAAACAACTAATAATATTTTTCTTATCCGGTTCGCTATAATTGGATTCTAATAATTCTATAACTGCCATTTAAGTATTTTTTTCTTTTGAAATCGATATTAGTTCCCGCTATTAAAGACTTTTCAGAAAATTTTGATAATATGGGTAAAACACAAATAGGTTTGAAATTATTTACATCAGTTTCATTAGTAGTTTGAGATACGGTTGTAATTCTGCCAATTTTTAATTCTATAAGAAATATTCCAAATTCGATGCATTTATTAATTAATCAAACCATATAACGACTAACAGTATTTTTAATAATTTTCAAATGTGTTGCCTTTATACCATTTAAACCAGATACTGAATTCGATTTTAATGAATATATAATTTATATATAATATATAATATAATATATAATAATAAGTTTTTGTCTTATTAGTTTTTATATCTATCTACATATCTGCTATTTTTTTTGCTATACTTTTTTTTGAAATCTATTTGATGGAGTGTTATATTTATTAATAATATTTTCAGCTGTACTAGTGAACTGCTAATTGAAAGTATTAGCTGGTTGGCTTCATCTCATATTTTTTTCTCAGTATTATGAAATGCAATGTACTGATTCTATGAATTTTTGAGCTATTCATCTCTTTTAAAACGTTTTGAATTTTTTTATGGTTTCCCTCTACATTTTTAAGTCTAATTTCATAAAATTTGTTTTTATTATATTTTACTAAATTCCTTTCCACAATTTTTTTTTTAAATAAGTAATGTATTTTTTAAAAAACCTATTTTTTTTATTCCGTTCGGAAATAGGATCTGCAAGTCCTTCTGTAAACCAACCTTTGTAGTGCTAGATGATGGTGACTTATAGGTGATACCTATTTTAAAATTTAAATCTTTTAAATTTATAATTATAACTTGATTATTTTTAGAGATCTTAACAGTTTCTATGTTATAACTGATATTACTTTTTAAATGGATTGCTATACCTTCACCTCTAGTGTCACGACAACCATGTACAGTGGTATAACTCTCAATGGAAAAATTATCACGCTCATTTATATACATATAACCATGATTCTGTTAGGAAAGAACATCAATGTTATTTTTTAAAAGCAATAATTCCACTACCTTAATTTTTTTCCTTAGACTTCTAATATTAATGTTTAAAAATGCATGTTTTTTTTTTATTTGATTAAAGAAACGTAACAATAAAATAATATAAAAATAATTATATCATATCAAATCATCTTCTGTATTTAGTATTATTACTTTTGAGTTTGAAGTTCTTTTTTAAAAGAGTTGCTCCATTTTCGACCATGCATATTATTATTTACAGTTTAGTTTATTTTCTTTTGTCTTACCACTCTTAGTACATTTTTCTTTTCTTAAAGCAATTCTTCATTAAAATGAATGATTGTTATCTCACCATGTATACATAACTCAGTAGAAAATGTAACGTCTTTATTTTTCCTCCTTTGTAGAATTGTTTTTAATTAACTTGTTCTTTAGATTTATTAAAATCGGCGACACTTTATTTGATTATATCTTCAATATCATGTTTTTCTACTGTAATCCAATATGTTGTAGTAGTTTATTAATTGTTGCTTTCAAATTCGTTTCCACTACTTGAATTGTGAAATGAATATTAGACTCCAAACTAAATTGGATTTCTCACATACCGAATACCTTGCAAAAAAGTTATATACATAATATTATATATTTTTATTCTGCAATATATCTAAACTTGTAACAATTGAAGTATTACTAAATAGTACTTTGCCTTGATATAATTATGAGTTAGTCTTGTGATATGGGGTCATGCGACCGAATCATCTCGAATCTTCGGTCTACACTAAAAAGTAATTAGTATCATGGTAATGCTGGGCTACAGAGAAGATGAAAGACAGGTTTTTATAGAATAATATTTTTTCCATCATTGTAGTACATATTAATGTGTCGCCTATGACAATCTGAGTACTTCTGTAGACATTCTTAGCATTACTGTGTACCACCTGCTTGCTTGAATCAGACATGTAAACAAGAATCTTCCCCTTTTAAGGTTTTTTACAAAGGGGTTCTAATAGATCAGATGCTACAGATAGCAGTATAACCGCTATATTTTGTTTGCTGTCATAAAAATTTCTTTTTACTGCCCAGTAGTATATATTTGGGTTCGGTCTTAGTTTATTACATTTTCACATATCCCTCGATGCAAATTTTGAATACTTTCATATCACTCCAGGAAAAAAACCGAGATAAATCTTTTTTTACCCTTTAAAGACGATTTGAAAGGGTCAGAAGGACATTTCAGGACCTTTTTATCCTGAAAAGTGTTAGGTTCCCAACATTCTCATGTCCCTTAACCGAAATCGCACTTGTCATTCGGGAACGGTCGGTATAGGTCCCGATCCGACCTTTAAAACAGAATCCGAGGATTCGCATCCAGTTTGCGTTGAAATTTGCAACGCGGCGCGGTTAGTGGAAAATAAAATTGCGGCTCCACGTAAAGTTTTCGAGGTTTTCGACGGTGAAAAATTTGTGTTTTTTCTGGAATTTTTGTGGATGTGGGTGTTGGTTGCAAATATTTTGTGGCTTGAGTGTTTAGTATGACATGTGGTCCTAAGAATATGTTTTTCATATTATGTTGGAAAATAGCGTTTTAAATTTGTTTCATTTCTTTCCTTGGAAAATTAGTAAAATTATTGTTAATTTATAAAAATTAATTTTCTTATCTTAAGAATAAAATATCACACATATTTCGTTAAAATATTTCTATTCTACATAATATGTTTTAATCGTATACAAGTGCACAACAATAGCCCATTTACGATGAACAATTTTTAAGCCACAAACGAGTTAAAGTATATATTCACATTAATGCCATTCTCTTTTTACTTTTAGCGTAGCTATTTTCATGACAAAACATTTTCGGGGTTCAAGGCAAACGGTATCAAATAACAATGCATCTGCAAAAAAAAGTAAAATATAATTTGTGTCCGTCAATCACAAAAAAAAACCTGGTCGGTTATTTGTTTGTGTTCTATGTTCCAATGACATTTTAGCATTTTTGAATTACTATTAAATAAAGCACCGTACAATATGATTTGAATACAATGCCGATACTGGGGCAACCTAATCCCCTATATTATAATAGTTAGATTACATTTAATAGTTACTATATTATCTTTACTCGTTCAGTCGTAGATCCTCCTTCGGGATTGTTTCCGGTTATTTCTGGTAAATTGTCGGTTATGAAAATAAAAAGCTGGTGTCTGCTATATACATTACTTTCCTTTCACTGTTTATCGTAAGATACAATAAAAGCACACACAATAAGGGCTTCACAACGTCAGACGTTTTCAAGGAAATGCGGTAATTGAATGTGAAATTTTATGAGATGTTCCTGGAAAATTCTTATGGCAATAGAATTTCTTAAAGATAAATGAAAAGTCATATTTTTAAAAGATATTTACGGCCACGCGCGAATTTTAAAATTAGCATGGGAAAGATATTTTATTTATTTTCTCTTGTGCATGATACAGGCAATTCCATTAATATCGCGAAAAAATTCAGGATGAGTTTCCCTGCTTAGAATGAAAAAAAGTTTAAAAATGCTTCGTTTCGGAGGTACAGGGTGTTTCAATTTTTAAGCGGAACAATAAATATGTAGGTCACTGCCGTTTTCTCTTTTGATAACACTGTTATGTAGGCAGTTTAATGGCTAATACGAAGTATATTTTTATTTTTTTGGTTTCAGCTTTTTTAAGGAGATAAATGCAATTTTATCAAACTCTGATTTGGGCATTGGGCATAACGATATGCAAATAAATTACATTTATTTTTTTATTATTCTTTATCTCGAGAACGGTTGCTCGTAGCGAGTTGTATCAAGTATGCCTTTTTCGCGTAGAAATGACAGAGAAATCCATTTTTTTCTTACAAATCTAATACAAGCACGTATAAAAAAGTTATAAGTACACAAATGAGTAAAAGGACATGTAGGTGGTGCACTGATAAAATTAATTATTTGAGTTAAAAAAATTTACCATTGACTCAAATAAATATTTGTTTCCTATTAGCCAAATAAATATGTATTTGAAAAATACCAAGGGATTATTTGCCTCAATTAGTATCATCTGATTTGATACAAATTACTTTTTATTTGGAATTAATCACTAAAAACAAAATTCAAGCAAATATTTATTTCCTTAACACTAACCTAACTTAAATAAGCCGTTTCAATGACTTAAGGTAAATAGGTTAAAAGTTAAGTTAACAAAATGTTTATTTGATTGATATTTATATATATTTTATCAAGTACATATTTATTTTACTTTTGATTTACATGTATTTGCCGTAACAACAACGTTATTTAATTAAACAATTTAAGTGATTTGATTTAAATAAACCGGTAATTTCCATCAAAGTGATTGTTTTTTTTATTCAAGTACATAATTGTTTAACTTGTCTTTTATATTTATTTAGGTCAAATATAAATTTATTTGGTTTAAATACCTTTTTTTAATTTTCAATAGATCAGAATGTTCATTCAAATCACTTCTTATTTTATCCAAGTACGTGTTTATACAGACGTCACATAAAAATAAGAAATATTGAAATGTTGCTATTGAATATGGTTTAATCAGTACCTATACCATAATAATCACAAACCTTATCAAATTGTTTATAGTGTTCAAATAATAAGGCAAACCAACAGAAAAAACACATTTTTGCCGAAAATATAGGTTATGACAAATTACGCGCACGCGCACAACGATTTTTACATAAAAATAACATAAAATTTAAAAGATAACCATCTCTTATTTTATTTCTTATTTTTATTTTATGTTATGTTATCTTGCTGTATAAACCGACCATTAGTTGTTGTTCCCCTTAAAATATACGTCAATAAAACATTATAGAGAAGTTAATAACTTTGATAAAAAATTAAATAAAGGCAAATTTGCAAATATTAGGTACAATAATTATTAATATTATATTAATTATATTATATTTTTTACGTTAGGAGGTTTGATAGGTATTGAATTATGGTGAAAACTGAGAAAAACTGTCTTATTTGGAACCTAGGTAGCCATGATTTATAAATACCTGGCTACATTTTTCTAAAAAGATTTTGTGTTCGAAATTTCAAATTAGGTATTACAAGTATCTTTTCTTTGTCTCTTATCTTACTTTTTTAACTCGTTTCATGCGTAACTAAAATATTCAAATATAGTTTCCTACCTTGAAAAGTATCTATTATGGGATATACCCCTGGATATATCCCAACCATATCTTCGTTTTAATATTTGATGGAACCACTAACTTCTGTGCCACTAACAAAGAAGATTTCACTCTCACTCATAAATTTCTACAAGACAAAATCGAACACCAATGACCAAAAACGCGATGATCAGGCCACTTTTGTATAACCAATCAAATTACTCAAAGCCCAAAGTAGGCGACAGGAGTTCATTTAAATACTTAATTATTAGTTTGGATGACCAAATTATTTGAAAAGTTCGGCAATGAATGATTTAAATTAAAGTTAAAGGTATTTAGTTCTTAACTTGAAATGTACTTCGATTAAATAATTAGTTATTTGAGAATATTTGGTTGTTTTATATTAAGGATTTAATGTAAATACATAATTATTTAGTTTAAATGACCTAGACATTTAAATAGTTCTCTATGGGGTGATTTAACTAGCGATTAACGGGATTTAGTTCCTAAATAAAAATTAGTTCGATTAAGTAATTAGTTATTTAGATTTTGTTATTTTAGTGTTTTTTTGGTAAAATATTTGTTTGAAGGGTTCTATTATTTGACACAAATCAACCAACAGTCAAATAATTTTGCAAATAAAACGAAATACTTTCATTTATTTCAGTTAAATAAAATTTAGTTAATTAAAATCACATTTATTTATTTCCAATAATTATTCACCAAATAAATCAGATTATTTGATTAAGGGAGCACAGTTTTATCAGTGTGTATATCCTAATTTTTTGTAGATATTCGGATCGCCATTCCCGAATTCTACTGGATTCCATTAAAACTTGTCTGTTGTTCATTTGTTAAAATCTGAAACCCATGTGTTGGATACACTTCCATAACGTCGTTCTGCTACATTTAACGCCAGTTTAATCTTTTTTAAGTCTCTTAATTGAATTATCTAATGTAGGCACGTTTTGTTCCTCGTATATAACTTGTAAATTCTACGCCGTATTATGTCTTGATAACTTCCATCTACCGTCGAAAAAATGCCAGTATCGGTTCTTTTTTTCCTCGCTAAAATGGGATTATTTACAATTTTCCATACAGTTGATGTTGGAATTTTTGTTAATGTGGCCGTTTCTTCTAACGCTACTTGCTTGCTGACCGCACGTTTAATGAGAGTTGAATAAACATTGTTTATAACTTCCTTAATTTTCACAGAAAAGTGTTTTCTGCTTTTCGACGGGGTTATCTCCTGAGGTACATTGGGCTCGCACATATTTTCCATGACTCACACACGATTAAACAAGCGCTGTATTACACACGAAGTAATAATAATTACTAAACTTACTAGAATGGCTATATATACAGTCTTTAGAACATAATTTGTTTTATGTGATTAACCCTCTCATTTTGAATCAGGTGAAAATCGGTTTAAAATCACCAAACTATTACTTTAATAATGAAATTACGTCTTCCGGATTTTCAGTTACCTTAAGACATTTTTAAGTACGGACCATTATTTACCTGTATTTATTAATTTATTCATTGTTTGTTTATGGTCACCCTTGGATAATCCCATTTAAAGGCAAAGTGTAACTTTTTTATATCTCTAGACAGGCTTTAACTTATCCTTTTTTCTAAAAACCAATTATGGGTATCCATTTTTAATATCAAAACTATCTTATATGCAACAAAAAAACGCAGAGCTGTACGCACGCTTCCTAACATATTTCCATATATTTTTTTCAAATTAATTTCGTCCACGAACTGACATCTTTCTGACATGTTTTTCATGGTTGAATTAAAAGTAATTGAATACTTGCAAAATGTAGTCTTTAAATATGTAATAGTGTGTGCTAAATTTTAATTAATTAGCTCTCACTGTTCAGGAAATACGTTAAAAAAATGTTTAATTTCTTTCAAATTTTAGCACCCTGTAGTTTGAGAACACAGCAGCTGCGACCCACGCATATATTAAAATCTATAAAATAATAGCCGCGTTCGGCAAATACATCAGACCGCTTAGATTTGATCTGAATCGTTCGTTTATGACATCTGGATGTGGGGGAAGTAAATGTCAACCGTTCGGCAATTAAAATCTGAGCGCTCTGACGATGATCTTTTTGCTCGGAGTTTTTGATCGGATGAAAGCGATTAATCTCAAATCTCAGCCAGCTGAGTTAGTGAGGTTAAGTTTGATTTGAAGTTTGTTCTTAGTTTTGGTTTGAAATTTGCTTTGGCGAGGACATTGTAAGAAAGTTAACTTTAAAAAATGAAGGAAATAAAACTTTATGATGCGGAAGAACAAAAACGGTTTACCATATTGGTGACAGACGAAAATTTACCAAAATCTTTACGTCTTCCTCATCATCGTCTTCAAACATAAGTTGATAGCAAAGAGGATAGGACAGTTGATAGCCTCCTTCAATTAGAGCCAATACAACGGTAGGAATACTCATTTTTAGTGGAAAAGGGGAAAAATAGGTTATATTTCTTGAATGAAAACAAAGCCGTTTTTATTTTTGACTTTGACAGAGATCAGTTGTTTGGTACCGTTCTTTTATTACAAATTTCTCCGACTGATCTGTGGTCACGTGACAAAAAATCAATTCAATCGCAGATGTATTTGCCGAACGCAGCTATTAATACGGGTTTGTTCCAACTATCAGTCTCTGACAGTTTTAAATTGTCAAATACAATCTGCCAGTTGTAGGACTTAACAAGGCATCCTGGGATCTACATGCAATATTCATCTGGTAGTTTATATTTCTGGGTAACAACTAGTCCCGGACTACCGGTTGGAACAAGCCTTATCCTAAAGTTTGTGCACATACTAAATTAACACCATGTATAGTATTGTATAGCTGCCATTTGAAATTTCACGATAAGTTTATATTTTTCTAAAATCGGATTTAGGACACCCCGTGTATTTCGATAGAAATAGCATTTGTTATTAGAGTCGTTAAATAAACCGTGGCTCTTACTATTCTGCGTAATCAAATTAATTTCGCTCGCTTAAATCTCGTTAGTTTGCGAAAAAGAAACAAAGAAAATGAAGAAAATCGAAACAAAATATCGCATTTGTAAACAATAGGCAAGACAAATTTTCTCCCGGAATTTCACGCATCTTTGTAAAAATGCACGGAATTGAAATTTTTATTTGCCCAGTAAACACGTTTCGAGTTATATGAATGTTTTTTTATTATGTTTTTTTTTGCATAAATAAATTTCAAATATTTTTCCCTTTTTTCCAATATGGGTCACAATATTTTGCATCAATAAAAATTGACGAATATTATTCAAAATAAAAAAACGTTGAGCCTAGTACAAAAAAATCTACCCCATTGCCTTAATTATTATAAATTTCTAGTATCTTGCACCAAAACATCTATTTAGTTCAGGTTAGTTCAGCCAAGTTTGAAAATGGTCGAATGGTTTACTTAATCTCCATGCCGTGTCTAAATAATCAAACTTAGGAAGAGATAAAAGTAAACTTAAAAAAACGGTCATAAATATCCTTAAACCGATTTCGTTGAAATTTGGTTCAGTTATTTGAAGTAATAAAGCGCTTATTTAGCCCTAACTAGATGGAAATTATTAGGTCCATTGGCGTCTCAGTGGGCACCACAGCAAATAATTTGTATTGAGAAGAAAAGTACGCCACAGCCTTTTTTATTTGCTCAGATTAAGCAACTACAAATACAACTTTTTGGTCTGTTGTGTTTTTTTCATATCTGGCTTCGTTTGCGAGAAAAAAAAAATTAAAATCACTTTAACTCATTCTAAAAGCTATCATGGAGAATATAAAATAACAACCAAAAATAAAAAATATACAATTTCGACCTTACAGTAAATGAGCAAAATGTCCACCTTTTGATAAAATACACGACTGCAATCGATTTGTCATTGATTGTCTGACACGTTCGAGAATACCTGGAGTGTACCTAATGACATTGCAATTGTCAATTATCCGATTCCTTAAGTCATTCATGTCTAGTACAGGAGTTTTATAAACAGGAGCCTTCGGATAGAATTCTAGAGGATTAATATCAGGACTGCAAGCTGGCCAATTTTGAGGTCCTGCACGTCCAATCCAGCGATTAGGGTAGGTGATGTCAAGATGCTGACAAGCAAGAACACTAAAATGAGCTGGATCCCCGTCGTCCATAAACCACATGTTGACTCTTACATGTAGGGGTACTTCTTCTAACAAAATGGGTAAATGATGTCGCAAAAAGTCCGTGTAGGATTCACCTGTTAATCTTGGCGGTAATAAAATGGGCCAATTAGGTCGTCACCAATAATTCCTACCCAAACGTTGAAGCGATTTTCGTCGGCCCAAATATGGTCATTGTGAAAGTTCATAATAGCATCTCGTGAAACATTTGCCTCGTGCGTAACTAAAATATTTGGTAAAAAATTATTATTATGGCCATCCTATGAATTAACCACCTGCAAAACATTAATCTTGGGTGAAAATCCCGAGGCAGTAGGGCTTGGACCCGCTGTATATATTTTGGGAACAGGAGGTTTCTTTTTAAAACTTTTCGAACGGTTTTTGGGCTGATTTCAAGCTGCAGTGCAATCTTTCTAGTACTATTTGAAGTATCTTCTTCTATCGCATCATGTATAGCTTCTTCTTTAGACTTCAGGCGTTGTTACAATTTCTGGTCTTCCACCACCTATATTTTTATTAAAACTCCCAGTTTCACGTAATCTTGCATGTAGCATTCTAAATGTTTTAGCACATGGGATTACTCTGTTAGGATATCTGTCCTGGTAAATTTTCCATGCTTCCTCCGCATTTTCATTTGCTAATCCATAAATAAAGTACCGTGGTTAGGAAACACCCTGCATATTTAAATCAAACATTTTTTCTTGGCGCAAATAAGTAGCATACTTCAATATAGAAAATGTCGCGGTTTTTATTTTAAATTTGAAATAAGAATATAAACTGCTGGCCACTCGAACTTACCGATAGAGATTTTTAGGCAAAATTTAAAGTTTAATATTTTCAACAGGAATGTAAATTTTTCAACGCCGATTGCAGATTTTGAAAGCTGTTTTTTTTCGGATTAAGCTGCATGACGTATATTTATTGTAGGACCATAGGTTTATTATATACGGGGTGATCAATAATGTCATGCAAAAAATCAAAAAGTTTGTATGAGTGAAATTTCCAAAATAAATTTTTTTTGGTCGTTGCAATAGGGTCCGTTACTTAGGTAACATCAATATCTCTAGACGTTTTTGTCAGTTTTTGGATTAAGGACGTTAGGTCTTGTACACACTACTAAACATAAAATGTGGGTAGCAAAATTTTTAAAATGCTATAACTTGACATTGGATGGACGGTTCTTGATGATTTTTGCGGATTTGGAATCCTTATTTCACGTAGATTTTCTACGATCTAAATATTTTATTTGAGGGTGGAAATTTACACATTATACCGGGTCGAAAATATGTACCCCGATGCCCATATTTATGATCGACTGTAATTTCTACGCGACGCGTCAATTTCAAAGTAGGCATTGCAAAAACAAATTTGTTGCTATGGAATTAAAAATAGTTAACATTATTTTAAAAATAACCTGACACATTTCAATGTTATAATTTTGTAAATTTTAATTAATATGAGGCGTTTAACCACGACAGAAAGAGAAAATTGCATTCGACTTCTCAACGAAGGAATGCTAAAAAAGCAAATTGCGCGCATTTACAATGTCAGCCAAAAGACAATTTATAATTTAAACCGTCGCGTCGAAACTACTGGTGATCATAATTATGGGCATGGGGGTGGACATACAAAAAAAATAAACCAAAGAACCCAAAGAATTTTAATTCGAGAAGCTATGGTGAATAGAACAAAGAACTCTAGGAAACTAAATGACTCTTTAAGGCAACAAACTGGGGTGAGAGTTTCGAACAGAACAGTAAGAAGAACATTGAATAAAAACAACTTAAGGTGAGAATTTATTTTTACAAAAACAACATAATGCCAAACATTTTAAATTTTAGAGCCCGTCGCAGAGCAAAATGTGTGTTGTTATTACGACACCATAGAGCGAATAGGCGGGCATGGGCAAATCGGCATGCGAATTGGGGTAATGCAGAGTGGAGCCATTGTTTATTTTCTGACGAAACAAGATTTAATTTGATTCACTCCGATGGCCGAATATTAGTTTGGAGAGGGCCAAATCAGCGGTATTTGGAGGAAAACATGGCCCCTCAAGAGGCATTTGGTGGCGGAGGTGTAACAGTATGGGGAGGTATCATAAGAAATGGTAAAACCGAGCTATTCATTACCAACCAAACTGTTAACGCTAATGTTTATCAGGAGGAAATTTTGCAACCTATTGTTGTTCCTTTTGCTCGAAATTACGGTCCAGAATTTCTATTGGTGGATGACAACGCTCCACCTCATAGAGCGCGAAGGATCACAGAGTTTTTGCAGGCACAGAACATCAATAGGATGGACTGGCCTGCAAAGTCTCCGGATCTTAATGTCATCGAACACGTTTGGTCTTATTTAAAACTTAAAGTAAGATCGCGTGATGTACCCCCTGCAACCTTTGCAACGCTTAATGAGGCCATTCGTGAAGAATGGGAGAATATTCCACAAGATTTTATAAATAATCTTGTGGATACTCTACCAAACAGATGTCGGGAAGTAATACGTCGAGCAGGAGGACCAACAAAATATTAGTTCCTTTTTTTTATAATGCACCTACTTAATTTCGGGTAAATTATTACCAAAGATTAGGTATTTAAAGATAGGACACTTGGCATTTTTCCATTGATATTTGCCGGTTGCTTTTAATGACCTCGTCCTTTTAACACGCTATTGCCAACAAATACCCAATTTCATTTTAAACTCCAAAAATGCAAGGTTGTAATTCCCATCTTTGACGCAGTGGGTTGAAAACAAAAATTAATGGACAAACAATTTATGTTTTTCAGGCCATTTTTTTTTATTAACTAAAAATTACCAATATCAATTATCACTAGGTATCCTTTTCCATACATACCTAATCTTTGTTATTACAGTATATCAGATTTTTTTAGGGATTGCAGTAACCTTTAAATTAGGCTTAGAATTAGAAATTTTGTAAGGATTGACTTTGGGCCGTTGTTAACCAATCTTGTATATTGTAGAATATAATGTAATAAACTTGTTCTTGTCGCTATGTTTTTGTCTATTATCGACCCGGTATAATGTGTAAATTTCCACCCTCAAATAAAATATTTAGATCGTAGAAAATCTACGTGAAATAAGGATTCCAAATCCGCAAAAATCATCAAGAACCGTCCATCCAATGTCAAGTTATAGCATTTTAAAAATTTTGCTACCCACATTTTATGTTTAGTAGTGTGTACAAGACCTAACGTCCTTAATCCAAAAACTGACAAAAACGTCTAGAGATATTGATGTTACCTAAGTAACGGACCCTATTGCAACGACCAAAAAAAATTATTTTGGAAATTTCACTCATACAAACTTTTTGATTTTTTGCATGACATTATTGATCACCCCGTATATAATAAACCTATGGTCCTACAATAAATATACGTCATGCAGCTTAATCCGAAAAAAACCAGCTTTCAAAATCTGCAATCGGCGTTGAAAAATTTACATTCCTGTTGAAAATATTAAACTTTAAATTTTGCCTAAAAATCTCTATCGGTAAGTTCGAGTGGCCAGCAGTTTATACTCTAATAATAATTCTAAAGCGGAAACTAACATCATATTAGCTTCGTTCGTACAAGCAAATTGCTAACAGATTGCCAACTTTTCTATGCGCATGCGCAGTTTGCGATCGATTGTGAACTGGTTGGAAATTTTGCGCTCTGCGAACGTACCAAGAGCAACTGACAGATTACAGATTAACTGGCTGATGACAGAAAATTAACCTATAAATATTTTAAATAAAAACAATAAAAAGAGTGCATTAGGAACAACAAAATTTGCAAAATGCAAGTGTGTTCATGTTCATATCTCTCAGCTATGTTATTGGCCACCCTCTTGCTTACCCTAAACTGTTCCAGAAATTTAGTGTCATTATATTGTTGAACAGTTTCCTCCAAAAGTTGTCTTTTTTTGGTCTTCGATGAACGTGTGCATAATATAACTCATCATCACTAGACTAACTAAATTCATTGCCTTGAAACATCTTTTGAGGTTAATTTTGATTTTTGATTTACCAAATACGCCAAACTGCGCAAGTCCTCAACTAAAAATCCGCTCGCAGTCAGCGAATTATTCTGACGGTTGAAAACCCATCCATAACCAACAATCGGGCCTGTGCGAACATGGGATTTTCTATCAGCGGTTTGCGATCTGCCATGTGCGAACGCTTTTAAACAAACGCGCATGCGCTAACAGTTTGCCGACGGTTTCTGACCTCTGTACGAACGAAGCTATTATTATCGAATTATATTCTTGCCAAAACAGGGAATGCGGCAAATTCTTAAATCAAAACAGAAGAAATAATTATTGAGGGAGCCAACGACGTTGGCGCCGTAATATGTTTTGGGCGTTTAGTATTGCTTATCAAGTGCACGGTTGAAAACGCGTCGATATAACAAAGTTGACATCTATATTCTTGTTACTGAGTTTTGTTATTCACATCAAATATTATGTTCATTGTTGTTTTAATCTAAACCATCGTTCCGTGAGTTACAGTCTGTCAAAGTTCAAGTTTTCACCAACCCCAAATCTAGGAAAATATAAGATTTTTTGTTGTTGCATGACTTTCTATCTTTACTTTACTACGTAGAATCATCCCTCTAAGTTTTGTAACGCATTTTCCGATCCCCCTACTTTAAAATCAAGTAAAATACATTTCTTGAATGAAGAAATTGTATATTCAGTCTTAACTGTATAATTCTAACAGTTTCTTAAGTTTCCCTCCACGATAATTGTTTCTTAAACGAAACAACTATCTTAATTGAAGAATTTTGAAATTCAAATACTTTTTACTGAATTTCTATCTTAAAAGAGAATTTCTTTACTTATTAATACGAAAATGTCTTGGATAAAACCTGCCGATTTCTTTCGGTGAATCAAAATAAACAAGGATGTATTATGCTATAGAAAAGAACATATTTTCTTCGTTACATACAAATCACTGAATATCTTGGATTAATGTAAATCGATTTGACTGAAGCAAAACATTTTTTCCGTGTAGCGGATACTACGTCGCTAATATAATTACATTAAAGGTAGTTGTGTAGCTTTTTTGGACATTATATTTCGTAAGAACCCATAGCCGACGTTTCATCACTTGGTCTGTCTCATTTTAGAGCTGTTAAAGATATTTTTGATGATGGTTGACAACAACAAATAAGATTGAATTTTTAATCAAAAATTTATTTAAAAAACAAACAGTAGGAAAGGCACAATTATCTATATCTTTCTCTATTTTATACAGGGTGGCGCACCGAAAACTTTACACCCAGGTTTATTGTCTTGTTAATAAATAAATCAAAGTTCGCTCGAGCACGGGAACCTTAGTTCTCAGGGGGACATATTCTTTTGCTATTTTCACCCCCCCCCCCCTGCTTGAACCCCTACGACGGGGTGACTTTCACCCTTAAAATCTTAAATAGAAAAGAAGGTCGAGTGATACCTTATATTAAAGGGAATTCAATTGCCATCCCAATACGATCTTGCTCGTTTCAATCGAGTGAATATTTCTTGAGAAATAGGGCTAAGAAGGAAAGAAAATTTAAAAGTAATAATGTATCAATTAAGTAAATGTTGAAAATATCCACCCATAAACCTCCATGCAATTGTAAAGGCAGTGTTCAAAATGTTCGCGAACATTATGGAGCATTGCGGGAGTTATTTGTCGGCACTCGTACACTATTCGTTGTCGCAAGTCTTCCAAAGAATTGGGTTGGGTTGCATAAATTTTAGACTTTAAATGTTCCCACAAAAAAAAGTCCAGTCGCGTCAAATCAGGAGATGTTGCAGGTCATTCAATAGGACCTCTCATACCAATCCATTTTCCTGGAAATTTTTTATCCAGGAACCGTCTAACAGGGAACGCATAATGCGGGGGTGCTCCGTCTTGCTGAAAGTAAATATTTTCTGGCCGATAACGATCATTTTCTTCTATGGCATTCGTTAAAGCAGGGTTAATAGTGGTTTCCAACAGGTTCAGGTACATTTCACCTGTTAAATTTCCTGGTATAAAATACGGCCCAATAATACGGTCCCCAAAAATTCCGCCCACACATTTAATTTTTTGGGATGTTCAGTATGCACTTCTCTAAAAATTCTAGGGTTGGAATCCGACCAATACCTGCAATTCTGTCGATTGACAGTACCTTGAAGAAAAAAGTGCATTCATCGGAGAAACAAATGTTAAAAATAAATTGTGGATTGCGAATGATCATGTCACTAATTACCTAGCAAAATTGCAACCGGCGATCGTCATCGTCTTTATTAAGTTCATGAACCAGTTTTATTTGATGGGGATGGAACTTATGCGTTTTTAAAGTACGCTGAATCGTTCTACGCGAAACACCCGATACATCTGACACTTTCCTCGTGCTAAGTGTGGGATCAATGGCAATATGACCTAAAATTGCCACTTCTACAGCTTCATTTCTTACAGGATTTTCAATAATCCTTTTTTTGTTTAGCACTGATCCTGTTTCACGAAGTTTTGCCACTAATGGTAGCACGTAAGTATGAGACAAGTGTGCATTTAGATGGAATTCATTATAAGACAGGGCGGCAGCTCGAGCACAATCGTTACTTCTAAAGAAAAGTGAAATAATTTCAACCCTTTCTTGAAGAGTATACGTCATTTTAATCCGTTATTGAACACACTGAAATGTAAAGCAAAATAAAATTTTATTCTTACTATGAATTTGATCGATGCCAAAAACAAACTGAGTTTTTTCAACTGAACGAGTGAAATTCCAAATCCCTTTTGTTGAGATAGTATACTTTTTCACGTGTTTTTTACCATTTATTTGTTTACATTTAGGCACAAATTTGTTTACAATTTAATTTCTCGAAAGGTACTCAGCCAAATTCAACGAGCAAGGTTCCGTTGGAAAGACAATTTAATTCCTTTTAAAATAAGCTATCGCTCGACGTTCCTTTTCATTTAAGATTTTAAGGGTGAAAGCCACCCCGTCGTAAGGGTTCAATCAAGCAGGGGGGGGGGGGGGTAAAAATAGCAAAAAAATATGTTTCCCTGAGAACTAAGGTTCCCGTGTTCGAGCGAGTTTTGATTCATTTATTAACAAGAAAATAAACCTGGGTGGAAAGTTTTCGGTTCGCCACCCTGTATATTATCGCCTTCGCATTATTTATTAAAAGCCATGTCATCGTTTTTTAACACAATAATTGCCAAATTTAGCGTTGTTGTTTCAAATTCAGTGCACGTGATAAACATAGGCAAAACAATATGCTTGCTTATCACAATTTTAATGCAGCTCACCCATGCATATCTCACATTTTGATTTATTCCAGCAATTGATAAATGATACGAACTTTACCTTCATTGTTATACTGCGTCATCAGTATGACACACTTCATAGAAGTTTGTATGATGGGTACTTGTCTATTCGAAATATGCCCGTCGAATAATAATTTTATAATCTATCCCATACAATCTAGAAGTAGGGCTCATATTTATTTATGGGTCCTCTTTATGACCCGGATAACTTCTTATTAATAGATTCTAAGTCTGATTAATGAAACTTTCGAGTTATTTAATCTGCCTTTAGCATGTATTTCGTGTGGGCTTTAGCGTATTCGGTTTTCTAAAGATAAATGTTCTCTTATGAGTTATTATACATATCACTCTACGAACAATAATACTATTAAATTATTATTTCTTCTTACGATCCTGCCTGAATGATTTTAAAGGGCTTTAGAAATTTGTGTTTGTGGAGTAGGTAGGAAGCCAAAAGGAGTGGGACTGTGGGATGAACTTAGCGAAAGCGAATAGAAACGATTATTTCAAAAGACGATATGAAATATATTTTTATCCGATTCTGTCAAAAGATGACGTTTTATAGATCAGATATTTGGACGAAAACTAACCTATTTAAGGCAATCCAACGATATGTCAAATTCCGATTTGCCCCCAAGGCCATTTTGAATTAGTTCCACAGAACTCAAAAACATTCAACGAACAATATGGCCGTGGAGGGCAAATATGTGGCAGATACACACGGATTTAATGCTTAGTTTACAGTCGAGTCCTGTGCGCTTCAAGATCTTAAAAATTGATTAGCCGCCAAATTGATCAAATTATTGGTCAGACCGTTTGCTCCGCTTTCTAACGGCCCGTAAGCGCATCTCCCTTATCTAGCCGTTTTAATGTATCTATTTAAAACTATTTTTATCGGAAAATGTTGGTTTTTTACTGAGTAGTCTGATTGTTTAATTCTGAAACAATATGCCTACAACTTGTCTGGTTGTCGGCTGTAAAAGTCGCTCCAACAGGGCTCTTCATAAGTTTTATCATGTACCTACCATCTTAAACTATATCTTTTAACACGCCTGAATGATTTATGTAGAAAGACACCATATGAAGACCACACTGCAAAAAGGATGAATGTCGGTTTTTTTCGAAACCGAGATTATGTTCGTAACCCATAGCCAAGGACGGTAAGAAGTAACAGGGTGGGGTCGTTTTATGCAAAAAAGATTATGGTTTAGCTATTATAATACTTTCAAAGAATCGTATATTTTACAAGAAGGATGAGCGTCAGCCCGTCCAACGCAACAAGGATGAGAGCCGTAACGGCGCTCGCATCGTTAGTCACGTAGGCACTGCTGGCCTGGCTTATTTACGTTTAGTTCAATGTCGTGTAATATATTGGCTAGTGTCATTTTCATTGTTTTGACGAATTATCTGAACTAACTTGGGAAAATGGAGAGTGATAAGGGTGTTAGTGGCTCAAATAATGAAAACAGTGACTGTGAATCAATTGACAATAATTCGGTTAAGGCAGGTACTAGGAAAAGAAAATGTCACGGACGATCGATGGATGTTATGAAGAAAATGAGGTTATGTTCACACGAAACTGGGCCTGACTGTGACTGCAAACGTTACAAATGTTTTCAGGTAGTATCTAAGGATAATGCTAAAAAGATTATTAGAGATTTTAATGAGCTATCATCTTATAATGAGCAATCGTTGTATCTAACAGGCTTGATCGCGGTACATAAAGTTAAAAATCGTAGACCTAGAAAAAACGAGCAGGATGCCAAGTTCCATGACAATGTTTTTACATACAAAGTTAGAATCTACGACAATAACGAAGCTAAGGACATCCCAGTATGTTATAAAGCCTTTCTATCCCTTCATGGTGTGTCAGCTAAAAGGATTCAAAATATTCAAAAGTCCTTAAAAATTAGTGGAAAAGCCCCAGTAGATAAAAGGGGTACGTACGATCATAAACATTGCCGGACATCTCCTGACGTTGAAGCTAATGTAGTCAGTCACATTGATTCCTTTAAGGGGCGGCAGAGTCATTATAGCTTGACTAAAACGAGAAAAATATACCTACCTGAATCACTAAACGTGAAAAAGATGTACGAGCTTTATTTAGCTGATAACCATCCTCGTGTTTCATATGAGTACTACCGTAAAATATTTGTAACCAAATTTAATCTAGGATTTGGATATCCCCGGAGCGATACGTGTAGTACTTGCGATAGATATCAAGCTGAGGTGAAACTTATAAATTGTAAATTGCAAGAAATAACGGTTGAAGGAGAATGTAAAGTTAAGTTATTAGAACAATTAAGGAAACTAGAAATAGAAAACCTGGTTCATAAGAAGAGAGCTCAAGTTTTTTATGACAGAAAAAAAATTGCAAGAACAGATTCAAGTAAGAGAACAGATAAAGAAGCGATAATGATGGATTATCAAAAAAATCTGAGCTTACCGAATATAGCAACCAATTTTATTTTTTATATTTTGGACCCAGAAGTGAAACACCTAGAAATCTTCTGTGATTCTTGCAGTGGACAAAATAAAAACTATCTAGTGATTAAATTTTGCCACTACGTAGTTGCCATTGTTAAACGTCTGGAATCTGTCAAAATCACGTTTCCAATCCGTGGTCATTCGTATATGGACTGCGATAGAAATATGGCTGTCATTAATCAGAAATCACCTTGTGAAATACCAGAAGATTGGGTTAATGTGGTACAAAATGCACGAGTTAAGCCTTCGCCATTTCAAGTAATCAGTGTTGACTGCACTTTCTTTAGGGATTGGAACTCCTTTCTTGAGCCACATTACATGAAGAAAAATTCAATTGCCACGAGACCTCTAAGAGAAATTCTATTTCAATGTGAACATAATAGATTAGTGGAGCATAGATCCTCCTTTAACGGCCACTGGGAAAGTACTCCAATCAGACCTCAACAATCATCTGCACCACTCTTTTGTCCAGACTGGAACTGAAAGGAATTTTTCTTGCCAAACCCACTTCGCAAAGGTACTTATCTTGTGACATTACGTTTTTATATAATAAATTATTGACAAAGATGTTCTTTTTCAGACCCTAAACCAATTTCTGAAGAAGAATTTTAGGACCTTCAACATTTGAAACAGTTTTGTGGTCCAGCTACAAAAAGTTATTTTGATAATCTACCTCATGCATCAAAAGCAGATAAATCCCAGGCTAAAACTGCAAAAGCAAAACCTAAAACTACAAAAGCAAAAGCTAAAACTGCAATAGCAAAACCTAAAACTACAAAAGCAAAACCTAAAACTACAAAGGCAAAACCTAAAACTACAAAGGCAAAACCTAAAACGACAAAGGCAAAACCTAAAACTACAAAATTAAGAAATCCACAGTAAAATGGTGTACTGACGGCTAAAAGTATTTCTCTACTGGTACAGGTTTAACTTTAATGACCTTATTATTGTTCGCTATAAAGTAAATAGTTACAGTAAAAATACTGCGTTTTATTGAAAGGTAAAACCTTTTATTTTACTGCGTAAAAAGGATGACGGTCAGGACATTCATCTTTTTTGCAGAAAAAAGTTCGTATTTTTTTTTGGTTTTGTTGTTTTTTGGCATAAAAATAAAAAAAAAACAAGCGATTTTAGGTATGAATTGATAGTATAATAGTTAAGGAAAAATTATTTGGTCGTAATATTTAAAAAAAATATTGTATAATTTTATACCAGTGGTCTAAACTTTAAATTTGCTCCAGCCAAAAACTTGGATTTGGTAACCTTCATCCTTTTTGCAGTGTGGTCTTCATATTGGAAAATCAGAGTTTGCAGCAACCATTTCTTAGCAGGTAAAAGTATTTGGCACCAATAATTTTAATTTATAAAAATGCAATGTTTGTAACTTTAGAAAATCCTGCTAGCTTAGAGGAAGAAAATCAACCCGATTATCTTCCTTCACAAATTATGAAATACACATTTACATCCAGTCAAAAGAAATTACTACAGATCAAGGTTAATGAAGGTGCCACGAGGCTAGCACTATAAAAGTTCATTTCATTTTCATTATATTTCTCGATACTCTTTGAATACGACCTAAATTTACAATAAAAAACAATTCAGAAAATGAGTTGTATGCATGCCTATAACACACTGGCTCAAGTTTTTCAACTAATGCTCTTTAACAAACCGCTGCAATTTTTGCCGAGCTGCAGCCCCTCCCCCCCCCCCCCCCCGAGCGGGAATAGCTCGGGTCGTCTAACTACCTGTTTACAAGAGATGTTAACTATCACTACCTAAGATAGGATAGGTAAAATTACACCTTGGCTTTTTATTTTTCTTCCTTGAAAGCCAAGCACCATCATTGAAAAAAAAGGACGTGGCACTCAAAAATCCCCCCCCCCCCTTAACTTATCTTCTGCTTGCGCTACTGAGCTTCAACATGACTACAAACTTCACTGCTGGGAATCTTTTAACTAGAACAAGGCCTTTATTAAATAGTCAGTTAAAAAGCCAGAAAATAAAATGGTATACCATTTCGACCAAAATAAAGAAAACCTGAACGCACACTTTAATAACTGATTCTGCCTCAAAATATATTTATAGGATTGTAGACTCTTAAAAGCTTTCAGTTCTTCCTTGCTCTAATAATTGTGGTTCAGCACTAAATACAAAGGAATATCTATATTAAACACTGGTGGCACCCCCTCGTTAGAAAAATTCAATTCACTGTCCTCAAGAGAGTAAAAGGATCGCTGTTCTCAATAATGCTCACCTTATGTAGGTACCTAATATCACGAAACACCTAATTAATATCCAATATAAATACACAAACCACATTTCAGTCAGTTTTTAACACTGAGGATTTAAGAACAAATACCATAAACACTTTCAAATTACCTTTCACCAACTTCACGGCTTTCCCTTAATAAATTGTGTAGATAATATACACTTGTGCCATTATTAACATCTCAAATAACATCATCAATTTTAAGTGTTATTAAATATAAATAACAGAAAAAAACACATATTGAACAACAATAACTTAATAAAATACACGAAACCAATATCGCGGTGTGCACGTCAAACTGACATACATACAAAAATAAAGGCTAGTTTTTCTGACGTTTGCCGTAGACGGCCCATATTGGAAGCACATTGTGATACCAATATGACCGTGGTGGGCAAATATCAGCTGGTTTGGATTGCCTAATACGGTATTGATTATTGCGCTGGTGGTAGGCAACGAAAATATGTTAAGGACGTTATTACATGATTTCAAAGTTAATAGCAGTGAACATTGTCGTGGGTGTCGGTGGCGTTGGAAAAACTATTGAAGCGACAGACGACACTGTCTTTGTCTCGTGTCTTTGTCGCGCTTTCTTAAATCCACTTTTAGGGATTCGACGAGTACAAAAATGTTCGACACAGAATTGACAAAATGTAAAATGAACAAAACCATCTTGATATTTTGTAGAACTGTAGTATGAGGTATTCTTAATAAATACACCTAAATACCTAAAAATGGAATTGGCCGGTTGTAAGCATTTTTTTTTAATACCGGATGCACCCACCGACGCTGAAATATAAATAACATTTTCTTCCTTTTACTTTTATTTTTAACTAGACAAAATGCTGCAATTGCACCGTTCTAAACAGAATTTTTAATAGTGTGTACTACGTTAATTTGTATGACTAAAAACACGTTTGAAATGCAGCACGTAAATCGCGCCGTCTTAAATCTTGTGTGGCTCGGCCCTTAGCGAACTCGGCGCTTTTTTGCTAACCGTAAGCAGCAGACGTTCGCTAAACGTACCTATTCTCACATAATAAAATACTTCTCGTATGATGTACTGTCTCTTGGCTTGTCCGCTCATTGGAATAGAAGACTTTCTGTATATTATTAGCTAGAAGTTAGTCGATGTCAATATTATTTATTTTACTTGCAAATTTTTTATGAAGAATATATTTTTCGCGAGAAATACAAAACAGAGTTTTCCCTCTTCCTCGGACATGCGGCAGAGTGTACGGTGTACATAAATTAATACTATAATGTTGCCAGAATGCAACGTCTACACTAGAATATACATGCGCATGTTTAACGACTCAAATCTGTACGCATCATTATTCTGTGCAAGCAAACATTATTTTCATCATAATTGTAAGCGGACGTCTACCCAAATCTAGGTTAATATTGGGTCAAATTCATATTATGACATGATACGCCAAACTGATGAATATTAAAATAAGTAAACAAATACAAATTTATTTACTTTGATAAGTAAAACAATGAACGTGTTAAATTTTGGTGTCAAATTTTCGGCAATGAAATGTGTATCATAAAATAAAGAATTACAATAGAACAACAAATGCCAGTCATAGATTAATAAGTATTGATACGAAGCAATTATGTGTTACTACGGCATAATATCGAAAATCTTAATGACAACTTACAAGTTATTACTCACTTACTTTTCGCTTTATAATAATTTGCAGCCGGTTTTTTGAGGGCTGACGGAATCGATGGAAGGGTTGACAACGCAAGGGAATGAGGTGTTAAAGTAAAAGTGTCTTGTATAAAATAAAGATCTTTGTTTTATAGTAAGAGATATTACCTATATTCCCGTTTCATCTAAAAAGAAATGTTTATCTACGACTATTTAATAATAGAAGCATAATGTGTTTGTTAGTACATATTATTATATAATGTGGTTCATATTACCATAGTTACTCATATTCCACAGCCGTGGAATATGAGATTTCATATTCCACGGTCCCAACAAAACAAAGTTACCTGAATTACGATAAAAACGCACCAGATCTAGTTTAAGCAGGCGTGAATGGTATTAATACCATAGCAACCGATTGACAAGTAAACGAATCATTATTTTCCTCAGTCATTTATGTTTCGCTGTGACATTTTGTTGTTGATTTCAAAGTAAAATATCATGATTTCGGATGACGAAAACGAAATCCAAAGTACCCCTCCAGAAATTCGGGCTGCAACTGTATTTTGTTTAATTATGGTTAACATCGTTGAATTGTATTTTTTAGTTAAGAAATACCATTAATAATAATCCCATTGTAATAAAATGTGTTGCTCTGAATCCATTTTTTAACTTCTTGAATACTGAGTAGTCGTAGATAAAGTATAGTATTTGACTCGCGTATAATGGCTATATTACACGAGATTTTAAAACACGCTCGTTAAATAATGTACTATTTATACGAACATAGAGAAAGGAAAATATAAATTATAGAAATTGCTGAAATTGGCCACTACCATGATCCAGGCATAAATCTACACCTCTTTTCATATTTTCGAAAGCGTTCACCAGCATCTCTGGAGAAATGTTACCACATTCTTGGATAATCCTTTCTTGTAACGGTAAATTTTCAACTGCTATTTTAAAAATATTGTCCTTGAAATTCGTAACCGTCAAAAAAGGTGATCTGGGTGGGAAATCAACGTCTGTTCGAAAACGGTTGCACCGTCTTGTTGAAAATAACCAAAGTGTAGTTCAATCTGGTAATTGCTCTACAAATGGATTCAAAATAATTCGTCGGGTTACAAGCAAAATACATTAAGTCAAAAAACAGAGTTTTTAGAAATTAAGCTTTTATTTTTTTTTTTTGTATCTCGCTTGGTAGTTTTAATGCGTGCAACTTTTTCTTATATTTTATATTGTAATATTTTTACATATCTATTAAGTAATATGTCACAGTAGGAGCTCATTTTGAATTTTGAATTTCGCTTTTTTAACGATTTTTTTCTTCAATTGCAGTGACTTAATGTGTTTTTCATGTAAGGATTGACTTAATGTGTATTACTTGTATAATATTAAGGAAAACTGCGACTTCTAATCTTTTCTTTATTTAAAAAATAGTATTATGTTTTAACAAGAACACAAGACATCTAAATATTATTACAAAATAACATTTTAGATAACGTTTCGGAAAGAAAATAGTTAATAACGTGAAAAAGAAAACGATTCTAGCCATCCATTATTAAAAAATATTAGTCTTCTTCTTCTTCTTCGTCAGTCATTTTCATCTCGTTCTGCGGTTACATCTCGAACAGAAGATGAATTGGGCAAATTTGTATACCAGGCATGAAGGGACGAGGGAATAATATTTTTTTCGCAAAGCTTTAAGAGGTCCTTTTTTTTTGGCAATGGAGATGGGTAACTGTCTTGTATATAGCTGTGGAATAGTTACATTTTCAAAATTACCCCCTTTTCCCTTTCTATCTGATGCACGCCTTTCGAACCCAATGTGTAGCTTTTCGTACTCTGTATTTATTTTGAATCGTGTTTGGAAACTGCTTGTCATATTTCAGGCATTTTTCTTTCAACCAGTTGACATTATTTCCTTTCTCATCTTTCTTTCTGTTAAATTAAACAAGTTTTTTTTATAAAGGTCTAAAAATCGCCAAATAACAATTCTTGTGTTTGATAGGGAGACGGATCAGTGACACTTTTATAAGGCTGTCTTTGGCTTCGTTTCTTTTTTTCAACGTTTCTTTTTCAAGTTGAGGGTCTTGATGTGCTCCATCTTTGTCTCTTTTTACTCTTTCATGGGTTTTCTTCGTTTGGAGTCCCAACTTTATAATTATATTTATGTATAACGTTTCTGTCGTGTTAGCGACTTTATTTTTGCTCTGAACGCTTGTGGAAGACTTAGCTAAAATAAAACCCATTATAATGTATAAATGCGCCAAGAAATGAAGCTTTCAAAATGTTAAAAGCAATCTTGAACAGTAAACCTGGTTATTTCACGCAATATAGTGTGCCTCAGTGGCTCGTATTTAAATGTCGTAGATGTTAGGGGAAAATAATAATAACTTGAAAATATGTATATGACTTAAATTATCTTAGCTTCTGAAACATCATCGAGTTTAACAGGTGTTAGCATTGAATAAGTTTTTTTGCTGATGCTTTCTAAACATGTTTGGGAAGAGGATTCCAAAATAAAAATAGTGAATTGTGTGACAAGAAGGAAATAATGAAAACTGATTTTATTACTATGCGATACTATTGCATACCAATTCGGTCAAAATGGTTGAAATTCATCCATATGCACATACACTCGCATACAGACAAACTTTATTTTCAGTGAAATAATTTTTTCTCGAAATTTCACACAATTACTACTATTAGATATTTGAGAAAACAAAATTAAAAAGACATTTTTTTGGTATGGTATCCAGTTAAACATATCATAATATCTCATGTTAAAGAAGAATTCGCAATGTTGTTGACATTTCATAGACTAATAATTGTCATTATATCTTAAACGTTAATGTATTAAAAATGTTTACAATTTTCCTCACCATTTAATAATACTGTAACTAAAACAGTATTTGGTAATTTACCTGTGCAATTATTTTGATTTTTCTTCAATTCATGAAATATTTTATCAATACGTCTCATTGTGTAATTTACTCTAATAAGGCATGAACGAAACTAACGCCGGTTATGAAAATTTCAATGCGAATCGGGATTTTTAACCGGTGGCGACCCTTCGGCAATTGAATAAAATCCACTAAGTCGTAACGCCGCGTCACGTTACAAGTACTTTCTTCCAAGAAAAATCCACTAAGTCACTTAATGGGTTTTACCTGAACAAAAGTGATATTATTTCTGACTTAGTGAAAATAGTAATATGGGAATAGATAGGCATAGATAAATCGAACGACTTAGTGGGTTTTGCCAGAACATAAAGTGTTAAAGTTCATGTAGCTGACGTAAATAACTCGATTTAAGAAAAAAATGACTTAGTGTGTTTTGCTTGTAAGCCGACGACGGACGAATTATTGTCCCTATACCGCTGTGTTGTACTGTCTCATGGAAAAAAAATAGGACTAACCATTCTTCTTTGGCAAATAGCGAACCAGACACCAATTTTTTGTGGGGGCAATATGGATTTTCACTACTCCCCATGCGTATATTCTGAGAATTCACATAATCGATAAAGTGGAAAAAGGCTTTTTCAGGAAAAATGTCAGGTCTAATAAATCATTTATTTCCAACATATTTTGGGTATACCACTGACATTAATTCCTGCGTCTTTTAAAACCTGCAGCTGCGTATTTCTAGGAATACTTGCACTTTATAAGGAAATAAATTAACTGTTTTTTAAGAATAGTCCTGCATGTTCCATAAGATCTTTTCACTTCTTGAGACAGGCGTCTTATACCGGGTGTTGCATCGTCGAGCGGGACAGGAAATCCCATATAATTTTAAATGGGGTCAATTATTGGCTTCCCTAATTATTTTAGAGAAAAATTCTATTTAGGTTTATTAAAGAGCACTAAAACCCACATTCAAAAGAATAACTTTAGATATTTTTGATGAGCCCGTTTACGGGTTATCGCCGATTTCTTTTTAACTATTTCTCCTTTTTATGGCCCCGTATTTGCGGGCACCAGTCAAGGTAAAAGATGACTGTCAAATAAAGTTGTCATTTTGAAATGTGTGCTTTATTGTTATAAAAACTCGTACATCGAAAATATTAGCCATGAATTACATTTCTGAAGAAAAAATATTGATGATTAAATGGTATTATCAAGGAAATAGTTATCAAAATGTGTCAGACATGTTTGCTGCTCTATATCCGAATAGACCGATACCTGCAAAATCTACAGTCGAAAGGACTATCAAGAAATTTGAGACAAAAGGCACTGTAATAAATAACTGCAGATATGAAGAAAGGCATGAACAAAGAAGAGATGCAAGGAATGATAGGCAAGTTTTATTGTGCGTGGAAGAAAATGATGGGAAGATCAGCACAAGGAAACTTGAGGATAACATAGGATTAGATCACACCACAGCGTTACGAGCTTTGAAACGACATAAATATTATTCATACAAATATGAAAAGCACCAAGAGCTAAGAGATAGGGACGAAATACGACGACAGGTAATGATGTAAAGAGCAAACATGGATAGGGAATTTTTAAGAAACATTTGTTTCACTGACGAATGCACATTTACCTTAAACAATGAACCCAATGTTCAAAATTATCGATATTGGAGCAAAGAAAACCAACACAGGTTTGTGGAAACAAGGACGCAATATCCACAAAAAGTTAATGTATGGGCTGGGATTTTCGGAGAAAATATTATCGGGCCATTATTTCTTACACGAAATTTAAATGCAGAATACTTTTTGGAACTACTTGAAGATCATATTTTACCTACTTTACATGATGCCGCTAGAGAAAATCAGGAAGTTTGGTACCAAATGGATGGCTGCCCGGCACATAGTACCCTGGATGTCCGGGAATATTTAAACCGTGCTTTTAATGGAAATGTTATTGGCATAAATCATACAGTAAATTGGTCAGCCAGGTCTCCTGATTTATCGCCAAATGATTTCTTTCTCTGGGGCCATTTAAAAGACAGGATATACAAAGATAAAAAATACCCAAATCTAGACGAGTTAAAAAATGCTATTTCTGCCGAATGCAATAGAATTTCAGTTTACCAACTAGCGAATGTAAGAAGAGAATTTTATGATCGCCTCGGTTATTGTCTAGCAGTCAATGGAGGAATATTTGAACATCTTCTTAAATCCTAAAGTTCTAACAATTTAATAGTACCTACCTATTAATTAGTAAAATATTGAAACATGTAAAATGTCATAATTAACCTTGTAATTGGATACTTTATTTTAGTTTTATTCAGATTAATTTGTACTCATAAATACACCTTTAATATTTTCGATGTACGAGTTTTTATAACAAAAAAGCACACATTTCAAAATGACAACTTTATTTGACAGTCATCTTTTACCTTGACTGGTGCCCGCAAATACGGGGCCATAAAAAGGAGAAATAGTTAAAAAGAAATCGGCGATAACCCGTAAACGGGCTCATCAAAAATATCTAAAGTTATTCTTTTGAATGTGGGTTCTAGTGCTCTTTAATAAACCTAAATAGAATTTTTTTCTAAAATAATTAGGGAAGCCAATAATTGACCTCATTTAAAATTACATGGGATTTCCTATGTCGCGCTCGACGATGCAACACCCGGTATATTTTGTTGCTGTATTTTGCATTATTTCACAAACATTTGCAATAAGTTCTTCTGTTCTTACTTACATCTCCTTTTTTATGTCTCCAGAAATAGAGTCACGGTTCTTCTCAGGCAATGATAAACATCCCCAGCAGTAAAAGCGACGTTATTAAAATTTTTGCAAAAATCGTCCATACACAAACGCTGATTGTATTGCCACTCACCATTTACTTTAACCCTGTCTCGAAAATACGCTTCAACTATAAATTTTTTGTGCTGTTCCGTAACACTAATTGCGTGAATTATTCAAGAAATTGGAAAACTTAGCGATGAATCAAATTACTTGTAACGAGTGTTAAAGATAGCAGAATAACTGATTGATTAATAATGCTAATGGTTTTTGCGGACACCCGACAGGTATTAAGCTCTACCGCTAAGCAGTATGACCCTAGATGCAAAGCACTCTTCGATGATAATAATTTTTGCTCGCACGGTATAAGAATATTTTAAAAACTTGTTTTGTTTTGTTCTAATAATCAGTTCTATTTTATTTTATACTTATTTATTATCATTCTATAAATTTAACAACAATACTTTGCATTTTATTGTAATTTTTATTGCCAATATTTTTTTAAATAATATTATATTCAACGCATTTATTGACAGGCCGTATTTATTACAATACACCATTGTTAAAAATCATCCTGCGATAAGTCGACATATTATTTTTGAATTCCGTTTTTAATTTAAACTTTATGTGATTTTTTGTAACGGTAAGCATTTCAATTAGTATTTTGAAAATATGAATAGGCAAATTTAGTAATATACGTGGTGTCTCTAAGAGGTCTATAGAAAATGCTAATATAAATTCCTAGAGCTAAAATATGCCGATCAAATTCAACTTATCTTAGTCTGGAAGTTGATAGTTTACGAAATATAGACCAGGGCAAACATGTTTTTACCTTTTTCCGTACATTTGTCTGTTTTGTCATCTTAATACTAGTAGAATTTGCACAAAATTTGATAGTATCCCTTACTACCAAATTTGGGAAGCGAGATTCAGATCTGATTTGACAGTTTATTTATACTTTATAGAGACTACCACCAGTAGCACTTTGCATACATCTAAAGCCGGCCACAGATGCAGAGAGAGGTACGTACAGAACTCAAAAATTTAAGAAGAGCGGTTCCCATGTAAAAAGAGATACAACATAAAGACATTTCAAACCATCTGTTCCGACGGCAGCGCAGTCTATAACTGGTGGTCGTGAACTATTATCTCGACCGGTCGGATGTGGGCGGAAGCGGGGGAGGAGAGTAAAAGCAGAGCGGGAAATTTGAAATTCCTTAATTTTTAGTATTATAGTTATTTTTACCCTCGAGACGCATTTTGATTACATTTTTGCTGATGGCATCATCAAAAATGAATTAAAATACGTCCTGAGGGTAAAAACAACCTAAATACTAAAAATTAAAGAATTTAAATAATGAAACATAATATAACAATCTATACACCTAACTTATATATTAGCGAAATAAATAAATTGCTATAAATAAAAATGCAGAATAAGTAACTAAATATTTTAAAAGTTTATACAATCATTTATGAAAGTAGTGAGGACCTTAGTTTTAGCAGAGTAAGCCAAGGGTTACGCAAATATCATTAAGATGTGCATCTTGACGTTCAGTTCAGTAGGTATCATTCAATATTGTTCAGTGTCACGATAGTGTACATGACTTCAATCCTTGTGCAGCCCTCGTATAGAAACACCCAAACATATTCCTACACAAATGTAAATTTCTAGTAAGGTGTACATCATTTTAGGTAGCTGTCGCCAATATCTCAGTCTGCTAGGCATATGTAGATTAGTCTATATCAGTCTCCTGAAAAGAGGAAAAAAATGACAACTATAATATAATAAGTATTCTTTAGGCTTAAACAAAATATGAGTCAATTACACTTTAAATTACATTTTTTTTGTAAGAAACAATGCCCAACAATGAACTAACCTGAAGCACATTTCTATGAAGATGTATATAATTTTAGGGCCTTGCGCAGCCATCATAGTAGGTGTAAGTAGCTGTCTCTGAGTTTCAGTCTGCTAGGCTTACTCAGATTGATCAATACGCTTCCTGAAACGAGGGAAAAAATTACTAGTTTATACATAATATATAGTCTTAATGGAAAAAGACAAAATTACATTTTTCCAATAAAAACAATGATGAACAATAAACTAACCAGAATTTTTATCAAACCTGACACAAAGATTAGCAGTCTGCAATGGACCCACTTTTTCTGGGGCTGCTTTCCCTTGCCTGGTTAAACTCTGCAGAAAACAAAAATAATTAATATCACAGGTTCTATACGAGTTACTTTGCAAACACATTCTAACCATCTAGTGCACAAACAGCCCTAAGTGTTGCACTTGGGTTATTTATTTTTAAATTTAGAAAATGTCACTTGACTTGTTTTAACAATAAATGATAAAATCCACTTTATTCACACAAAGAATTGTAATGCACCCACCGAGCTTTCTTGGTCATATGCAAATTTGATTAAACTAGAGAAATGCTAATCAAATACACATGTAGCTTTACCCTATATACCTTCTTTAATTACACCAACATGAACTCAGCAAACCAATCTAAAGTTGAAACAATTTTTGCTTCAACTTTATCTTGCATGCAGACCAAGCACTCGAACATACTTTAGAAAGAAGCAATAGCATTTTAAACTACTTGTTATTATACAAGCAGATTTATTTAGGTATAGATTCATGTACGTAAAGTAGAGAACATAGGTACTTACCAAATAGTTTTAAAATAAAGAGGATGACGATTTCCTAACCTATAAGCGCGATTTAGGCATCAAGGGCAAAAGGACACAATACATAATATATAGTTTTATTGGATTATGGCGATTCCTATACTTGCCTTCCATGTCGCAAAAAGGGAACGGTAAAAATTACAAACAATATTAATAAAAACGATATAACACTAAAATTTTGCCGGTACAAAACCACGACAAAACAAATCAATATAAAATGGCGACAAAAATTCCATGGTAAAATTGTCATTTTTTAGCATTCAGTAAAAATCGATAATGAACAATTCGTTTAACTCAGTGCTAGTTTAAAATCAGATCTCGAAGTAATTAGAAGAAACACTAGTGACCGATAATACGTATTAGAAAGAAACAGCTTTATAAAATGACATGCTCATCTGACCAGACTACGAACTGAATGTACCGCGAAGTAAATCTCAACTCAGGTCTTGGAGTAGTAAAGACTAGCACCATTGGGTCACGCTTATTAATAAATAGAGATAGCAACACTCAAGTTCGGTTTCATATGAGATGACAGCTTGATTGACGCTTTACCTCGTCCCTTACCAGAAATCGTGGTCCCCTCAAGATGCCTACGTTGGCGTACGCTCAATGATAAGCTTCATACCCGTGGAGGTACGCGTGCATCTCCGCGCTTTCGCGTCCACGCCTATCTGTAGATGTATATAATGCGCGTGCGTTCAAGGAAGTTCGTCATTCATCTCTTCCGAAAATGCGCAACCATAAACGCGCGTTGTTAATGCAAGTGCGTGGCGAAACTGCATGCATACAGAGATTTGTTGGTCAGTGACGTCAGTGTCAGTATTGTGTATATTGCGGTCAGTTGGTCGTACCGATTTGAGGAGTTTATCGCGAGAATTTTTACAGAATTCATTCAATTTTGCCAGTGTTTCCCATGTTTGTTAAAACTCAAAAAATCGAAATAAAAATATGAAGCATAATAGATATTTACGTTATAAGTTCGGTAAATCAACTTTTACAGTATGAGTGAAATGTTTAGAGACGAGGCGACGAAGGAGCCGAGTCTGGAATTTTAAAACGAATAGTGTAAAGGATTTGCCGGACGAATGACGTACAATATTTTATTTCATACTGTTCTGTTGAAAATTATAATTATGTTTTGAAATTATAAAGTTTTATTCCGCGTCGTATATTTGAAAACTGCTTATATTTACTGGTGGAAACATTGTGTGTTTGACATTGATTAAACTAAAACTTACAAATTTCAGTCCGAAGAAATTTTGCAGGACTGGTCCGGTAAAAAAATTTTACCGTACTTATTGCTGTAAAACCTTATTTTCTGGACTAAATTCAAATATGTAAAGGTGTGTTTTACAATACGGTATGAAATAAAAAAATTTACTTGCTACCTTGTAAGAAGTAGAAAGAAATGCTTCAAAGGGAAATGTAGAAACGAAAATTAATACTCTTCGATGCTTTTCGTCGAGAATTGAAAAAAAATGTAAGCTAAAACCGATCGGGGTGTAGGAGTAGCATTATGTTTACGTTCCTTTGTAAAAGATCAAGCAATTTCACGGAAATCTGTAAAATATTTATCATCAAGCAGCGATAATGAAGATAACATAAAGGATTTTAATGACTAATGCCGATATGGTAGGACTCATTGGAGTGTCTTGTTTTTCAATAAATGGTATTACTAACTCTAGTAGGTTTGACTAACAGCTCTCATCCATACTCAAACAACTCGCCAATTGTCTACTTCCAGTCTTAATTCCTTTAATAAAAATTAGTATGCGAAAATTAATTTCTTTTCAAAAGTCATTCTTTGACCCATTTACTCCTTCTCTTTTTTTTTTTGGTACCACATTTGATTTTCTTATTTTAACAAGCGTATGTCACTGACAAGAAACAAAACTCATCATCACTGTTTGAAGAACGGCGTTAACGCACACGTATGATTATAAATGAACCTGTCATCTCTATGAGTAATTTGACAGTTACGTGAAAAATGTAAATATAAAGTTGTAGTTTTTTTTTATAAATAGTTATATGGTGTTGCACAAAAAAACAATTGAGACATATGAATTTCTCTGGGGCCGGCTTAAAGCTTCATAACTTTTTTTGCCTCGATGTATTAAATCTACATTAATAAATTCTTATTTCAACGTATTCTTTGTTCAAAAAGGTATACCTGATAGGTTGTTGCTCCGAGAAATTATTTCTGAGATAATTCAATTTAATTGTTTTATTGCTTACTGAAACTCATTGTTGCCTTCCTTCACATCTTATCCATGCTTAGGGCTGGCTCAAGAAATTCGTTTTTCTTGATTCGAAGAAATTAAATTCGGAATTCCCAGGTGGTTCATGGAGCGCAACTTTTCTATAAAAGAAAAAAATTGCAAAATATGATATATTTGACGCCCTGTATTTTGGAAACTATTAACTTTTGGACTACGCAAACTTTGGCTAGATCGTTATATTTTATGTCAGCCTTAGGAATTTGTGCTAGAATTTGGTACAGACCTTTTCGTTTGAAACAACTTGTACAGGGTTGTGATTTAATAACGGATAAATTCAATACAAATTAAATGGGGGCGTGCTCGGAAAAATGCTCTAACTGTCTCTCTCTCTCTCTCTCGATTTTGTTTTTGGATTGCGCATATTTTGACATAAAATGTAGGTATACAGGATGTTCCACAAAAGTTTAATGGAAAAAATATTTTTTCCTTAAATGGAAATCTCTGTATGTTATTGCATTTTCGGATTCTCCGTAAAGTTCTAGACATGTTACATGTATAATATCCTAAACGTATCTTTAACTGTTCACGAAACATATATTTATTGCAGCTAAATTACAATTTTTAAAATCTCAGAAATTATTTTAGCAAATGCTGCAAGTGTGTGCCATTAACGGCTCTGCAGTACCCCAGACGACCAATAAATTCCTGCTGTACTTTTCTACGGTTTCTGAAGAAATATCCCTAATTACGTTACGAATGCTCTCTTTGAGAATATCAAGCGTGCGGGGCTTATCTTTATATACTTTATTTTTAACATAAACCCAAAGAATGTAGTCCAGTGGAGAAAGGTCGGGTGACCTAGGTGGCCACTCTATTGATTCACGTCTGCCTATCCACCGGTTTGGGAAAACATTATCTAGGAATCTTCTAACAATCGCAGCATAGTGGGGCGGAGATCCTTCCTGTTAAAACCATAACGCTTGGTTTGGCATATCTTGATTATTTTCATCAGTGTCGCTAGTGCTAGAATCAAGTCGTTTTCTCAAAAGTTATGATAACGTTCTCTCGTCAAAGTTCTCTCGTCAAAGTTCCATCAAAGAGGTATGGTCCTATTACTCTGTTATTAATAATCCCTGCCCGTACATTCACCTTATTATATACCTATTTACTTCTCCATTCAAGCAAAACGTTGCTTTGTCTGAAAAGCATATCTGTTTTACCAGTCTAGGGTCATTATTAGTTCGCTTGGTCATGGTCTCGCAAAACTAGTTTCTGCGGTCTGGATCATCTTCAAATAGCTCTTGAACTAATCGAATTTTTTATGGGTGCCACTTTTTCTCCTTTAAAAATTTTGTTACAGTCGATCTATGAATCGTGTTATCTAAAGCCAGGTGAGTACTTGAGAGGTTCGGATTTTCGTGTAATGAAACAGAGATGTCCAGTTTTTTGTCATTAGGAACGCCAGGCCTTCCAGGCTTGCCGAGATCCTTAACAGTGCTAGACTTTCTCCACTTAGCCTCAATTCTACTGATTGTAGATTAAGTTACAGGTTCTCTGTTCGGATATTTATTGTTGAACATTATTCGAACTTCGTTGTGTGTTCTAGTTTTCTTAACACAGCCAAGCATGGTTAATATTTCGATTCTTTGAGTCTCGGTTAAACGCATTGTAAATATTTTCGATTAACAATACTGTGACACTTTGTCAAAATTTGACATTTTGCCAAATATTCACAAACAGACGTGTAATTTATTTCGTGGGCAGTTGAAGATAGGTTTAGGACAATATACATAAAACATGTCTAGATTTTTCGGAAAATCCGAAAATGCAATAACATACGGGGATTTCCATTTAAGGAAAAAATATTTTTTTTGCCCCACGTTTGAGGGACATCCTGTATACCTACATTTCATGCCAAAATATGCGCAATCCAAAATCAAATTCGACGAGTTCGAACGTTTTTCCGAACACGTCCCCATTTAATTTGTATTGAATTTATCCGTTATTAAATCACAACCCTGTGTATTGGTAAATTCGGTGTTTTATTCAAAGACATTGTGAGTTTAAAAATTTTATTGTATACATCCACACTATGTAAATCAAATAAACTATGTCTACAAATTAATGTAAAACTGCCGGTGGTATTGAGTTTGGAATACATTGTAAAATTGTTGAACCAAAAAACACGATGTGGACGTTTATTATCTATCACCACATAACTGTTGAATGAGCCCCGTCAATCCTACACAATTTAGAAATTAACTTTCTGAACTACAGAAAAAATTCGTTCTTAATTTGAAAATTAGATTTTATTTTCCTACTTATTCTTAGTTTATGCACTGTATTAACCAACCCGCCGTTGTTAATAGCACTTAGAAAGTTGCCGTACAGTCAAGTTACGGAAATAAATGGCATTAGATAATACGCATATATAACGTACAAATAAAAAAATAAAAAAAGATTGAAGGGTTCAAATTAACGATATTACGCAAAAATACCCGAGCTTTTACCGTTAGGCATCTATATAACGATCCAAATAACAAATTTCCCTTATCGGAAATCTTTTGTTGGCATTTTCCGATCCTAAATAAGTGATTTTCGACGGAATGGCAATTGAATAAAATGACAATGAAAAGAATGAACGATATTGGTAGTTTGATGGTATATTATAAGGTATTCATTATTCTTTGAAATATGATTCTCATTTATTAGGATGGGATATATTTTTTTTGTTTATTAGGTTTTGTAAATTAATATATACTAATCGCAAAAAATGGCTGAACCTCTGATGTTCAAGTTGTAGTTCGTCATCTATTTTCATTATTTTTTCGGTATTTTGTGAAGGAGGTCATCAAAATCTCATACGCTCTTGTAATTTTAAATCACTATAGTGTTACAGTATAGTTTCACTGATTTGATGTTGTAGTGATCTAGAACACCCGTATTGTTCTTTTATATTTAAGAACATTCTTATGAATAGTCTTACAAACAGATTTGATCAATACCGACCAGAGAAACAAGCCGGCGTCAGACGTGCATATTATAGTACTTCCCACCATCTTATAGCAAAAATAATTCTAATAGAAGAAATAATATAATACCATATGAATATTACTATGGCTTTTGTTGACCTTTAAAACCTTGTGTGCGATACTGATGAATACTGGACAACAGTTGAACACGCTGTCAAATGCAAGAATAGATAATCGATATACTCACATAATTGTTAAATATAATAAAACTAACAGATGCCTGGCATGAGTTGCAATGCCACTCATCCCGTTGCAATTCATCCCCCTGCAATAGGGTAATTTAGCATTTATTTATATTTATTTATTTATTAGGGCGAAAAGGTAACCTTTTCAATAAAGTATTGATTATTGCGCTGGCGGCTAGGCAACGTTTTTCGTCCTGGTCAAAAAAATATTTTTCGGACGCATATCACAGGTCTCATTGTTAACTGGCAAACATTATGAGCGACAAATTACCGTGCAAGATAAAATGTCTTAATTTACTTTATTTTTACATTATTTTATCACTGGCAATCGGATCAAAAACACGATCGGATAAAAAATAACTTATGTCATAGGGACGAAACATATTTTTTCTTCAAACGTCAATAAACTTGACATTTTTCTACTAATTTTTGACGTTAAAGTTTTGCTTTTTTTTACAGTAGACGGTTGCTGTAGGCTGCGGAAGTAAAAGCGGAAGAAAAAGTGTGTGTGTCAAAAATAATTAATAATGTTGAAAAATACAAGAAATATTGGATATTTGTATACTTAATTTATTTTTAAAAAATACAACAATGAACTATTTATTAAACATCAAATTAAACGTACAGTTATTTATTGTGGCCCCAGAAAAATTAACACAAGGTGTTGCGATCCTGACTTGTTTTTATGTTTTCTAGCGTTAAACCCTTCGTGGAATCACTGGCTGTTGAATTTATGTCAATGTTAATACTGCCGTCCTAAAATCAGATGCCGTATGTACAAAAAAATGGATATTGAGATTTTTGGCTTAATAGGTTCGTGGCAAGCTAAAGAAGCTTTTTCCTAAGCAGAATCGCCGTATATATTTCCTAAGTATCAAAAATATCACATGATATTTAGACGTATCTGCAACATTGGTCATATTTCCTAAGATAAAATGCAGTACGTGCATAGTACTAATAATAAATGCCGTATCTACTACCGCGCCCGTGTAGATACGGCGTTTCCCGTTAGGACAAGTCAGATGCGGCGTTTATTACTAGAAAACCCGCCTTAATTCACAATTCACCAATTATTGCAATTGGAGCTTAGTAATCAGAGTGCATTGCGAATGTCAACGTGTTAGTTAGGTGTGCAGTAAAAAGTGTGATTTTAACAATTTTTACACTGTTTAGGGTATGTATAAATTAAATAAAGTTGTATAATAGGTTGGATACCTTTTAATAATGTTAATAAAGCTTACCTTACAGCAACTATGTGAAACAAAGTGAAAAAATGTAAAAATTTTCCGGTACGTTTTAACATGTTTTAATAATTTTTAGGAAAATGTCAAGTAAGGCCTAGAAGATTCTTTCTATGTTACCCCAAGTACCCGACATTCCCGATAATACAGTTTTGATAGGTGCCATTAATTATAATACACAAGATATCCCAGTGAGCACTGAATATGGTTTTATGCTTACATCCTTAAATTATCCGGTGGAGGTGAATGAAATACCAAATGAGAATATGGGTGAAATTCTGTATATGGAAAGCCAAGCATGTACTGACGTTACTAATTTTGTACCAGATGATAACACTTTTGAAGTATTGTGCCAAGAAACAGACATTCAAAGTATTGATCCTAGGCAAGGGGCAAAAACAAGCAAAACATGCTGCGAATTTATAAAAGTTAATGTACCATGTCAAATAGTAAATAATCTAGTAATATTATAAAATTCAGAACAGACAGAGAAAGTTGAAAGCATTGAAACCCCTGGTATTGGGTATACAAAAAGTGGAAATCCAAGAAAACGAAAAAAAATAGACAAAAATGTCAAGGAAGACGAAATCAGAATAAAGAGGGAACAACTAATTGATAATCACCAGGTGCTGCCTGCATGTAAAGTGGATAGATGTAAAAAGAAGTGTACGAAATCCATTACTGAAAATGAAAGAAAAGTTTTGAATGCAAACTTTTGGAAGCTGACTAGTCAAGAGAGAAAAGCATTTATTCCAAATACTTGCAGTCGGCTTGATATTAAACGGCGAACTACTGAAAGTGAAAGAAAACAAAATACCTTCAAATATAAGTTACAAGCTGGGAATGGTGAAGAGATTGAAGTATGCAAGTTTTTCTTCCTGACCACACTAGGTTATAAAAAAACTAATGACCGCGTTTTACATGACACCATGACTAAAACTCCCAAAAACCAACTAAAACCTCTACAAGATAGGCGAACACAGTCGGCCAAGACAAAGATAGATTATGATTTAGTAGATGCTCACATTGAGTCCTTTCAACCATCTCTTTCGCATTCTTCTGAGCTATCCGCAAATAAAATATTTTTTAACTTTTTTGAGCCGGGACATACTTTTATGTCGGCAGATAGCTTCCACCATCAGGTGGAGCTGTCACTAAAAAAAAAAGGCAAGGTCTACGATTTTGATGATTTTGTCGATGCTGTGCAAAAAGCACAAATATCAAAAACAGAAGTAAAAGTAATGTTCATATGCCGCATTTTTATTTAGTTTAACTATAGAGATATAAGATATAATCAGACCTATGATCAAACTCACAAGTTAACGCGAGCCGTTAATTTCAAAATTAAAGTGAGTGGGTTAAAATCCAATGCTATTTTCCATTTTGGTATGATGCAACTACAGTTAACGGTCGTGTTAATTCTCGATCTCGTCATCCTAAACAGGAGTGACGCAATCCCTAAAGTGAGTACTTTAGCATATTTGAGCCAATCAGGGACGAGTTCGGTTATCAATCGCGGAAATTTTGAAGATTGTTTGGAAATGTCAAGTTGTCAAGCGGTCAATGAACTTTTGCGAGCGGATGACGGCCACAGCTGGGTTTTATTCGCATATTTGTTGGTTTTAGGCGATTTTTGCTTCAAAAATTAGTAATCGAATAGTTTTTGGTGAAAAATGCAACGTTTGTTAGATGTATTAGCTCGTTTTTTATAAAGAAATGGAAATATATTAATAACGGTAAGTTAAAACACAATTGTAAGTACATTGTTGGTATAGATTTTTACAAAGGATTTTACTTTCAGATTATTTTACTTTAAAAATCTTGAAATTACTGAACAAAGTTGATTTGATTTGATTTACAACTCCCTTATAGTGACTTTTATACCTTTTAGATCATAACAAAACATGAGAGGAGAGAATTTCGAGGAGATTTCCTTCTATTTACCTAAATCCGTACCAGCTACTGAATTACACGTAGAAGTGAATAAAATATAAGAATTATACCATTTTCTAATATTTATTGAAGCCTTCAAATAGTTTCCTATAATTTACAAGCTGAAAAATACATGATGTTAAAGTTAAATTCAGCTTTGGCAACAATTTATACCTAATAGAGGTAAGTTTTTAAACTAGGTAGCTAGATACTAGATAATTATTAAAACCTGGATCAACCAAGTATTGTTTCGTACAAATTACACAACTTGTGTTGTATTTATAGATCTTATAGTAGGTACCTAATGTTTATAAAAAATTGAACCACTAGGGTCACAATTCAAAAGCCCAGGTAGGAATACAAAAGTGAGAGTAAGGGCTTTGTCCCTTGGTATTCGTTGGGCTTTGATCCATTTTTCTAAAATATTTACAACAGTTTTAAAGTTAGAAATAGAATAGAGAGTAGATATTTTTGTTGTTTACTTACCTAAGTGCTTGTAAAAATATCTCAAGGTAAGGATTCAGGTTAGTTATCCTATCTATCCTATGCAGAGCATTCCTTTGTTTATTTTTAATAAAAATATCAACATTCTATCTTATTAAACCTTTTTTTTACCATTTTATTAATAATTTGATTAGATCGAGATGATGTCTACTAGTATTAAAAAAACATTCAGTCCTATTTTTATACCTACCAGTATCTTAACAAAGAACATATGCACCTGTAAAATTCAGAAACTAAAATATTACTATCGAGGAATGGTAGCCTAGAGCAAAGTTAATACTAAAAATATTTAAATAAGTTCGAATGTTATTTTACTATTTTTTGTTTGTAGGCAAATGAGGCAAAAGCAGCTGGATGCAATACGAAGAACTAGTATAGAATGGGCAAGATTAGAAATTGAGATGTAGAAGGAAAGAATGCCAATGAAGTAGAGTTGTTGAGTTTAAAAATACCTGAAATGTTCTGAGGTGCAAAAATTATTAAAGCAATTAGTGTCAGAAACATGGACAATGGATAAACTTTAGACTGCAGTAAAGTCGCGACAGGAACAGGGTACAGCCCCATATTTATAATAAAAATATTAAATTATAGAAATTACTTTTAGATAACTTTAGGTATACTAAAATTCTAAAAGAATCGCTTAACATAACAGCATTGTTTAAAAACATGACCCTTTTTATATTTCCTGTATGAAGGTATCTCTGAGACTTCCTTAAAATTTTATCGCAAAAACAGTTGGTATAGTATCTTTCGGTTTAGAAAGAAGTCAGTTGAGGTTACATTTTTATGGCATGTATCACATTCTAGTTACTTTTATTTTAGGTGGAGATATATGTTGATTTAGGACCGGATTTAATATATATTTTTTTTATATTAATTAAAATGCGACGAGGTCAGTAACGAACAAGGTCAACTCTAAATTATTAAAGACATGTTAAGGGGTTTTAAAATATTAATTGGTTAAATTACCACGTTTTTCCGGAGGTACAGGGAACAGTATACTTATGATTTCCTGATCGAAAATTTTCTAGTTTTCACACTAATTTTAATATTACATAAAGAAGCTGTCTCAAAACATCACCAAAAGGATTAAACAATCAAGGTTACAGTTTTATAATAATTATCAAATAATAAATAAAATACTCCCGAATACGATTTTGTTTTGAACAAGTTTCTTTTGAGTTTTGGGTTACTTTTTTTAGTAAGCAGAAAGTGACACATATAAAATTCTAACGTTAACTAACTTCTTTTTAAACTGAAAAATATTATAGCTTTGTCGTGAAACCAAAATACAAAAAAAATTTAGCAAGTTCTTGATAAGATATTATTTTAGTCTTGACAATCGTGTTGAATATTATTAGCAGTACCTACCTACCTACCAGATTTTGTAAAAATTGTAAATGTGATTTTGCTCGCTAATAAATAAATAAGTAACAACGAAAATAGTTTATATAATGGTTTTACTAAATTAATATCTAAAATTACAGGAGTAACTTAATTGTTAAACCAAATTTACATTTTATAACGTAAAATTACAACTGGAAGCAGCAAACTAGTGTCATGTCTCATGGCTTTGTGTTTCATGTGGTGGGGTTTTCTCTATCTACTGCAACTAGATATTCCAAAAACCTAAAATTGTTAACAGCATTTTACAAATTAATTTTTTACCTAGCTACAGGGCATCCTGGAATGTCACTCCTGAAGTTTCCCATTTGACAAACCTACTTTTATGATTGCTCAAAAAAGGTTTGCTGAATGAGAATTTTGGAATGAAATTCAAAAATAAATCAAGTTTATTTTAACATATTTTTAAATTGTATAGTAATTATCCCCATGGCAGAAAGCAAAAACTAAAATGTCTACACATTACTAACGTCGAATAATATACTATGTAGTTTATAGTAGATGAAAGCGAGACCTTTTATGTAGGGTTGTAACAGGCACTTTAATATGTACTGAGATAGAAAAGTGGGAATTTTTAGCTGTATAAATGCCTATCTGCAGTTTTTTCTCCAGCCTAGTCCTAGAGTTATTCAAACTACTATCCTCTGCAGACCAAAAACTTTCCCTGACTGGCTTGCACAGCCTCATGTCAGGACTGCATAGGACATCACTGAGTGGAAGATGGCAAATATATACCATCCTCATTGTAACTTCTGACACACAATTTTTGGCCATGGCTTTTATATATAAGTTATTAAATGGTCTTCTCCCATCTTACCTTGGTGGATTTATTGCCCATAACAGTGATGTACATAATTACCCTACTCGAAATAGAAATGATTTTTATATCAAGAGGACTAATTCCAGGAGAGCTATGAATTCTTTATTTTTCAAAGGTCTTAAAGAGTACAATGATCTACCGAGATATGTCAAGGAGTGTTCATCGATTAATAGTTTTAAAAGAGAGCTTAGGACATTTTTTAGAAGTTAAGATAGGCTTTTCCGATATGATGATGTTTTGTAGCCTGAAATATAGATTTTATTTGAGTTTCTAGTGTTATATCTGAAGTATATTAAAACTTGTAGGAGTGTTTTTTAACAAACATCAGTGCAATAAGAATCAGAATACCTGGAAGTGTGAGAATCTAATGCTACCGAAAGATTTCTTTGCATGACTCAAGTGGGCTTAAGGAGTAGATTTTACGAATAATTTTTTTTTGAAGAATAAATAATCTTTGAAGTTCTGAGTAGTTTGTCCTCAGTAAAGCACAAAAAGAGTTAAGTGGCTGTGGGCCAAAAAATAATATATATTTAACAATTGTTTGGGGTTCATAAAGGTTTTGAGGTTGACAAAGGCATAATAAGCAGTTCAGTTTTGCAGCAACATTGTCTACATGGGCTGTTTACTTTAATTGTGAGTCTAGGTGAAGACCCCGAAACTTGCATTGTTCTACTCTTGTAATAAAATTATTATTCAATTTTAAGTATAAATCAGGAATCTGCTGCTTTTTATAGAATGCCATGTAATGGGTTTTATTTGTGTTAACAACTAGATGATTTGTTTGGCACCAAACAGAAAATCTAAGCAGAATTGTATAAGTTATTTCAAGTAGTTGATTAAGTGTAGAAGCAGGTATGACTACTGTTGCATCATTTTTTCAAATCGTTTATAAATAATGCAAAAAGCAAGGGAGAGATTACGCCATTACGCCTCTTTAGGGAACGCCCTATCTGATATTTAGTTTCTCCGAATAGGAGCCCTAAAGTTTTACTCTTCTTTGGCGATTAGAGAAAAATGATTCCAGCCAGTCAGAAATATTACCACGTATTCCCATAGCATGCAACTTTCTGAGCAAGATGTCAGTGTCGACGCAGTCAAACGCTGGGCTAAGATATGGAGTGATATTTTGGGGTAGTTCAACGGAAATACACAGAATTATAGTCATGCAAAAAAGGTGCATCCGAAATATTTTTAGGATGAAACAGCAGGAAAGTTGTAGGTCTGTTTTTGTAGAAAAAAATATTCTGACGGTAATAGGAATGTACATTTTGGACTCTGTAATATTTGTATGTGATAATAGGGATCTTTTCCTCGATTTTAATGTGAAACATGATTATGACACTCGCCATAAAAGTAATTTAGTACCAGAAAATTATAACTATACTTACATACCTCCAAAAAAATGTAAAATACTGCATCATAAAAATTTTTAATTGTTTCTCAGACGAAATTAGAAACCTGCCAAAGAATAAACTAAAATATACCTTAACAAAATATCTAGTCAGTAAGGCCTTCTACAACCTTAATGAATTCTTTGATGATCCTGATAAAGGAATAATTCAGTGTTAAATTTTAAATGTTTGTTACAATTTTAAGCATGTGTAATTTTATCAAAATTGTCATTGTCTAAATGTAATGTAATTACAAATTTAAAATGGTTATTTACAAAAATCTCTCCAGACATTGTTCAACAGCCCCTATTGGTTTTTTTTTATTATGTTTATAGTAAATGTAAGCATCTTATTATTGAACAAATAAATACTATTGTATTGTATTGTATTAAATCGAAAAATAGAGCTATAGTATAGTAATTAGAATCTATTGTTTTATAAATATATTCCAAGAGATCGTAAGCAGCTGTGCTAGTAGAGAAGTTTGAGCAATACTAATAAAAAATTAGGTAGGTACTATATTTTAAGACGGGACCTACCTTCACATTATTAGATAATGATCCTTTTATTAGTGAATAAAATTGAATCGAGTTTAATCACATTGGAATCTTCGTGAGTCCTGATATGTGCTGGTAATTTTAGGTTGGTCATATCCTATAACATCACATTATATCACTGAGAAAAAGGCTAAAATAAAAAAAAAAACTAAAATTATACAATACATACTTTGCTTTCACTGCGAATAATCTCTTAGTTAGTTATCTGTCTAGTTGGAAAGCATCTCATACCATAATCTCTTTTTTTCTAAGTGAGTTTTCTGACACAAGTTGTTCTCAATTTCTGTTAAGCAGATAAATTATTGAGTACCTTTTAACTTTCATGCAGCAACCACATTCTACTGATGTTAATACATAAGTGTAAGCCGGACTACAAATACAAATACTAATAATCTTTATTCCCACTAGGAGCCCTAAAGTAATTAAAAGTACATTTAATATGAAGTACCTAGTAGGTAAATACATATAATTGTTTAGTAACTAACGTCTTTACGTATCAAATATTTTCTTTTACCATTTTCTTGGTGAAAACTTGTCACAGTTACCAATTGAAATAAACTTTGCCTTGTGTCTGTGTTCTTTACTGGTTAATACTTTGATTCCAATCCATATTCTAAAAAAAACAGCTGTAATAATGTAAATATGTAAACAAGCATTCAATTGAAATATATAAATAGGTACTTACGACATAAAATAATGTATCTCGAACGCACACTATAAAACTTTCTCTCTAAAATCTAAAATCTATACTATTTTTAGGTTAAGAATTCTGACACTTAAATCTGACAATCACATCCGATAACTTTAACCGCTCAGCTGTTTCTCCACCACAGTGAAAAATCAAGAAGTAGGCTGTTTTCGGTTGTTGTCATGGAAACACTCACGTTAAAAGTTAAAGTGAGCATTTGATCATAGGGCTGAATGATAGTTAAAAATGCCGTATCTAACTTTCTAAATCAAAATGTATGTTTTTTTTTAATTTTTTTTCGTTTAATATTTTTTTAAAACGATGTAAATAAAAAAAGTATATTTGGTTTCTTTAAAATATTGTAAATACTTACAGGCTATTAAGAAAACTTTAAACTCAATTATCTCCGTTTGGTGCTTTCTGTAGATACGGCATCTGATTTTAGGACGGCAGAATAGGAGTTGGTTCAGTAAAATGAGGTTGTAAAATTTTTTTTGCAATATCTTTCTTGTTAGTCATCGATTCCTCAATGTACCCTTCAGCAACACTGCTGGATTTCCATCCCCCATGGCGCTTTAAAAACGTAATGTCTGCACCTGCTGAAGTTCTCCAAACCTTCAAATTCCCATTACCATGCGACAACTGCGACTATTAACAAATTTTAAAAATAATCTTTTTCATTCATGCCTTCTGGCCGTAATGATGCATATTTTTTATATATGCTTAAATATTGTTCCTCAACAATAGTAAACGATCGCGGTTTTCTAGTTTTACTATCAGGAATTCTTATGTGGACGGCAGATCCTAAGTCTTGTATGTCATCAACGGTAATTTTTACAATTTCTTCACATCGGCATGCACCAGAAATACCAATAACAAGTACAATCTAAAAATACCATAATTGCGTTCGGCAAATACGTCTGCGATTGAATTGATTTTTTGTCACGTGACCACAGATCAGTCGGAAAAATTTGTAATAAAAGAACGGTACCAAACAACTGATCTCTGTCAAAGTCAAACTGCTTTGTTTTGATTCAAGAAATATAACCTATTTTCCCCCTTTTCTACTAAAAATGAGTATTCCCACTGTTATATTGGCCCTAATTGAAGGGATAGATCAACTGTCCTATCCTCTTTGCTATCAACTTATGTTTGAAGACGATGATGAGGAAGACGTAAAGATTTTGGTAAATTTTCGCCTGTCACCAATATGGTAAACCAATGAAGACTAAGGTTAGTTCAGGGGTAAACCGTTTTTGTTCTTCCGCATCATAAAGTTCTATTTCCTTTATTTTTTAAAGTTCACTTTCTTATAAGGTCCTCGCCAAAGCAAATTTCAAACCAAAACTAAGAACAAACTTCAAATCAAACTTAACCTCACTAACTCAGCTGGCTGAGATTTGAGATTAATCGCTTTCATCCGATCAAAAACTCCGAGCAAAAAGATCATCGTCAGAGCGCTCAGATTTTAATTGCCGAACGGTTGACATTTACTTCCCCTACATCCAGATGTCATAAACGAACGATTCAGATCAAATCTAAGCGGTCTGATGTATTTGCCGAACGCGGCTTATATTTCATAAAAAAAACTTGTATTCTTTGACGTAATATCTAAATTTACCTTAATTCCCAAATACTTCTGATTGGGAGTTTCAGATTTCATTACTTACTGTTTACGACTAAGACCGATAGGAAAGAAAAAAAGTATTTTTTAATAATTTTTTTTTTGTGTTAGAGGAAGTATAATCTAGAACTCATATGGAATGGCATTTGCTACTTGTTACTATTAAAATGAGTAATAATAAGATTCTGCAACTGAACAAAGGAGCAGTAAGCGCATCTCCCTTGTATATGCACAGAAAGACTGCTGCACAGGTTCAAAGCGGACGAATTGTGGGAGTTAATGACGTTACCGCCTCGCGAGCGTTTTATTTGATTTTGATCTCGTATATTTCGAAAACTGCTTATCGGATTGACTTCAAATTTCTAGGGCTGGCCATACCTTATAAATGCTTCAAAAAAATGAGGTAAAGAGTGTAATTTTTTTTTATATTCTCTTTGAGTAAGACTGAATTAACATTTTTATTTAACGATACAGAAACGGTCCGCCAACATTTTATATTAGCAAATTAAATGAAAAATATGTAAGATTTTTCCTAAGATAAAATTTAATTAAGGCAATTTTAATTAGGTCGGGGTTGCCAAAAAAGGTTTCAGCATTAAATGATGAGCAGGATATTTTTTGCCCGATGCGATCCTTTAAATGACCCGTCTGGGTAATGCTGGATCGCAATTTCAGCTATCTTCGTCGTAAAGTTTGGTTTCATTTCATCTAAACATACATATATGTATATAACTAGATTGCCGTCAATTTTCCCTAGTATTCAGCATTATTTTTGAATTAATGTTAACATTTACTTCGATGTTAAACATCAACAATAGTGAAAAGACAATCCTATCACCTTTATACAAACCAAAATCAAAAATGCTCTATTGGAATAACCAAAATGCAAAGCTTTATAACTGATCATTAGTTTAATCAATCAGATATTTTAAAAAATCTGATTTTAGCGATGCTAGAAAAAACAAATGCGTTTTTTTCATTGATTTCAGCCTGTATTATGTAAATAAATATAATACTATTATATTTGTATATTTGAAAACGTAATGTCGGTTATGAATATTCCTAATAAATTTCCTAAAATCCCCAACTTTATGTTTTAATTAAATATGACAACAGATGCTCCGGACGTTGCTTTTAGTTGGGGTACTTAAATTTTGCTGTTATATGGCGGCTCTAGTAAATAATATACACCGATAGTTCAGTAAATTTGCTTGTTCACGGCCATATTTTTAACGTAAGTTAATATTTTAGTTGCTTTATAACTTAATAATTATTTTAAGTTTGAAACAAACAGCAGACTATAAAAATAATTCACCCACAAATGCACATACCATGACCCTGATGTTGGGGTAATGTTAAGGTTAGAGAACTATATAGGTTTTTTTCTCGGCTTTGGACTTTGGCATCTTCGAGAATATACGCAACCACTTGAAAAATTCGAAAAGCAAGCACCAGAAATACAAAGATAAATTGTAAAATCTAAAATCGGAGATAAAAAATTTCCAGCCCTCAAAAATAATCACCCAGCTTTGTTTTATCCTGCGGATATGTCGCAAAAGCCAAACAACTTTTTATGGCAACGCCAACGCAGAAATTTAATAAATTAATGTTGTGTAAGGTAAGACAAATACTTATTTACAAAAACGTCGTTTTTATATGTGACAACTCTTCGGTTAAAATAAATGATTTGTTAGATGACATCGAAGTTTGTTAAATATGTATAATCAGGGAATATATTAAACTAGTAGCAAGATGCTACTTTTATATCAAAAGTTTACTGACTAATGTTCAAAGTTGTTAATCCATCTCCAGTATTTTACGATATTATGATTATAAATCTGATAGACGGATGTAAACTGGACAGACGTTCCTAAATTTAAAATATCAACGATATCTTATGAATCACGGTCTGTTAAACTACCATACTCCATGGGGACTAGATTCAGCGTATTTAGGCGTTGTGACTAGTTAAATTTTCATTTAAATCCTCATATTTTCCTACTAACCAAATTACTTGAACTAGGCATCCCCCTAAAATTGTTAGATTCTTTTGTTCACATACCGATATAGTAAAGTTGACATTATACCTTTAATTTTTTGACTGCCAAAAAGCCCTAATGACCCCCCTGGCCCAAATTTCGGGCAGAGCCGGAGTACAAATTTCCTGCATCCCTAATTGCTATACCATTTTAAGTAAAGTGTATTCACAAATATAAGAACCTGACTCTTATTTATTTCTACCTAAATAGGGGTATTGATACAATGCCGGCTGAGCTAAGACCGTCTTAGAAAATCAATAGTATTGAAATATTTAATTCAGCAGCAAATAAATATGAAACTAATGTCTATTTAAGTTTATTAAATTCAAAATATAAAAATATAATTATGGTCTTATACTTACACTTATAATGCTAAATTATTTTATTAATTAATAAATTACCCAACTAAGTCTACTTCACTATCGCTATCATCATCTAAATAAATTAATAATAAACCTTTCTGTTGCATTCCTAATACAAATGTAACTTTCTTCTACTTTCTTTACATGCTGTACGCAGTTTTTCCAGTCCACCTCAGAAATTTTCTTAGTTCATTATGAATTAGAGTTAATACACTAGAATTAAGTGTGGGTGAAATATTATTGCGACGAATTTCAGCTTTAAGTTGGTGCCATATTTGTTCAATAGGGTAATAGGGTTAAACATACAGTGGTAAGGCGGTAGCCGCAATACTACGCGCCCCATGCTTTTCGCAAGTTCATCGCAGTAATATTCTTTTTGAATAGACATACTTCTAAGCACTTCTAATAAGTCTTTGTTTCTATAGTTTTCATGAAAATATATATCATTATACAACATATATTTTTGAATTTTGGCTTTAGTGTCTTTTGAAGAAGGAGCTTTATTTAATTGTCTACTATGATAACTAGCGTTATCCATAACAATGACACTATTTGGTGGAATGTTCTGCAATAATTTAGTTTCAAACGAATTTTCAAATAACTCCTCTGTTGTGTCTTTATGATAGTCAACGCATGATTAAATTTTTTATCGAGAGAGATAGACCATTTGGCACCCACCCATCTTCAGAACCAGCATGTAAAATTGTTATTCTTTTTCCACGGTTGGACGGGGCACGTGTCACACATTTGCCGCGAGAATCAACCCAACCACTTAACGGGGTGTCAAACCAAGTTTCATCTAAATAAATGATCGGCCTATCTGCAGTTCTGTATTTATTTATTTTTGTCAGATATTCCCACCGCCTTTCTTGAAGACGCTTGGACTCCATCAAAACCTGCTTTTCATTAATCCTTTTGAATTTAAAGCCCATGTGTTAAAGGCGCTTCCACAATGTCGTTCTTGAGCATTTAATTTCTGTTCCATCTGTTGTCAACCTTTTCATTAAGTTCCTCGTTCCCTTGGTCCAACGTTCTTGATTTTCCAATATCACTTCTTTTCCTGTGTTCCAAAATTGACCCTTTTGTAATTTTCCAAACTGTGGAAAAGGATTTTTTTGTAAGTAAAGCCGTTTCCTTAGGGCACAAATTTCCGCGCGACATTAATGTCAAAAACACATTTTTTATAATCTGTTTGGCATCTGTTGATAAATGCACTCTGTTATTTACTTCAGTTTTATTACTTTCACAAATCTCACTAGAACACCAAGGACGAAACATTTTCAAAAAATAAACTAAACTCAATAGTGTACGTTGACAGACTAAAATCAAAGAAGGACCCTGGTATATCCGCATTTTTATTTACCTGAGTACGGTACTTAAGATTTATTACGCCCATGTCATTTCACCGAACTGGTTTGTTGTTGTTTATTATATTTTGAATACCCTAATAATAGCAGTCGTTTAGGTCGGTTTTTTATTTTTGTGAACACACTTTAAGTATAAATACCTAATAATGTATAAATACCAAATTGAATTTTATTAATTTTAGTTCCAATTGGTTTCCCGATGAGTGAGTTTTGTTATATTAGTATTTGGTTTACCTCCGCGTGATATTTTTTCTTGCATTAGTGTGAGAATTTGGCGTCCATGGGCCTGTTGGAGATGTTGGCTGGGTGGCATAAATTTTAGTTTTCAAGTGGCCCCATAACAAAAAATATAACGGGCTTAGATCCGGAGAACGTGGGGGCTACTCTATACTTCCTCTCCTTCCAATCCATTATATTAAAAACGTTTGGTCCAAATAGTGACGAACAGTGAGTGCAAAGTGGGGTGGCGCACCGTTTTGCTACAATATTAAGTGGGTTTTCATGTAGTGTTCGTCATTCTCAATCATTTCTACTAACGCTGGATAAATGGCATTTTGTAATAATTCCAAATACTGGATAATCCAGTTCTGATCATTTATTGCCCGTTCACCCATAGTTTCACAAAATTGCAATCGCCTATCAAAATCGTCTTCGTTAAGTTCTTGTACCAAATGTATTTTGTAAGGATGTAACTTGTGTTTTTTAAATAACGTTTGAATGCTGCTTCTTTTAACACCAGATGCTATAGCCAGCTTTCTTGTACTCAGTGTGGGATCTTCAACAACATGTCCTAAAATCGCCACCTCTGTAAGTTCACTTACTACTGGATTTTCCACTTCACGATTTTTGTTAGCTACTGACCCCGTCTCCCGAACTCTTTGCACGAATTCCAAAATGTACTTTCGATGGACCTGTCGATTTTGATGTTGATGATTAAACAGTTGGGCAGTTCTATTAGCACATTCGCAAAAAATAATGAAATTATGTTTTATTTTCCTCAAATAGGTTCTTTATCCTTAGAATAGTATTGACGGATATATTTCTGTGAAAATTTGCAATAAATCTTCTCCTTGCTTCTCTTGCATTTTCTTGGTATTTGTAGAACAAGATAACAATCTGCAATCTCTCATCTAATGAATATTTCGTTTCGGCAATATTATAGTAAATTTGTCAAATTTTTTGACTTTAAAGGATTCAAAGGTGATTATACCTTTATTACCTAGTATATGTTTCAAACAGGTTAAAGTTAAATTATACTGGATAAAACATTAAAATTTAATAAAAATAGCTGTCACAATATTAAATATTTTAATCAGAACGGACAAAAAAAAATCACTCGTTCCAAAAATCGTATAAAAATAGCTATGTTCCATTTAAAAAACACCTTATCCATAGCGTAACTCTTTTGTTTCTGGTTCAAATAAATTTTTGGTTTCATTTTTAAATTCTGCAGGAAAAAGTACATCGATTGGCTATTTTGGATTTTTCTTTAAATACAAGGGAGCTCAAAAATGAGCCCCTGTTCAGTCCTCGTTGGAAGACCCTGTACATGATGTACACAGTTTTTTCAGCTGTCTGCAGAAATTTTTCTTACTTCGTTTTTAATTAATTCTACTACAGATGCATTTAATGTAGGAGAAATATTATTTCTCCTAATATTGGATTTTAATTGGTGCCATATTAGCTCAATAGGATTGAATATACAATAGTATGGAGGAAGACGCAACACTGTATGTCCATTTTCTGCTGCAAGTTTGTCACACTCGTATTCCTTATTTATTTTAAAAGCTTTTAATACTTCTAGCAGTTCTCGTTTTTTGTAAATTTCTTCAAAATATAAATCATTTTCAATCATAAAATTTTGAATTTCTGCTTTTGTATTATTAGAATTGGGAATGATTTTTGCTTGCCGACTATTATAACTAGCATTGTCCATTACAATGACGCTATTTTCAGGTATATTTTTAAGGAGTTTATGTTTAAACCGATCTTCAAAAAGTTGTGCGTCGGTATCTTGATGGTAATCTAAAGAAGAATCTGCTATGTTTTTAGCTGAAAGCAACAGACAATTTGGAACAAACCCGTTCTCTGAACCAGCATGTAATATTGTGATTATTTTGCCTTTATTTGATGGTGCCTTGGTTTGACAATTTTTGGAAGAATGATCCCAACCTTTTCTTGGAGTGTCATGGGTATCGAACCATGTTTCGTCAAGGTAAATAATTGGACGATATTTTTCTCTAAATTGTTTAACAGCTGTTAAATATTTAAGTCTCCATTCCCGTAAACGTTGAGATTCCAATAATGTTTGTCTTTTATTAATGCTTCGGTATTTTAAACCCATTTTATGCAATATTTTCCTATGACTTGAAAGGCTACAAGAGAGATTTGTTTCGTCTTTAATCAGCCGCTCTTTGAGGGAAATCAAAGATGATGCCCCCCTATCAGCACAATTCCAAGGACGCCACATTCTACCACTAATAAGCCCAAATAAAAATTACTCACCGGAAAACCACTAAATACTAAAATGATTAAAAATCAGTTTGTATTTATATATGCATCAGGCATAGGTATAAATTGAATTTGTACCTGGTCCGGCTTTACTCGAAAAGGTTTTAGAATTTGGGATTTCCTTATTTATTTTATGGTCAAAGGGATAATGAGGGTTTTATTGCAGTCTAAAGATCAACGATATAATTCTACAAATACTATACGTTTATGATAAACCTGAAACAGAAAATAGACAGTGTTGCGTCTTCCTCACTTACTATTGTGTATTTAATCCAATCGAACTAACATGGCACCAAGTAAAATCAAATATTAAAAGAAATAATACTTCCTACACATTAATCGTATCTATAGTAGAATTTTATGAACAAAAAGCATAGTAAGTAACATTTCTCAACCCTAAATAATAAGTTTAGATGAAGATAGTGATAGTGGCACATAACTAAATTTAGATTAAAGTAGAATTAAGTTGCCAAAATTGATTATTGCAAAACTTTTCTGTGTACACACATTATGCTGTATTTAAATCTTAAACTTAATTTTAATGAACAATAAGCGATTTTTTAAGTACGCCTTCTTCACTCAAATCAAGATTGTTCTTTTCCAATATTTTTTCATTAAAAACAAACTTAATCCCGATTTTCGCTCACCAAACTCTACAAAAATGTTATTTTGCTGAAACCCAAAAAGGGAAACCGATAATTTAAGAGCCGACGGTATGGAAGTCATTGCGAGTTGCTAAAAAAAATCTTCCAAATTGGGACTTGTTTGTGGCAGATCAGGACTTTACCACCCTTAATCAACATAGCATCAAAAGTGTTAACATTTTAACATAAGAAAATCTATGACCCAGGGTAAAAAACCATGCTTTATGTAACTTTAAGGCTAAATGATATTTTTACTTGGTAAATAGATCTGAATTTTAAATTGTATGTCCTTTTATTTTCACAAAATAATTGTAATAGAAAATAGGACGAGAATAATTGTACTATTCAATTCATTGAATTAAATGAAACTGGATATTATATTCAATAGAGTTATTGAGAACAATCCGCTTTTTTAGCAAAAAATCCAATTTAATTGTGAAAATTTACTAACCGAAAACAATTTGTTTTATAAAGCTATTTGGAAGATAAATCTATTAGAATGAAAAAAGGCGATTGTGATAAAAAAATATTTTAAGATATTTTTAACAATGTTATTTGTGATTTATAACAACCGTTCTTGGTCCTTGTTCTAAAATCATTAAATAATACAGGCAGAAATTTTTTTTTATGGAAGTAGTCCATCTCACAGTGGAGTGATATTTTATTTATGGAATAAAACACAAAGTCTGCTCCACTAATTTAATAAAATAAATTTATATTATATGCCCATACATGTTTCGAAGGCATAAACCTTCATCCTCAGTGGGTTAATATTAAGATATAAGTATATTATGAAGAGACCAATGACATTGTTAAATTATTAAAACTTATGTTGCAGAAAATTTTATTAATTTTTATAAGAATACATATGTAACGTGAATTAATTTAATAATACATTATAACTAATAAAAGGTTTTGTTTAATTAATATGAGTTTGAAAACTCATATTAATTAAACAAAACATAATGTATTCTTATAAAAATTAGAAAATTTTTCTGCAACATAAGTTTTAATAATTTAACAATGTCATTGGTCTCTTCATATTATACTTATATCTTAATATTAACCCACTGAGGATGAAGGTTTATGCCTTCGAAACATGTATAAGCATATAATATAAATTTATTTTATTAAATTAGTGGAGCAGACTTTGTGTTTTATTCCATAAAGAAAAAAAATTAGTTTTGACTTGAAAAATAATAATATATAATATGCTATTCATTTTATCAGCAGGGTCAGCTCATAACTCCACGAGTTACGGCATGACAATTAATATTATGTATTTAATTAGTTTAGAAGCTAGTAACAGAAAAATGATCGAGGCTATCATAGAAAACAGATATCAGATACGTCAGAGGGTAAATTGTCAATAAAAAAAAGTTGCAGCAGTGTCGCGATAATCTGAATCAATTAAAGCCAGACTTATTCGGATTATTAAAACATTTTAAATTCAGCCGTAAAATAAGGAAATCGTATCTTTTATAATTATGGGAACTTAACTCATAATAATTATAATTTGTTACAAGATAAACATGAAATTACACGGTTTAAGTGTTCGTGCTATTTTTAATTTTGTCTTATTCGTACGTTTATGTGTTGTGAATATGTGTTTAAATCGGCTATAATTAAAAATAACAAATTCGTAGAAAAAACACTAGTTATGTACGCACTAATTTATGGATACAATTAAATTTCACTTGTCAATACAAGCATAATCGGTAAAATATACAAATTATAAAATAACGAAAAATATCAATAATAATAATTAAATAAATGTTAAATGCGAATCTCCTCAAAAAATTTCCATCTAATACATTAACACTAATAACTTAAAACCGGTACAATTTAATATTTGCTCCTTTTTTATGAAAAGACGAGTCACGGGAGTCGATTCGGATTACATAGTCCTTCAAAGGGATAAAAAGGCATTTAGGATTATAAATGCATCCGGATTATCGCGGTATCAGATTTTCGCGACACTACTGTAGACATTAACTAGGCACTCATCGAAGCAAGTACATTAGAATGACATGCATATGGAAACACTAGACAAATACTTTGTCAAAATACTAACAACATACTACGCACGGACGGACGTTTCGGCCGAGAAAAGCAAGCAACGAGGAACGACAAAATCCCGAGTTTAGCATTGATTAAATGGGGACCAAATTATATGTCCTTCACCTTAAAATTTTGACAGTTGGCCGGGTTATTACACTAAAAGAAGCACTAAAGCGATAAAGTAAATGCTATACACTGAAATAAAAAATGTGGGTACCTAGTCAAAAGTACCTTTTTCATGAATATCTTCTGTATTCCATGTAATTAGCTTTCCAGCAAATTTCTTGATATCATAAAAAAATTAAGTAAAATAAAAATATTTTTGAAATGTTTTATTGATTGTGCGTTACTTAGTGATAGTACATTATAGAAAGGAAATTAAATAGTATATTACATACCAAGAGTGGTAAGAAGCCTATTACATACGATTTCGAGAATTACGGTACGAGCGTTAGCGAAAATTGCCCTTGTTAATACAGACATTATAATATTAGGTAACTGCCCTTACGCCCAGCTTGGCTTCTAACAAATATAGTGCGTGTAATTAGAATTTTACGGATCGAGTAGACAGTGCGTAAGTAGGTTGTTACTAATATCCCGTTATTTCTTTTTAAATATTGAACATCAGTTTTGTTACCTTTCCTTACATTTTTAATCAACATTCCTATAACGGTGCAAATGTACTTACTGTTCAGGATCCTTTGGAAATGCAAACATGCTTATTCCTTGACCTTCTTTTGAGTGACACTCTCGAGGGGCAGAGGTATTACCAGGCATAGTTTTACAATAACACAACACTCACAAAAACAAACAGTTAAACAATACCCTTCTTTCAACAAAAATGACAACTAAACTCGATAACGATAACTGATCGACTTCCGGACTAACGGCTGAAACACGGCCGGCTTAAACTTATGGCAGTTGGCCGGGTTACCACCCACTACGCCAAATGTCATATTTTTGCTTCTCGTTGTTTGCAAATCAAATCAAATCAAAATATGCTTTATTGTCATAAAAAATTATTTTTATCGACAAAGCCTTTTTTTTAAATTAAATTAACAATAAAATATAATAATATAATAAAACTTAAAATATCGGAATAAACAAAAAAAATGCAAATAATTATGACAGAGTATCACCAAAATATTCATCTAGAGTATAATAAGCTTTTTCCAATAATATATTTTTAACATTTTTTTTAAACATTTTAAAATTTGACATTTTCTTAATAAAAACTGGAAGAAAATTAAAAAATTTTTTAGAATCATAAATTATGGATTTTTTTACAAGACTTGAAGAAGGAATAGGTAAACATATATTAAAGGTTTCTCTTGTATTATAAGTATGTAAATTAATACTATTTCTATGCTTTTTATGAATTAAACAAACTGTTTCCAATATAAAAATTGAAGTTAGTGTTAAAATTTTTTGTGAGATAAATAGAGTTTTACAAGAATCTCTAGATCTAGCTTTGCACAAATATCTGATAGCTCTTTTTTGTAAAATAAAAATTGAATTTAGAAGATACTGGCTTGAATTTCCCCAGAAACAAATTCCATATCTCAAAAGAGATTCTATTAAAGCAAAATAAACATTTCGAAGAACCGCCATATTCATTTCATGAGAAAGTACTCTTAGGGCATAACATCCTGAAGCTAATTTTCTACATAACTTTTTTTTATGGATTCGGAGAATTTACTAATTACAGAATCACATGCACACGCACCAAACAGACCCACATATAGACTATCACGAGACTGGCCCCCACCTTAGAGAAACGATAAACTGCATCATATATTAATTTCAACAACAACCTCAGAGGCAACTAAAAAGTAACAGTAATTAAAAGTTTTAGACTAGACCATAGAAAATAGCCATTATCTAAACCCATTTAATAGATTTTCTGAAAAAGAAACACTCGAACTTTAAATAAAATACAAAATTCAATTAAAAAAAGAAACAAATTTTAAATTCCATGCAAAAAGAAGAGATGGATATTCACGAAAATATTCCATTAAAAAAAGGATTACTGGAATGTATTAAAAGGCAACAATTTAACAATGAATATGTTGTTGATGAACGGTGCTGCGTTCGACTCCCCATTATTGTATTTTTAATCCCAATAAAATGGTTTGGGCATCTATAAAACAAAAATTACGTAAAGCTAACCAGTCTCCAACATTAAGAACAGTAATAGATAATTTAATCAATATTGATATATGAAGGAACTGTGTATCCCACGTTATTGAAAGTGGATGCGGGGTCGTGTCAAGTATAGAGCCGATTATAATTAATCTTGCACTTCGCTCTAGTTCTGATGAATCTGATAGTTAAAATACCTTAAAGTAACAGTTGCGTACGGCAGTGAAAACACGCCTCGTTGGACATCTTGGAAGTTTAGGCAAATTAAATGAGGCACAATATTTTACATTATAGTCAGCCAAAGGGACTATCAGAGAATAGAAAGAAATTAAAGACCAAAGGGGTCAATGAAAGAAGAACTTTAAACAAAGAGAATTAGATTTAAACCAATATAATAATAACTTTATTGATAAGCCAATTAATCAAAAGGATATTAATGAATGAAAAACATCCTAATTAGAGAAAGAAAGAGAATTCAATAAAACAAGAATACAGATTATGTTACAATAGAGCTTATTTATTAGCCTTACTAGGGACAGCAGAAAATATTAGATTCAAGCATTGCAATTCCAAGTTATGAAGGATAAATTTAGATAATGCCTACACTTAAAAGGTAGCTTTCGTTTTACAGATATACTTAATAATTAAACAGAAAACAGGCGTGATGCCTGTTGTAAAAGAAAAATTGTGGAATTTAATGTTTTAAGGAAAATAGAGTGGAATTAAGTGAAATAAGGTTGAATAAAATAGATTTAGATATTTAGATAGAATAGGATAATAATAAAATGAGAGAAAGTAGAATAAAATTCAGGGAAAATTTGATAAAGAAAAAGGCAAAATAAAAAACTTGATAGATGAGAAAAAGGGCAATAATATAAAACTTTATGAAAAAGAACCTTGATAAAAAAGGAAAACTATGATAAAAGAAACTCGATAGAAAAGAAAAATTTCGAAAATAAAGAAAACTTAACAAAAAATAACCCATGATATAAAAAAGAAAAACCTGAAACAGACAAAATAATAAAGGTCAAAACCACGCCACAATCGAACTGCATCACTATTTTATCTGTTGAACTGGTTTCTTCCTTGATTTGGCCAGGAAACAATCCCCCAATGGGTTTAACGCTACACCACTTGGTAAAAATTAATCCAGGAAAGTCTGCGACACACCTGATGCCTTTTTTTACCAATGTGATTTCTCACGTTATTTAAACCTGGCTTCAAGGGAATACTACGTGCAAAAGGGCTAGTACCGACCGCGATCGGCAGTTCTGTTTCCCTTCTCTGACGTAAGATCACCCGGCATGCGTAGCAATCTCACCCGAAAAGTGGCGCGCGAACCAATACGTCGATAAAATCGACTTTCGGCACCTACTGTGGCACGAAACGGCCAGGCCAGTGGATTTTTAATATGTGATTGAATTATTAAGGATAATGAGTGCTTAAATTGGCTCACTGCAATTAATCAAGTTAAGAAAGAATTTCTTTAATTTTGTACTTAGTGCAAGTTTATTGAATAAATCCGTAGAGCGCTTTCGGCAGTTACGCCATCATCAGTACTACTTTGTCAAAATATAACAAACCACAAAACACAACATACAAGTATATGTATAAAACTTAACACATTAAAAATTTGGGGCCTAAAGGCCGATGTAAATTACATGATGATTTTAACACTTTTAAAAACGTCCATTTTACTAAGGAACTAACCTTGATTCCCTTTAGTAAAATGGACGTTTTTAAAAGTGTTCAAATCATCATGTAATTTACATCGGCCTTTAGGCCCCAAATTTTTAATGTGTTAAGTTTTATACATATACTTGTATGTTGTGTTTTGTGGTTTGTTATATTTTGACAAAGTAGTACTGATGATGGCGTAACTGCCGAAAGCGCTCTACGGATTTATTCAATAAACTTGCACTAAGTACAAAATTAAAGAAATTCTTTCTTAATCTTTGATGGTGCACTCAGCCCTTTCCTAATTTATATTAATCAAGTTGAAATAATCAAAAATATTGTTACAGTACACAGAAAAGTTTTACAACAATTAAGTTTGGCAACTTAATTCTACTTTATTACATTAGGTTCTGTGTCCCTGTCACTATCTTTCTGAACTTGTTATTAAAATAATACTTGATATAATAATAAATAATCGTTCTGAAACAACTATACCACAGCGTAAAGGAAGGACCAGCAGGTGATGCCGATACGAAATCCTTTGAAGTTATTAAGTAAGGTCTTCGTTCACTTCGATCATATTTCTGGGTGCATATTCACCGATATTGCGAACGGAAGCGTGAGCGCTCAACATTCTATTCAGCGAGACTGCTGCTCAGCATACGGAGAAAATGGCTAAGAATGCTGTCGGCATACTTATATTTTTACGCTGTTATCATATTTAATTTTCTTTTTTTAATTAAATCTTTAGAACTTTTCAGTTCTATTTATGACTTATAAGTATTATTGTTAACAAAGTGGCGGCCTCCACACTACAATAATTACATTTTTACACCTCTGCCACCCCATGTCAATGTCATTGAAACAATCATCAGCACTTTCTGTGTATAAATGCCTAAGGAATGGGTGGACAAAGGACCTTCACCTATCCGACTTGGTCTGTCTCCTACCTACGTACTCTATCCTCTGGAGCGCTTGGGCCTTTTGGCATCAGCCTGCCCGGAATCCCATCCTAGGTCCCAGGGCAGGGCAACGCTCGCATAATACTTGGAAAGAGATGGTCTGAGTAGGGAACATGCTCGGCTCCCTTCGGGCTTCCTGGTAAAGTGTATAATAACAAAAACATTAAATATATTTCTGCTTCTTAAGTCCTGCCTTTCCTTGAACCCTGAAAAAGACCCCTCCTTCCCCAGTTGTGACATAGTGGAGACGCTAGGATTTACAGTACAATTATATTTTCCCACCTCTCAACCATGCTCCTTAAAAATTGTTTACTTTTTGTTTCCATAAATATTCGCTCATACGTTGTATGTTTAATTTATATTAATGCATGTAATAAATATAAATTTTTCGATTAAGCGGTAAAGCCAGAATTAAAATAAACACCCACCACCAATCATCAAATCAAAATTTTAATTATAAATAACTTTATGCAAAGTCCGAAGTAAATCGATATGCAAATATCGTTAGAACTGTTTGACCAAAAAAAAAACGGATATTTAAAATTCTACGTCACGATGTCCGATTCCATTTGCAAGCCGTGTTTTGCGGTATAAAATGCATCGCTGTGATTTTAGTTCGCTGGGATTTTTTATAGTTAGGTTTTAATGCCATAAACTGCAATTTATCGATATTGAAAAAATTACCTGACTGGTTGACAAAAGCTATTCAGTTGATATTCAAAGCAGGCCTTATCGTTACACTGCGGTCATCAAAAGTGACGATTTATTTTACGAGAACCGTGTGTTTCGCTGTACTAGAAATGAATCGACGACTGGCTTGTCGTTTGTTTAAATCAAAAAAAGTGTCCATATTTCTCTAAGAGACCTGAATATAATATTGAAGCAAAAGAACCAACACAAAGTCCCGGTCTCAATAAATTTAATATTTAAAACAACTAATTGGTTACATGTTTCGCCTATAAGGCATCATCAGACCTAAAAAGAAGTCAATAATCACGCATTAAAGTAAACAAATCTACTAGTAAACCCACCTGATACACCAAAAAAACATTTAAAAAATTTTTCAAAAAGAATAAAAATGTCAAAATATAAAACAAAACAAAAAAATAGATAAACGTTACAATTACATCACTACATGACAGTCAGAACTTAAACTAAGAATTGTATATAAACAAAAACGGTATAACAAAAAACTAAAAATATAATGGACTTGTTTGACGAACCTTATACTTTTAGTTTTTTGTTATACCGTTTTTGTTTATATACAATTCTTAGTTTAAGTTCTGACTGTCATGTAGTGATGTAATTGTAACGTTTATCTATTTTTTTGTTTTGTTTTATATTTTGACATTTTTATTCTTTTTGAAAAAATTTTTAAATGTTTTTTTGGTGTATCAGGTGGGTTTACTAGTAGATTTGTTTACTTTAATGCGTGATTATTGACTTCTTTTTAGGTCTGATGATGCCTTATAGGCGAAACATGTAACCAATTAGTTGCTTTAAATATTAAATTTTTTGAGACCGGGACTTTGTGTTGGTTCTTTTGCTTCAATATTGTCGTTTGTTTGATGTGTGTCTTAGCAGAACTAATGTTCCTTCCCATACACCCTATGGAAAAAACTCAAAACCCAATTTATAACTTTGCTGACGACAGCATTCGTGGTTCATCTTTTACTTGCGATGCCTAAACATCCGCTGTGGATGCACTATCGACACCACCTCTATAAGCAGTAAGAAGTCTCATATTTCAACAGGCGGCGTTTTTTTCCAGATATTACCATGACAGGACTCAATAATGTTTATATTCCTCAAAATCTCTCTTCTCATTAGGGTTTTAATTCATGATAAATTTAGAAATATTTTTATAATATTAATTCATTATTTTATAAATTAAAAGTTCTAAATACTTTGCTCAATTAAAAGTTTCTTTAAATGTGATAACAATAATTTTACCTTCAATACTGCTTCACAACACATTTACGCTGAATTGATTTTGATGATCCATTTCCATCACCCAATGAGGATTATTTGTCAACCAGTAATTACTGTTATGTAAGTTTGCTTTACCTCTACTAGTAAAGGTAGCCCCATCTGTTCATAAAATTTTGACTTCAAAGTTGCAGACTCTTGATTACTTTCAGACGTCAATTAGTTCAGGTGGATTAATACTGGATGTTGCGAAAAATTGTTGAAATTTGCCTTGAAATAAAAAAGCTTTAAAAATATTATTTTTGCGCATAACTTAGGTTTGAAGAACGATATCGACTACCGGTTGAAACCACTTTTTAGATCATTTTACGGGTGATAAAGTAAAGTAAAAAGTTAGCCTTCCACTTAACTTTTAATAAGAAATTGAGGAAACTACTAAAGCGGTCAAAAAGCCCCATCTGGCGGTTTAGGCTTGAAGTAAATCTTAAGTATTATCATAGGCTATAATTCCGCTATCAAATAGATTTAAAACAAGACCAAGTTCGATCAAATCGGTTAATGTATTCGGTAGTTATCGAACTTCTTCTGCATCACAAGTGAAACCTTCCTCCCCTCACCCCTTATTTTAGGGGTACAAAATGTTAAATACATAATTTTAAGGGTTTTAATAGGAAAGTCCAAAACCGTTTCACGTAACTCACCTTTAAGATTTTACGAGATTCTCAGTTTTTCATTTTAACTTAAACTTCTAGTGGAAAAAATTTAAAAGTGGAGAATAATTTAATCCATCTAGTATCTCAAGTTGTTTCCAAGACTTGTTTCTGAAATTGTTAAAAAATTAAAACTTAAGCATCGTGTACCTATTTCGAAAATCAAGGATTTTTATATAGGACATGTTATGTTTACAATATAAACTTTTGAACTTACAATTGGAAAAAGATAACCAAACTAAGCCCAACTTTGAACTGCGCTGACACAAAACATTTGCTGCTCTACTCCGAATTATACTATGAGACAGCTGGACTAATTTCAAAGAAGAGTCACCAGATCAACGACCATGACCTGACAAACAACCTTGGCAACTTAGAACATCGAAGACATGTTCAGGATTTGAGCCCCTTTTACAGATAATTTCATGCTCAACTGCTATTGCCGAAGTCACCCAGAGCAGTATATGGCGAATATACACGATAAATCACTGCCGCCTACGCATATACGTGGCTCCGCTTAGTGTTTCCTGAAAATGCCCTTATCTGGAGGACGGCATCACTCTGGAACGATCTTCCTAAGGTATTTCCTATCTAATATAATCTTCAAAGATTCAAGGCTAACGTGAATCGCTTCCTTTCTATACGTACCATTCGCAGAACATCTTAAATGATTTTTCCTAGAGCGCTTGATAATAGAAAAACCGTTATCGGTAGCGCCAATGGATTTGCCTTAACTTAGGACTTTGAAACGCATCCATGTTTCTATGCAATATTCCTGTACTTATGTTTATATAATTTAAAGTAATATATTATCCATTGTCGGGCATTTTAGATTTTGCATGAACAAATCTCTGGTCTATTTATGGAACGTCAGGTAGCGTATGACCAGTAATTAATTTTCGTAATAATTGCTGAAAGCCGCAAACAGCGAATTTTAATTAACCCTGACATCGGATACCTCGTATGTGGTTAGGGTTTATTTACTTGAATTATATCCTAAAAAGATCATTTTAACACATCAACAAAACTTGAAAAACACTTTTTTTATGGTTTTACAGTGACATTATATCCCTTTGCTTCGCAGCAATTATTAGATATTGGCTAGAACTTTTGCTATTTTTAATTATTGACCATAAAGAAGATCAATCTAACAGGAAGCAAGATTTTCTATTCTCTGGGAACTTTAGTCTATGTTATCTAAAAATCATTTTATAGTGTGTCCAAGATAATAATGGGATAGCATTGGAATCTTGGAAACGGTAGGAATTACAATGTTGGTTAAATTAGGAAAAGTTGCACAATTTAAATACCTTTTACATGGTGTTTGCAAAATTAAACTCTCTTTAACCGATTTCGATATTTTAAAAAAAAAATATTTTTTGCTGTATTATTTTTTATTTATTTGTTGCATTATTTTAACAGATATAAAAAAATGAAAAATACTTTTTCATCGTCACTTTTTAAGCTGAACAAGATATCGTTTACAGATTTTCAGTACGACGTTTCGTTTTCGAAAAAACATCCTCAACTTTATTTTTTTAAATACGGTCCTGTGTTTTTTTTTAATCGAAGACTATTTTGAACTCTAAAATAACTGATGTACCACTTGCATTGGTTTAAATATATTTTTAGCTTTTTAGCTATCGTTTAAAAATATTCAAGAAAAATCTCCATAGTTCGGCACTGAATGCTCGAAAAAACATTTATTAATATAATACCAAATTAAAACTTAATTACAAACAGTGTTCAAACAAATGGCCATTATTTTCTAAGCGTAGGTAACATCGTCTAACTGTGGAATTTAAAACATTGTTAAGTACATCTGGGGTAATCGTTTGAAATGCTTCTAAAACCAGTTGACGCAATTCTTCCTCCGTTTGAAAATTACGTTGGTGTACATAGTTTTTGATGTACCCCCAGAGATAAAAGTCCAAAGGAGTTAGATCAGACGATCATGCAGACCAAGAAACAGCTGAACGCGTACCTATCCATCTGTCAGGAAATCTATCTGTTAAATATTCTTGGACAATTCTCGAATTGTGAGCGGGGGCCCCATCTTGTTGAAACCAAAAGTTATTGATTTCTGCTAGTGGTAAGTTGTTATCGAACCATTGTTCCAAATTATGCTGCAGTAAATTTCGATACCGCTCCGAAGTAAATAATTGGCCCAATTATCTTTGTTCCCAAAATTCCTACCCACATGATGAAACCAAAACGATGTTGGTGTATAGCCATTTTGTACAACCGTGGATTTTCTGTGGACCAATAATGCGTATTTCTTCTGTTACAGAATCCGTTGTTGGTTATCATCAGAAAATAAAATTTTATTAATGAAATTTTCGTCGTTTTGACATTGCCTAGTGTACCATTCGCAAAATACCCTTCGCCTTATGTCGTCTCCCGGCTTTAGTCCTTGCCAGATTCGAAATTTGTACGGGTGATATTTGTTCTTACGCAAAATAAAATATGCCGTAGATTTTGGCGTTCCAATTACTTTCTCAATGTTTCTAACTGATGTTGTAGGGTCTTCCGTTACAGCTAATCCCACATTATTTTGAATTTCCTCATTACATGGTTTATTTCTAGTAAAAACTGCTTTATTAAATGACCCATACTGCAATAAATTGGCAACAATTTTTCCAAACATCTTTTTATTTGGTTGTAATTTCTCTGGGTAATTATTTAAATACATTTGCTCAGCTTCTCGATTATTTCTATGGCATAAAATGTAACACTCGAACATATCAAACTTTTCCTCAAAAGAGAAATGTACAGGGTTATCCAACCAAGACTAGACAAGGCGATTTTTTGACTTTTCCTGTACTTTTATAAAAAAACTGAAATAGCCATCTTAAGTCATTTTCTCCCGCGAATTCGAATATCTTCAGCAAAAAACAATTGAACATCAAACAAAAGTACTAGGGGTCACTTTGATATTTTTTTAAATGGGATGCCGTATTTTTAATGAGCTTAAGTATCCGATTTCTCATATAAATTTTGATCTAAAATGTTGGATTTTTAATTCAAAAACGCCTTTTTTCTTCAGTTTTAAATTCGGAAAATGTTAAAAATAAAAAAAAAAAAATAAAAAAATAAATTAAAAATCCAACATTTTAGATCAAAATTTATATGAGAAATCGGATAAGCTCATTAAAAATACGGCATCCCATTTAAAAAAATATCAAAGTGACCCCTAGTACTTTTGTTTGATGTTCAATTGTTTTTTGCTGAAGATATTCGAATTCGCGGGAGAAAATGACTTAAGATGGCTATTTCAGTTTTTTTATAAAAGTACAGGAAAAGTCAAAAAATCGCCTTGTCTAGTCTTGGTTGGATAACCCTGTACAACCATTTTTAAACGAAGTGAAAGACCTCGTACCTAATTAAATTTTATATTTATGACAGAAGTAAGTTGCCAAGAAAGACGAACGTTTGTTTCAAAGCCCACTATGTTTATTGTACGGTCTTATGATATGAGGATTTTATTCGTTACATAATTTAATTTTTTTTTATTTTATTTTATTTAAGAGTTACATTTACAATCACATTCTAAAGATGTAGTTACTTGCAAACGGCCTACCCATAGACAGTGAGAATATACATGTACATATACAAACAAAATAAATACAACCAGTTATAAAAGGAAGACAAATAGAGAACAGTTCAGACTAGTTAAAAGCTATATAGAATAATATCACATTAATCATTTAAGTGCCCTTAGTTGCGCAAGACTTATATTGAAGATATCTATATCTATTTGCTTGGATAGCTCGTTACATTGTGCCATCAGATGACTAAGTGGGGACAAACTACCTGGGACAATACAAAATAGGTCCTTGTTGGTGATTCTTAGATTTACCTTTGGAACTTTAAACTTTATATAATTAATTAAATCACAATTTTTGTACTTAATATTTTTGATAATAAGGTATACGAACATTACAGCTTGTTTATTTCTTCTTGATAATAGAGTGGTAAATTGAAAACTGTCTAACATTGCCTTATATGATACCATGTATGGATATGCACTGTTTTTTCTAACATATAAATATCTCAGGAAACGCTTCTGCACTTTTTCAATATGATCAATCTGTATATTTGATGTAGGCATCCAGATTTGCATTGCATATTCCAAAACGGGCCTCACTAAAGCGTTATACAGTCTTACTGTTGTAGCAATCTTATAGTTTTTGGTGTTTCTAATGACAAAACCCAGTTGTCTGTAAGCCCTATTTACGATGTAATTATAATGTGTGGTAAATCTGAGGCTTGACTGGAAATAGACCCCAAGGTCCTTCAACTCATTTTTACGATCTAGTTTCACCGTACCTATTATGTAGTCAAAAGTTTGGTATTCTAGTTTACGAGTAAAAGTTACAATAGAACACTTCTTTACATTTAATAACATTTTGTTAATCGTAAACCACTCAGAGACTCTGTTGAGATCAGTCGGTAGCTGAGCACTGTCTCTTGTTGTTGTTATAACTTTAAACAACTTGAAATCATCTGCGAACAACAGGCCAGTTGAATCAGAGATGCTTTCTGGTAAGGTGTTGATAAATATAAGAAATAGTAATGGGCCGAGATTGCTGCCCTGTGGCACACCTGAACTTGCAATAAATTTTGTCGACATAGTGTTGCCAATTTTGACAACCTGTATGCGTTGTGAGAGATATGATTTCAAGAAGAGACAAGTTCCCTCAGAGCATCCGTAGTCCTCCAGCCTGTCGAGCAGAATCTCATGGTTGACCCTGTCAAACGCCTTCTCACAGTCAGTATAAATTACGTCGAGTTGTTGTTTGTTTTCAATTGCCCAACTATCATACTCTGAAAATACACACAGGTTTGTGACCGTCGACTTATCAGTCACAAAACCGTGTTGATATTTGGATATTTTAGATTCCAAGGCTCTGTAAAGGTCCTCATATAATATTACTTCAAATATTTTAGCCACAACATTAAGCATGCTAATTGGTCTATAATTCTTTACTTCTTTGCGAGATCCGGATTTATGTACCGGAGTATAATAAAAATCTATGATAGAGAAAAAGCTGAGAATTTGTTCAAGTGATAGATCAGTTATTTTAGAGTTCAAAATAGCCTTCGATTAAAAAAAAAAACACAGGACCGTATTTAAAAATAGAAAGTTGAGGATGTTTTTTCGAAAACGAAACGTCGTACTGAAAATCTGTAAACGCTATCTTGTTCAGCTTTTAAAAGTGACAATAAAGTAGTATTTTTAATTTTTTTCTATCTGTTAAAATAATGCAACAAATAAATAAAAAATAATACAGAAAAAAAATAATTTTTTTAAAAAATATCGAAATCGGTTAAAGATAGTTTAATTTTGCAGACACCATGTAAAAGATACTTAAATTGTGCAACTTTTTCCTAATTTAACCAACATTGTAATTCCTACCGTTTCCAAGATTTCAATGCTATCCCATTCTTATCTTGGACACACTGTATACATTTTTTTTTCATTCATTCATATAAACTTTTTCAATTTAATAACTTTTCCATTATCCAACTCCAAAGGCTTCTCTAAATGAATTGAAAACATCAAAACCACAACAGGAGTTAAGAAAACACACTGAAGTCGAGCCACGCCCTCGTAAAACGGAAATCTTTGCAATTATTTCCTTGTTCTAAAATTACGCTATTACTGTGGAAAATGCTCTTTTATCCAAACAAGAGAAACCCTTAACGTTTTGTATCGCTTAAGCGGCATAAACTTGTTAAGAAAATTTGTTTTCTTCTGGCTTACGGAATGTTTCTGAATTCTCCCTTTTTTTCGTGCCCATTTTTTTTTTGAATAATGGCTTCACAAAACGTGAAAAGCTATTTCAAAACAGGGAATTATTTTTTCGCGATTATATTGGCACTTTTCTGGATTTAGTATAATTTTAATTGCGAAACAAATTCGATCAAAGTGAATTTAAATTTGATTTGAAGTTGAGCGAAACTTAAAAACAATTTAAAAAATTTAATTAAAAATTCTACTACTGCAGCGTTGTACATAATTTATTAAAACCTTTGTAAACTTGTCATCGGGCACGTTGAGTACTATTGAAAGAGTTCAGTAAATTAAAAAATCCGTCTGTCCTTTTGTCAGTTCATCAAAATTAAATTGTGAACGGAAAAATGGGTTTTTGAAATTTAGGTTCATTATACACACAACATTTTACTAAATATTTATTGTTCAAGAAGTTTCCGATTTTAATTGGTTTTTCATGTGCTTTTGAAAATTATAAAAGAATTATTACTGTTGGGTGGTTATATCTTTTAACGAGAGAACTAACTTAATGTATTGTCTTTTAAGTTAACAACACCCTGGGGTATAAAAGATATATAAAGTGGTTTGCTCATTATTTCCGGATACCTTGTATAAACGGACTTAGCATTATTCTTCACAAACTGACATGAAACTATTAGTTTCTTAACATTTTTTATCTTTGCTGTCTTTTGTCAAAGGAGTCACATCACAGCTGATTTCCTAAATTTTTTTTCTACTCACATTCTATCTCCATTAAATTGCTACAATAATCTGTATGGACCCTCCGAAGGCGTCAGATAGTAGGAGAATTCAAAAACTTTAGAACTCATGTTTAATGTTAATTTTTGGTATATGTTGAAGGGAGCGAAATTCTCAGAGATTTAAATAATTAGGGTTGTAGTATGCATGGTCGGCGGGTTCTGTAAGCAACCTTATTTTATAAAGTTCTTAAATACCACACCTTCCCTTAATTACAGTAAAAGATTGTTTACAGGAACACTGTACATAATCTTAACATTATACGTAGAAATATTTTAACCATTTCAGGACATCGCAATCAACTTTTTTAACATTCTTTCTCTTACTGCGCTGCTTCATGTATTAAGAAATATGTTTGCTTACAACCATGCATGTAATACTCACATTTTACCTATCTTTCAAAGGTGGAAAGTTGACGTTTTTTAACTTTTACTTTCCACCCGGGTGGAAAGTAAAATTATTATCTTTTTGTAATTTTATTATTATATACGAACACACCAATATAGACACTTAATACGCTCATACTTATTATACAAATTTAACGACAAAAAATGTTAATTTTTTAAATAAAAAATTAGCATGGTTTATGTTTTACTTATTTAAAATAATTATTATATTGGCATTATTGTAGGCATTCACTGATATGTTCAAACCTTGCTGAATCTCATTTTTTAAAAGGTTTAATTCATGACTATTTGAAGTTAAAGTAGTGTTAGTAAAACTTGAACTTGGCTTTGAAATCAATTTTGCCGTATTAACGTAACGACAGAACTATCTGTGTATCCCTCAGCTACTGTGCTAGAGTCTCAGCCTCCTAACCGCTTAAGTTTGAATGAGGTCGCCATCGTTATTTGCGAGCAACGTAGCCTCTTCTGAAACAGTGGCCAGTAACACTTTCAATATTCAGCTTCAGGAAAGCTGCAATTTTTTTTGTAAACTGACTTAAGGTGTTGTGCCCCATATATTGTTTATTATTTTTTCCCAATATAATTTGCATGAAAAGCTTTCCGTCCTGTATAATATGTTTCCGAAAAGTTATGTACTCCTTAAATGGTGCAATCGATTTCTTATTAGTTATCATAATAGCTATTTATGCCATCAGTTACGAAATGCCTAATTTAGTTTTTGCGAAACTCACTTCGTTCGTTCCGCAAAAATCTCACGCGTTACACAAAATTTCATTTCGTAACGTATTGCATACAAAATTTTTTCTAATTTTGAAGAAAGTAATAAAAAAATAAAATTTAATATAATTGATAAAAATTTGGAAAACATAAATTTAGTTTTTCTAATTTTGACATATAACTGATGGCATAAATAGCTATTGTTGCTGTTACTTCATGTTAGTTGTCAGTTTGACATTTTGTAAAAAAGTCTAGACGGAAGGTTTTTATCGAGATTGATATATTTTTAGTTTTATTTTTAAAAAATGAGTCATTCAAGTTCTGAAGAGCTACCAAGCGATATTGAAGAGGCAGCAGGTAATACTCTATTATCAGTAATTCCCAAAAAGTCAAAGGCAGTTTATGATTTGGCATACGAAAAATTTGTTACGTGGTGTGATGAGAAGAAAATTAAACATGTTAATGAGAAAGTTTTACTTGCATATTTTGAGGGTAAGAAAGATCTAAAAGTTTCCACATTATGGACACTTTACTCAATGTTAAGGTCTGAACTAAATCTGAAAAGGAATATTGATATTAAAAAATATACAAATTTGGTAGCATATATTCAGCCCTATGCAGCAGCACACAGGTTAAAACTTTCCGTTAACTCCAAACTAACGGGACCCGTTAGAAAAATCCCATGCTATTTCCGCGATTTGGTATGCAGCAACAACTTTTCCGTTACATTTCAGGGGTTAATTCGAGTTTTAACGGGCTTTTTTATCGGCATCGAAAGACCCGACGCTTCGTTTAAACGGACCCCGGTTAAAATTTTGAGCCAATCAGGGGCCCGCACATGTCGGATATCGAATCACTTCGGATTGCTTCGGATGCCCTCGTTTCACGGTACACAGATGACAGAACCTCGTTTCTTGCTTTTGCTTGCTTTTCTTTAGAAATTTTCGGTTTTTGCTTCGAAAATTAGTGATCGAAGTGTTTTTGATTGAAAATGCATCCTCTTATATATGCATAAGCTCGTTTAAAAGAAAAAATGGATATTTTTTTATACAGGTAAGTTAAAAATACACTTTTACAGGTTAAAATTACTGAACTAAATTGATTTGTGTTGATTTACAATTTATAGGAAATTTATGTACTTTTAGATTTTATCAAACCATGACAAGAAAAGTTTTCGAGAAGATTTTTCATTGTATGTAGCAGAAAATTATGTTTCCGATTCTAAAGCAGTTTTCTACAATGTACCTACCTACGTACAAGCTGAAAAATATATGATGTTATGTTGTTTTGGCAAGAATGTACTACCTACCAAATAGAGGTAAGATTCTAGACTATTTAGACTATGCAGGTAGCTGCTATAATAGATAAATTATTAAAGCTTGGATCAACCAAGTTTCTTACATAACTTTGTAAAAATTAAATTTGTTTATTTATGTTTAATATGAAACAGAGGCTTCAAATCATAAGCTTTTTCTGCCTGCCTTTAGAACTGTTACCGATAAACCATTTTGAATTACATTATATACAAAATATTGACCATAAACAGGATAACAAGTCTAAATATTATTATTTATTTATTGCCCGACTTATACTACTCATAGGTGTGTTCATCTCCCTCTAAAACCCTTTAAAAATAAAATAAAACAATTTCTAATAAATAAATGTTTTTATAAAATGGACGATTTCATACAATATAGAGTGGTAGATATGGACTTTTAAAGTAATGTCCTGGATTTAGTGGGTGCGCTTGTGGTTTGGATGTTTTAGGTAAAATGTACTTTCGGGGGTTTTCTTAAAATTTAAATGTATTGTAATTATTGTAAATGGTCTTAAATTTGTAAATGTATTTTGAATTCGTTGACCAAGATAAGAAACTTATGTAAGTTTTTTCCATAAATAAACTAAACTAAGCTGAAAACCAAGTAGGTACCTACTAAAACCTAATATTATGATAAGCAATAAATATGCTATACCTATCTAGTACCTATATTTTTATATTAACAATAAATAATATTATAAAGAAATTATAATACCTAGTACCTAACTAAATTATTTCACTTGTGGTTAAGATTCATAAATTAAACTGATTTAGACAAAAAATTTACGACTGAAATAAACTGTTCAAGAAGAGAAGTTATTAGCGCTTCTTTCTTATATCCATTTAGGTGACCCAGAGGTTCAAGACTGCTTAAACTTGGCCAACCCACTACCAACAGCTTCAGGTATATGTTGTAAATTTATTTACATATTTACACTTGCAATATAACAATATAATTATAACATAAAATTTAGTTTAGTAGGTACCTAACATTAAAATAAGATTAAATAAAGAAAACTAACCTAATACACCTTAAACAAATATACGTATGTATAATCTACGGTATAATATATAGTACACTATAGTCAAAAACAGATTGACTTTTATCAAAATTTTCTCCTGTGGAATCAAAAAGGTTTAATACATTATTTTAAAAGGTACATAGTCTATGTAAAGAAAATTAACCTGAACCGTTCGCAGAACGGCAGTTTACGATCAATACGACTACGAATCTCAGAATACTACAAATAATATTTAATAAAACCATTTGTTTTTAGATTCAGTAATAAACATCGCGATGCCGTCAGAGACAATTATTAAAGAAGGTAATTTTACTACTAAATATTTGGAAAATTCAAAAAGTTCAGAATTTTTTTTCTCAGTTGCTTCATAATATTACTTATAACAATATATTGGTAATACAGAAAGAGAGCATAGAAATGTTGATTTTCATTAATTGAGTGAAAAATTTTTAGAAACTCTTAACAAAACAACAACAGTAACTGAACCGGCAAGGAAGAAATTTAAAAGAGGTAAACAATAATAAGTAAATAATGTTGGGATACTTATAATTTTACTTCAATCAACAAGTTCTTCGATTTCACACACATTAATATAACGAGTATTTGATTTTATAATACACTCACTGACATAAAATTCGATCCATACAAAATTTTAATCCAATATAATATGTATATATGTATATACTAACTTTTTTTCCATAGTCCGATTCAAATATTTTTTTAAATTGTAGATAAATGTAAGTATCTATTAATTTTTATTAATTTCTTTAAAAAATAGTACCTATACCTACATGTTTAAATATACAGAAAAATTAAAACGTATGTTTTCTCTCCTAATTTCGTTTGCATAACACTGTGGAGTAATTTTGCAATCTTAATTTGTATCGCCAGGACGGAGTAGCATTAAAAGCCGAAAAGCATATTCATTACAGTTAAGACTGCAAAATTACCCTATAGGGTGTATTGGGTTTTTATTTTACTTGAGATAGGGCCACAAAGAAAGGTGAGAACCGGGGCTATCAGCCCCGTTGCTCCCTCACCTCTCCCGAAGGCTTTGTATTATGGCTACTACCCTTTTAATACTTTTGGTAAATATAAACTTTAATTTTAGTGTCAACTAATACAAAAAATGAACACGAAAGGTGCTCCAGCACAACCCTACGGTCTGCAATAGAGTCGTTTTCAGCATCACAGAAAACGACTCTAGATGTTCAAAAGCAGGTGGTAGTTCAAATGGAGGAATTCAACAAGACGATGAAAAAAAACAACGAATTATGTGAGAAACAAAATATTATCGCAGAAAGGAAAAATGAATTATGGGAGAAACAAAATATTATTGCAGAAAGAAAAAATGAATTATCACTTATGGCGCTAAAATTAAATTACTTAAAAGAGTTTGGCAACTTAGATAACTTTAATATATTAACAGAACTTAATGTACCTACTAACTATAACTAACCTAACCTAGAACTAACTATAACTAACCTAACCTAGAACATTTAAATATACTGGAGGAACAGTAGGACACTAACTAACATTTATCTTAAACTTACTTATTTCTAAATCAAAATCACACTAGCAACTTTTTTTGTGCAACTTAAAAATGGCTTAAATACAACACACTGATTTGATATGGGCTAGCATTAATTGCTGGTGCGCGCCAAGCCATAATGACTTCCATGTATTTTTGAAAGATTTTTCAGTTGCAAAAAAAAGCTGCTGGTGTATAGAAGTAGAAAAAAGGAATAAATTCATTATTTTTATTCATTTCAACTTATTGACATGTGTTTGCTGTCTAGGTCCCTACCCGTTTTTTCAAGAGCAAATTCTTGGTGTTTAATTAATTTTATATAAGACCCACACGAAAAGAGCTTATTACATAACCCATTTTAGCCTGTTTGCGTTATGCAATATACTGTATTATCGTACTGAGTGATGTAATGAACTCATTACATCACTCAGTGATGTAATGAACTTATTAGATCACTCATTTTTTTTATTACATTAGTCATTTTTAATCAAACTATGATTTGTTTTGTTCCGTCGGTCACTGTCACTTTTTGTGTAATAATACAATTTTTTTTGTCAAATGTCAAAATCATTTTGAATACATAAAAAAAACAAAATTCTGGGTCTTATATAAAATGTTGTATATCACACATACAGTAAGGCTCACTACAGCACGCGTGTGGTTACTACGATTCGGTCTACGACCTCGTCGTAGCAATATTCCCCACTCGTTACTGTAGTGAAGCTCATACCGTACTAGTAATATAATATAAATAACTATTAAAGTCGTTTAAATGTTGGTTAATGTCATATTGTAGATTAGTCTTTTTGCCTGTATTATATTAATCATTATAATTACTTGAATATATTATTAGGACGCACTTGACATTGACCTTTTCGCGAATCATTAATTTATCATTCGGATTCGGTATATTATACAGGGTGTTTCACGGTCGATGGTACGTTAGACGTTTACGGAGAACTAAATAACGAATCATTTTCAAAATTTGGCAACCGGGATAAACGACCATGGTCTATCGTTCTAAAATATTTTCAGCAATGCAACGTTGCCGCTTCTGCCCAAAACAGGTGGCAACATTGTTATTTCAAATGGAACACCCTATATCTTAGAATTTTTTTGGACTCAACATAAAATTGTAAGTATTTTTTAATAAGTGCATTATAAGTCTAAACTTAATAGGTTTTGAGATATCGACATTTGAAAAATGACATTTTTGAACTTTGACTGCTTCAAACTTTTTAACGGTATGTCTTAGAGCAAAACGGCTTACATGTCCCTATCTTGCTTTTTTATTATCTTCCCAAAAATATCAACTTCCGGTTACGCCGGAAGTACTATATATGGGGATTTTAAGTTACATCCGGTTTAACCGGAAGTTGAAACTTTTGGGAAGATAGTAAAATAGGAAGATAGGGACATGTAAGCCGTTTTGCTCTAAGACATACCGTTAAAAAGTTAGAAGCTGTCAAAGTTCTAAAATGTCATTTTTCAAATGGCGATATCTCGGAACCTATTAAGTTTAGACTTATAATGCACTTATTAAAAAATACTTACAATTTTATGTAGAGTCCAAAAAAATTCTAAGATATAGGGTGTTCCATTTGAAATAACTATATTGCCACCTGTTTTGGGCAGAAGCGGCAACCTTGCATTGCTGAAAATATATTAAAACGATAGACCATAGTCGTTTATTCCAGTTGCCAAAATTTGAAAATGATTCGTTATTTAGTTCTCCGTAAACGTCTAACGTACCATCGACCGTGAAACACCCTGTATACTGTCTATAAGTAGAATATTTTGCCATTTTAATTAACACTTCCAATCCAGTTCAAGAGTATGTTTTCCTCCTTTGCTAAAACGTCCCAACAGCTAAAAAATGTCAAAATTAATATAGGCCCAGGAATTTTTTATTATTTAATGTTGTGTTTCTACATATTACATATTTAATTAGCGTTACATAAAATATTACATAAAGTTTCGGTAAGATGGTTTAAGATTTACAATTCACACGATTGAGACTGGGATATTTTCTAAAATTTAAATGTATATATTTACAAGGAAATTCGTTGGGCTTGAAAACGGTCTAATCTGATAATACAGGGTGTCTGTCTTCCTTTGCATGGCCTTAAATTGCTAGGGCTATTCGGGCCAGGTACATACCGTTATTATTATACGTGTGTACAAAAGGGTCCTTGCACAATTTTTAATTCAATGTATATTTAGTTGTATCTAGACTCAAATATACCCCCTATTTTTCTTTTTTATCATAAATCTCATTGTGTTACGAGATATATTACAACACAAATTTCTCATTTTGAACGCGCGCCAAAACCTCCTGCCTTTTGTGACGTCAATTATTTGTAGTTACTGATATCGACAAATATACCGTTTTTTTTTTAACCCCGCTACAAAAGAGTTTTCGAAGAGTCAAATGTACATACTAAATTGATTTCATAGCTATACTTTTTTAGTAATATTTTGATTTGTTGATATTTTTAAAGTGTATTCTTTTCTTCTGTTACTTCAAAATATGCAAGGTAAAGCGTTGGTAAATAAACTTGGCAACGTTTTCCAAACTTGTGACGCCAACCAATTAAAAAGTTTGTAAACACGTGTTTGAATAATGTACCTATAGGGTCAGTTGGGTTAAATGTAGACGATTCTCGACACTTTTGATACCTTTATTCATAAAATTAATTTGATCAATTTGTATAAAGTATTTAAGTGTATCGACTTTGCAGGCAGTTTGAGTATGTATATTTATTAAACATTTTCAGAATAATACATTTCAAAATTAGCCATTTTAGTTTTTGTCATATATTTTTTTACAGGTTGTATGTTTAAATTTACCCCGTGCCCTCGGGGGAAATGTAAACAATTCTGCTGAAGACCATAAGCATTTGTGCAAAAAATCGTGGGGTTAACAGAAACATGTCGTTTGTAGGCATTATATAGTTGATATTTGATATGTTATTAACGTGTTTACATTTACCCCATTAGTAGAATTTAAAAAAACGACAGTTACAAAAATATTTATTATAAAAAAACAACACCTACGCTTTCCGAACAATAAGAACAAAAGGGCAGAAAAATAATTCATTCCGTCATTCCTATGTTCTTAAGTAACAAGCAAACAAAGTAATATTCCATAATTCTAATAGAATAAAGATAACAATTTTTCAACGAAGGTTTGAAGTCTACTCCGCCAGGGGAATACTATTTACAAATCTATAAAAGATTCTCTTAACTTTGGGAAATATTTCAGGATCTGGCAGTATACCTAATACTTGACCGATATTAACGAAATTAACATCAGTTTCTACGACACAAAAAAGTGTTTTTACAGTGTCCGCCGATAACTTTTATTTCATTTTGGTCCTCATCAACATCTTCAATAGAACAAACATATTTAAAAATAGTTGTGTTACGTTAACCCCCTTTGAACGGAATGAAAACAAATTTTCCAACGCACAACTTTGACATATCTTTAATGGGTTCCAAATAAATTACGTCATTATCCTGTTGTATTTCATCGCTGGAACTCTCATCATCATATTCATATGGTATCACTCTCTTCCGAGGTATCTGATTTATTTTTAGCTATTTTCAATAATTTTCTCTTCTTAACGCCTGAATTTTCTGCAGTGGTTGGATTATTTTGTTTCTTTTTTGATTTGAGTTTTTTATTTGTCTTGTTAGTTAGCCCCTAAGTAGTTGCCTTTTGCTTTTTTTCTTCGGCTTCTTTTAGTCATGATATGACGTCGTTAGAGGTTAACACTTCACCATATACATAATTGTTGTTTCAGTCTTGAAATTATATAGAAGACAAACGCAGCTTTTCCTTGTCGAGATCATTCATAACACATTTTCTAACTTCTCATAAAAATCATATACCTACTATCTGTGTGTTTCTCGCATCCTTACGCAACTTTTAAAGATGCTCTGGTTTTTTTAGTTATAGCTGAGGATGTCGAAACATAAACGAAAGGTACCAGTCTTTACCTGGTTTGTTATCTTTAAAAGGAAATTTTATATTCTTAGCTTTCACATATTTACCAACGAGGTCACGCAGTTCTTCTTTGCTACAAGGGTGGCCCATTTTGCATCTTGTTAAAAGGCACTTTACAATTTCATTTTCTTCCATAACGGATCGCGTCGACTTTCGGCCAGGACTTTGAACAGCCATCGCCGTTTTTCTCCCTTTAATTCTGTTATGAAGAATATGGTGGTGGGCCTTTTTTTTTGGCCCGAATCCATGTTCACATTTGCCCCTCATCCATGTGTACATTTACCCAGCGCCGCAAAATTCTAAGGTAAATGTAAACATCAAAATATCTACCAAACTTGTGATATTATGACTTTATCCCACTATAATTTATTTGAAATTTGTCTTAAAGATACCAAAAAATATTAGGTACCTACCTTACCTTATGATTTTCACAAAATAATAGTGAATGCGCGAGGGTATTAACATTTTGATTAGCACATGCAAATTCGCCAATGGCTGTGAGACAACTATCTAATGAAATAAACCAAATCTTCAGACGCTGTTGCCCTGTGCTTCCTTAAAGCTTCTGCGAATGACTCGCGAAATCTAAATTGGGGGCGCTTTTTAAAATGTACAGGCCTTGTTTTCATTTACCCCTGTCTACATTTACCCCAACTGACCCTACCTAATGGAAGAATGACCAGAAAGAGCATACGTATAAGATATAACCAAGTGTTTAGGTACCTACTCAAAACATAATAGTTTTCTAATAATTGTAAAATACCCACTAATATGAAATTTAATAATCAAATTTTTTTCATTTTTAACCTTTTAGTTGTAACATAAGTGATGAAAAACCTTTCGTGTATTATATTCATGATTGGAAAATGGCAATAATTTAATTAATTTAATTCTTATTGAATTCCTAAAAAAATAGTTTTAAATAAAATTGGTAAATCTGTTCAGAGTGCCCATTGTCTGAGGACCCTAACACGATATCAATTAAAGTATGGTGGTTCTAAGGCCACCTTAAAGATCATTTGTTTTCTTTCGAAGATTTATTTTCTATTTTGGAGAGTCCTTGGAGATCGCAATAAGAGCATTAGCGATACCTACTTAGGTATTTTAAATTTTAATACAATATAATTAATTTGTTCTGGTTTTAGGTTTTTAATATTAAATTCTATATATATATATAATCAGTTGTTTTAATAACCTGTAAAAACATGCTTACCCTGGTGGACAAAAAAATCGTACAGATACCTACTTCACAGTCTAAATGTATGATTTGATGCTATTTTTAAGGCATTGTCGTTAAGACTATGAACTACTAATATTTCTTTTCTACATACCTTTTGCACCAAAAAATAACCATCTTCTAAAATAAATAGAGTTCCTATTTAAAAAAGTGCTTGAAATCAATAAACTGGCTTGCAAGCCGGTAAGCTACTTTTACAAAATTGGCAAAAATATAAAAGCAAATTAAGAATAAAACCAAATCTTGTCCTACAATTATTTTGTTATTAGACAATGCTGGCCAAGGACAAGATTTCTCGTAAGATTTGGATTTATTTTTAGTTAGCTATGGCCCTCCTGGAGACTTATAGTGGTAACTAAGAAATAATTATACTTAAATTATTTGAAATTCATTATAAATGTAATATTATAATAATAAAATTATTGGTATGTCTGTTGAAATTTTTTAAGTTATATTTTATTCTACATAATGAACTGTAACAGTTACCTATTTGGAAATAAATTGTAGTTAATTGAATTGAGAACAACATTTTTAATTTAATAATACTAAAATCTTATATAAGCTAGTAGTGTAGTCGGAATAGGACAATAAAACTAGGTTAATAAATATGTTTGCCAATATTTACCGAAGTATTAGACTAACATTAGTTTCTTATCCCGACTATACTACCAGCTCATATTCAAGATACTGTTGGACAATAAGATACTTAGACATTAAAACTTATGTGAGAAAAAAGGTACTGATTGATACCTAACTTTAAAAAAATTTGGTCAGGAATTTTCTATAACATAAAATCAAAAGTCACATAAAAGGTTTCACCTTACTACGTAGTGTATTAAATGGTGTCTGTAATACTTTAAATAACACTTAAAATGTTGAAATGAAACGGTAGTTATTTTACCTTTATATTAAAGTAATCATTGACATATTCTAAATTTAACCAGGCATAATTCCAATACCCTTTTTTGATTTTTAAATAAGAAGCACATCTGAAAATCTGTAGGTATCTTATAACCTACAAAAATGTGTATGTATGTATACATTCATCTATTACCAAAGCAAAGATTTCCTAGGAGCCCTAATTAAAGTAGGTATAAAGTAGGTATGTAGGTAATCTATTGCGTAATTACCTTCTGTCAGAATACCTATTATTTATTTGTATCATTTTCTTCACACTGCTTAAAAGCTCTAGCCATATTATGATAATTTAATAACGTCTCTGCTGCTTTGTTTGCGTATTTTTTCCTGGTTAATTTCAATCCATTCCTAGAAAAAAACGTAAATAAGTACCTACCTATCATAAAGGTGTTGTTAACAAATTAAATAAGCAAAATAAAACATATGTACCTACCTACTTACGCCAGATCTCGAACGCACAAAAACTATACACTAGCTCGGCGATAGGAAAATAATAATCTTCTCCGCAGGTAGAAATTCATTTAAATTTGCGTTTCCATCTGAAATTATTCTGATTAATGCGTTTATTTATTCGTAATACCAAAATAGGTCGATATTTACCGAAACAGAAAAAAATGTAACCTAACCTGTTTTCGTTTTCGTGTTGTCAGTTATCAAACAGTTGACGTAAATCACAGAAATAAATAAAACTTTTAGGTTAAACATTTCTGACAGTTCGATCCGTTTAAAAATTCTAACAGCTGTTCCTTAACTTTGGTTGGAAAAGATCAAGTGGCTGTGTTAACCCGTTTCTACTGGAAACACTACCGTTAAAAAGTTAACGGACTGCTGCTGCATAGGGCTGATTAAAAGGCAAGCGGACGGGTACAGTGCTAAAAAGTCAAAAGTTTTTATTAAAAAAGATTTTGCCAAATTTTTATTGGAAGCTGATGACAAAGAATACTTAATGGCTTAATGGCTAAGGTTGCAATGATGAATGGCAGGAGCATGCAGAAAAGCAGAATTAACATTTCTTCCAGTTTTTTTTTTTTTTTTTTTAATCTTTATTTTATTATTATACAAATTAACAATACATTCTTAATTACAGCTCTCAAATCAGTGCTTGTAGCTCTGGCCTCGAGAGTACCTAAATACTATATACAGCAGAATATACATACCATTGCTTTAACTTAAATCTAGATGATTTCTTAACCTTTTAACAAACAATCTAAAATTATTTATATTTTTAATAGGTTCAGGTAACTTATTATAAGTTTTTGATGCACCCATAATTGGATTATCCAAGCCTATATTTGTTCTTGTGTATATCTGATAAATATTTTGATGAGCTCTAGTTTCATACTTATGTACCTCGTTAGAAAATATTATTGTAGAATTACATTTTTGTTGTTTGTTTATTATTTTATACATCAACTTGCATTGTTCTAATTCCAATACCTTACCGAGCTTCCAGACACCCAGCTCTCCGTATAGGGCATCCGTGTGCGTCCGTCTATCATAACCATAAATAATTTTTAAAATTTTATTTTGTAATACTTGCATTTTATTATAGATCGTACTACCACACATACCCCACACAGGAAGCAGATATCGAAAGTGACTCAGAAAAAATGCATGATACACACTACTCTTACTTCTATTTGACAAATAATCTCTACACCTAAATATAATTGGGATCATTGGTCTTATTTTATGATAGATATAATTTACATGTTCAGACCAATTTAAATTTTCATCCACGTGCAAACCCAAATACTTTATAACCGACACCCTTTGTAAAGTGAAGTCTTTAATTTCAATAGCCATATCTTCTACTATTTTATTTTTTTGTTTAAATACCATATATTTTGTTTTTTCAATATTTATTTTAATCTTATTAGAAAGCAACCATTGCATGTAGACCCTCAAGTCAGCACTTACTACTTGATTGAGTATTTGCCCCTCAGATCCTGTATAAATCAATACAGTGTCATCTGCAAAAGTAAAGTATTGACCCCGTAGATGTGCTACCTTTAAATTTAGTACGTAGAGGGAATAGAGCAGGGGACCAAGGACGGATCCCTGCGGTACTCCATATGTATTTGTTAATATACCACTACACACTCCCTTATATTTGACGTACTGCTTTCTCTCACAAAGGTACGTTTGGATTAGTTTATAAATGTTACCTCTAAAACCCATTTTCTCTAGCTTATCCAGCAATATGTCAAAACTCACAAGATCAAACGCTTTTTTGAGGTCAACAAATACGGCCACAACTATTTGTTTGTTATCTAGAGCTCTGGATATATGGTTCACAAGATCTACTGTGGCACTTACTGTACTACTATTTTTTACAAAACCATATTGGAACTCATCTCCTTGTAAATATTTTTCTATACAATCTAACATTCGTTTTTTTATTATTTTTTCAACTATTTTTGATAATACACTTACCACCGATATTGGTCTATAATTATTCATACAATCTTTTTTTCCACTCTTGTATATTGGGTTAATTCTGGTGATTTTCAGTTCTTGTGGGAAAATTTCACTCACTAAAACATTATTAATTAATCTTATCAAAGTAGGCATTATATCTGGTTTTATATGTTATAGACGAAGGAAGCCATTTTCGTGTTGATATCCCACCTTCAAAAACAAAAGTTATACGGCAGTGTGCAATTACCACTGGAGACATTGAAAATACGAATCTTGTTGAAATATTAAGAAAATATATTAAGTTGCGTCCCCAGATTCTTAAACACAACAGATTTTTTGTAAAATATGCGAATGGAAAATGTACCAGAAATCCTGTGGGAATTAACACATTTAGCAGTCTGCCAAAAGTTATTGCACAATTTCTTGGTCTTTCAAATCCTGTTCTATATACTGGCCACTGCTTCAGAAGAAGCTCTGCCACTTTCCTAGCACACAGTGGCGCTGATCTTTTAAAATTAAAGAGGCACGGAGGTTGGAAATCTAGCTCTGTTGCGGAGGGATATGTTGAAAATTCCATGAATAATAAAAAACTTATAGCGCAAGAAATATTTGGTGAAACATCTAATGCAATGTGCGTCGCTTCCCAAATAACAGCAAGTTCGAGCAATGAAAAAAATATGTCGTCGGGAATTAATTTGAATAATTGCAATAATTGTGTTATCAATATTTATAATAATTAATTAATTTATAATTTATATTTTTAACTTGTATTATAACAGTTTAATAAATAGAATAATTCTTTTTGTCACTAATTTTGAAATACATTTTTCGTCACCAATTGCATAAAATTTTACTTTATGCAACTAGTTACAAAAAGTAAGACATTTCATAATGTCAATCAGTTTTAAAAAGTGTCACTTTATATGTCAAAATTAGAAAAATGTACTTTTTGCCATTCTGTATTTGAATCGCGACCCGTTCTTCTAAAAAGTGAACGTCTGTTGTTTTTATTTTGTACAATTCATCTGATCGGCAGGCGCCTGAGACACCAATAATATCTCTCCAATACGAAGGCTACTTATTTTTTGAAAAGCAATGTTATTAGGCCTGAAACAAGGCTTCGTGTCAACGGAGTCCAGGTGAACTGGTGCCAGGAGATAAAATACCTGGGACTTATATTTGATCAACGACTGAACTAGAGGCGCAATTCAATTAATAGAGTAAAGCTAGCATTACATCAATTACGCTCTATCTACCCCTTGCTTCACAGGTGGAGTAGACTTGATAATAGGACTAAGGTCAACCTCTACAAGGTGTTAGTCAGGCCGGTTCTCACTTTTGGTGCACTTTCGTGGTGCAACATAAGCAGAACGTAGCTTAATAAGTTCCAGATAATACAAAATCGGCCGCTAAAAATTATCGCGGATGTACCCAGGTACACGATGAATTGCATACTTCATCAAGACTTTCGTATGCATTTTTAGTAAAAATTATTACAGGCTATTACAGACACACAGACCTATCGACAAACCCATTAATCACGGACTCAAACACGAGATCTTTACCAAACAGTATATACAAACCACCGAAAGACTGGAAAGTTGGTTCAATCCCATAGTAGAGAGGCACTAATAGTAGTGAGGCACTATCAATAAACCACTTATTTATTGATTATAACACACTGTATAGAAAATAATAATTTTATAGATTTAAACAACGTAGAACTAATTCATACTGAAAATAAAGGTAAAAGATTAGATTTATTGGAACAACTTGAAATTAAGAAATCCATAAACAATAATAAATTCCTTTCTACAAACGACCAACAAAACTTTTTAAACAGCCCCATTATATTTATTTATTTATTTATTTATTTATTTCACTTTGGGATACAAACAGAATAGCATTCCACAATAGTATCCACTTAGTACTAGAGTCTTAGTAAACAATCCGTTAAGTAACTAGATTACAAAAAATTAGTAAAAAAACATGTTAATCCTACGGAGATAACAGAAAATGAAAATAAACTTATTTTTATTACACTTAATCACTAACATCACTAACACCAACCATTATGTTACAATTCGAGGCTCATAAAAAAACGCCTCATTTTCCTCTTAAACAATGGTAAGGACATACTATACAGATCTATCAAATCCGGATTATAATGGTTAAAATTTCGCAAAATCCGACAGAATGGAGAATTATAACCAAAGACCTATAATAAAAGAGAGACAAAATTGTTTACCTTTTAACCCGATCACACACCGTTTTAATCAGAAATCAATGTTAACGAACTTCTGCGAATTGCCCTAAATCTACCGCCTGGGATTGAAAACAAAGGGTATTATTACTTATATTAAATGCATCCTTTTTGTGTGCGTAAGTAAGAATATTATACTAAATTATTTGCGTGCTCTTTTCCTGAATTAAGATACATAATTTCTGCTTTTAAAATTATTTATTGTTTCCTAATTACACTAAGCAATAAGTAGAAGGAAATACCTGTGGCAACGCTGTACGGACGTATTTAACACGTGCGACGCGAAATCTTATATGATTCATTCATGTTATTCCTTTTGCGTGGAAAGATAGTATTACAGTGTTGTTCCACTGCGGTTGTGCCCTTTTGCGATTTTTGACTGATTTTCAGTGTTTTTTTTGGTAATAGAACTAATAAAAGTCTTATTAGCAATCTAAAATGGTTCGCCAGTGCGTAGTTTGTAAAAAAAGTGACTATTCTAACCCCGGATTGATATTTCGGCGGTAAGTAAGGTTATGTTTTTTTTAGCTGAAGCAGTGCGGTGGTTAATAGGTTAATTATTGAATATTGTATATAATTTATTAAATTAAACTGCAGAGACATTTTGTTTGTCAAAAAAGAACAATAAGAATAATTCTTAATCTGGGCGTAAGAGAATCATGCAGAGGTAAATTTAAACAACATAAACTGTTGACAGTGTCTGTGTCTGCAGACTACATACAAGAGAGTATATTGTTTTTCGTTAGACATAAACAACTTTTTGAGATTAGTGACTCACAAAGAACTTATGCAACACATACTCTAAACTACACATACCCTAGACATAGGCTAGCACTGTATGAAAAGGGTGCATATTAGCAATATATTAAAATCTATAACTCTTTGCCAAATTTATTTCAATTAGTAGTTTAATTGTTAACATTATCGAACCATATACCGTTGAAGAATATTATAGACATTTAAGTACTTATATAGAACTTAAGATATTTTGTGTGACACTACCTATATTGTTAAAATAAAAAGTTTATTTATTTGTTTACTGCTACGCAGTGACGTGTGGCAATTAAAATGCATTGGCCACCAGGTTAAATGCGATAAAATAGAGTAAATATGTGTTAAGCAAAACTGCTAATTAAGCATAAAGACAAAATCTAGACCTAAAAAATATATGTCGGGGAGTTTAGATCAAGTAATTATGTTTTTCATCTTTAAGTTTTGTTTATGGTTGGATATTGATGCGACCGGGATCAATAAATTTAGAGTTAACAGTTTTATAGATTGTTTAGTCTAGGATAACGGACAAGAAACGCACTTGATATTATTAAGGTAATATGTCAAGTTGGGTGGGGAGCCGGTAAGTGAAAATAAAAAAAGGTGAGGGGATTCACTGAAAGGTATTGAACTCGGTATTGAACAAAGTACGACCGGCTCCGGATCGCTAGTTCTTTGTTTCTTTATTTCATTTTTTTTTTTGTGCTAAGTAGTTGGATTATTTTATTATGAATTGATATCATGTTGTCGAGCGTGTTGTTTGTTATTTGAACTTGAATAATTTACATATAATAAGACAGTAAATTAATTGCAGTGTTTAAGTGTTTGTTTTTCGTGCTTAACAATATTAATGTCTGAACAACAGACCTCCTGTTCTTTATTTCCGACATATAAGTACTTAAGAAAAATATAGGCTGTAAGAAAATAAATAAAAGCAGCTCGGCTTGTATTAAAGTTTATTTTGTTGTTTCCCTGCCCTGTCCTTTGCTTAAGAATAAATCTAATATAAATTAAAAATACATTGTTTCTTATAATCCTTTAAAAAAACCGCACGTCTCTGGCCAAGATAATAGGCGAAGGAGACCGGTAGATTACAGCGTTGCCATTTTCTAAAGCCATCTTTTTCCAACTTATTTAAAGCTATGAAGTTATGTATGATTGTAAACAAATCGTGTTTTATGAATGGGATGTCCTGTCTCCTCTTTTTTATATGTCTATGATTATAACCAAAGTTCGTCCTTCTATACGGAACTACAAAAATATTTTGATCCCTAAAACGCCTGGTAGGTACATAAAATTTAATTTTTGCTAATAATTCCGGAGCATCAATAAGATTGTTTAACACTTTAAATAAAATCACAAAATCTGACATTTTTCTTCTAATCTGCAATGGCAACAAGCCGTAACGCGATCTTATTTCTGAATAGTCGTGATTAACAACTGGAATGTTAAATTTAAAAGATAAAAATCTCATAAACTTTTTTTGGACCCTTTCGATCCTATCAACATAGACATTATAACCTGGGGACCACACAGGAGCAGCAAACTGAAGTCTGCTATATATAAAGGCATAATACAAGGCTAAAAGTGAATTAGAGTTTTTAAAATCTTTACAGGAGCGTTTTATAAATCCCAACAATTTAAGTGCCGAGTTAACCATCTGCTCAACATGCCCCGCAAAAGTCCATTTGCTGTTCATAATGACCCCCAAGTCTCTAATTTCGCTTACAACTTTAATACCTATATCATTAAATGTATAATTAAAATAATTAAAATAAATAATTAAAATAAAAAATGTTTCTGTTTCTTGTGAATGAGATCTTATAGCATTTGTCTACATTTAATATCAATCTATTATCTTTGCAAAAAGCAGCGAATCGCTGGAGATCCTCCTGCAACCTTTGGCAGTCCTCATTTAACTTAATTATTTTAAAAATTTTCATGTCGTCTGCGTACACCAAAATTCGAGAATGTAGAAAACATGACTTTACAGAGTTTATAAAGATAATAAATAGCAGAGGACCCAAATGACTTCCCTGAGGGACATTATAGATTAATATTATATTATATAGATAAATACATTCAGTCGATTAACCCGGGAATTTCCAGACATTAAAATTATTGGGCCAATATTATTAGGTAATTAAGCCAGGTACCTTTTTATTTGTAATTGAGCGTTTAAACTTTAGTATTCAAGTTACTCTTGAAAAAGCCCTAACAAGGCGAAACATATGTAGAGAAATCTATAATTAAACTGAAAGATTAAAAAGCTATAAGTATTTATTATTTAAGTATTAAGTATTAAGTCAATGATTGTACGTTTATAAAGATGTTTGTGGTTGTTTGTTCCGTGTATAATATGTTTATTTGGTTACCGTCAATTATTAAACTAAGGTCTGATGATGCCCATGATGGACGAAACACGTGTAATTGTTTTTGTAAATTAAGATATGTTTTACTGAGACCGAGACTTTGTGTCTACCAACCCCATAGATTTGTAAAATCAGGTCTCTTTGAGAATATGGACGACTTCTTTCAATTTTATAAGTATTTTATTTAAGAATAGAAATAAGAATAATCAAGGCAAAAGTCAATTTCAAAATTTCCACAAGTGATAAAACCTAAACAGTTTGCGAAGATTCAAATGAAGTCGCAGGAGTATTCCTAACTTATAAAAAAAACAGAGATCCCAAGTAGTAGACACCAATAACCAATGCGACCTACAAATGTATAAAATAACAAGTTAATATAGAATTTGTCAACCTTTTGGCCTAAAATACCTTTTGAACAAGAAATTCCATGCGTGCTTGTTCCAAAAAGTTTCAATATTTTCCATAGACAGTGTGTTTGTGATCCTTTGCTTTGTTTTTTTAAATGCCAATAGCTTTGCGTGCTTAGATACGTGTACTTTTCCCTAATTGATAGAGTGGTCTTCAGCATTGAATTTACTGACCAAAGCGTTAATATCTTCTTTGTCTTGACATTTTCGCTAAAATCAGCTAGTAGCGCCGATTCAGAACCAGGATTTTGAGCTTTGTTTTTCGTACACCATTCTTTAAAACTGTTATATGCGTTGCCATATCTCGGGCGGCTCTTAGTTAGTAGAAGATCTTCTATTATTTTTGCTGCTTGCCGAATTTCTGGTGGAGTAGCAGCAAACTCAAATTCCTCATCTGATTTTTTTCGATGTTTTGCGATATTTTTTACACTACATACGTTTTCAAATTTTTTAGTGACATTTGATATTTATAAATTTGATATTTGCCAAAAGTGTTTTCTGAATTTTTTTCTAATGGCTGCAACAACAGCTGCATGACAAAAACGTGCAGGAAGCTGAAATAATGGTCAGTTAACCCATTTTTTTTTCTTTAGGCAATGTGTATATTCATAGAGTGATTAGCGTCTGTAATAATAAATGTATATTCTTATTTTGCCGAATTTTCTTCTGGTGTATCAGTTAACTTTATAATATTTCTTTATTACAATCTTTGCTAGTTTAGAGTCTAGTCTCTGTAGTGTTTTTGAAATTATTTATGATGCTCCTCCGATGAAAAAATTCAGTAGAGGAATTCGCTAAATTCCTAAAATATTTAAGCCTAAGAACTATCCGAAATCTAAATCTGACTTACCAACATTAAATTAACCCACTAAAAAATAACATAATATTTTAAGAACGTTTTTGCAAATTCTCATCTTTTACGGTAAATCTATGGATTTAGGCGCAATATTTTTTGGTAGGGGAGAGGCTGAGACCGCGCCCAAATTTTTTTAAGATTTTACGCAACTTGACCTAATTTATGTATTTATTTACTAACAAATTTATTAATTTAAGCCATATTACGATTTTTTTATAATGGACGCGATCAATGAGATTATTGATTTTATTCCTGGGGACCCACCTGATCCCCTCTTGCTACGCCTATGTGTTAACCTATTTTGTTTTTTAATACAAAGTTCGCGTACTTACATAATAGACTTTTCCAGCCATTAACTTTCCACAAACATAACTTTTCTGAATAAAATATGAGGTACTTAAATCAACTCGACGACTACCTGGGGAATTTTTTCGTCGATTTAAAATTGCTGGCAAAGAAATAGGATGAAATTCCTCGAGTGCTTTTAACGATCAATTTATTAAGGAAAAATAAATAGTGAAATATGATCATTTAGAATTTAATTATTTAGAGTAAATGGTCCCGAGAGGTTTCGAACTTTGTTTTACGTTAATGAATCTGGGAACATGATATTTATTTCCAGAGTCTTATATTTAATTATTTCAGCAGTAAAAAGATTTTGGAAATTCCATTGTTGATTTTAGATTCAAAAATATTTACTCTCACATTATGCTCTGTTATGAGCAGAGCCCCAATAGGTTAAGATATTCGACCAGAACGGCAACTGAAAAATTAATGTTTCAAAAATGTGATGAGGCCAGTGCCCTGTTTTGTAAAATACTGCCTGGTACGACGTACGCGCTTTGCCTAAAAGTTGCTTTTCTCTAAATTTATGTTTTGTTTCCTTTTCTCATAACTATATGTCTCGACATTTTTACATCTACATATAAAAATATACATTTTTACCCCAAAATCCTGAACGAAAATTTGTCATTTTCAAAACTAATACCCTTTATATTATACAAAAAAGCGAAACTTACAGAAATGGTGTAATACCGTTGTCTGATGGGCGTGCTTTTATGGAGAGTTTTTCTTCAAACATTTAAAACAGTGGCAGGAAATTTTACCTGTTTAAAGGAGATATAATGAGAGACTCAACGAAAATTAATATTTTTTTTTCGTTATGCGCCACTTGCTAAGATGTCTATGCATTAAATAATATAGAAATATATAAAGACGAAAAAAAAACCTTTTAGATATTTCTTGTAAGTATAGAATGACATTTCTGATTTCTATTGCAAATAATATTCCAGTTGAACAGTGAAACACGTTTGCGATTGAACTAACCTAATATGTATAATAAAGATAGTTGTTGGTTTTTTTGAGCCGCTTTTATTTTGAAAATAATTTTTTCTACGAGTGACCGCAAAGAAGCTACTTTGCGCACACTTTTGCATACGCAAAGTAGCACTTTCCCGCACACTGTGCGGGAAATTTTTTTTCCCGCACACTTATTTTAAAGCAAAATTACCATATTATAGACGCGTTTTTTTCTTATATTTTATAATTTTTTTAGATATTTATACAAAAATATTGTAACAAGACAAAGTTGACAGGTGGTTTATGTGTTGCCTTATAAACTATACCGAAGTATTGTGCCGTGCGGCTCAAAATTTTTTTGAAATCTGCATTATTATATTTTCCTCTAATTTTGTTCAAGTTAAAAAAAATCAAGTATTTTTGTGTCAAATGCGGTTTGTTCCCTTAGCAACCAAAATACATTGTCATACAACGCTTTCATGTCAGTTTAGAGGTCTTCTTCAAAATTTTCACTAGCATTTTCACCTATTTAAAATAAAAAAAACTGTTTTAAAAATGGATATCACTGAAGAAGAACTTCCAGAAGATGTCCTAGAAGCCGCCAACATGGCTAGTTTGCAATTGCTGCCTGCCAAATCGCGAGAAAAATACGAGAAACAGTACGAGTTGTTTTCCAAATGGTGCGAACAAAGGGGGATAAAAACGTTAAAGGAAGAGGTACTTTTAGCCTACTTTCTTATGTTAAGCAAAGAATTTAAACCTAACACAATGTGGTCAAAATATTCAATGCTCAAAAATGTAATAAAAATAAAAAGAGACATCGATATTGGTGAATTTTATAAGCTCACTGCATTTCTGAAAAAGCAGAATATTGGGTTTAAACCAAAAAAAGCAAAAATATTTACGAAGGAAGAAATATTCAGTTTTATTAATTCGGCACCAGATGAAATTTACCTTTTAATTAAAGTTGCCACTATTTTTGGACTTGCCGGCGCATGCCGAAGGGAAGAGCTAGCAAATTTAACCACTGCCGATATTGAAGATAAAGAAAACCTCATAATTGTCAAAATTAGGAATTCAAAAAATCATACAGCAAGAAACTTTATAATATCGGAAGAAATTCATAACGGAGCCTACCTGCAACTGTACAGAAAATACAAAAGCTTACGCCCGATAACGTCAAACAACCGTTTTTTCTTAGTCTACAAAAAAGATAAATGCGTTTCACAATGTGTTGGAGTAAATAGTTTCGGAAAGATGCCTTCTGAAATAGCTGCCTTTTTGAAACTGCCAAATCCGGAACTCTATACAGGGCACAGTTTCAGAAGGTCATCAGCAACGTTACTGGCCAATTCTGGAGAAGGAATCACTGACATAAAACGTTTGGGGGGTTGGAAATCTACTGCGGTAGCTAAGGGATACATCGATGAGTCCACAACTTATAAAAAAGGGCTAAGCAACAAAATTTTAAGCTGCAGCCCTAAAAAATGTGAAGCAGTTCCAAGTACTTCAAAGAATGGATCCATTTATTCCTTTTGCAACAAGACAGTACTGATGAACCAGGAAATGACATCTACTACAACATTTTCACCTCTAGTTGCTGGATCTGCAATAAATGTAGAAAAAGCGACCAACTGCACATTCCATATTAATGTAATTAATAATAATAAATAGGCAATTTAGGTATAAGTAGTTATAAGTTGTTTTTGATGTCAATAAAAATTTAAAATTAAAAAAATAGTTGTTTTTGATGTCAATAAAAATTTAAAATTAAAAAAATATATAGTTATTTCACTCGTAGAAAAAATATTGTTCCTAACACGTGCGCAAAGTAGTTTTCCCGCACTTAAAGCTTATCCGAACTCCGCTTCGCGTCGTTCGTCTAACTGCTTTCGCGCGCGGGAAAACATAACTTTGCGCACTGAATAGGAAAACTACTATAGAAACATTAGTAAGTAAACCGTAATTTTTGTTACATAACTTAATTGAAATTTAAATTAAAAAAAAAAAAAAACTATTATTATTACCTTCAATTTAAGTAGGCAGCGCGAGCGGTTCTAAAAAATGTCGCCGCTGCTGATCGGGCTGCCATTTCGTCCTCATACAAGGAATAAAGAAATATTTTCGCCGGGGAGCAACATTTTACTCTACTTTTTTTGCTTATGCCTCTGTTGGGATTGCTCTCTCGTATTTTGTAATTTACACGTCTAAAAGACGCGGAAATTCTGTAATGCAGATGTTGGTGAACAAGGGATGGGAATATGCGGGGTGTCCAGATTTCCTAGTCCAACTGAGAAATATGGGATGTGCCGGAAGAAAAAAGTTGCGCATTACTGAATCTTGCACCGCCATTTTTTGAAATTTAAAGCTATTACCGAATATATACAATACAGGGTGGTCCAACGAAAACTTAACACCTCGATTTTCCTGCTTTAAAATGAAAATGTGGAAAATCGGTCGTACTCGTCGATTTCTGATTCGAGGGGGAATAACTTTCCGCTTTTTTCATCTCCGTAACTTCAACCCCCTAACGGGGGTGAGCACAACCCCCTGATTTTGAATAGGGATGAGGGATGTTGCGATACCCCATTTTGAAGATCTTATCGAGTACTATCTGACCCTAGAATTTGGCTTCAAAATTTTCATCTTTAACGAAATGACAGCTAAAATAGTGGAAGACTACTTACTTTTGTGATTAGTTTGTTAAATGCTGAAAATGGCTACCATTCACTTCCATGCAGTAAAGATCGCTGGTGTATGAGTAGAGAATGTGGAGGATATCACTCTTATCAGACGCATTTGAATTATTTATTTATTTGTTAATTTTTTTGTCCAAAAAAGTAGACGGACCATGTTTTTGATTTACCTAAGTCTATCGTGAATTTTTAAGAACGTTAAAACTGTGTCAAAGCGATTGTAACTTTGTATTATAATTAAAATGGTGTATTCCGTAGAAGGGTGGAAGTGATAAAATTGGATCCGGCCCTTAGTACCAGGAAATTGTCCGATGTATCTGGTGTTTCACGCACAACAATCATGAGAATCCTTAAACAACATAAGTTCCATCCTTTTCAGATAAGACTGGTTCAGGAACTGAATGAGGATGATTTCGATCGCCGACTCCAGTTCTGTGAACTGGTCGGTGGAATTATTAACAATAATCCTAACCACATGTTCAATATCTGTTTCTCGGATGAGTGTTCATTTTACCTTAATGGCATTGTAAACAGGCATAATTGTCGGTATTGGTCAGATGAAAATCCAAGATTAATTCGTAAAGTGCATACTCAGCATCCCCAAAAGTTAAATGTTTGGGCGGGTACTTATGGAAATCACATAATCGGCCTTTTTTTATACCCGGTAATCTCACTGGCCAAATTTTTTAGAACTATTAGAGAACGCTATTTATCCAGCCCTTGTTCAAGTATTGGAGAATGAAGAAGACCATGTAACGATCATTTTTCAACAAGATGGCGCACCACCTCATTCCGCTCAACCTGTGCGTCAGTTCTTAGATGAAAATTTTCCTCAGGCCTGGATTGGAAGAAGGGGACATATTGAGTGGCTACCCTTACTTACTTACTTACTTCTTTATTGTTTCCAGAAATAATACAATTCCATAACAATGAAGATCTGTCTAGGCTAAGTGTTAGTAGGTACCTAATAATACTAAATGAAAGGAAATATACAATTAATAATAAAATAAAAAGAAATGCGTGTGTTTGAAAAAAGCGTGTACTGGAAATAAATGTATAAAATTATAAATAAAATTCCATTAAGACAATTATAGAAAAATAGGGTAATTTTATTCGTTCCTCAGGAAAGCGCGTAACTTAAGTATGCTAAACATGGCATTAAAAGTATCTTTGGCTAAGTCAGGCGTCAATCCATCAAGAACTTGAGCGAAATCAAAAATATTATTTTGCCAATTAGGTGGGCGTAGGTGGCTATAAAGTGGGCATTTAAAAAACACATGTTCGAAAGTTTCAAACTCGTACATATTGCAAACAGAACAAACTTCTTCTTGGTTTATCCGGTAGGATATTCTTTTGCAAATAAGTTTACAGTAAAATTTGGTGCACATGCGCGTTTGTGCTAATAATTTGAGAATATAAAAAGGGCAGTTAAAGTGAAGGTATTTTGCTGCAGTGCAGGACAAGTTAAAGGAGTTATAAAAGAGAGTGTAAGCGGAATCTTTAGCTATTCTCAAATCTGTCTGAAAACACCGATCTCGATATGTTTCTAAGATGATTTTCCGGTTAGTTTGTAAGATATGGGGGTTTAGGGACCAGAAGCTAGAAAGTCCATTAGATTCGAAGAGCGATTTAATTTGGAAAACCCAGTTGTACTTCAGACCAGGATTAAGAGGAAGTAGTTGTATTTGACGTTTCAAACAGATTTTGGGCAGTCTACTGTTATTCATAAAAAGTATTTTAATTAAAAAATTCAAGGTCAATCTGAACATAAAATAGGAAAGATGGATAGAGCCAGTTTCAAGTCTAATCAGCGCTGAAGAAGTATTTCGTGGTAGCATTATCAGCGATTTGTAAAAAGAGGTCTGAATACTCTCCAAAATGTCTGCATATCTGATACCCCAAACAGGAAGACAGCTGGAAAATGAGTTTAGAATAGTGGTTTGAAATAATTTTTTATTGCAAAAAAAGGTGCCGGGTTTTGATCCTGAGGTCAGACTCATTAATGCACCTGCAGCTTGTTTCGCCTTCAAAACTATTGATTCGGTCATTTTTCTAAAGCATCCTGAAGAAGAGAAAACAACTCCAAGGTAGGTAAATTCGCTAACAATTTCCAAAACATTATTGTTAATTTTAAAATTAAAATTCCCGGTATAGGGCTTCCCTGGACGGTTGAAACACATTATTTTACATTTTAATTCATTTACCTTTAAATGGTTATCTCGAGTGTACGATTCCAAAATTTGAAGTTTTCGCTGAAGGTCAATCTCAGATGAACCCAGAATAACAAGGTCGTCAGCATATAGAAGCAATAGCACATTATTAAGCGCGTCGATGCTAAGACCCAGAGCAGAGCGATCCGCAAAATATTCATCGATATCAGAGATAAAAAGATTGAACAAGGTCGGACTCAAAGACTCCCCCTGCAAAACACCGGTATTTATCTGGAAAGGATTGGTCAGGCCATCTGATGATCTGATTTGTACCGAGGCATTATCGTATATATTTTTTATAATGTTTATAAAGTTAGGACTTAAACCAAGTAGGTATAATTTTGACCAAAGCAACGAATGGGAAACTGAGTCGAAGGCACGCTGAAAATCAATGAAAGCTGCATAAACTTTACGACCTCGCAATCTTAAGTGGTTTAGTATAACAGACTGAAGAACGAAGACACTATCCATGCAGCTGCGCTTCCTTCTGAAGCCCGACTGTGACTCCGGGATTACTTGATTCTGATCCAACCATATGAAAAGTCTATTTAGTAGAACTTGGGTTAATATTTTGAGAACACAATTTACTAATGCTATTGATCTAAAATTATTGGGGTCAATGGGGGAGCCTTTTTTATAGAGCATTGAGAAGAAAACCCTGGTCCAAGCAGAGGGAACTTGCTGAGATTCAATAATTTTGTTAAACAGTGAACATAGATATAGGAGCCAATTTTGGGGAAGATGTTTAAAAAACTCATAGCCAATTCCATCTGTTCCAGGAGCCTTGCCATTTTTGCAGCTGTTTAAAACACTCACGACTTCTCGGAGAGCAACAGGCGAGTCCAGAATATAGTCGTGGGGTCCAAAGAACATTGTGTTGTCAGCAACTCTACCGGGATAAATTTGTTCAAAAAAGTTTTCCCATGTGTTCGAGTCAAGATTATATTTGACAGAAATGCCCTTAAGCCGCTTTATCGCACACCAGAAAGATCTTTGGTCATTACAATTTGAAAGTGATTCCTGTATCTTCGCATTATATTCGCGCTTTTTTTGTAGTAATAGTTTTTTGTATAATTTTTTATTCGATATATATTGTGTTTTAAAGTTTGGCGCAAAGTGTAAACATTTAAATCTTTTAAATGATTATTTTACTGTTTTTTTTTAAATCACGACATACGCGATCAAACCACGGTTTGTTCGTTCTGCCGTGCGGCGTATTGGTATTTGCGCGTGCTGTGACCAATGACGCAAAATCGGCAGCCTCGTTGACTGCTTCACAAAAGTTATTATAAGATAGGTCTATATCAGAAACAAAAGTAGCTCTGTTGGAATACTGCATAAATTCCAGATAGGATTGACGCCCCTCGTCCCTCCACTGCAGGGAGCGGACAGATTGCACAATGGAAGGTAGATGAACATACTGTTTAATACAAAAATTTAGACTGAGACATACAGGAAAATGCGAGGAAATGTTAATCTCATCCATAACAAATAAATTTTCAATAGCAGGAATGCCTTCAATGTTTGATAAAAATAGATCTATAGTGCTATTTCCCTGTACGTCGCAGAAGGTATATTGGGCTGGGCAATCACTTTCGGATCTCCCATTTATAACTGCAAATTCATTGATAGAAATGAAATCCAAAAAAGTTCGCCCCCTTGTAGTTATTTTACAATCTAAAGACGCTCGAGGCTACCCAGATCACCTGATCTGGCTCCACTGGACTTTTTTCTATGGGGTCACCTAAAATCTAAGATTTACGCTACCCAGCCTGAGTCACTGGATGATTTGCGAATTCGGATCATTAATGAATGCCGTCAAATTACACCAGAAATGTTGAGTAATGTACGTGAACGTTTTGAGCAAAATTTATTTTACTGCATGGAAGTGAATGGTGGCCATTTTCAGCATTTAATAAACTAATCACAAAAGTAAGTAGTCTTCCACTATTTTAGCTGTCATTTCGTTAAAGATCAAAATTTTTAAGCGAAATTTTAGGGTCAGATAATACTCGATAAGATCTCCAAAATGAGGTATCGCCTCATCCCTATTCAAAATCAGGGGGTTGTGCCCACCCCCGTTATGGGGTTGAAGTTACGGAGATGAAAAAAGCGGAAAAGTTATTCCCCCTCGAATCAGAAATCGACGGGTCCGAGCGATTTTCCACATTTTCATTTTAAAGCAGGAAAAACGAGGTGTTAAGTTTTCGTTGGACCACCCTGTTTGTATATAAGATATAACATATTATGTATATTAAATATGTATAGGAAATACCGAATTTTTGCGATTTCGTTCTTATTATTTTCTAATTCCATTTGAAAGATATGTCGAAATGAATTTTATATTTTTATTGCCACTTTTTCTCCTCTACGATATATTTTAATTTAATTTTCAATCCGACAGTTCGGTATTTCGCCATCATCATCAACTTTGGTTTTTTAAATAGTCCTGAAATTTCAGTTTATGCTTTATAAGTTCTAATTTTTATTCTGGATCCGACGACGTATCGCACTTACTATTTTTATTATGTACCATAAAATTTAGGATTTTCGCATTTGAAAATAATAATTATAATCTTTATTTCTGAAGTATACTATAACACTGTTACAACATAAAATGAAACAACGTTCTATTGTTGTTAGTAAATTAAATATTGCCTGTTTTAATCCATTAACATTATTAATTCTTTTTATTTTTGCTGGTAAATGGTTGGAAAACTTTATAGAGTTGTAAGTGCACCTTTTTCATTTATCGTAAGTCTGTGTCTTGAGAACTATAGTTTATGTGTAGACAATTGATTACTTTAAAGAAAATATATTATGCCCTTCTGTATGGCAGTTATAGCAATTTATTTTCCCTGAATTTATCCCTACATGATTCCCTGAAGCTTAACTCCAAAATAATTTTTAAAGCCTTTTTTTATATACAAATAATTTTGGATGTATTGGATGAATTGAAATACTGCAGTCTCTGTAGATTTGCCTTTTATATAACCATGTGGAACATTAGTAAACAAGTCATTCGACACAAAAAATTTAATCAGACGTACAGATATTACATTTTCGCATATTTTGGAAAATTATGCAACCAAGCTTGTTAGTCTGTAATTGTCAATGATTTTTAGGAATATTGTATTTGAACATAAAGTTGCTTATTTAAATTAATAATAAAGTTGATGATGGTTGCCAAAAAACAAAACTTCGGATTAAAAAATGAATTAAAGTTATTTTGTAAAGAGAATCTAAAAGGTATTTAACACAATCATAATATAGAATATAGTTTTTTTTGACAACTTTACAACGAGAACTGATACATTTCTGTGATCAACCCAGTGTGTGTTCGTCTTTTTACAAAAGCATTTAGTCTGAGTGATCATTTGACGTAGCAACCTGAATTTCGGCATCTTACTTAAACTGGTAACTAAAGGACAAAAAACGAAATTTAAAAATTTTGGGGAAGAGACACGAAAAATTTGTAAAATCTTCACCATTTTAGGTTGCAAATAAATAATAATCACAAATCTAAGGAACATTCTCTTGCTAGACAATATCGCTGTCTGATCTAACAGTATTTTATTTTTGATCGCACATGTTCAACATAAAAATATTAAAATTTCTGTCACACACCACGTGTATGTCGCGTTATAATTTAATAGCGAATTTCATTCTTTCCTTTTGATATGCACCCCAAATAGTCTAGAATGCTTTTGTACGTCATATGTTCAGATTTTAATCACAATTGGCTAACATATTGTATCTCAAGTTGGTAATGACAAAGACGATTTTATAAGGTGTGTTTGATATGCCTATACAGGGTGTTTCCTAACTACGGTACGAAACTTCAGAGGGTGATACGTAAGGTTGTTTTAAGAAAAAATGTTCCTATGAACATATGTTCGGAGTTGCTTCGTTTCTGAGATACAAAGTTTAAATAAGAAGTTTATAAAAAAACGGTCATAAATATCCTTATACCGATTTGGTTGAAATTTGGTTCAATTATTTAAAGTAATAAGGCTCTTATTTAGCCCTAACTAGATTGAAATTATTGGGTCCAGTGGCGTCTCAGTGGACACCACAGCCAATTATTATTGAGAAGAAAAAGTACGCCACTGCCTTTTTTTTTTCGTTTTTCTATTTGTTCAGATTAAGCAACTACAAATACAACCTTTTCTTCTTTTGTGTTTTTTCATATCTGGCTCCGTTTGCAACAAAAATATAGAAATCACTTTTACTCATTCTAAAAGCTATCCATGGACAACATAAAATAAAAACCAAAAATAAGAAATAAACAATTTCGACCTTACAGTAAGAGAGCAAAATGTCCACCTTCTGATAAAATGCACGACTGGTTTCAATAGGTTTACTTTTATCATTACATTTTCGGCTTACCACATCTGCTATTTATAATAAATTATTGCCAAGGCCAAATAAAGTACCTTCCTGCCTGCTTTGGAGATCAGCTGACAGTGATAGTATTGTCATATTATCAGTAAAATTCAGAGTTGTCAATTAGCAGTGATTCTATCATGAACAATTTTACTAACGCTGAAACGGCTGGCATGGACTTTATTTATGGATTGGCAAAGGGAAATGCGGAAGGAGCACGAAGAATTTACCAGGACAGATATCCTAACAGAGTAATCCCATGTGCTAAAACATTTAGAACGCTACATGCAAGTTTATGTGAAACTGGGAGTTTTAATAAAAATATAGGTGGTGGAAAACCAGAAACTGTAACAACGCCTGAAGTAGGTGAAGCGATACTTGATGCGATACAAGAAGATCCTTTAAATAGTACCAGAAAGATTGCACTGCAGCTTGATGTCAGCCCAAAAACCGTTTGGAAAGTTCTAAAAAGAGACCTATTGTACCAATATCACATACAGCGGGTCCAAGCTCCACTGCCTCGGGATTTTCACCCAAGATTAATGTTTTGCAGGTGGTTGATTTATAGGATGGCACACAATAATAATTTTTTACTAAATATTTTAGTTACAGACGAGGCAAATTTTTCACGAGATGCTATTATAAACTTTCACAATCACCATTTTTGTGATGACGAAAATCCTACGTTATTAGAGAAAGTCATTTTCAGCAACAATTTTCGCTCAACGTTTGGGTAGGAATAATTGATGACTACCTAATTGGCCCATTATTTTACCGCCAAGATTAACAGGTGAATCCTACACGGACTTTTTGCGACATCATTTACCGATTTTGTTAGAAGAAGTACCACTACATGTTCTAAGAGTCAATATGTGCTTTATGCACGAAGGGGCTCTAGCTCATTTTAGTGTTCTTGCTAGTCAGCATCTCGACATCACCTACCCTAATCGCTGGATTGGACGTGCAGGACCTCAAAATGTGCCAGCTCACAGTCCTGATATTAATCCTCTAGATTTCTATTTATGGGGTCATCTGAAGGCTCTTGTGCTAGATGTGAATGACTTGAGGAATCGGATAATTGACAATTGCAATGTCATAGGGAATACTCCAGGTATTTTTGAACGTTTCAGACAATCAACGAAAAGTCGATTGCAGTCGTGCATTTTTATCAGAAGGGGACATTTCTCTCATTTACTGTAAGGTCGAAATTGTTTATTTTTTATTTTTGGTTGTTATTTTATGTTGTCGATGGATAGCTTTTAGAATGAGTAAAAGTAATTTTTATTTTGTTTTTGTCGTAAACGAAGCCAGATATGAAAAAAACACACAAGAGACCAAAAAGTTGTATTTGTAGTTGCTTAATCTGAATAAATAAAAAAACTGAAAAAAAGGCATTGGCGCTCTTTTTCTTATGAATTATAATTGGCTGTGGTGCCCACTGAGACGCCACTGGACCTAATTATTTCAATCTAGTTAGGGCTAAATAAGCGCCTTATTACTTTAAATAACTGAACCAAATTTCAACCAAATCGGTTTAAGAATATTTATGACCGTTTCTTTTGTAAACTTTAATGCCCTGTATCTCAGAAACAAAGCAACTTCGGACATATTATGTTTATAAGAACTATTTTTCTTGACGCGACCTTATGTGTCACCCTCTGAAGTTTCGTACCATAGTTAGGAAAGACCCTGTATATCTAAAGAATCACTTTAGTGTTCCCAACGTGTTTCGAATATATAATGTTCATCCTCAGGGGATACAGTGATCAACCAGAGTAGTTTGCAAATTAAATTTGATGTGTAGAAATTTATGCTGAATTGTAACAAAAATGGCCGCCTCGGTGGCCGAAGTGGGTAAAGCGCCGGAAACGGCGTGAGCCTGCTTTCGCGCTGCTCGAGTCGAGCGGGTTCGAATCCCGCTACAGTACGCTCAAATAAAAAAAGTACTGGGTTTGGTTGTTGTATGTGTAAGTGCAGGTACTTCTGACTAACGATTTATTAGAATCGAAACCGCAGGGTCATGCTCCTATAGCAGCGGATCTTTAACCCGAGACTTGCCTCGGTTGCGGGCTGTGTGGGCAGGCCGCTGTAGGAGTGTGATTCTGTGGGGGGATCAGGATGGTGGTTGGTTGGAAAGCGACTGCGCGTGGTTCGGATCCCACGATAAACAGTAGGTCCCGTCTGGCTGACATTACCCAGACGTAAAATTACCGTGGGCGGGCTAGTAACGAATAACTAGGGGATACAATAAGTCTGTGAAAGGCTGCGGTGTCAGGACGTAAGTGCCGACCTAGTTATTTAAGAGTAATCAATCAATTAATCAAATCATTTGACAATTGATAGGAAGTAAAAATTATTGGAAGGTTGATGCGAAATAAAGGTATATTATGAGGAGAAGTTTAAATTTAAATTTTTTTGCAGCATAGGTAGTAGAATCAAAGAATTGGGGTCGAGTTAAATTTTGTTAAATAATAGTAGAGAGTAGTAGTAGAGATTGATATAGTTGAAATATTATTCCACAGTGGGATTATTCATGTGAAATGGAGAATTTGATGATCAGGAAAATTATTTCAATGTTGATGTTAATTAATTCAGTAGATAAGATGAAAGTCTAAAGTTAATTTAGTGAAGTGAAGGTAGAATAGGGTAGAAATCAAAATGGATAGAGAATTGTAGAACATTTAACAAAAAGGACAGATCTGCAGGGTTACGGTAAGTGGTGTAAAAAGGGGATGAAACTGGAACACTTACATGGCAGAGGGGTGATGTTAAAGGGCCTCAAAGGTTATATTTTGGTCATTTGTGTCTCATAATATAAGAGTATTAATTTTTTTTTCTTTAAAGCAATTCAGAGAATCCACGTTTTCACGTACCTGTCATGTTACAAAGTCTGGTTTACAAGCACTTATACTTTTTAATTTATTTGTATTAGTTCCTATGTGCAACTACAAAACTTTTATAGAGAAAATAAGGAATCTGTTATAAACTTCCTTCTTGTCTACTTTAATATGATAAAAACACCGAAACAATAATTATAAGGTAATGCTCCGAAGTGGGCTGTTGGAAGCAAAACGATGTTTTGTACAATATTTAAGAGATAAGTGCCTGTCTTTACTGCGGAATAGTGTCAAAATTGCTACTGAATAATCTTAGTCAAGCAGTTTTGTTATAGCAGTTTATTCCCAACCGCTTTTATTTATTTTATTATTACTAAATCTCATTCGCAAAAAAAATCTAAATACCCGAAATGTTTCGATAGTTAAATAGAATAATTTAACTTATGATAATGCTAGTAATAATTATCCATCTTGTAAGTTTGAAGCTATATCATATAACTACAAGAAAATAAAAATTGAACAATTGTGCTATTTTCGACTGCTATTATAAGAATAATTGGTTCCTAAAATAATGGCAACATTTAAAAGAGCTTTTACCTCTCTTATACATTCATGTCTTATTTACCAAATCTCGCTCAATGAGTAATCTTTATAAAATACTCTAGTTGGTGTATTCACGGTTCAAGGTGCTGTAATTGTTTCGCACGCAACTATTTTGGGCAATATTTATAAGCACTCTATTACTTTAGCTGTATAAGCGTTTTGTTGATCTTTATAAATTATTTTTACTGATAAACTAATACAACATAACAATATATAGCAATTTTGCTTTATACAGTGGTGCGCATTTTACACTTATAGATAGAGTACCTCAACTGGTTGTAAGAACGTTCCGGAGTGCAATTTATACAACTTCAATTTTTATAACACTTGCTGTAAGAACATTCTTACAGTTTTTATAAAGGTATGAAATGCTGCTTGCGATAAATACCTATTATTATTTTTAATTCATTTCATGAAAGATCAAACAGCACATTATTAGAAACTTTTCAGACAGTTTCAATTGTATAGATACTTTACCTACACAGGAAATAAAAGATTAATCCCTGCCAAGGCCAACACAATTTTTTGAAAATAAAAGTCTGGCAAACTGTATTTACTAAATAGACTAGGATATTGTCCATAATTCACAGAATTGAAAAACGGGGACTGCGATTCTCGAGATTAATCAAATCAGTCAGTTAACTAACATTGGTTCAAGAGTAAGGCCCCGGGCTGCATCTAATTCGCATCCCATCCTATTGTCTAATTTCAATCACTTTAACGGGGTCCTAAATTCTACTTAGGTCCGCATTAAGCCTGTGCAGGAATATCTAATATGAACGATGACGCCATTTATCGTCGGGATGGATCTGGATATAGAACAAACCCTTCCAATTTCGATAACTCATTAGTCGGAATCGAACAGTGGTCTAAATAGGCATAAAATGTAAAAACAAATTAGGCTCCAGCTGAACAATTGCATATTGCTATATTATTTGTGGCCTTTATCAATATGCTTTACGCCCTGAAGAGGTAAAATGCCCATGACAGCAATGTCATGAGTGCTTTCTCCTTGTAGTTGGCGCCCAGATCTGTTAAATTTTAATAAAAGTGCTAGGTGTACATTTGACCCGTTGTATTTTGTTTTAAACCATTGCGTGCTGGTCAATTTCTGATTTCGTGGACGCAGTCTATAAATCATACTGGAATTAGGACTGACCGAACGTTTCTGCCAGAAGTTGTAGTTACCCATTTATCGAGATATATCATGACTGTCTATTCAGATTGGGTCTATCTAGATAAATAGTAGATAATATTATAATAAAAACTGCAATTACTTCTTAGAAATTCAACTAAATTCGTCTTGAAAAATAGTGAAAAATTGTGGTATTTATATTGAAAAGAACACGCAAATAAATGAAAAAAAAAAAATGTCAAGACTAATGTATCTTTCCATTTGCTACAGGTTGTAACATTTATCCCAACATTTAAAAAAAAATACTAAAAATTTTGTGAAATTTGTAACTATACATTTTATCGTTTTCTTAATACACGTATACATTATTTACAAACTCGTTAGCATAAGGTGACAATCTATTATTTTAATATATTTCTTACAATATTTTTAAATTCAACAACAATTTACATACTTTATTTGTACCACTTGTGTCAAATAGTTGCACAATTAGTTATAAATAAGGAAACAATATGATATAGAAATTCACAACAAATTGTTCTTGTCCCTATATTTACAACAATTTGTAGCGAATTTGTCTACAATTATTATTGTTGTAAAAATCACAATATTTTTTTTTCCGTGAACAATCACAAACAACAATATTTTTAAAACGCAATATTTTTTTCAAAAAATCCGTCAATTTTGTATCTTTTTGCTGTGCATTTTTTTAAATAATTTTTACTGTATAGGGTGGCCCCAAAAAAATGGGCTGATATCAACTTAATTTTTTAATTGGATACCTTATCTTCTATTCTTTTTTTTTGAATCTTTGTAACATTGTTTGTGTGTCATATACCTAAATCCAATTGTTTTTAAGATGTCGGACGAACGTAGTTAAAATGACCATTATTAAAGTAAAGCCGTGACGGCGAATATGTCTAAAATTTTTTAGTAGGCTTTCAATTTTTGACAGTAACGAAAATAAATAATCATGTGCTAATATTTCGTTAATGTTGTCAACTGAGCTTCTTAATTTAATATTTTAAAGTATCTGTCTGGATAGTGTTTGTGTTTTATTTTTATTTTAATAGTCCAGGCAAATTGTAATTTTTCTGGGAACTGAAAGCGTGCAAGCTGCAATTTTGCATGGATGAAGGGTACCACTAGGAGCTTACCCGCTTAACGTCGGCGCCATCTTTAATCAAAAGGTTAAATCGGTTTTTCGCTTGTAACTTCTATTATATTTTTGTACTAGAAAAAAAATTAAACAAGCATTTTGTGGGGGCAAATAATTCCTACAATACCATGCCTCTAAAAAATTCATTAACTTATTTGTTTATACTGAATTCCATTATTTAAACAAAATAAGCATACTTATATCAGTGTTTTTGTTAAACCAATTATTTTCGTAGTACACCGCGCCAAATGTTCAACAAACTTCGATGATCCTGCAGTCGCTCTGCGCAAGATTTGAAAAAAATTAGATTTTTCTCGTTTTTTCCCCTGTTTTCATTACACTAACGGGACTAACGCTATAAAATAAATGACAATAATTTTTCTGCTAACTAACTTACTTCATTTTTAATTATTATGACGTAATAAATGTAACCTTCATCTTCAGGAGACCAAAGTAGTGCTGCAGTTATTATTAGCAGTAGAGAGAAAACTGTTGGTGGAAAATGACGTTGATGGAGCTTTTTTTTAATTTAAAAATATTTTGACAAGATATTAATAATTGAATGTAATCAGCATGCTAAAATTGGAATTGAAAGTGGAATGTTATATTTAAATCAAAGTTTATGAAAAGACACTGTCAATCTGTGGTCGAATTTAAAAAGGGAAGATATTCGTTATTTGAAAATCATTCGTCAGGATATATAAAAAGGATCTTTTGGACATTCTAGATCTTGTTAGAGAAAGATTTTTGTTTGTGATTTGTTTTATGAGAAATTATAATGTTGAAATTTCATTTGTAAAATTAGTTATTGGAGACCTAAGGTCCCGTCACCTTGCGTTATGTTCGTCCCAATATGTAGGGAAAACAATAGAATTTGATTTAAAATAAAATTATTAAAAAAACAGATCTTATATTTTATATACCCTTAAAGATTAAAATAGGGAGACGAACACAGTTAAAATGAAAACGTGACAACGTGTTCAGTCATTTTATAGTCGACCGTTGACAGCTTGAGAACAAAATGGTTGACAATGTCAGTATAATTGCATTAACGAAAAAGGTATGAAAAGCTCAATCATCGTTCTTATAGTTACTAGTCAGTTAAATAAACATACATAAAACTTGAATATAACATAAAATATAAATAAAAGATATTATAATAAAAAATTTTTTCACAAGGTTGGGGGAATGGTCCTAAAAGACTTCCCTTTTATATTCTTTGGTGGTCTCCAGTGATCGTTAAAAGAAATATCGACATTTAAGTTGGGAGAAAAACAATCATTGTCAAGATACAGAATCCAGGAGTACGAGTAATCAGGCAGAAATTTAAAGGTTTAGTACAGAAAATAAATGTCAAACAAGCAACCCAAAAATCAAAATCAGTCGTCTCAAACTTCCCTTTTTTCGGGAATAGGTGCTTTAAAGATCAGTGTTGTCATCTATGGGACCATCATCGAGGTGTAAGAATAAAGTGTGGAAATAATTTGATTTAAAATACTAAAAGTAAAAGAATTTTTTTGTCGAAAATATTTTATGATGTTAAACGATTGATGACTTGGTTGGATGCCGAAAGGCAAGAGGTCATCGAAAATTTCGAACAGAACAGAACAGAATGATGGTTGACCAGAGAAGACTGTCACAGGTGGTTGTACATAACCTCTCAATTATATTTTTTTTGAGATTTCAGATTATTAAAGATTTACTGTTAATATCAAAATAATTGAAATTAGAACATAGAAATAGAGAAAAAGAGGTAAAATTGTTTGTTTAATTTTTAAAATTAAGAGCAATAAAAAAATGGGTAGAAGTATGCTGAACCTGATCATTAAGACAAACTAAATTTTTGTTATGTAACGCTTTGTTAATTTCAAGAATCTCCAACAGGTCAAGCCTGTTCCCCTTATCACAGATGTGTAGATATTCTACATTAGAATCAGGATTAAAATGGTGTTTGTTAATATGAACGTGTCTAGAAAAACTAGACTTGATTCTTGAGGGGGAAAGATTTTGATTTGTAGCTTTCTCTATTTCTTTACAGTGTTCCTTTATTCTAACTGATGTTAGATTTTAACTGTGTTCGTCTCCCTATTTTAATCTTTAAGGGTATATAAAATATAAGATCTGTTTTTTTTTTTAATAATTTTATTTTAAATAAAACTCTATTGTTTTCCCTACATAATGGGACGAACATAACGCAAGGTGACGGGACCTTAGGTCTCCAATAACTAATTTTACAAATGAAATTTCAACATTATGTAAGTACAGACATTATTAATAATTTTATTTCATTACTAATTACAAATTTCTCTCTTATTACAGAATTTCTCATAAAACAAATCACAAACAAAAATCTTTCTCTAACAAGATCTAGAATGTCCAAAAGATCCTTTTTATATATCCTGACGTATGATTTTCAAATAACGAATTTCTTCCCTTTTTAAATTCGACCACAGATTGACAGTGTCTTTTCATAAACTTTGATTTAAATATAACATTCCACTTTCAATTCCAATTTTAGCATGCTGATTACATTCAATTATTAATATCTTGTCAAAATATTTTTAAATTAAAAAAAAGCTCCATCAACGTCATTTTCCACCAACAGTTTTCTCTCTACTGCTAATAATAACTGCAGCACTACTTTGGTCTCCTGAAGATGAAGGTTACTACCTTTGAAACATGTAGAGACAATTTAATTTTAAAATTGAGCCTTTAATAGCTCACTATTAAATTAGTGGAGAAAGACTTTTTGACTTTTTTTCCCCTTTCCCTATATTTCAACTCCACTTCGAGAATGGACTATTTCTTTAAATTAAAATAAAGGATGTTATTGTACTGCAGGCATCCCGTATCGTATTTTCCATATCTTCTCATGGGGGATTTACATAAACGCGATATTTAATGTAGCCCCACAAAAAGAAATCTAAAGGTGTTAAGTTACATGATTGACGGGGCCACCCAATGAATCCATCCGTACCGATCCATTTTTGTGGGTAATGATTGTTTAAAAATGGATGGTAATGAGCAGGAGCTCCGTCTTGTTAAATCCACATTTGTTCCCTTTCAATGTTATCAACGTCTTTAAGAAGCTGTCGTAACTCATTTTGAAAAAAGTTTAAATATTTATGCCCGTTAAGTGTTTCGAGGAAAAAATCTGGACCAATAACTCGAAGATTTTTAATTCCACGCCATACATTAAGCGACCAATGGTTTTGATTTTGAATTTTAGGTAGGCCTCTTTAGCTTCATATATGAAGGTACAAAAGTTTACTTGTTGTTCAAAATTACGGTCTAGAAGTTCTTGGTGGAAGGAATGGTATTTGAATTTTCTTGTGGTGCGATTAGTGGTATATTGGGTTGTGTCACATAAGTTAGCTAAGTTCAACATGAGGTAAAATCTCAATTTCTTTTTCCTCATTGGTATCATTCCGGTATACTACTTTTCGTTTCTAATGTTCAACGCTACCATAACCATCAAGCCGTTCCATTAAGCATTGAAAATATTGTCTAGTTGGTATGCGTCCACTAGGATACTTCGCACAGTAAATCCTTACTGCCAAAGGACAATTTTTTTCCGCCTCGCCCAGTATCATGTCAATTAATTCATTTGTAGGAAAATCTATAACAATTTTATTTTTATAAGTACGTCACTTACGACAATAAATTAAACTGTTTTTACTTGCTTAATTAATATTACAACATTTAACAATGACTAAAATTTTGTTTTGTCATGGCCAACTTATTTTATAGCGTTAGTCCTCTTAGTGTAATAAAGAAAAGGGTAAAAATGAGAAAAATCAAAATAACTCACAAACTATTAAAAATAGGTATATGACATACCTAATAAAAGTTGAAGAGTTCTATGAAACCTATCAGAAAAAATAATAATATACGAAGTGTGCCACTTATAAATGTTTACATATTCCTACACGATTGGGCTTACCGCCACAAAACATTTGGGTTCCCTGCGCCACTGAAATTCTAGGTAACAGTTGACCAAACACTTTTGTTGTCCTAACAAATTTACTTTCGCGGGCCCAGACGCTCAAATATGTAACGATGTTAACCTGCTTGAGGCTATTTTACTAAAAATTATATAATTTTATAACTTTACGAGATTAATTTCTCCATTTACATAGTTGGGTGTGCAGCCACCACACACTGCCACAAATTTTGTCATGGTTCAGCAGAAACAGGACAAAAACAGTAAAAATACAGTATCCAAAGATAAACAGTGAAAAACAGTAAGAAACAGAGTGAGAAGTATACGCTTAAAGAATGGAAGGGATTTTGAATTAAAACCAGGCGAACGAGGCAGTCACATTTAGTTATTTATAATAATGGAATCGTCTAGTATCACAAGTAGTGAGTTAAACCAACATGTTAAGAAATTACACAAGTCCTTTTGTAAGAAGGTTAGTGAGCAACAGTATTTTGCTATGAATAGTAGACCACAATAGTGTAACTTCTATTAAGATCAAACCGAATATTTTCAACAAGGTGTAGAAGCATGTGTTCAATATTTTGAAACTTTCAACTTGACGGATCTGGTGTCAGGTTAGTTCAACAGACGTGTTTTTTTTTGCGAAACTAATAAGCTCAAAAGAGTATGTTACGGACCCTATAGTATTGGATGCTAGTCTAATGATTGATGAAGAACTTACAGAGGAGCCTATCAACATGTCGGTTTAATACACTAATTGTAATGTAGATAAAATTAAAAAAAAAAAACAAGATTTACCAAAATATTATGAAAGTGGTGTGGAGGCATGTGCGCATTATTTGGAAACTTCAAACATTATGGAGCTGGTGAACGAATTTCAAAACAATGAGTTTTATGAAGAACTACTGAGCTTAAGAGACTATATTACCGATCCAATCGTATTAAATATGATTGATAAAAAGAGGAAGAAATCTCTATTTAGGTAATAAATTGTAATAATAACTATAATTAAAAAAATAAAACAGTAATTAAAACTAATGTTCTTTTATTCATTAATAAGAAAAACGTAGCACACAAATAAACCACATTTGATAAGGCACAAACACAAGGCGACCTTGAATGATAAATACACTTTAGTGTTGATTTAAGCAAGGCTGGTTCTTCATCTATTTCAATAAGTGGTTTTGACGCATATTTTCTTAGAAACTCGGCCTTTTCTATTCCTTTAACATAAACAAATTGAACGTTTTCAGTAATTTTCTTAACTATCTCGTCCAATAATTTGGATAGGAGTAGATCATAGGTTCTAGTTTATACAATGATGGTTTTTCATTAACCAGTTCGCTTGCTTGTATCGTTTTTGGGAAAGTGAATTTAGTTCAAAAGGTTGTTTGAAAATATAGTGGCTTATCCTCTCTCCATCAAAAGTGGCTAATTCCTTAGGTATAAATTTATTATTGTTGTCTATAAACCCTTGCACATCCATAACAACTATTGAACACATATTAATTAATTTTTAAAACAGTACATTTTTTAAACATGGAAGACTTTTTAGAATGTTCTTCGATAACCTTTTTAAGAATGATTGACTTGTAAATAAAAGTGTGTAGTCGTTCAGAATACTCTTCTTCTAATGACATGTTCATAACTGCAGATTTTATAAGGATGTTATTATATTATTATAGATAGGCATAGGATATGACACATATTTTATTCTTAGGATTCTTCGTAGAATGCATATTTTTAAAAATATACAGGGTATTCTATTTAAAATAACAAAGTCGTGTGCACCTTCGGTGACAGTCGTCGCATAACGTATAAGGAAACACTTGTGGACACAATTGAAACTGTAGCAATTATTCTGAGAATAAAGATATTCGGGCGTAGAAGTAGTTTAAAGTATTATAAATAGCCCCAATATTAAGCGAAACGATAGAAAGCGAATTAAATTCTACAGATTGTGGTGTAAAAACCTATTTGATAGCTCATTGCATATGCGAGTGGAGGTAAGATAACAAGAAATATATTAATGTTGTGTGATTTGTAATAAGTTGTGAATTTTTTTTATGTTAATTTTTACGCTTAAGCAAAAAGTGATACCTTGAATTAAAGAGAAATGTTTTGGCCTTAAATTTCTAAAACATTTTAATGACTTCTCTACGTTTTTTTGCTATAACTTTAGTCTCGACTAGAACTAAAGGTCGGCATATTTAAGTTTTTATATAAAAAAGCATGCCTAATTGTATGGTTTGAGTCCCATAAAGTTATATCGAAATATTGGGTTGGTGAACGTAAATGACACCTCGCGGCCCGTCTATTAGTATTGTTGGCAGGAGAGATTTTGGGGTGGTCTATAAGTCAAATAAATTGATATTTAGTTCGACGAATCAAGCGCGGAATATTATCGGCATGAGCAAATAATACCTAGTCTTTCTTATTTAGGCAACATAAACAATTCGTTTGAGTAAACGTGGACTACTAATACTTTATTGAGTTCTTGGAATCATATTTTATGTCTAGACGATTTGGGATTAACGAGTATGCACTATAAACCTTTTTACCCAACTAATTGTTTCATTTTTATCGTGGAGTAAAAAGCCCGGTGTCTTGAAAAATTAATTAAAATATTTGCTTCGCTAATAAACTTTTTAGTGAATTTTAATTTAAGAGAATAAAAACTTTTACATTTTTTTAAGAAAGAAAATCTCTTAGCATTCTTTGATTAATGGTTGCGATTCGTTGATCCGAAAACTAATTAAAAAGGTTCCAGAGTTTAATTTATTTTTTCCACGTTTTACTATGCCATCATTTTGCTTTGTTAGTTCGAGGGCCTTGTTTACGTTGAAAAATAATCAAGTACAAGAAAAAAACTTTGGTCTTTTATAAACAAGCTGTAAATCATAGTCTAAAAGGTAAAAAAGGTACTTAATCTTTTCCGGTATGATTCACATTTATTCATTCCATTCCAAAAATATATTTTATTAATAAAGGATGAGTGGAAATAATCATTGATATATCTGATGAACAAAAAAGCCTCTAGTATGAACTGACGTGTAAAAAAACGGTGCCATCTCAACATTTGATAAAATAGAGGGAATTAAAGAGCATCTTGAAATTATACATTTTCACCCCTTTTATAGTCAATGAGGCGGAAAAATTATTCATTTCTAAACCCTTAGAAACTGATCCGATTTTGATAATTTTTTTTAAGTGGTTGATATTTTTTTAGTAATTGAAAAATTTTGCGGGATTTAGATTTTTTATTGATTATCACTAATGTAATAATGCAACGCTGTTTGAGAAATATCCTTTAATAGAAATTGGATCCATAATAAAATCCTATTTTTCTACGACGTAAAATAGTATGCTCTTTTAAATAAAAATTCAACTAGTTTCTGTACGCATTTTAAAACCGGCAAAACTAACAATGAAATTCACCTCTTATAGTTTCTATCTTAAAAATATTCTTATCTTAAAGCGCCGCAAAGACGATCTAAAAGTCTCAACACACGCAGTTAAAAGCGGTATAGCTGACAAAGGAAACCACTTATTATAATTTCGGTTTCAAAAATTATTTATCTTTCGAATTACCACAAAAAGGGTACAGGATTCGAAAACATGTCTATTTATAGCTTAAGAGTCATTGTTGTAGGTTACAATATGTAAATTAAAATTCTTTGAAAAGCGCCGAATCGTGATAATAAAAATTATAGTATATCTAATATTTCTACTAATTTCCAATTATTACGTAAAAATAATAGCCGCTATTGTCATGGCAACGGATTAATAGACTGGAGCCTAATTGGTTTACCACCGACAACGTCGAAGAGTGTAGGTGGGCCACTTCAATAGAACGGGGATTCTCTCATCACCTCTCTAGAAGTTAAGTACGGTTCTTCTGCCGTTTTGATGGAAAAATAATCTCGCAATACAAAAATGTGTTTTTGAATTGTCATATTATTGTCTCACAATATTTTAATCAAAAAAGTAGATTTCATTTTCTGTCAGTTTATTGTAGCTCTCGTTCTAACATAGATACGTGTTGTTCATTAGGATGTATATAAATCCCATAGATCGCAAAAATGTAGTGTGTTTTCACGTTAACATATTTCTTACTCATTAAGTGCAGTAGACTCTTAAGTTGAAAGTTTGTAAAGTTTTATGTGTGTTCTGTCTGTTAAAGTGAAGTAAACAGATGTTACGTATTTATAATACTTGAATCTATGCACATATGAACGAACCAGCCTGGCGAATAGTAAATTACGACAACAAGCTAGAAAACCCTTTTCTGTTCAAACGAAATTAAATGTGGTTCTAATGAAGTGGTTTCTTTTTTTTTTGCTTGCCACTGTTAATAGGGTGCACTTCTAAGCACTAATCTATATTGCCCTATAGAGCTAAAATAATGTAATTTTTTAACAAAGACAAGACCAATAAAATCCTAGACTTAATATTTTAAAATAAAACCTATTCTAGCAAAGTTATCGTATAATATAGGAGCTAAAATCCTCTAGCATTCCTAGGGGAAGTTTATTACACCCGATTGTGGTAGCGAAATTGTCGGAAGAGACTAAGGTCTTTCGAAGCTCATTATTTTCGTGAACGGAAAAGATACTGTTCGAGTTTTACGCCTAATTAAAAGACACTGCGGCGTCTTTGTATGGAAAAAGAAGAGTCGTCGAGTCATATTTCGATAATGCAATGGCGTCTAATAATATGTGATTTAAGGATATTTGGTAATTTAAAGAGATTACTAACACTAAATTAAGATGCAAAATTTTGTAAGGATATTAAATTATACCGACATATACAGTGTGTCCGTTTAAGTTCTGTACATATGGGAAACTTTTTTAATATTAATTTTACGAAAAAAAGTTACTGTTTATAAAAAGTTCTGCTTACCGAAAAATAATATCAGACTATTCAAACTTGACATAGTATTTTTGTAAATTCCGCACCACACAGTTGTTTTAAATGAGTACTAATCACGTGTCTGTATAGTTTTTTTTACCTCATTTTGAGATGTTGTTGACCTTTTTCGCAATGATTTTTTAGGATCTTCTACTACAGACAACATTACTTGGTTCACAGTTTCAATATTTTGCAACCCCTGCTCTACGTTTCTTATTGTAGTTATTTTCCACACTTCTAAAGGTCTTGAATTTAGTCACTATGTTCCCTACTGTTGTAAAAGAAATAATTTTATCAGGATATCTGTAGTTAAAAATTTCGGCAGTTCCCCGATACGTTTTGTAATTTTCACCAACAATTAAAATTATTTCAATTTTATCTTGCGTACTCCATTTCAACGGCATATTTATCTAATTCAATATTCAAACTGATGTTTCAGACAAATAACATAGCTGACAGTTAAAATTCAAATTCAGGTGAGAAATGGTGGCAAGATAATGTACAGGGTTGTTCCTTATATTTTGACAGCGTGTGGCGACTTTATGAAAAGAGATAGAATGTAAGTTTAAATGTAAAAGTTGTAAAGCTTCACTTATATCGCAAGAATTTGTTAACTACAAAAACAAATAAAAATCGCAAAGCTGTCAAACACTCACAACTTCGGTTTTTTAAATTGAACACCGTGTATATTATTTTTTAGAATGAAGGAACTTTTTTCTCTGATTTCAAAAATATATAAGTTGTTGATATTTGTATAAGCCGTTTTCGAGATATTTAGGTTTGAAATTGATTTAAATCTATTTTCTTTTTAAGTCAAAACCTATAAGATTCAATTTATTTTAATAATATTTTACAAATGTTCAATGTGTGCGCCGATATTAATTATACATTTTCTATTGTCCCCGTATATTTTTTCAACGGTGTGAACGATAAACTCAGGATGCTCGTTGTTGACAATGTTTATGCAGTCTTCTATTTTGATTTTTAAATCGTTCAAAGTAGCACTCTGCTCTTTATAAACTTGCTCCTTTATAAAACCCTATAAAAACGAATCCAAAGGTGTAAGGTCCGGGCTGTTGGCAGGCCAACTTATTGGTCCATATCTTCCAATCCATGAATTAAATTTATTATTTAAATAATTTGTAACTGGAGCTACGTTATGAGGTGGAGCCCCGTCTTGATGCCATACTAAATTTCCGTATTCTGCTAGTGGTATATGGTCCAAAAGATTTTCAATATTGTTTTCTAGGAAAAAAATATATCTCGCGCCTGTTAAGGATCCTTCATAGGAAATAGGACCAATTATTTTATTTTTAAGAATCCCACACCAAACATTTGTAGTTCTGCGTCCTTGAAACTGAACTTCTGAATACCCATGAGGATTTTCAGTGCTCCATATATGGGTGTTTCGGCGATTATAAATTCCTGCAGTACTAAAAGAAGCTTCATCACTCCATAAAATCTTCTCAAAATAGTGATTATCCTCATTATATATATTTACCATTTGTCTGCAATATGCTACCCTTTGAATTTTTTGATTTTCTGTAAGTTTCTGCACCGGCATTATTTTATATGGGTGGTAATTATATTTATGGAGAATTGTTAAAACCTTTTTCCTATCTTGTCCCAAATATTTACTAGCATTCACTGTCGATTGTCTTGGGTTTTCTAAAGAGGAAACATATTAGTTTGTTATTATGTTATTATGCTCTTGCACATAATATTTTACCTTGAAAATACAACAGTATTTGTAATTCATCATCTTCATTACTGGCGACCATACGTTTTTTTCTTTGAAGAGTTTTCCGTTCTCTAAAACATTTTTCAACATAATATAACGTGCCCCGACATGGAACTGGCATTCCAGGATGTAAACGAATATATTCTTCTTGCGCTGCGACAACATTATTATAATTTTTATAAAAAAGCCGGACAATTTCAAATTTTTCAGCTTCGCTATATCCCATTTTGGTAACATAAACGCGGCAGATACGCAACAATACGAAGTTATGTCGCGTTTGTGTCACTGTCACCCAAATAATTATAATTGACATACTAGCTTTTGACTTATATTTAAAGTGAAAATATATTTAAATCAATTAATTTCATACCTAAATATCTCGAAAACGGCTTATACAAATATCAACAACTTATATATTTTTGAAATCAGAGAAAAAAGTTCCTTCATTTTAAAAAATAATATACACGGTGTTCAATTTAAAAAAACCGAAGTTGTGAGTGTTTGACAGCTTTGCGATTTTTATTTGTTTTTGTAGTTAACAAATTCTTGCGATATAAGTGAAGCTTTATAACTTTTACATTTAAACTTTTCTATCTCTTTTCATAAAGTCGCCACACGCTGTCAAAATATAAGGAACAACCCTGTACATGCCATTAAGAATTAAAATTTTAATTTTTAAGTTTATTTTCAATAATAGTAGTAGAAACAGATATAATTTTTAACGCCAATCAACATTTTCTTATTCCATTTTGCTCTAAAATTAAAATCAAGGGTACTTTTCTCGTAGGTCAATTTCGATTTTTTTACTTTTTGATCATCCTGTACATCCTATCTTAAGTTTGAATAGTCTAATATTATTGTTTCAGTAAGCAAGCAGAACATTTTATAAAGAGTTATTTTTTTTCGTATAATTAATATTAAAAAAGTTTCCCATATGTACAGAACTTAAGCGGACACACTGTAGAGTAGAGTAAAATTTTATAGTTTGATCCTAAAGTAAAAGTCGAAAGGCATAAATTAAGCAGACAATTCAAGTAGACCGGTGCAACAGGTACACGTTATCAAACGAGGTCTGAAAGAATGCATCAACTTAAGAATTTTCATAATGCTACTGAATAAAATGTAATTGTGCTGAATAACCAATTAATTTTTTTTAACGCGACTTTTAATAAGGTTTATTATACATGATTGTTAAGAAACCAGGGCGAATTTCGCTTAGTAAACAGCCAATAAATTTTGTTGTCCCGTGAGGAAATCAAATCTACCAGGGTCTGGTAAAGAGCAGCGATTTAGCTTATCCAACGTAATATAATTTATTGCTTGAGAAATTAAATTTATACTGGGAACTAATCATTTGGGGTTCCTTGTTAAAATAAGAATGTTAGGATGATAATAGTTTTTGTGGTGAAACGCAAACCTTCCCAGAAAATCCTTTTAAGGAGCTCAACAAGCGGCGCGTGCATGAAACAAACGATTAACAGCAGTCTATTTTTTAGCAAGCAATGCAATTTGAAAATACTGTTGCTGCATACTTACGTCGAAATCTTTGTAAAAAATTTACTTCTGCTATTCCAGGCTATTACCTTAATGGAACTCAAGCGATTACGTTCCTTTTACCGCACATTAGGGTCAAAGAAACGTAGATAGGTGATGTGAATATGTGGTAGAATGATGCAGACTGTCATGGTTTTTCAGAGATGTATTTTTTGCCGTTTTCCTCGAAAAAAGGACTGTAAGGAAGTTAAATTTAATGTTAACGATATAAATCGAAATGTGTTTCTTGTAGTCTATGTTGTTAAACATTGGAAGTATTATACTTATATAAAAACACCCACAAATGAAAATTTGTAGACCAAAATATCGAAACACAAATCTGCGGATAACAAATAAATGATTGAGGAACATAATATTATGATCGAATGGGCAAATAATCGAATGGACATTTTATCGGATAACTAATATTATTATGTGAAATAATAAATAGAAAATTATATGAGGTATGACAAATAATGTTCATTATCATAAAATAGTAAATAATAAAATGTGCAAATATTTATGAACAGCAAGTGGATAATTAAGACCTAAGATTTACATGTTTAGGAAGAATGAATGCATAATTAAGATAATTAAAAGTAGGTAGGAAATATATGTAAACCACGTAATTAATGAAAAGTATATATTTTATTTGATTCACGAAAGAGTTTATTTTCAGTCTACAGAAACATTATTGTGCGATACTTGTAATGTACGGAGTGACTTAAATCATATAAGTCTTCAATGTACAAAGTATCAGCAATCTCGCCATCATATCTTTTCATCATTAATAAGTACCAACAATGTCCAATCTCCCCTCAAATTTCTGAATTTATTAAGATGCAAATCAAATATTTACACCTGCATTATGAACTTCTTACATCACAATTACCTAAAATTATAGAATTTTATAAGTTCCAAAAATCCAAAAATGTATTTCTTGTCTATGTGGTTCACCTGTTCTTGTGATCTTTCAAAGTCTGCCTGATAGATCCCTGGGCGTGAAGAGTGTGTCCGCGTTAATTTGTGTTTTTTTTTTTTAAATTACTATATTAATATTTATATACTTATAGTCCGTTTTGTTGCCGTTGATAGCTCGATACCCTCATTAAAGATTCAAAATAAGGCTCGGGTGGCTTAAAATATTTTACCTATAAAATGGTCTTTTTACGTACATCTAGCATAAGGATGAAGAAATTTTGACCTATTCCACCCGGTAACAGATAAAGTAACAATAGAGCCATAAAATTAAATGAAAGGATAATGATTAAAACGGCCCACCATGGTCGGAGAGTTGGGTTTTAATATCATCTAACCGCTTATTATTTTATTTAAATATAATAGATTTTATGATTTTATGAATTTTGGTAAATTATAACCATTGATTGATTTATTCTAGAATAAATACAATGTTTTACAAGAAAATTAATTTATTTACAGATCAAAAAATATTGACAATTTTAATAATTATAACTCGATAAAATCGTCCTCAGAAAAATCTGAAGAGTCATCATGTCCTACGCTTATTACTAAAGGCTCAATTTCCATAGTTGTGTCAATTACGTTGTCAAGTTCCCACATTTTTTGTTCCTCTACTATAACATGTTTTATAACGTTTTGCCAATTTTCTGATGACACATTTGCTAAAGAATTAAGCAAGAGTTGTCGCACTTCTTGCGTTTTAAAAGTTTTGTTATTTCTAGCAACATATTCTTTTACTTGAGCCCATATTAATTCCATAGGATTTAGCTCACAATGATAAGGTGGTAAACGGAGCACTATAATACCTCGATCTCTTGCCATCTCGTCAATAACATACTTTTTATACTGCGATTTATGTAGCCTAACAATACCCAAAAGTTCTTTTTTTACCATGGTGTTATCGTAACTCAATTCCTTCCGTTGTAACCAGTTTACGATTTCCGCATTTTTCCATGAAGTTGTGGGAAGATTCTCTTTTAGCCTAGAGTGATAGCTGGCATTATCCATCACTATTACAGAATTAGCGGGAATGTATTCTATCATTTGCTTAAAATATTCCTCGAAAACATCAGCAGTCATTTGTTCATGGTAGTCTTTTGTAGAATTCGACTGAAATTCTAATAATCCTTGATCCAAAAAGCCATTTGAACTTCCTATATGAGTTATAATAAGTCTGCGTCCCTTTCCAGATGGTGGTCTAAGTCCTGTTGACCAGCCTTCCATGACAGCTTGTCGAGAACTTAGGACATTTTCATCTTGCCAGACTTTAGATACGGTGTGCCCTTCGTTTAGCCAAATTTCATCCAAATGAAAATGTTTTTGCCTTCGCTGCGGTATTTTCGGATGAACCTTAAGTATTGACGTCTTCAGCAAATAATATCTGCTCTATCAATAAGAAAAGATTTTCTGTTTTGCTTCTCCCAACGAAAGTTCATATCATGAAGTATTTTCCATAGTTTCGTTCGTGATAGCTGTGGTAAGTCCTCGTCATAGTTAATGGCTTGTAAAATTTTGTCTATAGTTGGTATTTCCTCGGCAAAATAAAAACTATGTACTTTTCTTCTAATACCATTTTTAATGAAATCGTCAATTTTTTGTCTCACTGAGGTTCTTGGATTTTCTTTCACGCAAGAACCTATATATAGTAGCCTCTCCAACTCCTACCATATTGGCACACTCTGCAATGATGCTACGAACATCACTTGCAGGTTTCTGGTGCACTAGAGCATCATGCACGTTTAATATTAATGTCTTTTCTCGGAGAGAATATGCACTCTTGTTAATTTGACGAAGACACGTTGGCAAAAAACTTGAAGCCATTGTCACAAGTATAGGAAATAATTCAACTTTGGGATAATTTAGTATCTAAATACACTAAAATCATAGTTTGACAAACGCACATCAAATGGCGTAATAATATCCTAAAGCAGGCAAAAATAGGTAAATTTAATTACTAATTACTCCTGTTGTACCTACTTTAACCCTAATATTCCTAATGTATATTTAACAATGGACAGAGGCCAATTTTCTTAATAAATAAGGCATAGTAGGTAATTACTATTATAATAATAATATACTAATTACCAACGCCTATGGTTTACGGTTGTTTTATGGCTTCAACCCTCGATATGAGCTATCAACTGCAACGAAACGGACTTTAAGGCAACTTTAACCTTAGTCTTTAGGTGACGACTGGCTAAATGGCTGATTAGTCAATAATGCTGCTGATTATGCCAATAAATTAAAAAAAAAAGAGATACATAATTTCGGCAGTATCATCAAATATAGACAAACTTACGGCAATAACTTTACCCCCCGTGGACAACTCAAGGGAATTGTTGGGTGGGAGAAACCAAGAAAAAATATGAGCCAACAATATACACAAACACAAATTGATGGTCAAAGGGAAACTCTTTCGGTTTTGGTATGTTTATATAGATGGCATTTTCAAACAACTTCTTTTCCAACACGTTTTCACGTATTTTTAATAATTTAACATATATTTACCGTTGATTCATGCACTGCTTCCAAATAAGACCAACCTCAGATACACTTCTAAATAACAATGGATGTTATTCATTTATGAATAAATATTATCTATATTAAACAATTACCTATTCGATTATTATTGGTTTATTTGATCATAATATTATATTCTTTCATCATTTGTTTTTCGATGTTTTCTCTTTCGATATTTTGTACAAGATCCACTTACATTATTAGTTGTTGTTATCCATGGAGTTAACCCAATGGTTTGTAAATATTTATTGTTATAAAATTGAGTAATCTTTACGAAAGAAGATAATAATATGTCAGGTTATTTCCGAGTTAGTGATATCATCTGCGGGTTATTTGCAAGTTAGTATGCGCTGCGGATAAGGTGAGGTTTACCTGCGAGTGGAGTTATAGCGGCTATGAATATAATATGGCATATACTTAATTCAAAAGAAAAACTGACGCACGTCATACCCTTCGAGTGACGTCAGTTATCGACAGTGTTGCCATCTTGTAACCAAAATATCCGAGTGACGGAATTACACATTTTATTTTTTCATAAAAACGACATAAAAAAATTTCCACAGTTTACTGCATAATACATACCTTTTACCATCAACTTAAGTAGATCTAACACTTCTTTTATTTTTATCTTGACAAGATCGAACAATGGTACCATTCTGAAAAATCAATGTTTCATCCAAGAAAACGAATTGGTACAAGAATGCTTCTTTTTCTGTCACATATTTCAAAAATACCAGTCGTTTGAAAGCTACATGGGAAAGTTGCATAAGCCTTCGCCTCGGTTCATCTTGTTTTCGTCGGAAGCCTATTTCCTTCTTAAAGAGTTAAGGCGAAGTCTGTCTTTTAATTTCTTACCTAAAGTTGTCAAAGTTACATGATGTTTTAAAAAAGTTACAGCTTATGAATATCCGATGTAAAATATTATAATTTTTAAATAATACAACTTACTTGTTTCTTACATTCCATAAATAGTGTCACGGATAGAACTTATATCTAATCTTCACACATTTACAACTCTCCTTGAATTAGAACGTTGGTTTTAAGGTGATTATAATTATTTATTTTCCTTAACTGTTGTTGAAATTGCGTTTACAGGGGAGGTATTCAAATTTAGGGCAGCTCTTTGCACCGACTATTTCAATGCTTCGGCATTTTTCACGAATAGTAAACAACATAATCGACAGAGATATAAATGTGCACTTTTGTTTCTCTTAATAAAACAGTTTGTTAATGCTATTGATCAGAAGACTCGGAGTTTTTGTTTCAAAATAGACGTTCAACACGTAACCACAGAACAATTATTAAGGTTAGTTTTGCATGAAACGTCAAACCAAGTCAACGAACGAGCTCGCGCCACCGCACGGTTTAAAGTTATGTTGCCAACTATCGGCCAATAAAATTCGAATTATACTAATTTTTACAAGCTTAAATAAACAAAATATTTGCTATAAGTGGGTTTGTATCAAATAATATTTAATACCTTTTGCCCAAATTTAATTTACTCGTGTTTTCTTACGGATTCACAATTATCAGCTGATTGATGATGTGCATCGGTTTTTGTTTTGCATCAACTGTACATACAAATTTTCTTTGAGCATAACGTTTTCTGTCGACTAGAATATTTGCAAAATGGATTTAAATGATTTTAACGACATCTTTGAAGACATATTAAGCGACAAGAATTTGCATTCTTATAGCTAAAAATTTCTAACTATAGGCCTATTAGTCTAATAAATAATTTTGAAAAAAGTGTTTAATTAGCCGTCTGGTTGATTTCTTAAACCAAAACAATATCTTACACGAATAACAGTTTGGTTCTCGAACTGGAAGAGCCACAACTGATGCAATGTACAGTGTTATTAACAACATAACTGAGGGTATAAACCGAAACAAAAGATGTATTGTAATATTCTTATAGTCCTGTTACTTAATGTGAGTGAGGTGTAGTCCAATTTTTATTATTTAATTATGTTTATTGTCAGGGATCCCGAGATCGGGAAGGTAGAGGCACTGGTAATTTACCTGCCTGTACCTCACTGTTTCAAAAGTTTGAAACCCTCGGGAAAAGGTAAAAGTTTAATAATTACTCACATTGGTAGCAAAAATGGATTTGTCGATGGCGGCTTACTATTACACTTAAGTTAAAATGGACTGGAGACTGCCATAAAGACATGAACGATGATGTCCTTGAAGAATACTTCCAGTAAATGCTAGATCTTCTTCCTCCTGGTCTGCTATAGTCATGGAAAATGCCAGCTGCCACTCATACAAGAAAATCCGAAAAGAATTTTTGTTGAGAAAAAAATTACATCCTTTATTGGCTTACTGTAAATAAGGAGTCATTTTATAAAGATATGCTGAAAAGGAGCTACTGGAGATTGTAAAGTTGTATAAACCCCTTTGTACCAAATTTGTTGTCTACAAAATCGCTTCAAAACGGAGTATAACGGTACTTTGCCTTCCGCCATATCACTGTGAATTAAATAGATTTGAGAATTGGTGTAGGCGCAAGTAAAAGGGTTTGCAGCAAGGCATTACACCACTTTTAAAAAGAGGGATGTTGGAAACCTCTTGCAAGGGGGAATAAAGACAGTACATTTTGTTGACGTCTTGGCTAAACTTGGCAAATACTGTTGGATTGAAAAACAGTTAATTTTTTCTATTTATCCGTAAAGGTCCAAACAAGCCTAGGCACTTTAAAGAATAAATAAATAATAAATATTAATTAGAAGTAAGATTAAATAAATAAGAGCTCAGAGTAAAAGCCGAAGTTAACCAATTTCATTTTCATCAGTTTCTATTTTTTTATTACTAGAAAAGTTTCTTTGGTGTAACTATTCGATTAGAAAATATATTTTTCACAAGTTCGGTATTTTTCAGGACTGAGAGAATCTGCGTCCTAGTTTTGTGCTGCTAATTAAAAAATGCTGATCTCGTCTCCCCGAAAAAACAACAACAAGACGCTGGAAGATTTCTGAGAATATTTACGGGCTAAAATGAGACATCTTAGTAATATCGAGCAGGTTAATTGTTAGTAGAACTAAGAGTTTTCTCTATTTAGGTTTTATATGACTACTTTATGAAATGCAAAAAAGTTGAACAATGCTTCACTTTATAATACTATTACGGGATGTAATAAAATTTCTAAGGTGACATAACGATACTTCAATTGCTGTGGGCTTGGAGAAACATCAAAACACGTGAAAGTTTGTAAAAGAAAAAATGTATGCGAAATTAATAAAAGTTTAAAAAATTAAAGTAACATTACTAACTAATTACGTTAATGCTTTTAATCACCCAACTCGAGCCTTTATCAGAGAATGCCAAATTCACACTTGTTTTTTTGTGTTTTTTTCATTTCTGTCCTTTTAAATTAGTAAAGTTGCCTTCTCCTTTAGTGAAATTAGGTTGACTGAAAGGAATACACAAAAACCGCTCCCAACGCAATTTATCTTTAGCACCCATTTTAAATTGCCTGAAAATAATTTCAAGACCGGCTGGAATATTAATTTATTTCGTTATGCGATTTCGGTTTGCATTCTCCGGTTGCTAAAAAAGTTGTTTTTGTTAAACCATTCTCCTGTCATACACAACGTGTATTGCCAAAAAGATGTATTGTGAAAAAGGGAAAAAAGTTTTTTCATTTCAAAAACGTCACAACATGGGTTAGTTTTGGTATTTAAACATTTCTTGGTTGGATATCGACCCTAAAATTTAATTAAATCTGCTTTAATAAACACAAACCACAAAAATTACAACGAATTTTTTTGTTAAGGAAATTTTAAACCTTGTCGATTTCTTCGTCTTGCTACCTTTTCGCAAATTTTGGCGAATTCTCTAGATTTGCCACAAAATTACAGATCATTCTCGGGTATGATTTATTTAAGCTGTAAGAAAGGCATTAAATAAGACAAATGGCTTTTAAGTTTGGCTAAAGGTTTCGAGGGCCCTGCCTCTTCCGATGTCAGAAGCACAAGACAAAAGGTGTAAAATATGCTTGTTTTAATCGAAATAATCCCAGATTTAAGGTGTAAATTTTACAGCATTGACGCAGTGCTTAAGGAATTGTACCTACTAATAATTTACTAGTTTTTTTTTTGTATCTAAACCCTAATGTTTTATGTTATAACAATATCGGCACAAGCAACTAATGTGCAATTTGGTTCTAATCTAATTTGCTAATGTTAATTTTTAATCTCGAGGGTTACTATTGCAACGCAACCAATTACTTAGGCTGTTAGTTACTACACTAACGTTTATCATGTACACTATCAGCTACACTTCTACTGGCACTTAAAATGAATCAAAATATTCTACTGTCTTTAGTAATCTCAATGTTCCAGTGTTGTTTTGAATCTGGGTCGCCTCGAGGTTCATTTTACTGGCTGATTCTATATAATTGAAATATAAATTTCTTAATCGTTTTGTAAGCAGCTTATATTTCTAGGTCTCGATGGAAGTCAGGTTGGTTCTGTTCCTAGGATACCAATAGAAACCAACAGCTATATCATAACTTAATATACGTAGATTTGAATTGCTTGTATATTATAACATTCTTTATTATGTGTCAGCAGTTTCTTCTAATTAGCTAGTACATTTTTCCATATCTGTTGCTCAATTATTTACATCTTTTCCTCTTAGTAGTATTTGGTTGTTGTTTAGATGAACGCTAAAACAGAATATTTAAATACTCAATAGAATAATTAAGTTTAGAAGCAGTAAATATTAAGACATGCGTCATTGCAGACGACATTGTGTCTGTAGCAAAGAATGAAAAAGTACTGGAACGGGAAATCAACTTAAAAATTATAATGTTTTTTTAGGAAATAAAGGCAAATTAGTTCAAGAATTCAAATACGCGGCCATGGTAAAAAATAATAGAGGTAGTTACGTAGCATAAGTTTTAAATAGGGAATTGAATTTAAGCTGCCAAAAGAACTTATCACGCAAAAAGAAGAACGTTACAAATAACTCGAATATGACAGAACATAAAAAAATCAACTTAGTACCAATACTGACATAAAATATGGGGCTGAAAATTTTGTGATAAATGAAGGCAAAAGAAAACCCTTCAAGTTGTATAAATGAATTATTTGAGAAACGTGCCCGGTATAGAAGAACAGAAAAAGTTAGTAAAAAAGTAATTAGAGAAAAGCTTAAAGGTGAATCATTATGATGATATGATGATGATAATGCTGATCATGATAATGTGTGGTTGTTTTGTTTATTTTTAGTTTTAACTTTATTTTTAGGGTGTTTTATTTGGCTTCCTGATTAAAGAAATAACGAAGCATATAGCCTTAGTTTTTTGAATAATTGAGTAAAATTATCTTGAGTCCGTAAATTCAAGCTATCTGCTTTTTTTGATTAAATTAAATTAAACAAGAATTTAAAGAGTATGAACAGTAGTTTTTTTGAATTAAACCGTTAAAACAGAAACAACATGAACAGGGACTTAAAATGCATAGGACATTTAATTAAGATAGACCACACCGAATGTTCAAAATGTGTGTCGTTATTGGCAAGAAAATAACAATGTCTATTCAAAGAATCCGTCCATGGTTCACAAAGAGACCTCAATTTAGTATTGTAGAGTTACTGAAAAAAACAAAGTCACGGTCTCAAGGCATTTATAGTTGTTCCCTTCAGTTTTCTCTTCCGGAAGTTTAATATGGTACGAAAGTTTATATTTATTGACAAATTTATAATATAGTTTGTTAATTTAAATAGATGGTAAAATAAAAAATATAATTTTACACTTTCCACAGATTTTTATTTTGACTCGACATATGTTTCGCAACACAGTTGCTTCTTCAAAAGAGTACTATTAAATGGTATTTTAACAAGTGTATACTTAGGTGTAAAATTTTTATTGCAGGTAATTTTTAAAATTGCTTTTAATTTAATAGTACTCTTTTGAAGAAGCAACTGTGTTGCGAAACATATGTCGAGTCAAAATAAAAATCTGTGGAAAGTGTAAAATTATATTTTTTATTTTACCATCTATTTAAATTAACAATGGATTTCCACCAAGTAAAAGCCGAATCAATTCAATTATATAGTTTGTTTATTAAGTTAAGAGAGAAACCATTGTTCTTCGCCAATTGTTTAATTACATCTAGCTCAGTCAGGAATGCTTCTTTAGATAGGGATCCCTATCGCACCATATTAAACTTCTGGAAGAGAAAACTAAAGGGAACAACTATAAATGCCTAACCTCCTTCGGAGAAATTTCAGTTCAGCTGGGAAAGTTTTTTAAAACATCTGGCTTATCCATTACTTACAAGACAGTAAATACATTAAGCAAACAGTTAATTAATGTCAAGGATAGAATTAATACCTTGTCAAAATCGGGGGTTTATTCTTTAAGGTGCGAAGACTGCAATGCAGAATATGTTGGACAATCGGGGAGGAAAATCTCTACCTGGGTGCGGGAACACTTAAACATTGTCAAAAAATTCGAAACCACTGATATTGTAGAAACCAACTCTGCCTTCGCTACCCACCTACTAAGCACAAAACCCTCTTTCTCCCAAGAGGGCATTATCGTTCTACATGAGCGCTCGAAGGTTAAAGAACTCGATTTGTGGGAAAAGTTAGAAATAACAAAAGCCAAAAAGAGCCCTATTCTAAACTGTGTGAATGATGTTTTCAATTTTGAGCCTGGTTTAATTTTTAATAACTTGAGAAACGACCTAGATTTATAAGTTTTAATTTGTGTTTGTAAATGACTCCGTGGTGTAGCGGTCAAACACACGACTGTGACTCTCGGGGCACTGGGTTCAAATTTGGATTCTATGAAAAGTTTTTTATGAAAAATTTTTTGTTGCTTTTTTCTTTTTAAATTGTTGTACTCTCCTAACCTTAGTTTTAGTGTTGTTTTTAATGTGTTGTAAAGATGTCGAGTCTAGGTTTTTATATATTTTAATTATAATACTTTATGTGGACCACAGTAATAAGGTAAAATTTGATTTCTTTTACACATTTTCTAAACAGGTGTATATTAGGTAATATCTTTGTAGGTCTGATGATGCCCGATTAGGGTGAAACGCGTAACCAATACAAAAATTAGAACTTGAGACCGTGACTTTGTTTTTTTCAGTTACTCTACAATATTAAAGTCCATTTTGAAATTTTTCGTGAACTTTGAGGAACATTTGTGCGATAATGCGTCTGCATTCCAGTGTTATTTTATTTGTGAGGTCTTCAGTATTCTCAGGCGCGGTTCTAAAAGCTTGAGTTTTCAAGTGTGGTTCCAAAGAAGAAAACCAAACAGAGTCAAATCGGGAGATTTTACTGCCTACTTTTGTATTGCACTCGTCTGCCAATTCATTTGCCATAGAACCGTTGATTAAGCCACGCTTTAACTGATAATGCATAGTGGGGAGGAGCTCCATCTTACTTCAAGTCCAAGTTTTCTTTATTGAGTTCCAGGACGCCATATTCATCCACTTGATTTTTCAGAAATTGTACATTAAGAGGTTTTTCAATATACTCAAATAGAATGGAGTAGGTAAATGTTCTAGAATGATTTCGTCTCCAAAAATGCCTCCCCAAACGGCCTAAAATGTATGCTACAAAAACTGAATACAAATAGGAGAGGAATACCAAGAACTTTACTCAACAATAGCGTTACAAAAATACTGAAATGAAGAGGAAAGTCATGAAAAGACTAGCCGTAGACCAGAAGAAGTAGCCAAACATTGTAGACGAATGAGAAGAAGAAACCTTGACATCTACGGTATCCGCGAAAAACTAAAATATTTTAACACTCCAGGAAGCGGAGGGCAAAGAGAGACTGGATGCGGGTTAATGCATTAGGTTAAGTTTGGTTACCAGGAAGCGGATTGGCAGCAAAGAGGAGCAATTGTGTGCGTAAATATCCCGAAGCAGTCGTCCTCTTCCTGGTTGGACTCTCTCGGAAAAGGCGGATTGGAAGCAGAGGTGGATTGGATGCGGGTTAATGTCTGTATAACCAAAACAAATCTAATTAGTACAGAGCTCATTAAAAAAATAGTCCAGCGCTGAAACTTCCTGATACTTTTTTTCTCGTAAATTTATTATTGGCATGTATTGATTTTGATTTGTCTAGTTTTATTTGCCATCGTTTTTATTTTCAGCTGTTGTCTATTGCAAAAATAGCAGTGTCATCAGTAAAAGTGGTTGTAATGTGTTTTTGTAGGTATATTACAACGGTACAATAAGAGATACAGGACTACACCTAGTATACTCCATTGCGGTGCTCTCCTGCTTTAATTTTCTTTGGTTCTGAGTAATCAAGATATAAAAAAAAAGTTTTACAAAAGTTGTTGATAGATAGATAGATAGATAGATATATAGATATTCTGAAATAATTTTCAAGTATGCAGGGTGGTCCAGAAAAGTAGGACAATAAAAATATTATTTTTTTCAAGTGGGACATCCTATATATTTTATTATTTTTAGTCTTTCCACAACCTCGACAAGATATATTGTTGTATGGCTCTAAGTGATATTTTGTTACACACTTTTTAACTTAAAGCACCATCCAAATTGTATATTTATACATAAAAGTACAAAGTTATTTCTTTATTTAGATTTTAATTATGATCGTAATAAGAATGAAATTAAAAATTAAAAATATTTATCGTACGGATTTTATTTGTCACGATAATTAATAATATAATAAGGATCAATATAATTTTAATTTCTTTGAATCTAAACATTTCAAACTTTTTTTTTATTTAACATACAAAGAAATCTTTCTTTATATCCGAAATTGAAGCATAAATAATAATAATACAAATAATGTTTCTTCTCACTACCAATACTAGTTAATATTAAAGCAGCCATGGAGACAACCATTGAAATTAAATTAATGATATTATGTCAGTTCTATTGTAAAACTAGAAGTTGAAAAGTTTTTAATTATTTTTAAAATGATGGTGCTTCTATTCATAGGAAGGGAATAGGTAAATTAACAATTTTCCCACAAATGGATCGGACGGTTTTTAGAAAATCCCTGGTCTGGAAGATTATCAGACGTTACTCCTCTAGATTTATATTTCTGAGGTTACGTAAAAAGCCTAGTGTATAAATATCTGCCATTTAGAAATTTGGACCTTCTGGAAAATATTATTTTACAGTGTATCGCCATAATTAGTCCTACTTTTTTAAGAAACGTATCCAAAGAATTTAACAATGGAGGACATGTAGAAACATAAAGTTATAATTATTTTTAATGTAAATAGTATTAATTATTAATATTTTTTTTTGTCTTCAATTCTTGATTTTGAAAGATTTATTATCAGTTGGATTATCCTCAAAATTTATTTGACAAATAAAAATTATATTGATCCTTATTTTGCGTGACAAATAAAGTCCGTACAAAAAATATTTTCAATTTTTAATTATTTTTCTTATGGCGATCACAATTAAAATCTAAATAAAGAAAAAACTTTGTACTTTTATGTTTAAATATACAATTTAGAAGGTGCCTTAAATTATAGTGAATCACAAAACATAAGTTAAATTAAATTACTTGTCTTTCTTCAAAAAATATACCTAATATTGAATATTTTTATGTTTTTACTTTAAAAGGCCATAATATTATTAAAACTGACTAATCTGATATACTATTTACGGTTATCTCTAACAAAGTGTACAAAAAAAATAATTTGCGTACTGTATGGTTACGATGTACTTGTTATACAGGGTAATTCAGGAAAAATGATTAGATCCTATTTTTTGTTCAAAATAAGCAGCATTTGAAATTCGGAATTGAAACAATATTTTTTAATAAAAATATTTTTTAAATTGAAAGATTGAGGTACTTTACGCTTAGCGGAATTTCCAATTTTTGACTCTCCCTCGTATACCATAAGACTTTTACCATATTTGTTGGGTGTTATTTTGGTTTAAGGATATGCAGAACTTTTCCGAAATTAAATAAATTTATTAAATTCATAGATAAAAAACTTTTCCATATGTAGCGCACTTTCTGCCGGTCATTGTATATACTAATTAATATAATATATTCTATATAGATAATATAGGATGGAGCCTAATAAATATAGAGTGTTGTATTTGAAAAAACAAAAACAGAGTTATTGTATTTTAAAATTTTCTATATTTGCATGTCAACAAAAAACACCCTGTAGAAAAAAAAGTTTTTCTATCCGTATACTTTGAGTCTAGAAAAAATTTTATATTTTAAATTTTCTAATAATTGACACAGATAATTTTATACTTTCATGTTTTTCCTAAAATTTTAAGGTTTTTTTATTTTGTTTGTCAACGTTGTAAAAAGATTAAAATCCAAATATGGCGTCATAAGGATAATTTCGTAGGGAAACTAAAAATGCTAAAATATATAAGGTACTTCATGTAAAAAAAAATATCTTTTAATTGTCCTACTTTCCTGGACCACCCTCTATACTTCAAAATAATTTTAGAATATATAATATGAGCTTATAGCCTACACTTTTTGTAAAAACTTTTTTTTTACATCTTAAATAGTAGAGCCGATATATTACTTTCTCACACAAATATGAGTGAAAATTGATGTATTAGAAACGTTCTTGGTTTGTGATTTTTGTCATACTTTCTCAAAGGCTTGCACCAAAATTAGATGAAATTTTTGTGGAACTTATTAAGATAAAACGAAGGCAAGTTTATTTTGCTCTTGAGGTTTCGCAATAAAATATCCAGTAAGCCTTTCGGAAATTATACCCTCATTTTAATATTATAAAAAATTATTCGATACTTGCCAGGATCGCTATCTGAATATCTTTGGAAAATTCCCCGCCATCGACTTGTTGTTTTTTTATTCGGAGGCGCCGCTACGTCGTTTAATTAACAGCGTAAAACTGGCACACAGTGTCTTTGCCGTTTGGAAAAATAATGAGCTTCTGCCGACCTAATTCTCCGTCTTACAATTTAGTTCGCACAGTTCGGGTGTAATAAAGCTCTCTAGGAATGCATGAAATAGTAGAGGATCGAGGAAATGTATAAGAGGCTCAATGGCCCATCTAAACCACCAGGTCTATAGAATATTTGTTTTTCGATTAGGTTGTTCCGATCTGTGATATTTCTTAACGCAGATTTGCTTTTCAATCAAGCCGTTTTACTTTCAACCCTTCCATGCAATATGACTAGCAAAGGTATACGAGCCGCAGGCGTCGTATGTCGTAATATCACCGTGCGAGTAAAAATTATTTTTTTTTTCATTTTACTATTTTTACGGTTCGTCGGCGTATCTGAGGCCATCTTGAACCGGTCATCGACCGTACGAGTTTCAATCGTGCGGTCTACCGTCACGGGAGTGTGAAACGGCACCTTCATCCTACGAGATATCCGATCTCATCCGGCCTGTCCGGCGTGAATAGGATGGTTTCGATGTCGATTCATTTTACACTCTTCCCTTTAGACAAGAGCACGCGGTGTTTCCCAAGCGGTCACCCAACCAAGTACTAACCGCGCTCGACATCGCTTAACTTCGGTGATCTGACGGGAACCATTCCATTTTAAAATCCTTTATTTACGTATTATTTTACAAAGCCAATGCAGTAACTTAAATCTAACCTAGGGCCTAATGCCCCTACACAATTAAATATATGGTGCTTTATGTGTCGCTAGGCCCTGGCCGTAAAAATTATTATTATTAAAGTGTGCTTTACAGCTAGGTCCGTACTGCTTGGCGGTAGAGCTTAATACCTGTTGGGTGTGAGTAAATACCAGCATTATCAATCAATCAGTTATTTCGTCATCTTTAACAGTCATTATAGGTAATTTAATTCATCGCTAATTTATCCAATTTCCTTAATAATTCACTTAACGGGTTTTATGGAACAGCACACAAAATTTATGGTTGAAGCGTATTTTTGAAATGGAGTTAGGGTAAATGGTGAGTGGCAATACAATCAGCGTTTGTGCATGGACGATTTCTGCGACAATTTTCCTAACGTCGCTTTTACTGCTGGGAATTTTTATCATTGCGTGAGAAGAACCTTAGCTCTGTTTATGAAAGATTCTATACAACATAAAAATGGAACTGGAAGACCAACTGTAAGAATAGAAGAACTTGTTGCAAACGTTCGTGAAATAATGCAAAATACGACAACAAAATGTGTAAGACGCCTGTCTCAAGAAATGGGAAGATCTTATGGAACATGCAGGACAATTCTTAAAAGACAGTTAAATTTATTTTCTTGTAAAGTGCAAGTATTCCAAGAAATACTAGCCGCAGATTTTGAAATACGCATGAATTACTTGTCAGTGGACTCAAAATTTATTGGGAATAAATGATTTATTGGATCTAACATTTTTTTCCAATGATGAAGCCTGGTTCCACCCCACCGGCTTGTAGAGAAGTGAAAATCCCGTATTGCACCCTCAAGGAATTGGTGTCTGGTTAGCTGTTTCCCGAAGAAGAATTGTTAGTCTAATTTTTTCCCTGACACAGTTACAGCACAGCGGAACTGGGACAATATTTTTAATCCATTTGTGGAGCAATTACTTGATTTACTGTATTTTTATTATTTTCAGCAACATCCGCCAAAATTATTACCTACTTACGCAATTTTTTCGACGGTTATGAATTATTTACCTAATTCGAAGAACGATATTTTTAAAACACTAGTTGAAAAATTAGAACAGTTACAAGAATGTCACTGACACTTTGGACAAGTAGAATTATTAGTTAATAGTTAAAATACTTTATTGTAATCAGTATTCTAATAATCAAAGTCGCTTTGGCACGCTTATTTATTTTTTAAACATTTCTCGTCAATATCTTTGGTTAGAAAAACGTTAGGCAGTTGCGGTTTTCACTGACATTAATTTTTTCGTCAAAAAATTAATGTATCATTCTATTTGCTTTTTTGCAGAAAATGCTATTTTTTTATGTTTAGATTTCGGAAAGCGCCCTCTAGCGGGAAAAGTAAAGTTTACGTAAAAAATAGCTAAACCGCAATAGATAGAGAAATAAAAGCTCTATCGAACGAGACTAACCTTGTTAAAATCCGTTTAGCCCAAGCAAAGTGACCGGTTTTTAAATGAAACAAACTTTGACACTCCCCCACCATTTTGTTTTAGAAGTTAGAGTAAAATATTTGAAACCAAAAAGTTCCGACATACAATAAGGATCAAAACGTATATATTTTCAGTACCTCTTAATTTGGTGCGGTAAAGAGACACACCCAATTTTCTGTTTGACCATGTCTTTTATGCCCCCTAGCGAACATCTTACGAACTTAAAAATAATTTCCAGCGATTTCTCTTGCCCATATTTACTACAGATATTTTTTCCAAAAGTATTAATGCCAACTGGCTACTTCATGCATTTTCCTTTTCTGTACCCCACAAAGTATCTTCAAACCATTTCCACCATATTTATTCCTTCAACATTCCCGGTTAGCGCGGTTACCATGACTTCAACTAATATGGGCGCCTAATAATTTTGAATTTTAATTTATGAAAATGTGTTTGGTGTTTTTGTGTAAAGCAAATCAATGTAAATAAAATATATTTAGACCGTCCGTCGGCGTCGTAGATTAAATTTTGAATGATGCACGTTCGATATGAACTTTGTTAATGAAACGTGTGTAACGTTAAAGCACGAGTCTTAGCCAAGTGGTTTAGTTACACTAGTGTTCATATCGAACTAGTAGCATTAATAAACTATTAATATCGAGTAGGTGGATGGTGGATCATAACTTTATGATTTTAAAATTTTCGAATTTTCCAATAAAAATTCAAAAAATTTTTCTTTTCGTAATTATTTTTATCTTGCGAATAATTCCATCGTTCCATACAAATATCATAGATACGTCTGTCCGGATTTTTCTGGTTATACAATAACAGTGGCTGCATTTGCGGCTTCATTAAATTCAACTGGACTGTTATCATCACTATCTCTTATTTTGCATTTTCTACTGTATTTATGTTAAGATTATTTAAAAGCCGATTTATACAGTGAGAACGCAAAGGTTGGAACAAATTCATGTGTTTTTTTTCGAAAAAATGCTTGGACCCGTCAATGTTTTACTTTTGTTGTGCATCTTTTGAAGCAAATGCCATGGTTTACTTTATTTTTTGGATACCCCTATTTTATAATATTTTCTTGGATTCTGCATAAAATTCTAAACATTTTATCAAACATGTCATATACTTAGTTTTAGCCGTTTGCGAGTGTGGGAATCAAGGCTTTGTATATTCCTCGGGTTTAGGTTATTTCACTGGTTGGTTTTATATATTTGGCTAAGTGAATTAGACAGTTAGATCACATTTAATTTGGCGTTTATTCATCCAATTCTGCACTTGTTTACAAAATAACTCTTTAATACATGATTAGTTACTAACTTATAACATTACTACGTTTATTTACTTGGCGCTTTTCATTAAGCGAATGCAATTGTCATGTCCGACGGACGATGACCCACGTTAATTTTGACGTACGTATTTACCTTTCAAAAGTTTAAATCGCAGTGTCTGTCGAGGAACCGACAGCTTGCTCTGTCGCCAGAAAATTACGCCTTGCTGTCATTCGGATCAATCACAAGGTAATATATTTCCCGCCTTGTCTTTTAATAGGCTATTTATTGTTCTCTGGACCAATTGTTATTTTCCCGTCTTGTCTACCGCGATGGGCTGGCTTACTTTCCTGGCGGCAAAGTGCGTCAAAGAATATGTGTTTTTACAAGCTCTAAAGATAGACGTTTTAACATTAAATTATGTTGAGAACACTTTTTTGCTTAGGATAATATTTGCAAGTTCCGTTGCTTGTCTGGGCGACAATATTATTCGTTCTGAAAACATTAAATGCATTTTGTTTCTCTGTTTCTTTGACCGTTGAGGAATTGTGTTGCTAATGGAATATTTGAAAAGCAGCTTATTTTATCTAGACAAAAAGTAGTATTGATTCTGAAAACATTGGTTGCATTTAATTTCATTCTTCTTATTGCATTTGAGCAATCGTTTCCTCAACAGCGAGAAAACTGCGTTTTAACTTAAAATGACAACGCATTATTTATTAGCGAAAAAAAAAAAGAAAATTGAAAAGAAACTAAAAGACACTTTATCAAATATTGGAAATGACCTCCACCGACTGTCCGGCCGTACCCGAGAAGATCTTTAAATTCTTGCAGAACGTTATTAACGACGTAGGGTTCCATCAATCTTATTTCGCCTCTTATTCTGTTCTTTAAATCTTCAATGTTGTTTGGTCGATTTACATATACCTTAGACTTAAGATAACCCCACAAAAAAAATCTAGAGGGGTTAAATCTGGAGATCTGACCGGCCATTCAATTGAACCTCGTCGGTCAATCTATCGTTCGGAAAAAACTGTACTAAGGGACTCACGCACACAGCGGGTGTAATGGGCTGGATCTTCTGGATTAGAATATAATGTGGCAATGTAAGGTACTAGATCATTTTCTAAAAATTCCAAATATGTTTCACCTGTCAAATTTCCGTCAATAAGAAAGGGTCCCAAAATTCTATTTCAACAATGCCGGCCCAAATATTTACTTTTTGAGGATATTGGTTTTGACATTCTATAATCCAGCGTGTATTTTCTGTAGCCCAATACCGAGAATTTTGTTTGTTTGCACTTCCATTTAGACTTATCCGAAAATACAATATCTCGCAAAATTGGACTCTTCCGTCTGGATCATTTTCATGGAGTTCATAAGTTTTGCGCGTTTGTACTTCCATTCAAACTGATCCGAAAATACAATTCGTTTTAAAAATTGTGAATGATTATTGCACACATTCATCATTATCTCGCAAAATTTGACTCTTCTATCTGGATCATCTTTATTAAGTTCATGAACCAATTGGGCTTTGTAAGGATGGAATTTATTTTTGTCTAAATACTTTAGGACGGATGTTTTGGAGATATGATTTTTTAAAAAGATAGTATTGCTCGCCGCCTTGTGGTGGTCTTTTTGAACCGATGATAACACATTTCATTGCGTGTGTTCTAATACCGCTGGTCCACCTTTCGTATAATTGTCTCTAACGTGACCTAAATCTCTATATTTTTTTCTATTTTACTGACAGTAAATCAAGATATCGGTTCTCTGCGATGATACTTGTTATTGAAGGGTTCGCAAGCTTCCATTTATGTGCGCATTCTATCTCTATAATCAGTCATTATGAATATTTCTATTCGCTCTCTTTCAACTAAGCGTACCATTTTTTAAAATAATTACAAGATTATCAAAATAATTTTTGCCAGACAATCTGACTTCAGGCAAAACTGGCTCAAGTCAGATCAAGGGACAACTGTTACTGACAGTGAGACAATCTAACAGCCAAAGACTTTATTTACAACAAGTGTTCATGATTTAACTAATAATAATAAAATCTGTTAAAATGCGAATATCGATTTTCTCGCAAACGGCTGAATTTGAGTATATCACATATTTCGTGAAATATGTTTAGAATTTTATGCAGATCAACCTATATACATGAAGTAACCTTCAAAAAATGTGCAACAAAAATAAAAAATTGACAGGACCGAGCGTTTTTGCGAAAAAAGAAAATATAAATTTTAAATGAATTTGTTCCAACCTTTAAGTTCTCACTGTATACTCTTTACGCCCATATTGGCAGTTCAAGTTTGCGTTAAAATATTAAAAACAACATAAACGACAGCGACAGTTTATCGATGATGCTATTTGTTTTTAATATTTCAACTCTTGTAAACGGGAATTTGAACTGCCAGCACGGACGTAAGGAGTTTAAAGATTGGCCTTTATTTTTGATTTTATCTATTATATTGCAGAAACAGAAAGCCTGTCAATAAACTCCCTAGCAACAGCCTCTTCTTTTTTTGACGGTAATAACTTATAAAAGCAAATTAAGTATGTCATTCTAGTAGACTACCTTTATAATAAGTTTGTCTACAAAAGCGGTAAAAAAAGATTTACTGTAGGAACGCTACGAAATCCGTACAACTTGATGTTTCACACTAAAAAGTACTTTCTTTCGCGCTCTGGTAGAATCATGCTTTAAAATGCCTTTAATGTGATAAAGTTTTTTTGGCACTTTTAAACTTGATATTTATAAGATTATTTGCTTAAGAAAATCGTACAACCGAGGGAAACGCTCTGGGATGCGGTTGGTGATTAATTATTCCTGTCCGTTTGTAATTGCCCCCCGAAACAATTATAAAGCCTGTTGAATATTAATTGTCTTTTTTATGCTTTTCTATTGTGTCATTTTGTTGGCCCACCGAGCCTTAATATCCTTGTTGTTGTTAAACGGAATAATAAATATATGCTTCTCATTCTTTCGTGAAATTACGAGGTATATATTAAAAATATTGATACGACGAAGTATCTATACAGCCAAAGTAACATTTTTGGATATAAGAAAGTGCCATAGAACCAGATATAGATTCTTATGATAATTATACAGGGTGTTTCATTAAGGTCGGCCACCGGTCATATCTCGGAAACTACTCTGCATAGAAATTAAGGAAAAAAAATTCATTACTAAAGTGGCCATGAGAAAATTCTGGAATTAAGTTTTAAGTTCCGCATTTTGCCGCAAGGGGGTACAATTGAAAAGTAAATTTTAAAATTTTAGATATCTCCGAAAATTCCACGTTAAGGTATATCTTTGATAACACCATTAAAAAGCTTGGACAATTATGCATCATTTTGGTCCTTGGCTTATTATTGGCGTACCGACTTGAATAAGGGTGGGGGGAGCTGTTGAAAGTGTAATCATTTAAAGCGCTGTAACTTATAAACGAATTGTCCGATTTTAGCAAACTAAAGATTGTTTGGAAGAGAAATGTAAGTACTTTTATTCGTATTTGGTGGTCATGATAGTTCTCAATAAAAATGCTAGAGGGTGCAATTTGCTATAATAACAGATTTTTTAATTTTATTCCGAAAATTTAAACATACGGTATAATTATGATATCATAATCGGAAAGTAGATGAAATTTGCTAGAAAAAACGTAAAAACCGCAGTTCGAAACCTCCGTTCGTTTCAAAGTTATTGCCAAAAGAATAATTTTTAAAACTTTAAATGAAGAAGCGATCGTTCTTATAGTTTCGTAGGCTTGTAGGTTGATTTAGTAATAACGGATTTTGATTTGTCATATTATGTGCCTTCCTCCGTACTTTATCTAGGCTTAGGACTAGACCAAACCATGTAAAAGACAAAATTTGAAGCGTATTTGAAGGCCAACGGGCCACAAAATAGTATTGGAATAATTATGGAAAACTTCTTAAGGAAATAATTGAAAGACTATATAAATGTTCAAAATGACCTCCGTTTTGCAAAATACAACGATTAATTCTTGGTCTAGAACTAGAGACAGCTCTTTCAATTTCAGCTCGTGAAATTGAATTTATTGCATTTTCAATTCGCTCACTTATGTTGTCTCGTGTGGTTGGTCGCGTTTTATAAGCAATGTCTTTTATTTGTCCCCACAAGTAAAAATATAACACAGTTAAATTCGGGGATCTAGGTGGCCACGCAAACAAACTATCCCTTCCAATCCAGCGATTTGGGTATCTAACATTTAAAAAATCCTAGACCCTTTGCGCAAAGTGTGCCGTGCATCCATCATGTTGATACCACATGGATGTTTTTAGACCAATAGGAACATCTTCTAAAAGGATGGGCAAGTCATTTTGTAAAAAGTTTAAGTAAGATTCGCCATTTAGATGAGCATTAAAAATAAACGGTCCGATGATTCTGTGTCCTAACACTCCGCACCACACGTTTACACTCCACCTGTTTTGGTGATCCACTTCGCGCATCCAATGAGGATTAGTTATAGTGCATATTATGTAAATTAACTCTGCCACAGCTACTAAAAGTGGCACCATCAGTTCATAAAACTTGTGAGAGGAATTAAGGATTCTCGTTACACATCTCTCTTAGCCAATAGCAATAGTCGAGCCGCCTGTCAAAATCAGTTTTTGATAGGGCCTGGTGTAAAACTACATGATAGGGATGCAGCTTAAAATCCCTTAAAATTCGGAACACTGCAGTGCAGCTTATGCCTACGTCTAACGAAATTTCTCTCATGCTAAAATGCGGATCGACTTCCACGCATGCAAGAAAGTTTATAATATTGTCTTCATTCCTTACTGGACGTCTTCTGATAGGAACGGAAATGCGTCGTACACTTCCCGCTTGCCTTAAAAGTATTGCCAGTCACCGAAATACTCTTCTACCATAGTGCCTTCGTTTGGGGTATCTGGCAGCATATTCGCGTTCCGCTATAGACGCATTTTTAAAACATTCAAAATATATCGTAAGCCTCGGCATTGGTATAAGCCATTTTTGAAGGGCATGTATCACAAATTTTTATCAAGAAATTCAAGACGAATTAAGGAGAAACTTTTGTCAACACAATACCTTACAAAATAAAATCAGTTGACAACTATTCCCATTTGTTTATCTCCATGGAAACCTTCCGATTTTATTTCACAGCAATCTAGATTTATTTTTTAAAACACCAATATTATTAGAGTTACGCCTAAATTACACGTTTTTCATGATTATACCATTAATTTTAGGGTGGTTTCTGGGCTATTGGAATAATGAGTGGCAAACCTACACAACCATAAAGTTTAAAAATATTTTTTGTTATGGAATGCTTGACCACGAAACCATAAAACAATCGCTTCCTAATTTTTTTAAAGTTTTTTTTTGTACTGTATATTTATTGTAACATCTATTCTTTTTCTTCTTTTTTGACCTACTCCTCTGCCGTACACGCTAAAAAGATACTGTCTGTTTTGCTTACAACTGAGAGAACGATTAAAACTGTTTTCTTTCAAAACACCGTTTTCAAGGTATTTCAATTTTTAAAAACATGACAACTTTTATGAAAACTAACGACTCTCCTTTTAATTCCGTGAAATAATTAATATCCATTTATTGTTTGCATAATTGGCATGCCATTGTTCATTGACGGAAATACAAGGGAGAGAGGTCGTGAGTAAACAAACCTATGGTTAGGTATACTTGTTCGTTTTGTAAATTGAACACCGAGACCAAAAATTTCCAATATAAAGATATTTCAAGAAGATTTTTAATTGTTAAGCAGATTATTCCTACCTTGTGTAAATAATCCTTTATATGATGACAATTCCTCAAAGATATACTCGACATTACCCTATCCAAAAGCTGAATTTTAAAACGCATTGAATGGTTTTAAAGTTTAGAGATACTAAAAATTAACTTCTCGACTTCATTTCAGTTATTGCTCCCTTTAGATATTATGTAGATACATTTTCATTTTTTACGCTTTTTCTTACTTCTCAGAATCGAAAAATATCACTTCCTTCTTAATAGCATGTCAACTATAATAGCATTATGAAATTTTCAAGGTTGCTTAGAAAAAGAATGAGAAAATGACATGTTTTAGGACGAAATACAATAAGATTACCTCCCTACATAACACTTCGTCGTCGAGAAGTCTACAGGAAAAAAGTTTAGGGCTTTGGTCGTCTTAAGAGCTATATAAAAGTTTTGCCGAGGTATTAAGGAAGAATTAATATTTAAATAAGTATGCACAAAGTTTAATTTAGCTCAAATCTCGGAGGAAAATATACTTTCGGAGACTTTTAATATTAATTACAAAGTTTAAACAGGTAAACGTACAATTTAAATACCCTAATAGTTAATTTATTTTCATGGTTTATTCAGATCGGAAACGATTAGAGAGTGGTTATGCGGAATAATTTTTAATATTTAATTTAGAATTTATTTAAATAAGGTTTCTATGTTTACCTACTTGTTTATAATAGTTTTATTCAGTTGTAAATAATGTGTGGTTTGTAGGTTTCGGGGTCCCTAACTAAAATCCATAAAATGCACAATCCGAGACTTGCCGCCGGCGCCGCTATCTTGCCCAGATGGCGCCCAAAATCGATATCTTGCAAATATCTCAAAAACGCGTTTTTCGAAAAAATATGTGAAAAGCGAAATTTAAGAAAATAAAATATCCAACAAAAAAGGTTCTATGGAAATTTTCGCTAAGGTTAACCGTTTAAGCACAAAATACCTGGAAATATTACAATTTTGCGTAAAGTATCATATATAGCCGATTATCCTAAATCAAATGCCTAGTAGGGTTCACTAAAACTAGTTTTTGAGGCTTTCTACAATTTTGTCATGAAACAGTGGCGTATCATTAATTAGCTCAAGTTATTAATTTATGAATAATTAATTTTAATTATTGAAAATGCTGTACTTTTTTCCACACCACCCAAGAGGTAAAGTACATGGCGCGGTTTTTTTTTTAACGTGGTTTCCCCTGGAGGCCTAATCCACTAGGTAAATAAAAAACCTAAACTTATCTGCACAAGCCCGACGGACCTGGTGGCTCATTGATGTCAAAGTCGATTGTGTCTGCTGCGCTGGGCTCAGGATGGTCTTTCAATTCGTCAAACTCTTCATCTTCAGCCACCAGAGGGATATCTAGAGACAAATCCAACTCCTCTTCATCGGATTGGTTGAGTGTCAGAGTGTCACTTCAGTGACGTTGTCGCAGGATCTTCCATTGCAGTATTCGCAAATTATTGAACATTTTAATCCTGCTTTTCTGCATCCGCAGGCTTTAGCAAAGTTGTTTGTCTTGCATTTACAGGATAAAAATGCCAATAGAGACTTTGGAGCTGGATCTTTCAACGTTGTTACTGGAGTAATGCCTGTTCTTGTTTTCTTCCAACCCCATTCTTCGGCGTCTTTGGTACAACCATACCATTGCTAAACCTGGTGGTAGGTTCGCAATGAATGCTGTCGTGCTGCTGCTCTCGTCGGTGGTAAAGATGCCAAATTAAATTTACTTTTTGTTACCGAGTTCACAAAACACTGGTATCGATATTTATCCAGATTTATGTTCTCTTTGTCTTTGCATCCATAAAGAGCAAGAAGAAATTTCTCACCTGCAATAGCAACTTTGTCAGCGGTGGCATGCTTGTTTTGAAATGCTTCTATAGGAGCTTGTAAGTCTCTACGTTTTTCAAGAGTTGTTAAAGTTTTCAGCTTCCCTTGGTTAAATAAGGCCGACGTCGTATCACACCCACTTATTGCGTGGAGGTACAAGATGTTGTCCTTCACTGCTTCGACGCCATTTAAACTCTGCGACGAATAGATGCTGTCGACTGTTTTTCTTCTTCCAGGCTTCAGGAGGTATACATTATGGTGAGCCTTGCACAGTGCTGTCAACAGAACAATGAGGTCGACGTCATCTCCAACAACAACGGCGTTTTCATATGAAGATGACATCTCGATTGCCGTATTTATTATTAATGTGTCTGCGTCTTCTGTAGCCTGGATCACTGTGAGGTGCGCTTCTTCAAATTTCCGTTTGAAGATGGATATAGAGCGACCTTTGTTTGCATCGTTTGATAGGAATTTTGTCTGTGAGACTGTGGGGGTCATTGACTCATCAAATAAAACATCAGCTGTTTTTTTTTTGTGATCTTCGCAGTCGTTCTGCGCTTTTCGTGTTTTTTTCTGCAGCGTCTGTAGGGTAGCCATCAAAAACAACAACCGCATTTGACTGATAGTGAATGAATATGAATGTGATATGAAGTTGTGGGTTGTGACGTCGGTTGTTTGTTTGGTGTGGTGAGCTGGTGAACGAAGATATTTTCTTTTGTTTTATTAATACCTATTGTGTTCCTTTCGAAAAATTGATGAATGAAAAAAGATGCCTTAGCATTTCTAAGGATTTTTTTGCCAAAGAAGGAGAAAAAAGTTTGTAGAGTTTGCTTCAAAAATAACTAATAAATATCTCAAAAGTATAAAACTATTACAATAAATTAATAATTATGATTGGAAACAAAAGTAATAATCCAATTTTCATGATATATATAATATTAAGTTAGGCTAAACTAATGAAAAAAGAGGGCAATGTGTGGCATCTACTCGTAATCCAAAAAGTAATATATTTTTTCTAATTTGGTTTCATAAAAAAGCTGTTTCGATATCGTTTTCAGTATCGTAATGAACTTTTTATGAAACAGTTTTCTTTATTTTTCTAAGGTTGGTAATGATGTTCACAAATGTTTTATTTTGCTGTCTTGTATGTTTGGTTGCATTAATTCTATGAAATGGAGATGAGTTAAAAAAATATCTAATAATCTTAGAAATTTACTGAATTATAAAATAATAAACTAAAACACTTTTTGTTTTTAATGTTTCAAGGTTTTTACTAGAGAGTTACTCTACATATGTTTCGCCTTATTAGGGCTTTTTCAACCTGATTAATACTAAGTTTTAAGAAATATCCTTAAACTATATACCGGGTGTTGCATCGTCGAGCGGGACATAGGAAATCCCATGTAATTTTAATTGGGGTCAATTATTGGCTTCCCTAATTATTTTAGAGAAAAATTCTATTTAGGTTTATTAAAGAGCACTAAAACCCACATTCAAAAGAATAACCTTAGATATTTTTGATGAGCCCGTTTACGGGTTATCGCCGATTTCTTTTTAACTATTTCTCCTTTTTATGGCCCCGTATTTGCGGGCACCAGTCAAGGTAAAAGATGACTGTCAAATAAAGTTGTCATTTTGAAATGTGTGCTTTATTGTTATAAAAACTCGTGCATCGAAAATATTAAAGGTGTATTTATTAGTACAAATTAATCTGAATAAAACTAAAATAAAGTATCCAATTACAAGGTTAATTATGACATTTTACATGTTTCAATATTTTACTAATTAATAGGTAGGTACTATTAAATCGTTAGAACTTTAGGATTTAAGAAGATGTTCAAATATTCCTCCATTGACTGCTAGACAATAACTGAGGCGATCATAAAATTCTCTTCTTACATTCGCTAGTTGGTAAACTGAAATTCTATTGCATTCGGCAGAAATAGCATTTTTTAACTCCTCTAGATTTGGGTATTTTTTATCTTTGTATATCCTGTTTTTTAAATGGCCCCAGAGAAAGAAATCATTTGGCGATAAATCAGGAGACCTGACTGGCCAATTTACTGTATGATTTAAGCCAATAACATTTCCATTAAAAGCACGGTTTAAATATTCCCGGACAGCCAGGGTACTATGTGCCGGGCAGCCATCCATTTGGTACCAAACTTCCTGATTTTCCCTGGCGGCATCATGTAAAGTAGGTAAAATATGATCTTCAAGTAGTTCCAAAAAATATTCTGCATTTAAATTTCGTGTAAGAAATAATGGTCCGATAATATTTTCTCCGAAAATCCCAGCCCATACATTAACTTTTTGTGGATATTGCGTCCTTGTTTCCACAAACCTGTGTTGGTTTTCTTTGCTCCAATATCGATAATTTTGAACATTGGGTTCATTGTTTAGGGTAAATGTGCATTCGTCAGTGAAACAAATGTTTTTTTAAAAATTCCCTATCCATGTTTGCTCTTTCCATCATACCAAAACAAAACTCCTGTCGTCGTATTTCGTCCCTATCTCTTAGCTCTTGGTGCTTTTCATATTTGTATGAATAATATTTATGTCGTTTCAAAGCTCGTAACGCTGTGGTGTGATCTAATCCTATGTCATCCTCAAGTTTCCTTGTGCTGATCTTCCCATCATTTTCTTCCACGCACAATAAAACTTGCAAGTCCCTATCATTTCTTGCATCTCTTCTTTGTTCCTGCCTTTCTTCACATCTGCAGCTATTTATGTGCCTTTTGTCTCAAATTTCTTGATAGTCCTTTCGACTGTAGATTTTGCAGGTATCGGTCTATTCGGATACAGAGCAGCAAACATGTCTGACACATTTTGATAACTATTTCCTTGATAATACCATTTAATCATCAATATTTTTTCTTCAGAAGTGTAATTCATGGCTAATATTTTCGATGTACGAGTTTTTATAACAATAAAGCACACATTTCAAAATGACAACTTTATTTGACAGTCATCTTTTACCTTGACTGGTGCCCGCAAATACGGGACCATAAAAAGGAGAAATAGTTAAGAAGAAATCGGCGATAACCCGTAAACGGGCTCATCAAAAATATCTAAAGTTATTCTTTTGAATGTGGGTTTTAGTGCTCTTTAATAAACCTAAATAGAATTTTTCTCTAAAATAATTAGGGAAGCCAATAATTGACCCCATTTAAAATTACATGGGATTTCCTATGTCCCTCTCGACGATGCAACACCCGGTATACCTTCTTTTATTGACCTAATTATATTATGGGGTTTTTTTATTGCTGTTTTGGAAAGTCCAGGGATGTTGATGGAATACATTTGTCAATAATAGGGGTATGGTGGAAATTTTGTTGGTCATTAGTAGTAATAAATGTATTGTTTTTCAAAGATTTTTTGGTTTCTAATTGTTCAATAAATCTAATTTTTTGATTTTGTTTTCAGCATGAAAATTCATTTAGTTTTATGAAATGGTTATTTTCAATACAATGTATTGACATTCCTGTGATTTGACATTGTTTAAGATTGATGTTTTATGTTCTTTAAGTCTATTTTTAATACATCTGCCACTTTGACCAATATATATATACAGCATTACAATCTGAACAATGGATTTTATAAACACCGGCCTGACTTATCTAGCTTATCTATTTTGTTCTAATTATTCACAAGTATCTTACCTAAGTTTTGTTTGTTGACGCAAATAGTTTTACATCCTAAATTATTTTACTTATTGCTAACCTTATTACTGAATTTTGATATGTGATTGACAAATTTGAAATTGGTTTCTTTTGGTGTATTGATACAATAAAGTTATTTCTTTAACAATTTCATTTGTTTCTTTTTTAGTAAATTATCTATTTTCATACATTTTAGTTCTGTGCTGGGGTCTGGGGACGCTGGGGTATGCTGGGGCTGCCGTGCCCCCGTGTAACCATATTATTGTAAAAATATTCATTTCTATGAAACTCTGTCATATTTTTTTTTGCGAACAAGCATGCAATTAAAATATACAGGCAAGGAACAGGCAAAACCTGTAATGACCTGAAATGCGGTCTACAGGATTCTTTAGCAATCCAACATTGCCCTCAATATACGTTTTTGTGCGATGAATACCCTTTTAGCATCGACTGAATGAAACCAAAACAACACACTTTACTGAATTGCTGACTGAACATATGCAAAATAATATACCCTAAGGCTCTCCAAGCTAACCTGATCACGAAGATATCTCATTACAAAGCATGCCTTATTTATGCTCTTAACCACATCCTCAATCTGTTCCTTCCAGGACAAGGCCTCATCCATAGTGACACCCAAGAATCTAGTCTCCTTAACCTGTGGAACTGTTTTACCCTTTAAACTAACATACAGCGATTGATTCTTGTTTTTATTGGCTACAACATATGATTTATCAGTGTTCAGCCTCAAACAGTTCTCAGTGCACCATATACTATTAAAACATTTAAAAAGAAAAGTAAATTATATTTTAGGTTAACGTCAAAAAATACTGCTCCCGTTGATTTGCGGTCGTTAAATCCTCTTAGTATGTTAGTAGCTAGTCGCGTTGTTTAGCACACCGTGCAATGAGCAGCTCGAAATCGAAACTGCTCCGGTGGTAAAATATTGTTGTCCAATACAAAATCGGATAGATATCCGATTTTGTATTCGTTTTTCAACAATCTTGACAAGAAACGATAACAAACTTATCGGTCTGTAGCTAATTGCTAACGTTAAATATTTACCTGTCTTTGGAGTTAGTACCACTTTGACCTTTTTCCAAGTATCGGGGAAGCAACCTCTTTTGAATATAGCCCGGGCTATGTTTACTACATCCAAAACTGTATTTTCTGGCAAAATCTTCAAAGCTGCGCTCCTAGTACCGTCGAAACCGGGCGCTTTTTTTGCTTTAATATAATCTAAAGCAGACTGAACTTCCTCAGATGTCACTTGCGGAATGTTACCTTCGCGATGATCCATGATTTTGTATACTTGAATGGTCCTCGCCATTCGCGCATCTCTGTCCAAATCATTACTGGGAACTTCACTAAATTGTTCGTAGAGAGTGTCCCCAAACAAAACAACAGTATTTTCCTCTGGATTTGTGAGTCTCTGGCCTGTATTTGAGTTTTTGATGAAGGACACAGGTTTCTTTCCTCGCTTAATTAAGGAGGGAGTGAATTTGTATATTCTGTTGTCCTCGATTTTCAATTCTTTAATTTTATCAGATCAAATTTTAGATTCTCTTGCATTTAATTATGTTCTAATGGCTAGAGTCATTTGATGCGCCTGCGTTTTTATGCGCGGATCGTCAGTCCTATAAGCTTGCTTTAGAACTTTGGTTTTATTTTTGATCATCAGAGTAATTTCGGGTTCTATAGCGTCCCGTTTCGAAAATCTAGACGTTCTCGTTGTAGACAAATCGAATTAAAGCTTCCTCGCAACAAGAGGCCAATTTGTCCTTGTTTTTGTAACGTAGCTATGACCTTTCTCTGCGAGAATGCCCCACTCGATGGAAACTAGTCTATGGTCAGAAGTCGGTTCAGTTATAACAATCAGTTAAGACAATCTATCAGTATTCTTGATGAGGAAAACTATTTTGGTCAACCTTCTAGTTTAAAAAATAAGTATTTTCCAGCCATGTAAAAGTGGAACAAATTAAAATGAAATCACTGTCACTGTACGTTACCAGTAAAATAATACTTTCCGCTCTTGTAACATATTATACTATTATTTTATCTCTAAAGTTTAAAGTACGTACCTGTCTACTTGATTGTCAATATGACATTTGAATAGATGCCTGGTGCTAATTTCATAGCAAAACTTTATGTGCAGTGCGAACTTTGGTTCTCTCATTGCCTTCTTTTCTATCCACGCTTCCTGTTTCTCTAAACAAAACCACAGATCTAGTCGAAACTTGGCATTTTGTTCTGCTTTGATAACCATATTTCATTTTCTTAAAAATGAAAGCTTCAGAACTTGACAGTTCTATTTTCATGCATCTTTATCTTTCACCTAGGTTACCTCTCAAGAGTAACAATTCAAGACAGGCTTGATTAATTTCGCGGAATACTCTGAGGATGGTTTTTCTTTTCAATTTTGCGATACTTTGTCCAATTGCCCTATTCAATTGAAGCAGGTTTTGGTTACGGTTTTCCCCATATCTGGATTATAATTGATTACATTACTGTCTCTGAAGATGTTAACTTTTTATGAATGCAGTATATATCCTCTTTATTATAAAGATTTTTGATGGTTAGTTAGAAAGAGTTGCTTAGTTTCAATATTTACGACCAGATGCAAAGAAATTGAAAAAAGCCCCATATCTCCTCGACCCGCTCTCTTTTTATTATAACGCCCGTATTATATTTTCCGATTTTATTAGAAAAATCACATAAAGAAACATAAAGTCGTCTCTTTCGATTTAAATCCATAGATCGTGGCCTCTACTTTACTTTTTTTCTCTGCTGCTAACCACACCGCTGCTGTCAAGTTTTTCCTTCTTTTTTTGCTTATTCCTTAAAAGTAGGGAAAATATATTTTTAGTTCGAGGCTTTATATCTTTGATATTGACGGCGCGAGCACGTAGCTCATTACGGGGATCAGACCGCCATTTTTCATAATTTAGCCGCATTAACTTTTAAGTCTATTGTTTTCTTGCAGCGAGAATATAAATAAGGAGATTCGCGGTATTTTTGGTTTTGTCGTAGGGCAGGGAATAAAGTATTAGGTTGCGAGTTGCGCCGGAGCTAAATGTACATGCTTTGTGAATGTTATGTGGGTTTGATTCCTTTATTTTTTAATTATATTTTGTGAACTAACCTAAACCAAATCTAAAATTTATTTCGAGTTCACACTGCCGGAGAAAGTCGGGGAATGTAACGAGATAAAAAAAATTAAAGTTAGTTGTTTATGGCTGGAAGTTTTGCACAATTTTACTCCTGGAAAAAATATAATCGCATTAAGCCGGCTACGGACGATGAGCGATAATATATTATATATTATAGCTCGGCAGTGAGCTATAATATTATATTATATTATTACTGCAGCGGACTAGAATATATATATTTTTTATTTTTCAAAATAGTAGACTGATCCAGTGAACTATATGGTGTAGGTGCGAAAATGGCGAAAGTGAAGTTTAATGACTCGTTATTGCTAGATTCCATTGATAGCTCATCAGAAGATGAATCAGATGCTGAAAGCGACAATCTATTAGCAATTATGGTTAGTAACCAAAAAGAAACACCAAGATTCTGGTTATCTAACCACATATTATCAAAATACGTCAAAACATGTAAACAACGCCGGTTTGCTTTCTTGGCAGGCAGCGCGACGCAAGAGGGGGGAAATATATATCCCAAAAATCGCTCGGAAAGCATATTCGTTCTGACATGAAATATATCGCTTGGTATAGTCGGGATATAGATATATATTATAGCATCAATGCGCGGCGCCTTGCACTTCTTAATGCAAAGCGATATTTTTATAATATGTGAGCTATAATATATATTATATTATAGCTCATCGTCCGTATCCGGCTTTATGATGTGTTCAGGTTTTGTTCCCATTGTTAATAGTCCTATCTTTCCTTTTTTGATCTGCATTATCTGCGCTATCTATAGTACAGTTTCAACTTACTGGTCAAAACAAAAAAATAATAATAAAATAAATCTATTGTTGTGTCTTGGAAGGTTAGGGAATTGTTAAATTCAGGGATTTCGTCGAGTTTTTACAGCAGGAACACTAAAATCAATACTATCAAATAATAATACTATGTAGTATTAAAAATAATTAAATCTGCCTAAACAACAAACAATTTTCATTATTAATTAATTTTAAATAGTTTGGTTAGGTATTAAATAAGAAACTAGAATGATAAGAGAAAGAACCTCTGAAAGTAAAATCAGCATCCTTCTCGGTCTAATAAAATTCATCGGCAAAAGTTAGTTTGTCGTAAAGATAGGTTGGTGTATGACAATTGATAATTGTTTGTAGAAAAGTAGAGAAAATGAGCATCATACCTTTTTCCATTTTGAACCAACCAAATTGCAAATATAATGGGGTTGTTATATAATCTCATCGTCCGACACACGAAACAAACCTCATACATGCGTTCTGCATGACCTGTAGTCTGTGTCGGTCCTGGGCCTGCAGACTCCCTATCAACTACATCTCAAAGATATAAAATAATCGACTAACATGCTCATTAACAATAAGATTTTGGTCAAGAGTAATCCCAAGGTTTTTACAAACATTTTAAAAATTAATTGCAACTCCGTCCAACAAAACGAAATTGTATACCAGAAGTTTAGCACCTTGTCTATCTGTATCAATAAGCATAGCAAGGATTTTCGCAGAGTTCAGCAGAAGACAATTGTTTTTATACCATATATTTATTATCTCTAATTTCTGATTAATTTGGACAAAAGAGAGATATTGATTATAAGGTGAGAATGACAAGTACATTTGACAATCATCAGCATATAAATCTTAAGGGTAAAATTTCAGTAGGTTAACCCGCGGTAAATAAAATAAACATGAGTGGTCCCGAAATCGAATTTTGTAAAACGCCACTAGCTATTTTTCTCCATTAGTATTCACTTGAACTTGCTGGTTACGGTTGGAAAAATATGATTGAAACCACCTTTAGAGAAAAACCATAACACCTTAATATAGCTAATAATAATTTGTTATCCAAACACTTGAATGCCCTGAAGTAGTCAAGAATTATTAGGATAGAAACCAGGCATTCATCCACACCATGCAATAGATCATCCATTAGGTCTGATAAAGCCGATGCAGTACTGTAACCGAACCTAAAACCTGTCTGTTTACAAAGCAAGAGATTTAAAGCCGTTATATAAATAAATAAATAAATAAATAAATAAAGTCTTCATGGTAATTTTTAAACATTAATTACAAAAGACGAAGTTGAAGCAACCTTCCTCACTTAACCTAAGGAAAATATATACATTTTTTATTCATCAACTGTTTAGCAAAAAACAAGTAAAAACATTCTGTACTGTAGGTTGAACCCTATTAGGGTATTATATAAATCAATCACAATAACAAGTATAAACTAGATAATAAGTCTTATGACTTCTTCAACTCCTATTTTAAATTTTATACCCGGTAAGTTGCCTTATGTGGAGGGGTATTATATTATATAATTTTGCCACATTATGACTAAATGATTTCTCAAAATTACTAGACGTGTGTGCCGGAGTAGTTATAGTATATTTATGGCAAAGTTTAAAATTGTGCATGTCACTGCGAAATTTAATGTTCTTGTATAAGTAATCCGGACACCTTCTAGAGATGACTGTTGTATAGAACTACAGAGAGGACTCTTCTTTCGTTCATTCGTAACCATTTTATTTAGTTTAATTTCGCAGACACTCCTCTTTCACGCTTCCTAATACCCCCTATCAGACGCACGCAAGAATTCTGAATTAATTGGATACGCCGAGCATCAACACTTAACAGGCAATGACCATATACTACGTCCGCGTAATTAAAGTGCGATAAAACTATGGAGTCACATAGCATTTTTTTAAGTTTATCAGATAGAATTCTTCTGTAATTGAGTATTAATATACCGACATGTTCAGAAAATCTAAGACCATTATCGGGTACTAGGCCCAGATTCCTTGCAGAATTTACCAACTTAAGCGTATCGTTATTTACAATTATTTTAACATGTTTTTGACATAACAATAATTGATCTTTCTTGCTACCAAAGAGAAGTCCCTGCGATTTACTGGGGTTTATACTTAAACAGTGTGCTTGAGATACCTGTAAAATGACACCCAGATCCTCATTGATCTTGTTATTGGCATTAACAATTTCACTAGGTTTAAAGGAAATGTAGATCTGTGTATCATCCGCGTAAAAGTGGGTTCTACAGTGCTTGATTCGCGTTATAAGTTGTGCTGTATACAGAGTAAAAACAATGGTCCTAGTATCGATCCCTGCGGAACACCAAACCTCAAGTCCCTCGACCCCGATGTATTACCGTTTAGAACAACCATTTGTCTCCTGCTTTTTAAGTAGCTTCTAACAAGGTTACATGCATTGTTCTGGAAACCAAGATATTTAAGAATTGCTGCAAAGAGGGTGTGATTGAGCTTGTCAAATGCTTTGGTATAATCTAATAGGATCAACAATGTGAGCTCGCCCCTTTCCGTTGCCTCAAATATATCGTTTGTAACTTTTAGCAGAGCGGTAGAGCAACTATAATTTTTTTTTAATTCGGACTACATGTTTGGCAGAATACTGCACTGACCCACATTGTCTCTAATTTGATTGTTAAGTACCTTTTCGATTATTTTAGATAGGGTTGGTAAGATGCTCACCGAACGCAAATCTTTTAGCTTACTAGGGTCCTTAACCTTAGGCAACGAAATTACCCAAGAAATTTTCCATATTTCTAAAAAAGTCTCCATTTCTATACTGTAGCTCACCAAGTGCGCAATAACTGGTATAATAACAGGACAGCAACGCAGTAGCATATCGACACCTATCTCATCATGCCCCACAGCCCTCGATTTTATTGAGAACAATGCGTCTTTAATTTCATCCAAAGTGGCCATTCTAAAATAAAATTCAGTAACATTTTCTTTTTTGTTATTTAAGTAAAAGTCTAAAATAGTCGGATCCGGATCGACCTGAGGAATGTTTAGGAAATAATCGTTAACCTGGTCCGCACTTCCTAACTCAATCGGAACCGACGCTATCTTCCTACCATACACATTCATATCCCTCAGTAACTTCCAGTTGTCCTTGGGACCGTTTAGCCGAATTCTATTTTCTAAATACGTCTTTTACTCCCTATCGATCGCCGCAGTAACAAAATTACGATATTGTCGATAGTACTCCCAGTTCTGCGCATTTCTGTTTTTCTTAAACTTTGTAAGTGCTTTGTTTCTAAGTGGTATCATATATTTTATGTTTTGTGTGACCCATGGTGCCTTCCTCTATGTAATACGTGCAGTACGAGTCGGTGCATGTATATCAAAGATGTTCAAAATTAATGCGTTAAATAACCTTATCATTAATATCGGCTAAATAGTATATGTTATTAAATGGGACATGTGCAAGATCTGCGTTAAAAAAAATCCTTATTAAAATACCCGTAATCCCGGTAGGTGCAGTAAAAAGGCATTGGCTTACTGGTTTTTAATTTTAAGCTACATTTTATAAGAGCATGATCAGAAACGTTAGGGTTATAATCAACGTTACAGTCCACGAATAAGTCCTTGTTTGAAATTAAAATTATACTCACCACTACCTGATGACCCATATCTGGTCGGTTCATTAATGTATTGTACTGTCTAGGCAGAACAATATTGTGGCTATAGGGTGTTTAAATTTTCCAATGGTAGGTGTGCTCGCTTGTCATGCTTGCCCTGTACTGACGAGAACCAAAGAGTTCGAAACCGGTCTACAGGTAGCAGCAGCGTAGCAACCTATCATTGGAAATAAAGATTCATTCTTTTCTTTCCCGGTAGTTTCTGCAATCTGAGTCTGTATTTTAGTACTAACAGTGTTAGTCAAAATACGCCAAATTGTGCTATTTAATTCAGCGCTCGTTGGGGCATGTAGCCCAGAGAATAGCTGTTTTAGCATAATTTGGTTATTCCTTATTGTATAAGGTCTCAGCAAGTGGCTTGAGAACAAAGTTCTCACATGTCTACATATTTATATGTCATATTATTGGTTCATTAATAATTTGTTCTAAGCTATAGTTATTCAAAATAGACAAAAAACGCTCGTCGTGTCCACACTCCAAGTTTACATTGATGTTAAAGTCACCCATGCATACAAAACTATCACACTCAGGTATAAGCCTACTTATATTTTCTTCAAATTCAAAAATATAGTTTTTTATTTATAGATAAATTGCATTTTTAGCAATTTTAGACGTCACAGTAAGTATACTTATAGAGCGCAACTCAGACAGATCTTCTTTTGCAAACAGTGCATCTTTCCAGCTTTGTGGAACCAACTGAGTCAAAAGTGAAGCGTTGATGATATGAGTAAGGGCTGTGATGCGATATGACATACACATTTTCAACATCTCGATCGAAATTTGATCAACCCCCTTAGCATTACCTTTAATACGGAATAAAATATTGGAGACATCTGCCTCGGAGACCAAAGAAAATTCAAATTTGCGGACAACAGCTACGTATTTAGGTGAAATATGCTAATTTATACTGTCATGAGCAGGCATCAGGCGAGGAATCGAGTTGATAAAGAATCATTAATTTTTTAATTGTTTAATTAATCGATTAGTAACATATTAATCAATTAAAATAATTAATAACACTATATTATATTTTATGGACGTACGTCGATGAAGAAAACCGTTTCCAAGAGGCAAAATCGATGAATATTATGCTGTTCCTTTATAATTTAAACAACCTAGCAATGCTGCATCATATATGATACTGTATCTAACCATGAAAATAATAAATAAGACATTCAGTTTTATATAAACACGTAGAGGATGCACAATAGTGTATATAATGTATATATATTCTATGTTGAAAATGTTATCTAAATATGTTCAGGTGACAACACATCGGCTTTTATTTAAACTGAAAATGTATTTATGCAAAACAAGCTGAACTTAATTAGTTCTTCAAGGCTTCGCATGCTTCCTTTGAAGTAATGATGTGAAACTAGAACACTGTGATTAATGTTGACGTGAAAAAAGAGGTTTTAAAGTTCGAGTGAAACTAATTAAAAGGAAAGGAAACTGCAAAAAAAGTGTAATTTATACAAGCAAATAAGGATATGAGCTGATCAAATTATTTGCATTTAAAGGGCTCTTTTAAAATGCGAACAAGATTTATTCTTTAAATTTAATTTAAAGAACAAACGACTTACCTGTAGGAAGTTGTTCTGAATTATATGAGTATACTCGTCCAAGCAACTCGGCAATCGGCTGCTTGGGTCTGCATTTTTTGCTCTGAGTCAGCATTCAGGTTATTATTTTGCGATCGTAAAATAATTAATAGCCGTAATTTAATTATGGTGATATGTCTTATTATTCTCCTAATCCTATAGGGGAAATTAATAAAAGTGGTACTCACTGTCAGTATTATGCCTCGAATCAAAAGAGGCGTCCTCACTACTTGTTCCCCGCTTGCTTTTTTCTGTTTAAGCGATCTAACTTTCGCATTAAACGCACTATTTTTCTTTCCAATTTTTTGTCTACCTCACTATCACTTTCACTAGTAGAACTTTGCCTACTTCTCTTCGGCATTTTCCTTCGCTAATTCGCGTCGACACTCGATAAAGCACAATAATGTAATGACGAATACAGCCGAGGTTGGCCTGAGAGGCGAGATTTTGTAGTTTTATGAATGACTCTTTGGAACTGTGCTCGATAAAGAAATAATAGTGGAACTACATGTGTAATATCTATTTGGACGAGTATACGAAATATAATTAAGTGAAGTACTACACTTAAAGCTTCTTAGTATCTAGTTTCTCTGGATGACTTCCCAAGTGAGTTAGAAACTAGAAAATACCTAAGACTTACTTTAGGAAGCAAGCCCAGACAATCCAAGTAAGAATATGACGTATTGTCTTGTTGGTTATATTAAGATTCTTTATGATAATATATAAATACTATAGTTGATGCGAAACCAAAACCGATGCACGTCATACCCTTCGAATGACGTCAGTTATCGACAGTGTTGCCAGCTTGTAACCAACAAGTGAGGGAATTACATAGTTTTTTTTTCATAAAAACAAGATAAATATACAAAAGTTTACTTGTTTATTCTTCTTTTATTTTCATCGTACTAAGATCAACCAATGGTACCATTCTGAAAAATCCATGTTTCATCCAAGAAAACGAATCGGTACACGAATGCTTCTTTTTCTTTTATATATTATTTCAAAAATACCAGTCGTTTAAAGCTACATGGGAAACTCCGAAACCTATTTTCTTGAAGGAGCTTCTTAAAGAGTTAATAAGACAACGGTCAAACAGTTATGTCTTTTAATTTCTAACTTAAAGTTGTAAAAGTTACATGGCGTTCTAAAGAAAGTTACAGCTTATAAATAACCGATGTAAAATATAATAATTTTTAAATAATACAACTAACTTATTTCGTACATTCCATAAATAGTGTCACGGATAGAACTTATATCCAATCTTCACACATTTACAACTCTCTTTGAATTAGAACGTTTTTTTTAAGGTGATTCTAATAATTTATTTTCCTTAACTGTTGTTGAAATTGCGCTTACAGTGGAAATATTCAAATTTAGGGCAGCTGCTACACGCTAAAAATTAGTAAAGTAGAAATAAAATATCTATACTCTTTAAATTTACTTCTCCGTACTGCTGTCAAGGGTAAAATTGGGCCATTGTTGTTAAGTTCTTCCTGAAAATAGCTTCTTAGAGAAGCTATTAGCTCTTTGCACCGACCATTTAAATGCTTCGGCAGTTTTCAAAAATAGTAAACAACGTAATCGATAGAGATATGTATGCGCACTTTTGTTTCTCTTAATAGAACATTTTTTTAATGCTATTTATGAAAAGATCTGGAGTTTTTGTTAAAAAAATAGACGCAAACACGAAACCACAGAATAATTAAGGTTAGTTGTGCGCGAAATGTCAAAATAGGCCAACGAACGAGCTGGCGCCACCGCACCGTTTACAGTGTTGCCAACTGTCGGCCAATAATATTCAAATTATATTAATTTTTATAAGCTTAAATAAACAAAATATTTGCTATAAGTGGGTTCGTATCAAAAAAGAATACTTTAGGTTTGTAGTAAATTCAATATCGCATAAAGTTTTAATAGTACAGCCAATCTGTAAAATTTGCGAGAAAAAAATACCATAAGCGATTTTATTTCATAAATGGTAAGGGGGCATGTGATTAGCTTAAAACCAAATTGTCGCCCCCCCCCCCCCCCCCCCGGGCGCTTGTGGGAAACTCAAAAAGAATTTTGACTTGATTTTCCGCAAAAACGGTAAGTCGCAGAGAAATATTTTTGTAAACAAACATTGTAGAAAACAATATTCTCCATAATTTATCTCATGGGGTCACTGCGCTACGACTAAAGGTGCAAGCAGAGGGCGCCAAAGTCGCCAAAAATCACTTTTTCATTATTTTCGACGCGAAAAATATTTTTTTGCTCAATCGCATAAATACAAAAGTTGTAGAGCCCAAAAAATCCTATAAATTGAGTTCGCGCTTTTTTTTTACAATGCACGGTTACGGAGATATAGCGCCTGGAAGTACCACCGGAATGCAGCGTCTTAGCATTGTATTAATATTGACCCTTATCTGGCACACTAATCACAGGAAACTGTTACCAAATAAAAGAAATGAATATGGCAAATTAGTTTAACATGCAATGCATTTTTTTTTTAATATTAAAAATATAATAATATTATGTTGATATTTGCTTCAGCTGTTTTCGAGATATTTTAATTTAAAATTGCTGATTAAGTATACCACTGTTATATCAAATCACAGTTGCCATGAATGAACATACGATACGAATATGAATAATTATCCGGCTGTCATTTATTGTTTGATTTTTTACTGATTATTGTATTATTTTACCAAATCGCTTTAAAAATATCAACAAATTTTAATCAAAATATTACTGATAATGTATGGTCATGAAATCAATTTAGTACATTTAACTCTACAAATATACTATTGTACTAGAGATTAAATTGCAAAAACAGCATATTTCATAACATCGGTATAACTACAGATTATTGACGTCACAGAAAGGCAGGCGTTTTGACCCACATTTAAAATGTTAATGGTAATTTTATTGCAATCTCGTAACACAATTAGAATTAGTTATTACCAATAATTATACTGGTATTCTAACGTCGATTTAAAAATATTACTCCATTCTACGAGTTGTTATTACTCCATATTAAGATATATCCCCTAATTGTTTTAAAATATCAAGGGCATTTAACATTTTTTTAAATTTACACTTTCCTATCAATTTCCTATCAATAATTTCTGTTCACTGTTCAGGTTGATTTGAAGCTAAGTAAATAAATCGCCCATAGTCGATGATTCACAGGGTGGAACCGTTTTGTCAATTCGCCTTAATGTAGGTATATTGATTATTCTATTCTATAACTATAATAAACTTGTGGAGAAAGACTTCGACTTTCCTTTCCCCTATAAAGCATTTTTAGTTGTGATGTAGTGGTCATATTAGACGTGAGGATCTGTAACAATAGAATGCTACGATCACAGGACATACAACAAATGATGCTGCATTCGGTTGGTACTTCCAGGCGCTCAGTAACCTTGCATTGTAAATAAAAAGCGCGGACTCAATTTATAGGATTTTTTGGGCTCAACAACAACTTTTGTATTTATGCGATTGAGCAAGAAAATATTTTTCGCGTCGAAAATAAGGAAAAAGCTTTCTGCACTTTTAGTCGTAGCGCAGTGACTTCATGAGATCAATTGTGGAGAATATTGTTTTCTACAATATTTGTGTACAAAATATTTCTCTGCGACTTACCGTTTTTGCGAAAAATCAAGTCAAATTTTTTTTTGGTTTCCCACAAGCGCCCAAGGGGGGGGGGGGCGACAATTTGGTTTTAAGCTAATCACATGCCCCCCTAACCATTTATGAAATAAAATCGCTTTTGTTATTTTTTTCCCGTAAACCCGCTTTTCCATAACAGATTGATTGCACGATAATACTTCTTGCCCAAATTTAATTTAATCGTGTTTTCTTACGGATTTACAATTATCAGCTACTTGATGAAGTGCATCGGTTTTTGTTTTGCATCAACTGTACAGGAATTTTTTGTTATTGCGTCCTGCGACCGACTAGGGTACGAAGGAAGCCATTTACGTAAGTTTAGAATCTTTGAAGATTGTATTCATTCAACGATTTCTTGAACTTATCTTTTTAACTGTCATGTAAAAACAATACGAAACTTTGACCTAAACCGATTACTTACTATAAATTAAACAACAAGAAAAGCCATTATTTGCGAAAGGGCCCTTAAACGTTTCAGTTTTTTCTCCTTGTCGGAGATTAAAATTAAAAACAGAAGCCAAATTCAATTTCAAACAACAATTTTGTCGCCTCTGGATTCTAATAGTCCCGTAAATGGTTTACAAAAGCGTTTTTAATGAGACAGGCGTAATATTTTAGACCCCTTCTAATAGAATTTTCAAAATATCCGGCTAACCCTGCCTAATAAAATTTTAGGGGGATGTTGCCGTTTTGCAATTTGCCTGGCTACACCTTTTTGTGTCTTTTTGCATTCCTAACGGGTTTAGTAGTTCTTTGGTGACATAAGTGAGCGTTTTGGTGCCGATTAAATTTTCGATGTTTCGGGTTTAAATTGGATAGTAGCTGGAAATTACAATTGTTGAAAAATACGTAAATACAATGCTATAAATAAGGAAAAAAATATATACACGGTATTACTAATATTATATACAGGTCGCGTCGGTAGCATACTTAGTTTCCCAAACAATAAAAATTACATAAAAATGTGTTTTTAAATTACACCCTGTATATTTTTAGGCTATTTGATTCAGTAAAGAAATACCTTTAAATCCGCCTTTTGAGTTTTTAAGTTGCTGTGTTGCCACGTAATTAGTTTTTTCTGATATATTTAAGGGATTTTTATTGACTTGACCTTAGGAGATACCTCCATACTACTGTTTTTAAGATATCTATCATAATACAGGGTGTTTGTGGCGACTTGACCGATTCGACTAATTTAAATATGTGTTATTTCAATTTTTTCAATTGAACCACCCTGTATTTTTTTAACTGACTGGGTTTACGTTTTAAATACCTTAATTTTTTTATGAAGAATGCCATATCTAAGTCTTATAGTTATTGAAATACTACGCAAAATTATTGTGTTATTATTTTATATCAAGAATACTATAAATAAAACAGAAGTTAGCTATATAATACACATTTATTAAGATGAAAATTAACAATTAACACATTCACTAATTTTAAGGCAATTACTTGTGAGTATTTTAAAAAACTTAAAGAACCTCCTGCCCCTCCTGGTTGTCTTGGATGCAATTTCAGTGAAACATATTGGGTGTCGTATTTTCAAAGGAAATTGGATATTGTTTCCAAACATGCTAAATGGTCCCTGGCTGTGACGCCCCTTAAACAAAACTCTTATTTTTTGTTTTTGTCTTTAGTTCATAAAAGTCGCATCTAATTAACACATTACAATACACCTTCAATTTACGATACGAAATTAAAACAATGCGCTAAGATAATTTCCTTTGCCTATCCATCTAACACTAATAGTGAAATCTCGGAGATAATTCGTCAGCATTTACCATACATAATGACAGTTTACTTCAGTAGCGCAACAAAGATATTTTAATTACAGCTACAGATTTATGTGTTTTTTGTTCCATATGTTTGTCTCAGTCTGCCTCTGGCGCTCACTTACCTTTAACTCTATCCTCAATAATAATTACGCATTTTTGTTTTGTTAATAAATATCCCATTTGGCATTAACGTAAAACAATACTATGAAATATTTAAAACTGAGGTCCCCTGTATAATAACACAATAAATTATGCATCATTTAATAATAGTAAAGTAAACTACGAATCAGCATCCGATCAACTTGCTGACTCCTACTATTTTGGAAGTTATTTAAATATTTATTTAAATAATTATTATTGTTGCTTCTTGTAAAATTTCTATTATACGTAGAGCCACGCGTAAAAGATCTACTGGAGTTGCCAATACCTCGTTTTGAAAACGTCATCACTTGTGAAAAATTATTATTATTAGACATAACCTCCTCATCTTGTGCTGTCCTAATCGCGTCTTTTAGATATGCAAAGTTTTTTGATATCTAATCATAAACGAATTACTATCACCGTTCGCTTGAGCAAAAGTTAAATTTACAAACAGGTTTTCTAGTTCTTTTCCAAAATCCTCAATACATTTTTCGCCTTGTCAAGCGCGCATTAATTTTGCTTGTATAGCGACGTCAAATTTTTTGGTTAAAATATGTGTTTTTATGTCAAGGATTAAAGCATCTACCGATTCATAGCTTGATTTAAGTCGCAATTTGGCGCTATTTAATAACCGTGTTTTAAGCAAGTTTTAAGTTTTATTAGTAGGGGGTTACCGGCAACATTAAGCATCAACTCGTAAAGCTCTATAGCATCAATTAATTTGTTTGTGGTTTCCTCCATATCATTCATGATAGGCAGAAGACTCACAGCAACTTTAAGACCAAACGCCGCCATTGTTTCTTCAGAAATTTCGTATTTTTTCCCAAAATCCAAAATATCCTGATATGGTGTTCTAATTTTCTCGATTTCGGAATCGTCTAATTCAGAATCCTTAATTCTTTGATTAACCGTTACTATTTCCGTATTAAGTTGTGAAAAAATATTTTTTGCCCCGTCAAACTTTGCTTTTAAGTGCATCTTGCGCGTTTCGTAATTTAACTTAAAAATATTTGTCCGTATTCGCGTCAGTTCTTGATAAATTTTATTTAGATTAGAATGTCCCATTTATTGGGAGTGCAATTAATTGTTTTAAGGGTCAATATTTAGTATCGAAGTAATATAATATCATTAATATGTAATAAATTTACCCAAACCAATAATAATAATCCTATTACTAAAATACCTTAATATAATATCTCTATATAAATATTTCCCTTTTTTTCCTCCTTAATTGTCCATTTTGTTAGTGTCTACCATATTAATTTTCCATTTCCATTTTAATTTTTATTTGCTGAAAAAAAACTAAATAATTTTACACTTGGTTCTTCTCTTCTGTTACGTCAGTACGGGATTTTCGTATTTGGTTCTTATAAATTTCTCTTCGTATTGCTCGTCTCATACCTTTTTTATATTGCTGCATAATCATGTAGGCTATTCCCACAACAACCAGAGCCACCAAAATCATTAAAAGCAATTCTGACGACGTTATTCCTTTTCTTAAACTGCTAGTAGCATCTCCGCTTGCCGTTTGGGCGATTATAACTTCTTCTTTAGAACTTTTTGAGCCCATTTTTGTTACTGTCGTTCTTCTAATAATATTTTTCCTTGCTGCATAATTTAGGTTCCTCATCTAACTAATGAGTAATAAAATCCATGCTTTGCTATTAAACTCTGTATATTGTCTGTTCATTTAACTTACAATTGAGGAGCAACTGTGCAAAACGCATTAAATCCATAATATGCTGTTTTGAATAAAACTTAAAAAACTAGCAAAGTAAGTTAGAAGAAAAACTAAGATTTTCATGTGGCGCAGAATGATTTATGTAATAGGGTTAAAAAGGAATATTTCCTTTTTTAATCTAAATTTTCGATTTTCACGACAATATGGTATATTTTTTAGTGGATTTATTGCGTTTTGCTTGAAATAATTAAGTTTAAATTATTTTATAAGGCCAATAAAATTTAAAACTTCAGTGAAACACAGTGCGACATCTATTAGCGAATGTTTATCCTAAGATAATTGAAATAAAATAAAGCAAACTATTTCAACAGAAATATTATTTTTTTGGATTTAATGCACTTTGCTTAAACGAGCATTGGAATTAATCCGTTTTGCTTAGCTCAGTGTTCTTGATATGGCTATTTTGAATGGATTTAACGCGCTTTGATCGAACTGGGTTGTTCTAATGATAGATTGACTAAAAAGCACTACATTTTTATATTTATCTTGAAAATTATAAAAAATGGATTTAATGCGTTTTGCATAGTTGCTCCTCAATTTCCTGTGGTACTTTTATGAAATAGTAGAAGTCAGCAAGTTGATCGAATGCTGATTCGTAGTTTACTTTACTATTATTAAAGATGCATAATTTATTGTGTTATAATACTATATCAGTGGATTTCTTATAAACTGGGCAGTGGAAGTCCGGGCAAATCGATTACCTTTATTTTAGAAACATTCATTTCAAAATTCTTACAAAAATCGGTATTTTATAAGAAAAATACAAACCAAACGTTGAACATTGGATATATGGTATGCTAAACTCAAGAAATCTTAACAAAAATTTTAAAAAGTGTATATTATAAAGATATTATAATTGTTCACTTAGCTCGACCATGCCATGGGACCGGGAAAAGTGAACATTACCCGCAAAAATCACATTTATAAGTTCCTACACCATCACACCTTGCACTGCAAGCTTCGGAACCAGTTTTTGCACATTTCATACATAATCCAGTTTTCGATTGGTTTTTCGTTAAACTCCTCATATTTGACATAAATACTTCTCCTCCCTTATGGGCATGCATATGCACTCTGTTGTTTCTTTCTTCTCCAAAACTCAAATCTTAAACACATAATATTATGTAAATCAGGCCCATTGCTTTCGGGCATTCGGGCTTAATTTTTATAGGGTTTTTCGTTTAAGATCCTTCACAGACTGATTTTTTGAAATTTAATTTAAGTACGTAAACACGGTTCTCATTAAAGATATGACACCCTTCATGCTGTTTAAAAAAATTATCGGGTTGCGCCGCCGCTGGATAAATTAAACTAGCCCGCATTGTCTGTGACGTCGGCAAACTATATTAAATGAGGAGCGAGCTGAAGGAGAGGCGGGAGGAGAGGAAAGCCTCAGGAAATGGTGTATTGTGGACTTAATACAATGGAATTACTGTCTAAATAGCACTTTCCGGCCGGGAAAGCCGACAAGAAAAAACTTTGATGCTTCGGACTTCTTAAAGTTAAAGAAGTTTGGGATAAGGTACAGCAAGGAACTAAATATTTAATTAGGGAAGTTAAGGTATTTGATTATACAAATTGTTAGGTACTGTGTTTTAGCAAAAGTTTGATGTAAAGCTAAGGTTACATTGGTAGACTCTGTAGTCACGTAGGCACTGCTTATATTTTACTAGAATATTACTTTGCGATTCGGGAATCAATTGATTCCAGAACTTTCAGAAACAAGCCTCTAGAACCGCGGTAAATAATTTTGGGAACTGAGTTTTAGAAAACACACAACTTGATTTCGATTTTTGCAAAAGAGTAATTTTTTATTTTAATAGTTATTTAAACTGCCAACATCTCTGGAAAGTTTTAAATATTGCTGGTTTTGAATTCCTTATACCCTGTGTAAAAGCAAATGATAGATTTTACAAAATTCTTTAAATAGAAATATCAAAGGAGTTTTATATATTATGTATTTACTAAAATATTTAATTAGAATAACAAAAGGTGGCGGTAAAAAATCAAACTTATATTAATAGAATTTATGAAAAAAAATTAGAACTTTTACAATATTTGCGATAATATATATCGCGAGATATCCGTCAAACTTCTCGCTCGAAACAGCCATACACAATAGCTATTTGTTAAAAAGTGACCAGTATACACCACCTAGAAAATACAGTTGCCTTACCAAAAATCAAAAATTATGTTTCGTCTAAAGACACAATACGTATTAATTAATTAATACTATTGAAAAATAATTGTTATATTATCTAGAATTCAAAAATAGTGTAAGATATAGGGTGTTCCATTTAAAAAAATACAAGTTTTGTGTGTAATGTAAAATATAATATGCCACTTTTAATTCCAGACCTCATACTGTTTCAGTATTTTTCATAAGTTCTTCGATAAGGATGTCCTCGCTTCGTTGGCGGACCCAGTATATACACCTTTACATTTAGAGTAAAATGTTTCCTATAAATTTTATATCTTCCTGCTATAAGAGAACAAGTTTCCTCATATCACTAAGGCAAATTGACTGCTTGGTATAAATGTATTTTACTACTTTGTACTACCCTTCAAGCACATCACTACTTGTTGACTAAATCTGCAGTTCATTGCTTTGAACGTATGTACGCGATTTAACAGCTCCGTGAAAAATCGGTGTTTCTTAGTAACTACAACTAAAGATGAAGGCAAGAAGCACAAAAATAGAAATTTTGCTTATTTATATCAGCTTAAAGTTAAGCATAAGCAGTTACATGTTTTTAAGGAATGTTTTTTTGTAATTAACAATAAAAGTATATCTTAATTAGGTGGAGCTATAGCAGACCTAAGGGGAATCCATTCTAAAAAGTCTTTAAGCAAAGATAATGTTGATAAAGCTAGACGTCATATTTTGTCGTTTCTCGTCTATATAACGCATTATTCTCGACGACATACAGAGCAGAAGTATTTAGGACGTGAGTTAAATATGCCCATATCGTTTAACTGATAAGGAATCTAAACGAATTTCCATCATATAGGCGTAGCTAGGGAATTTTTCTGGGTTTGCAGGCCCTAGATGTTCGAAACGCAAAGTAGGTATAGGTATTGGAAAATCAAGAAGAACCTAATGATTATCACACCCAAGCAGATTTGGCGCGTTCCACAAAAAAAAAAGATAAAGACTTGTCTAAAAGTTCTGGCAACAAGAAGTACTTCCTTTTGACTTACAGAAGGTATTACCCGTACCTTTGTTAACGTGCTGAGAAGTTTTCTATAAAAGGCAATTTTCTGTGTATTATCGAACAATTTATGATTGCACCACAGAGACGACAACCCATTACATGTGGCATATAGCTATAAAATTGACACACCTTAAATTAGTTGCCAGATATAAAATAAACTTTAATACTGCAAAGTTACTCTTCAAAACGTATACCTTTACTGTCTGTGGCCACAGACCTATAATGATACTATATGTGCCTCTCTCTATCTCTCCCTTTTTTAAAATGAAAAGTGCTTCGAAATTCTCATGTATCTTTTATTAACATCTTATTCTAAATTCTTCGGAATTTTCTGTAGTAGGAAAGCGTATGCTAGTGTATTTTACTATTATTCTGTGGCTGCGGTGAGATGGGGATCTGGAACACGTTATTCTAAAATGTAGCAAACTAAAAAATAATTTAACCTTATTATTTGACAGATTTAGAAGATAAGTATATCAACCATTTAATTTAAATTATCTTATCTCATTAAATAATTTAAATATTTATGATATATTGTATAAATACATTATAAAAAGCAAAATAGAATTGTATGACTAGTGGAAAAAAAGCAAAAGAAAAGAGAGAAAAAAAACGAGCAATTGAAAAGTTCCTAAAGTATTATAAAACCAAAAAAAAAAGAAAAAGAAAAATCAAAGGAAAAAAAAACCGAGGAACAAATATACATATTTAAAAATATGAATACCGGAAAGCTATAGATAGATGATAAAATGATAGTCAAAAATTTGAAATAAACAGAGTTTTACATAGGAAACAAAAATGTAAGGTACCTTAATTCAATGGAAGAAATAATCCATAATAAGCTGTAACAAAATATATTCGCGAGCTGGCCATTTGGTTTCAACCAGAGCCATTGACTTAATACACACACACATTTTACTATTAATTATACCAATACTGATATAATATCAGAAAAGGTATAATAAATCAAAATTCTTTGTACATAATATTCAAGTCTACGACGCTTCCTTTATAATATATAAAACAGACATTTCAACGAGAAACGTTATTCTTAGTTCCCGATAACATTCTCAGATTGACATAAAAAATTCCATCCTGTCAAGAGAGATATAAGACCTCTGAATTCCACTTTTGAAATGGAAAAATAAAAACGGTCCAGCATAAATCTCTGTATATGAGTGAAACAATAAGAATGTTGTTTACACAAAGATTGCAATCACCATGAAACTCATAGATCCACGAAGTTATAAACGGTGGGGTAACAAATCTGTTGAAAACTGCGCCAATATTCGTCTGCAGGAACTTGCCAAATGGCTTCGATAAATCAACTTCCTGAAACTATTCTTATCCGATTATCTCGAAGTTTTCGGAGAAGTTCTGTTTTCCCATCAATATAAGGTCGCTTTTTCAGGAGCACGAGTGCGGAAACCATTTTGAAATATTAACAAATGTAATGAAATTGAATGAAATACATTTTAGTTTGGCGGAGAGAATCTAGGACAAAGAAATGGCAAGTTTATAACGAGCTACAGTAAGTAAATTAATTATTGTTAGGTGAGAAATTAAGGGTTAATGTTCCTTAAAGTTTGCAGATTTGGGTTGTCTTGAGATTGGAAACTGTAATTTGGAGCCTACGTCAAACAATATGTACGATCTATTTTTCTTACCCTGTATCCCGTAGGTACATACAAATGCTCCCGAAAACTCTCTAGATAAGTTTCAGGGTAGCATCCCCTTTAGGAAACTTTATTGTTAATATAAAAGGCAAAATTTCAACACTACACATAAGTCTGATATCTATCGGTTGTCATGTAATGACCATAATTGCAACACATGCTACGTTGGCCAAAATACTCTTAAAATCTCTGAATAAGTAAACACACAAAACTCATTCACACATATCAACTAAACTATAACCGTCTAAATTCAAGATCAACTTTCGCTAACCACATTATAAGTGAAAAACACTCTTTCGACCCCATATCTGGTACAAGGAGTTCTCACTGCTGCAACAAGGCACTATTCTAAATCTACTTGAGATCCTAGAAATACAGAAAGCCCCAAAATACCCTAATCTAAACCGTATTAATGATCAAATATATTTCTCATGTCTTTCAATTTTTAGTTCATTAAATTTTCTTAAACAGTTACTTTAATGAATTTCATTCTTTTATTATTTTCGCTTCTGACAAGGGTCCTAATTTTTATGACATAATATTTATTTCTATGTTGATACATATCTTTTAACTTTATATTGTTATATCTACTTTAAACGGTCAAGTTCATCTGCCTACCTGTTCATAAAATTATAAACTTTTAACCTTTCCACTTATATTTATATGCCATTTGTTGTTAAATTTTATCTTTATTCATTTCTCAATACTCCTTGAACAATTACCAGTGGGCGACACACATTCGACACGTGTCACCTACTGCTGGCAAGGCCTGAAGATAAGAGCCACTGCTCTCAAAACATATTAACTTTAATACCTACAAAGCTATGTTGATATTAAATTGGTGGAGTAGACCTCGTGCTTGATTTGTTCTTAGACAATTTTATTCCTTTACCTAATTTCATCGACAAATTAAAGCTTAAATGCGAAATTTCCCATTTAAATGTGCCCATCTTATCAAAACCAAGCAAGACACACCAACTATTACCTTAAACCGATCAAATTCAAAGGCAATGCTTCGTCCCTCGGTATTTAATATCGGATTGAACTATCAACTCGATACATTATTCAGCAAAATTCGAAGACAGACGACCCGTTTCGGTTTCGGTTTTATTTTAATACCGGAAATGGCAGGTATTTATCTATATACAGGTTGTCTATAAGAAATATATTTTTAAACGCAAGAAAAATGCTTTTTTTAATTTAAAATAGGTATGATTTAAAAAAAAGAAATTTAACGGCATGACCAAAAAACATTCTTAAAGACCTCCCTCTGTATGTATGAACGTTTTTGTCTCTGACACCTTTAATACCAAGGTTCCTCATATGGGTCATAAAGATATTTCCTTTACAGTGAGTGAAGGAGCTTCACGCATATTAGTATGTTTTTTTATTGATCTTGACTCTTTAGTTTTGTTACTAATAAATCATTAAACTTTCTTACTTTTCTGTAGACATATTTTCAATTCTTTGGTTTAGGAGGCTTTCTTAGGTACCGTGTGGGCCCCTTCATCTAATCCACTCTCTTACCCATATTCTCTTTCCCCGTTGTATTTTCTTATACGTATTTTCTCTTAAACTATTTTTAGTTACCATAACAGTGATACAGTTTACAATATAATAGGGCAGCAATAAGGTAAATAAAGGTCTGCTCTCAATAGCCAGGAGCTTCTTCATACCAGTTAATACTTAAACATAAATCATATGATTTCCCAAAAGAACAATAATAGCTTTGCAAACTACTACTTTCGCCATTTTGAATCAATTAATATACATTCATTTAGAAATAGTGTGTAAACAAATAACTGAATGCAAGTCACTTGAATTTAACTGACTAGATCCACTCACTTGAATAATGTAACCGCGCCTTTATCGTCTACCTTCGTGGTGTGACAGAGCACCCAAATTGATCGGAACGGTCCCGAGATATACAATGCGACTCGTCGTATACCGATAGCTAAGTCTCCTAGCATCCCTTGAAAAACGCCTTCTAGCAAAAACTAAACCCAAGAACCCCATCAACTTTTTCACTAGAAAACTCAAATCCTATCATCTTTCTGAGACTCCTATTTTGTAACGATCTTCCTATCTACATAGTTGTGTTTATTGACGAATGTTACCTTTCATGGTTCAATACTTAGACGAACAAGTAGGTATAAGTTCAATACAAAATAATTCATCTTTTCTGATTTATTGCTTAAGAAATTCGGAGACTTTAATAATATTCCTGAAACGCTCCATAAATATTAAAAATCTCTCTCTTACACCTGTCCATATAAATAATTCAGCGAGACCGTAAAATCGTCGTTCTTATCTTATCAGAACACTCAGTCTATGTTCGTTAAGCAGATCAAGTCGATGGCGATGTTTCATCTCCCGGTATTTAATATCGAATTGAATAACCACCGGATTCATACATAATTCAGCGAGTCTCGGAGGCGTGCAGACGACCCATTTTAGTTTCGATCTTGTTTTAGTTCCGAAGGATTCTGATATTAGCATGGACCATCTAGTTTTCTACGGAATTTTTTTTATTTTCTAAAATAAAAAATAAATCTTAAAACGAAGCAGATGCAAAATATTATAAATTAAAAGCATAGCTGTGTTCCTGATCGTTTTTATTTTTCAATTTTGTAGGTTTATAGGTCATATATGAATAAAAATTTAATTTAGGCTGTTGGCGTTTCGGTTTATTTCAAATTTAAACCATCATCAGAACTAAAAAATACATAAAAATTAGAGAATGACATAGCTTCATTTGCGTATTTTACACGGTCACTTATACGTATATATATATATTTATTTATTGAGATCTATACCATCACTAATTTCACAGGTTATAATTTTCTTGGTAGGAGAGTAGGTATTGAATAAGCATTAAATATGGGCAAGACCAATTATTTAAGTTGGGATTTTTCTTATATTATGCTAATTATGTTGATGGTAAAAATTCACAATTTATTAGGTAATTGTAATTGTACTGTAAATAGTACTAAGGTTATCAGCGTCGCTTCTGAAATTTAGGGTATTTTTATTTCTTTAATTATAAATAATTTCTGTTATATTTCATTGTATTATTGAAATGTGTAGATTGGCAATTTTATTGCATGCTTTGATATGTTTGGTTGGTGTTTTTATGCTGTATTTATGTTCAAATATATTCTATTTTTTAGATATTGTTTGGTATGGCTAATGTACGTCATTGTACAATGCAGACAATCTATTTTATATATTACATTGTCTTGATTAGGTTTAGGGGTGGTTGGTTTTAATTTTGTAAATAGGAATTTTGTATTATTAAATGGTTTATTAGCAAAATTTAATTTGTGTGCTTTAAGTACGTTTCTAATTTTGTATTGATTTCTGGAATAGTAGTGAGACAAAGTTATTTTCTTCTTGGGAGGTTATTTCTTTGCTGCTGGAGTTATAAATTCGGCTTATTCTATTTTTAGTAATTGGTTCGTAAAGTTTATTTGGGTATTTATTGTTTCATTCAACATTCTTTATTTTATTTAAATTTTGCTGTCTGTCATTTGGGTCAGTTAATTTAAGAGCTCTATCAACAGGTGCGTTAATCACACTTTTTTATATTTATCTTGGGTGTATGAGTTAAAGTGTAGATATCTACTAGACCAAATTGGTTAAGTGTAAAGTCTGTTCAGAGATATAATAAAGTGACTGATCCCTATTAGGAAAGACACGGGCTAGCTGTAAAATTGAAACATGATCGAACAGGTCCGTATTTTGCTTAGAATTTAATCATGGTTTGTAATAAAAATAAGTAAGACATTAAATAATATTTTATTTATGTTTAAATGTGAAATTAAAAGTTATTTTATTATTAAAAATTATATTTATGATTACAAAAATACACAAATTATTCAATACTTATAATAATTATTCACTTAATATATCAATATCACCATCGCTATCATCATCTGTTCTAATTATTATTTGTGCTATATTGTTTAAATTATTATGGATATAGGATTTTTCCACTTTTTCAACATATGTAACAGAATTTGCCCAACTTTGTGAAGGGATGTTAAAAACTTCTGTTTCTATAAGCTCAAGTACACTGGAGTTAATAGTAGGGCAAATATTGTTACGACAAATGGCAGATTTCAGTTGGTGCCAAACATGTTCGATGGGATTAAATATACAATTGTATGGTGGAAGCCTTCAAACTGTATGCCCTAGATTTTTTGCATAATTATCACAGGAGTATTCCTTTTGTAGTTTTAAACTTTGTAAAACCTTAATTAATTGCCTTTTGGTGTAATCTTCCTGAAAATAAATGTCATTATCATACATGTAGTTTTGGATTGTTGCTTTTGTGTTATTTGAGGAGGGAGTCTTGGTCAACTGCCTACTATGGTAGCTTGCATTGTCCATTACAATTACGCTATTCGGAGGTATATTTGGAATTAGCTTGTTTTTAAACCAATCTTCAAATAAATCAGCAGTGGTGTCCTCATGGTAATCCAGAGAAGAATCTTTAATGTTTTTTGCAGACAGAGAAAGTTCATTTGGAATCCATCCGTCTTTAGATCCAGCTTGCAAAATCGTAATTCGTTTACCTCTTTTTGATGGCGCGCTTGTTTTACACTTGCCGCTTGAGTGAACCCAACCCTTTTCCGGGGTATCATATGTGTCGAACCAGGTTTCATTCAAGTAAATAATTGGCCTTTGCTGATCTCTGTAAATCCTAATATTTTGTAGATATTCGATTTACTTTAAGACATTTTTAAGTACGGACCATAGTTTACCTGCATTTATTTATTCATTCGTTGTTTGTTTATGGCCACCCTTGGATAATCCCATTCAAAGGCAAAGTGTAAATTTCTTATATCTCTGGACAGGCTTTACCAATTAGTAATAATATTACCTTCCTTGTCGTAAGAGATGTTGATGTCTAGAAAATTTATTGATCTATTTTTTTCTGTTTCGTGTGTAAACTTTAGCTTTTCGTGGAATAAAGTGAATTTCTTGAGGGTATATTGAAGTTTATGCAAAGAATGTAATCGTCAACAATTTTTTTTTTTAAATATGGATTGTAATTAAGGCTATTTAATACATTCATTTCTAAATGCTCCATTACAAGATTTGCTATAGGTAGTAAATTGAAAGAAAGTTGACGTTAAACATTAAATTATGTTTTAATAAATTCATCTTCTGGAACTGTAGTATTTTGTTTTAAGGAATTCCACTCTTCTTGTATACTTGTAATAGTAAGTTCAATTGGTATATTAGTGTAAAGTGAGACGACATCAAATGAGACCAGAATGTGATTCTTGGGGATTTTATTGGTTTTTATAAAGTTATGAAAATTCCATTTTATTACTTTTATCTGCTGATAAACCATATTATTATTATAGTGATTTATGCTTTGTTGAAAACAGTTTGGCTTCTTTTAGGAAATAGTTAATTTGGTTTTTTATTTTTATTTCAGAATTTTTTATTTTATTTTTATAGTCTGTGAATATTTGTAATGCCTTCTTCTATATTAGTAATAATAGTTTCTAAAAAGTTTGGTTTCATGGGTTCATTTTGGACCGAGAGACAAATATATTGGATATGGTTCGGTATATAGGTTTATGTTAAATTTATAATCCAGTATTTTTGTTTGTTTTTGGTTTTGTGGAAAAAATATCATATTTTTCATTATGTTTAGTAAAAAAATCGTTTAAAAAATGACCTTTAAATTGATTTAAATTTCACCTCTGATTTGATTGAGGGGATAATTATGAAACTTATACCATTACTGATATACATGTTAAGTACCAACTTGGAAATGAAAAATGTTTAGTAATTTTTAGTATTTATTTTGTGTTTCAATTTTATGAAAGTTTAGGTTCATTGTTTCAATTTGTACAAATTTAGGATCCAATTGCAAATTTTTACATCGTACACGATAGATTTTACGGTTTTTGTCCTTAGCTATATTAATTATTGATATTTGAAATTTTGTTTTAGGAGGGTTATTTTTTATGTTTTTCTTGTTTAAGGCGTTTTTAACTATAAATAAATCATTTTTAGAAACCAACATCCATCGGGTGACGCCTGGATTATAGTTTTCTTTTAATATTTAACCCTTTTAAGTTTTATATCATTACTAATGAACAAGTTGTTGTAGCTAGAACTAGGAAGCCAAAAAAAACAAGCGTTGGCATCTGGTTATTGTTAATACTGATTAGTATAATATAATCTATTGTTGTGTTTGTGTAGTTCACATATACTTATTTTATTCGGCATCGTTTGTATCATTCATTTGATGAATGGAGTATAGGTAACGAAAAAAATAATAAAAAATACATTACCGAACAAGATGTAAAATGATGTACAAGATCCCATATACAAAATAATAAAATTTATTAATCAGAAAGAGTAGAATAAAACCCAAGCAAAGCAAAATAGCTACTTTTCCTGTAGTAAAATAAGACCCCAACACGAATGGGTCGTCCAAGAGCCTCAAACAGTCACTGAATAATGCATAAATCGGTGTAATCCAGGAACTCAATCCGATATTAAATACCGTAGGAGCGGGGCCGAGGAAGTATTGCAATTGACTTTGAATGCTCGAGTGAATAATTAATTAATTAAAATGCTTAATTTATATAGTGTTCTGTTATTTATATCTCCAGAGCTGTTCACGTATCAGATTATCCCAAAAAGAGCCTTGACGGGTTTTGGTATTGGTAATAAAGTGAAACTCTTGCAAGCAACTCTTCTTATGGATCATCAGCAAGAATTAACTGGGATTAATTAAAAATAATATACAGGGTGTTCATTTCAAAACTTCCCACCACGGATTTATCGAAAACCGCAGATTAAAAGAAAAAACGCCGAGACACGTCAAAAAATTTGCCAAAGGGGACAACTTTTTAACCAAAAACTACTTCACCCCCTTTTACCCTCGGCCCCCCGGGGTCATCCCCTTAAAAATTTTAAATGACAAGGGGTATCAAGTAATAGCTTGTTTGAAAGGTCTTTCAAAGTGCTTTATTTTGACGTTTGATTTTTTAAAATCGGTCGATTCGTTTTCGAGAAAATTAGAAAAATCTTTATTTATCTTAATTTGTTCAGATAGAAAAAAAAAACACACGAAAATATCACTTTTTATTTCAATAAGTGTTCAAAATGTTGCCCGTTATTGGCCAAACAATGATATAGGCGATGTTCAAATTCCTGACGGACATTTTCAAAAACATGTTGTGGGAGATCATGGCAGCTTTCGATGATGCGTTGACGAAGTTTGTCCAAACTTTCAGCTTTCAGGTTGTGGAGTGAACACAATAGATTTCAAATGGCCCCATAGAAAAAAGTCTAATGGCGTCAAGCCAGGAGACCTAGCAGGCCATTCTATAGGCCCTCTTCGCCCTATCCATTTATCTGGAAACTGGTCGTCTAGCCATTGCCGAACCGGAAGAACATAGTGAGGAGGTCACTTCATTTAGATAAAATGTGCATTCATCACTGAAGCAGATACTCTTTACATGAATGGTATTATCATTAATCGCTGCAGTCATTTGTTCACAAAACTCAACTCGCCTATCGAAATCATCTTCGGTTAACTCTTGCAATATTTTCATTTTGAATGGATGCAATTTATGTAATTTAGTAACTGTGTGTACAGAGCCTAATGAAATAACAGTCGCATCAACAATTTTGCGTAATGAAGTATTAGGATTTATGCCAAAATGACCCAAAACTTCAACTTGAGCGGCTTCATCCAAAACTCTACGATGATTACGTTTTTTATTTGCAACAGATCCAGTTTGAGTGAATTTAGTAACAAGGTCTACCTATGCGAAGTTATCTTTTCCGGATGTCTGGCGTTAAATGTGACGGCAGTTTGCCGAGCACATTGATTTTGGGCACCATAAAGTAGAATCATTTCCACTCTTTCGGCTAGTGTGTAAACCATTTTGGAAGTAAAATCTGAATCAATAAATTAATTTTCACTATCCCAAGATTGTCACAAAGGTTACTGACAGCAAATTAAATTTTTTCTTTTCCTTAGCAACTATAAAAACTAAACAGGAAAAGATTAAATACAGTTCGCCCATGTTATCTATGTTTATAAATAGATGGCTGAAAAAAAGTCGGGTTGTTATTTGGTTGCTGCCACGTCTAATCTTCCGAATTGCTGTTTATGTTGGGTTTTGAACACTTATTGAAATAAAAAGTGATATTTTCGTGTGTTTTTTTTTCTATCTGAACAAATTAAGATAAATAAAGATTTTTCTAATTTTCTCGAAAACGAATCGACCGATTTTAAAAAATCAAACGTCAAAATAAAGCACTTTGAAAGACCCTTCAAACAAGCTATTACTTGATACCCCTCGTCATTTAAAATTTTTAAGGGGATGTCCCCGGGGGGCAGAGGGTAAAAGAAGGTGAAGTAGTTTTTAGTTAAAAAGTTGTCCCCTTTGGCAAGTCTTTTGACGTGTCTCGGCGTTTTTTCTTTCAATCAGTGGTTTTTGATAAATCCGTGGTGGGAAGTTTTCAAATAGATTTTGGGAAGTAATTCTAAATTATTTGACCGGGATTAGATGTTCGTCTACAAACCGGTTTGGCTTTACTGCATTCAGCTTTAGTATATCAAATGGGTACAAAAATTCTAGAAACTAATTCAAATAATTTAAGCAAAGACAGTTAAAGACTTGCAATTTTAAACGAAATCGAAGACTAAAGTAATGATTTTAAAATTTTATTTTGTTTCAATTGCAGAAAAAATAATTAATTTCTTACCTGGTACCAAGATGGTAGAGAATGGTTTATTATTTGAAAACAAGGTAACAAAACCATTTGTTTGATTTTTCTTAGGGCCGGTCACCAAGCAGTTATACTAAATTTGAAACGGTAATGTCTTTCAAAAATTAATTTCATGTAATATTTACGTTATTAATATTAAAATACTGATGAAGTATATCCTAGATATTTTTTACAATTATTATTATACACATTGTAAATACATATTTTTTTGAAAATCGGTATATTTCACAAAATATACCACCAATATTAAGTTCAGTTCTAGGAATTATTATTTCTCGAGTTAAACTAAAAAGTTACAATGTTCTAACGTCAATCTATTTATAACTATAGTTCTTTTGGTACAACGCCGACTTACCGCCGAATTACTATTTTATCTTAATGTTGGTGCTAATTTCTTATTGGCAAAGAAAAACTATGACCACTTGTGCCATAGCGGGATAGCTTGTCACTGAACGTTAATTGGTTCACCCGGGACACCGTATAACGGAGGTAGACGTCCCGCTTCGTAACGTCAAAGAACTCGCTAACAACTTCTTGACGGGTTAACACAAAAGGGTGTGCTTTTCAGCTCTGCAATAAGTGGTGTTCTCTCCTGCTACGCAGTGTCAAACTCTGTATGTGTATAACGCAATGACGCGTTGTGATTCTCTAGGACTTTCTTAAAAGGTAAAGTAATCATTCTCCGTCGGCTCTCGACCATTTTAGACTAGTATTGTAACACAAGATGTGCTTTATCTTTCGTATTAAAGTATAAATAACTCCCACAGATACCTAGATACAGTGCAGTATGTCTGACGTTGCAAGGTTCTTATTCATTACGTGCAGGCGCGGCAGAAGACCTGTTGTGTGTGTTCAGCACTCAACACACGGGCTCTTTCATGTATTGATAATCAATATTATGAGATTTACTGTTCCCATTTTAGGTCTTCGTTAGACAGCCTTGGCATGCTGTATATTTATCACGATAATGTTAATTAAATCAACCTCGCATTGCTGACGAATTTATTTAACTAAGTACCAACTGCTGTATTCGCAAGAAGTTGTGTGTAAAAATATTTCTAAGAATATTTTTTGGAAATATACAGGGTGTCCAGAAAATACGTATACAACGTTTGACGACAGACTTCTGACGTCAAAATGGGTCGATCTAAGCCGACTAATTAATATCCAAAATTATCTCGTTTAGCCGGTAAAGGGCGTCAAAAATTTGTAAAAATATTGGGTTTTCCTAAATTACGTGAAAACCTGCTAATCGATTTTGATGATTTTTAGCATATACAGGGTGTTATGGAAATGACTTATTATATTTTAAGGGGCCACTCCTGAGGTGGTCTAGAGTTACACTTGATAGTTTTTTTTTCTAAAATCGGAAGTATTTTGAATTTTGTAAAATACCTTAAAACCGGACTATGTGCGCCTTCCATGATAGTTCAATGCCCCTGAACACATGTGTTTTTGACAAGACAAACTGCTGGAATGGTAATTGTTTAGTTTAGTGCAATTAATGTTGAATTTTGTGCTAAAATTTCGTATATAGACTAATTGAGGGTAGCTGATCACAATTTTCCTTTTGCGTTTTTACGGCAAATGCACTGGTTTTGAGAAAAAAAAATGTTAAAGTTTTTCACTTACAGGTTAGGGTATTTTTGTTTATTTCGATATCTTTGGATGTCGCGTTTCACTTTCCTTTCAATTTCCTAGATTTTATGGTTTTCCCTTCAAAATATGTGATAAAACTTTCACCAAACTATCTGTTCATAAAATAAGAACAACATTTTAGCAAAAAAACAATGAAAAAGGCACAAATTTAATTAAATTCGTTGTTAATACGCCGACAAAGTAGAAGCGTCTCTTTTCAGATTCATTGCACTCACGTTGCCAGATTGTTCTTCTTTTTCTTGTAATTATTAATGGCTTCCATCCAGGAGAATGATATGCTAGCTCGAGCCAATAGGATTCATTCAATTAATAAAAATGAATAGAAAAGTATAGGCAATTTATAATACACTAACAATCTGACAACATGGGTGCAGTGAACCTGCAAACAGGCTCCTTGTACCGTGCAGTTTGCTTCTGCTTTTTTGGCCAGCTGTCAGTGAGCTGTCTCCCGTCTTTTTCCAGATAACGTAGAGTTTTCTGTTCGCTTACAAGTTATCCCGTTTTTCAGAGTTTCCTTGTGGCATATTTCGTTTATTTCAACTCAGAAGTGTATACTATGACTCCGACAAGTAATATTTTATTGGAAATAGCAACATTTTAGGATTACATGCAAAAAAACATACCGGTGAGTTAGAAAAACTTTAACATTTTTTTTCTCAAAACCAGTGCATTTGCCGCCTAAACGCAAAAGGAAAATTGTGATCAGCTACCCTTAATTAGCCTATATACGAAATTTTAGCGAAAAATTCAACATTTGCACTAAAGTAAACAATTACCCAAATCAGCTGTTTGGGTCATTGGCGCGTAGGTGTTTTGGATCTAAATTTTTGAAGGCATTTTTCTCGAATTTCTAGCTTCGAGCGCCATTTATAGCAATTTTTCCCCAATTCGTCTCGACCGATATATATACGGGTTAAAAAATAATAAGTCATTTCCATAACACCCTGTATACTAATTCTATAAAAAATTATATAATACGTCAACATTTCTGCTGATTTTTTATATCAACTTCGTTATGACAACCCAGATATTTTTGTCGTGTGACTGGATGTATTTGAAAGCTATTTACTTCTTCAACATTTTTCGTTGGATGAGCTGTTTTGCCAGAAAGAAAATATTTACAATTACCTGCATACATCAATTATTAACATTAGTAATAAAATTAAAAAGTATACGATCAACATTCTTGAATTACAAGTTCATTTTACCATTAAACATTAAAAATTATACGAACTCTGAGAAGGTTGACATGCTCCTGGTATACGGGGTTTGTCAAGGAAATGGGCGTCAGAGTGTTAGGGTTTACATGGAGAGATTTCCTAACCGTCGAATACCAAACCCCCAAACATTGAATTGCCAATATCGAGCGTCATCTTAGGGAAACGGGCAGCATTGAGAAAAAATTTGAAGGCAGGGGTCGTATGTGAACAACTCGAACTGTGGAAACAGAAGATAACATTCTGGAAAAAGTTAAAGAAGAACCAAGTACCAGTACCCGTCGCTTAGAACGTGAGTTAAATGTTCCTAAAACGATTGTCAATGAGGTTTTAAAAGAACAGTTGTTACATCCATATCACGTGCAAAAAGTCCAGCAACTTTTACCGACTGATCCCCCCATGTGGCTTACATTTTGTCAATTTATTAGAAACAAAAGAATCCGTGATCCAAATTTTTGTAGAAAAATATTGTTCACTGACGAGGCGTGCTTTACAAAATCTGAAGTAACCAATCTGCACAACGAACATTTTTATTTCGATGAAAATCCACATGCCATTAAAGTTGCACATCATCAGCATCAATTAAAATTAAATTTTTGGGCAGGTATTATTGATCGCTACCTTATTGGTCCTATTGTTATTCCAGACAGGTTAGATGGAAACATTTATTTAAATTTTTTGCAAGACACATTACCAATTCTTCTGGAAAATTTGGCCCTTTTACTTCAGAGGGAAATATGGTTTATGCATGATGGTGCCCCGCGCCATTTTTCCGTTGGCGATCGGCAATACTTACACCGTCAATATCCCAACCGATGCGATGGATTGAAAGGGGCAATGATGCACCAGTAAAATGGCCACCACGTTCTCCGAATTGAAATATGTGTGACTCCTTTTTGTGGGGCGCTATTAAAACAGAAGTTTAAAAGACTCCGTTAAACACACGCCATGATTTATTGACGCGGATTTTAAATGCAGGCAACCATTTTAATAACCCCGAGACAATAAATAGGGTCCAATATCATTTTTTAAGGAGTGTTAGTAAGTGTATTCAGCAAGAAGGGGTTCATTTTACACATTTGCTTAAGTAATGCTTTCGTTTTACTTATCAATATTTTTAATACATACTTTCAACTTTGTTGTACTTTGTTTTATTATTACTGTTAATAATTGATGTATGCAGGTAATTGTAAATATTTTTTTTCTGGCAGAACAGCTCATTCAACGAGAAATATTGAAGAGGTAAAATAGCTTCCAAATACATCCAGTCACTCGACAAAAATATCTGGGTTGTCATAACGCCGTTGATATAAAAAATCAGAAGAAATGTTGACGTACTATATCACTTTTATAACACTTCCACTTATTTACAGCCGGTGACAATACTACTAGAAAACGTCATTTTATAGTATTAGTCTACATACTAAAAATTATTAAAATCGATTAGCAGGTTTTCCCGTAATTTAGAAAAAAACAATATTTTTACAAATTTTTGACGCCCTTTACCGGCTAAACGAGACAATTTTGGATATAACTAAGTCGGCTTAGATCGACCTATTTTGACGTCAGTCGTTGTACACGTATTTTCCGGACACCTTGTATATTTGTGTACGCATGGAAACTAACGTTTTTTAAAATTCATCAAACTTCTTTCCTCTTACACTCCCTTTCCCTACCTTTGAAATACAACACATGACCTGAGGCTGCTTCTCCGCGCCTGATGAAGTGTAATATATCCGTAACTTAAGACGTTAAAAGGAAGGAAGTTAAAAGGATTGTAAACTACCAGTGAGGTTTAAATTAGGAAAATAGAAGATATCTTTATATATTAGAATTGTTTTATTGAATCTGACAGTATATAAACAAACCAGTCTTATTCTGTGGCCTTTAGAGTAACAATGTACGGCAGATAGGGAAATACTCTGTTTCGTTAATTTTGGTCCTGGAATTATGGTTATTCCACTAGAATTTATCAAATCTCATTTAGATAAAATCATGGCCAGTGTGCTATAATTAATTATATGCTGTGAGGTCCATCTAGGCTTTTCGTTAACTCGTAAACCGTCAAAAAGTGAATAACCTTTGTATAATGGGGAAACAACTAATAATTAATCAGCAGTCGTTTAGAATGTCTAACCAACCTACGATAACTTCCCGGTTGCGGTTGTCTAATTTGCCATAAAAATTTCAACAGTCTGCAAATTTACCCATCAAAATTAAATTACGCAAAACAAACTGCGCTTGAAAAAAAAAACGAAACTAAAAAGGCAGCTTGTTAAAAAAGCCGAACAAATTTTTCGTAATGGTTTTACGTCCGCGAGCGCGCAGCGTAATGCGTTATATTTTCGTATATAATGAAGACAAACGGGTTATACACGTTTGTGTAGCTGATCCGGTTAATATGTTGCATATACGAGCTTTTTGTGATGTGCGCATTCACTAAAAGCCGGCACTCTCTAATTAGCATGAATGTGTAATTGAAAAACAACTGTAATATTTTATTATGTCAGCTCTGTACTATAATTGTTTCGTATATTACCTTGAAACTGGGATTCGTATTTTTTACTATTTGTCGTCGCCTTTCTCACGAAGGGACCTAACTAGCATTTGGCAAGTTTTACAGAACAGCTAAAGAACGAAAATGAGTTGGGTTTATGTGAACGCACTGAGTGTAGTTTTGAAGCAATTAATTTTTTCATATTTCAGTCACTCATGAGGATTTACACATTGTTTATATTTCTGATATTATACAGGGTATTATTTAATAAGCGTCTGATATTTTACAGAACGATTTCTCAGTTATTTATTAGGTGAAAAGTTCATATAAGCATGGGTCCGCAAGCCCTTCATTTCTAAGATACAGGATGTTAAAAATTTATTTTTATTGTTGTTTTTGGTAAATAATTTTTCAAATAATGTCTTTATTTGGACGAAAGTTGGTATTTGTGGATTTTTTAATATGAGAATTCAAATTTGATCTTAGTTTGGCCCTTAATAATTGTAGGGGGCGCCACCTACAGGCCTTTTTCTCTTTTGGAGAGTGACAAGACAACTTTTTCGTGCATGCACACTGATAAAATTAATTATTTGAGTTAAAAAAATTTACCATTGACTCAAATAAATATTTGTTTCCTATTAGCCAAACAAATATGTATTTGAAAAATACCAAGGGATTATTTGCCTCAATTAGTATCATCTGGTTTGATACAAATTACTTTTTATTTGGAATTAATCACTAAATACAAAATTCAAGCAAATATTTATTTCCTTAACACTAACCTAACTTAAATAAGCCGTTTCAATGACTTAAGGTAAATAGGTTAAAAGTTAAGTTAACAAAATGTTTATTTGATTGATATTTATATATACATATTTTATCAAGTACATATTTATTTTACTTTTGTTTTACATGTATTTGCCGTAACAACAACGGTATTTAATTAAACAATTTAAGTGATTTGATTTAAATAAACCAGTAATTTCCATCAAAGTGATTGTTTTTTTATTCAAGTACATAATTGTTTAACTTGTCTTTTATATTTATTTAGGTCAAATATAAATTTATTTGGTTTAAATACCTTTTTTTAATTTTCAATAGATCAGAATGTTCATTCAAATCACTTCTTATTTTATCCAAGTACGTGTTTATACAGACGTCACATGAAAATAAGAAATATTGAAATGTTGCTATTGGATATGGTTTAATCAGTACCTATACCATAATAATTACAAACCTTGTCAAATTGTTTATAGTGTTTAAATAATAAGGCAAACCAACAGAAAAAACACATTTTTGCCGAAAATATAGGTTATGACAAATTACGCGCACGCGCACAACGATTTTTACATAAAAATAACATAAAATTTAAAAGATAACCATCTCTTATTTTATTTCTTATTTTTATTTTATGTTATGTTATCTTGCTGTATAAACCGACCATTAGTTGTTGTTCCCCTTAAAATATACGTCAATAAAACATTATAGAGAAGTTAATAACTTTGATAAAAAATTAAATAAAGGCAAATTTGCAAATATTAGGTACAATAATTATTAATATTATATTATATTTTTTACGTTAGGAGGTTTGATAGGTATTGAATTATGGTGAAAATTAAGAAAAACTGTCTTATTTGTAACCTAGGTAGCCATAATTTATAAATACCTGGCTACATTTTTCTAAAAAGATTTTGTGTTCGAAATTTCAAATTAGGTATTACATGTATCTTTTCTTTGCCTCTTATCTTACTTTTTTAACTCGTTTCATGCGTAACTAAAATATTCAAATATAGTTTCCTACCTGGAAAAGTATCTATTATGGGATATACCCCTCGATATACCCCAATCTTCTAAATAATTATTAATATTACCTTTATTCCCCATATCTTCGTTTTAATATTTGATGGAACCACTAACTTCTGTGCCACTAACAAAGAAGATTTCACTCTCACTCATAAATTTCTACAAGACAAAATCGAACACCAATGACCAAAAACGCGATGATCAGGCCACTTTTGTATAACCAATCAAATTACTCAAAGCCCAAAGTAGGCGACAGGAGTTCATTTAAATACTTAATTATTAGTTTGGATGACCAAATTATTTGAAAAGTTCGGCACTGAATGATTTAAATTAAAGTTAAAGGTATTTAGTTCTTAATTTGAAATGTAATTCGATTAAATAATTAGTTATTTGTAAATATTTGGTTGTTTTATATTAAGGATTTAATGTAAATACATAATTATTTAGTTTAAATGACCTAGACATTTAAATAGTTCTCTATGGGGTGATTTAACTAGCGATTAACGGGATTTAGTTCCTAAATAAAAATTAGTTCGATTAAGTAATTAGTTATTTAGATTTTGTTATTTTAGTGTTTTTTTGGTAAAATATTTGTTTGAAGGGTTCTATTATTTGACACAAATCAACCAACAGTCAAATAATTTTGCAAATAAAACGAAATACTCTCATTTATTTCAGTTAAATAAAATTTAGTTAATTAAAATCACATTTATTTATTTCCAATAATTATTCACCAAATAAATCAGATTATTTGATTAAGGGAGCACAGTTTTATCAGTGCATGTATCACATTTTCTAGAAAAAAAATCGATTCCTCTATCATTTTTACGTGAAAATGGTATGCTTGTCAATAGTCGCTACAAACAGCCGTGTTTATTTTGTGTCATGTCAAAAATAATATCTTGACGCATAGTTAAATAGTTTTATTTATTATTATTGTGATTATTTGTTAAGAAATGGTAAACTTTACCAATGCTGAGTACGCTGACATACAATTTACATACGGACTTGCTAACGGAAATGCATATGAGGCTAACCGCTTGTATCAGGAGCGCTATCCGAACCGCACAACTCCTACCTTAAAAATATTTTCAAAAATGTATGCTCTGTTAAGGGAAACAGGAAGGTTTGAGAAAGCCACTCACCTGTCCGGTGCATATCGGACGGTAAGAACCCAAGAGACCGAGGAAGCAGCTCTTAACCTGGTAGAACAACACCCGGAAACAAGCATCAGAAAAATAGCGCTGACGTTAAACATTTCTCATGTTCTAGTATGAACAATTTTAATTGAAAATTTGTTATATCCCTACCACATTCAAAGAGTTTAGGCACTCCTCCCTCGTGATTTTCCAATACGTATCAACTTCTGTCGTTGGTTTCTCCAATGCCTTATTTACAATCCTTTATTTAAAAATCAAATCCTGTTTACCGATAAAGCAAATATCTTACGCAACGCTAAACGCAATTTTCACAACAATCATTTGTGGTCAGAGGAAAACCTCCAGGCGATACAAGAATCACAGTTCTCTCTTAACATGTGGACAGGGATCCATGGAGATTATTTAATAGGCCCATTTTTTATTCCAGGATGATTAAACGGAGAGAGATATCGTCATTTTCTTCTAGAAGATTTGCCTATTTTACTGGAAGATGTGCCGTTTAGACTACGAAATAAAATGTGGTTTATGCATGACGGTGCTCCGGCATATTTTAGCATTCTAGCGCGAGATTTTTTAGATCGTACTTTTGCTAACCAATGGATGGGTCGGGGAGGGCCTCAAGCATGACCCCCTAGGTAACCAGTTCTTAACAGTTTTGATCTTTTTCTTTGGGGATGTCTAAAATCCTTAGTTTACCAGACACTCATCCAAAATAAAGAATAATTAAGAAATCGAATAATTAACTCTTGTGGAACAATTCCAAATACTCCAGAAATTTTTCAAAGAGTGCGCGAATCAATGAGAAGAAGATTGGATGCGTGCATACAGCAAGGAGGTGGACATTTCCAACGTTTATTCTTTTTTTGTTTTTACAAAGGCAAAGAATTTTAATGAATAAAGTAGGCCTGCAGAGAAGTAAAAACAGATTCTATTAAATATTAAAACAACGCGTTCCTATAAAATATTAAATTTGACAAATGAGAATAAGCAAGAAAACTTAATTGTATGAGACAGTAAACACACCTTTTATTTTAATTTCTCTATATTTTAAACTTCAGGAATTATTTATAAAATTCGTCTAGTTTTGCTATCACTGTAGCTTTTTCGAGAATGAATGATGTAACACTGAATGTGTATAAACTGTATAAATTCTGGTTTCCTAACAATTACCTATATAACTAGTTTAGGTAGTAAAATGGATTTAACGAAGGAGATTTATTTAAGTCTGTTTGGCAATTCAATAAGCAGTCGGTATGTTTAAGTATATTTATTTCAAGGGATTCTAACAAATCTTATTTAAGGCCTTTATTTTCAGTGTGGAGAATTTGATAATTATTATAGTTAAATTCATTACTGCATTGTAATAAGTGATTAGAATAATTGGAGTGTTTTTTCCCTTAATATAGCTTAAAAATGTTATTTTATTTTTCTACAAGAACTTCTGCCAGATTGACCTATATATGTTTTGGGGCAATCGTTACATGTTAGTTGATAAATTCCCGATTTATTGTCATTGTCTACTTTGGTTTTGTTATTTTTTATTAACCTGTCGAATTATTAGTTTTAAAAGCGACGTTAACATTCAGTTTTTTAAGAAATTTAGCGATCCTTTCACTTGCTTGGCCGATATAAGTTATTACTTTAAAGTTGTTCGCATTCTCTGTAATGAAAGGAAAAGTCATGACTTTTTTGTAAAGTTTTTTTATTTAAAATAGTATCTATTATATGGGAAGTCTATCCGTTGTTTATAGCTATTTGCTTAAATATATTTAATTATTTTTGAAAGTTAATTATATTCATAGGAATTGTAATCAATCCGTGTAACATGCTGTAAAATGCTGCGTATTTATGTTGTACAGGATGACAAGATGATTTGTGTATAGTTGTGTCTGTGTGTGTTAGTTTGTGAAAAATAGAAAAAATAATGTCTACTATTTTCTCCTATATTGTTAGATCTAGAAAGTTGATAGCATTTTCTATTTCTTTCTTTATAGTTAATTTTAAATAGGAGTGAACATTATTTATATAATAAAGAAAGAGTGTTAATTGTCTATCAGTGCCGAATAAGCAAGCCAAAGCATTGTCTCCGTATTTACACCAATAAGTTGATGAATAAATAATAATTATTAATAAATTTGTTGAAAAGGGGGTGATTTGTTATCTTACTTTCCAACGAATCTATAAATATCTTAGCAAATAAAGGACTAAGTGGATTTCCCAAAATCGGTCCTTTACTGCTGGAAGAGATAGTTCCATTGAATTCAAAATAGTTTTGTGCTAAACATATCCTCAACAAATCTAATATTTCATGTTCTTTTTTAACAGATTTGCATTTTTTGAGAAAAGAAGTTTTTCGATTAGATCAGGTATGCTAGGGAATAAATTGCTTACATCAAATGAGGTTAATTTTGCATTGAAGAAATAGAATTTTTTATCTGAAAATTTGCAAAAAAAGTTTGCTGATTGATTAATTACATTAATTGATTTTTTTCACAGTTTAAATGATGGTGCAGGAAAATAGGAAACAACAGGTGTAATAGGGTAGCCTGTTTTGTTCAATTTAATTAAAGAATATAATTTAGGGGGTTAAGGATTCATTAAAATTAGTCTGTTGGTATTTCTCTTGTTAAAAAGACTTTTACAATTTGGAATAATGGTTTTTATAGATGTTTGATATAATTAGGTTCGATCTTTTTTAAAGATTTCTTACTCAAAATTTGTCAAATTGGAGTGTGATACAGTACAGGGGGTCTCAGATATTCTCTGTAATTATTAGGGCTAAATTCGAATAAATTAGTAAACTAGTAGCAATTCTCTCGCTGAATAAATTAATTGTCTATGGATTCGATTAAAGGCACACTTTGTATGTAATACTTGACAATTCCTATATTTTTTATCATAAAATACCCTTAAACCATATTGGAAAATGTGATACGAAAAACATATCTTATAATATTTTATATGTAGAAAGAATACTGCTGGATTCATATAAGGGTACACTCAGAAATTTCCTGCACGTGTTTTGGAGATAGGTATTTTTTAAGTGGCGAGGGTCTTTCCCAAAAGACAATGATAAAACCAGTCATAATAAGTAAAAATACCAACACCATCATCTTGGCATATTTTGAAGCACGTCAAAGAAAACTCTTCAAGATATTTGAAAAGACTGCGGTGTCAGTTTAAATTGGTTATGCATGGAGGATCTTAAAAAAAACATAAGTCCATACTGTATAGCATCGACCAGTCTAAACGTTTTTGCCTGGTTATCATTAAAGAATACTGGTTTTTTGCCATTGGTTATATTATACTTACAAAGAGAACAATAATATCTTACAATACATTTTTTGCAGCGATGAGGCTAATTTTCCTTGGTCACAACAAAACCTATTTCTTACCAATCCCATAATATCTCAAAATCCGTTTAGTGTAAATGTTTGGTGTGGTTTGATCGAAAGCAGAATAATTGGACCTGCATTTCATTAATGTTGATCTGATAATATCTGATTTGCTGTAATTAGATGAAGTGGAGGTACGCCAAGTAATGGGCTTGCAACAAGCTTGGAAAGTAGATAACCACAAACGGTCCAATTCGTAGGGTAGGCCATCAAGATCTCCAGGCATAATCCCGCTTGATTTGTTTAATTTTTGGAATTACATTAAAGACGAAGTTTACAGAACAAAATGTGCAAACGTAAATGAACTTCAAGAATATCACTGTATTCGATATTTATAAACGCTCAAAGTGCCTATACGCGCCCTTTCTGCAATCAGCGATCCATATATTTTTCTATTAGTGAGATAGGGAAAATAGAGAAAAATAAACATATGGGACGTATTTACAGTAAAAATAACTTCAACAAATTTAATAATGCTATAAAAAATTATTCATGGGATAGTATTTTTCTTCATAAAGAGCCTTTAAGTAAGCCACAATTTTAGACACATTTACTAAAGCTTTTCCAATTACAATTATTAAAAAAAATAATAGAAAATGTTGGATTTTAAAGGGTATAAAAATAACTTCTAAGAATTTACGTTCACTTCATTATATTAAAAAAAATTTTCCATCAAACAATTCATTCATTTCATATTTTAATATTTATAAAAACATTTATAGAAAACTAATTAAAAAAACCAAGGAAAATTATTTTGAAAATCGTATTAGTAAATCATTAAATCCACGAAAAGAATGTTGGAAAATTATTAATGATTTGAGAGGAAAAAACAACATAATACCTATAAATACTTCTTTATCTTCTGACGAACTGAACGATTTTTACTGTTCGATTGCTTTAAATATTTCTGAAAATATTCATCCATGCATTGATCCACTTTCGTACCTTGTAGTCCAACCGATGTTCAAGAAATAAAATTAATCATTTTGGAGATAAAAAATAAAAATTCTGCTGGATGGGATAATTTATCAATAAAAATTTTTTCACAACTATCTATTCCCGCTTTAGAAGCTTTGAGGAAGGCAATAAATGTTTTTTTTGAAAATGGAATATTTCCATAATGCCTTAAATCAGCTATTGTTATTCCAATTCATAAAGGAGGTGATTGTGAATCTGCTTCTAATTTTCGACCAATTTCTTTACTTCTAACACTCTCTAAAATTATTGACAAACTTGTTAAAAATAAAATGATTTCTTTTTTAAATAAAAACAATATTTTAAATACAAACCAATTTGCATTTCAAAAAAATAAAATTACTGGTGATGAAATGAAGGAGATTTTGCTCCAGCAATATTTTCTGATATTCCTAAAGCTTTTGATTCTGTTAACCATGATATATTAATAAAGAAGCTTGAGCTTTATGGCTTTAGAGGTATATCATTTAAATGGTTTAAATCGTATTTATCTGAAAGATCTCAAGTAGTATTGTTAAATGGTAAGAAATCAAAAAGTAATAAAATTGATTGTGGAGTACCTGAATGTTTAGTTCTCGGTCCATTAGTATTTTTAATATATATAAATGACCTTTCGTCAATTTTTATAAATGGTAAATTTACCGTATTTGCTGATGATACAACAGTCCTTTGGCATAGTAAATATTGTAATGAATTAATTAAAATAATTAATGAAGATTTAATAAATGTTAAAAAGTGGTGTGACTCTAATCTACTCTCATTTAATGTCACTAAAACAAATATATTAGCTTTTAAATTTTCACTTAATAATATAATTTTTAAAAATCTCATAATTAATAACTCCAAATTTATAAAATTTTTAGGAATCTATATTACTCAAAATCTTTCTTTTAATGAACATATCAAAAAGTTATGTAGAAAATTAGCTTCAGGATGTTATGCCCTGAGAGTACTTTCTCATGAAATAAATATGGCGGTCCTTCGAAATGTTTATTATGCTTTAATAGAATCTCTTTTGAGATATGGAATTTGTTTCTGGGGAAATTCAAGCCAATATCTTCTAAATTCAATTTTTATTTTACAAAAAAGAGCTATCAGATATTTGTACAAAGCTAGATCTAGAGATCTTTGTAAAACTCTGTTTATCTCACAAAAAATTTTAACACTAGCTTCAATTTTTATATTGGAAACAGTTTGTTTAATTTATAAAAAGCATATAAATAGTAATATTTCACATACTCATAATACAAGACAAACCTTTAATATAGGTTTACCTATTCCTTCTTTGTGTCTCTCTCTCTGCCACCTCGAGACTTGTAAAAAAATCCATAATTTATGATTCTAAAAAAATTAAATTAGTTCTCGGTCCATTAGTATTTTTAATATATATAAATGACCTTTCGTCAATTTTTATAAATGGTAAATTTACCGTATTTGCTGATGATACAACAGTCCTTTGGCATAGTAAATATTGTAATGAATTAATTAAAATAATTAATGAAGATTTAATAAATGTTAAAAAGTGGTGTGACTCTAATCTACTCTCATTTAATGTCACTAAAACAAATATATTAGCTTTTAAATTTTCACTTAATAATATAATTTTTAAAAATCTCATAATTAATAACTCCAAATTTATAAAATTTTTAGGAATCTATATTACTCAAAATCTTTCTTTTAATGAACATATCAAAAAGTTATGTAGAAAATTAGCTTCAGGATGTTATGCCCTGAGAGTACTTTCTCATGAAATAAATATGGCGGTCCTTCGAAATGTTTATTATGCTTTAATAGAATCTCTTTTGAGATATGGAATTTGTTTCTGGGGAAATTCAAGCCAATATCTTCTAAATTCAATTTTTATTTTACAAAAAAGAGCTATCAGATATTTGTACAAAGCTAGATCTAGAGATCTTTGTAAAACTCTGTTTATCTCACAAAAAATTTTAACACTAGCTTCAATTTTTATATTGGAAACAGTTTGTTTAATTTATAAAAAGCATATAAATAGTAATATTTCACATACTCATAATACAAGACAAACCTTTAATATAGGTTTACCTATTCCTTCTTTGTGTCTCTCTCTCTGCCACCTCGAGACTTGTAAAAAAATCCATAATTTATGATTCTAAAAAAATTAAATTAGTTCTCGGTCCATTAGTATTTTTAATATATATAAATGACCTTTCGTCAATTTTTATAAATGGTAAATTTACCGTATTTGCTGATGATACAACAGTCCTTTGGCATAGTAAATATTGTAATGAATTAATTAAAATAATTAATGAAGATTTAATAAATGTTAAAAAGTGGTGTGACTCTAATCTACTCTCATTTAATGTCACTAAAACAAATATATTAGCTTTTAAATTTTCACTTAATAATATAATTTTTAAAAATCTCATAATTAATAACTCCAAATTTATAAAATTTTTAGGAATCTATATTACTCAAAATCTTTCTTTTAATGAACATATCAAAAAGTTATGTAGAAAATTAGCTTCAGGATGTTATGCCCTGAGAGTACTTTCTCATGAAATAAATATGGCGGTCCTTCGAAATGTTTATTATGCTTTAATAGAATCTCTTTTGAGATATGGAATTTGTTTCTGGGGAAATTCAAGCCAATATCTTCTAAATTCAATTTTTATTTTACAAAAAAGAGCTATCAGATATTTGTACAAAGCTAGATCTAGAGATCTTTGTAAAACTCTGTTTATCTCACAAAAAATTTTAACACTAGCTTCAATTTTTATATTGGAAACAGTTTGTTTAATTTATAAAAAGCATATAAATAGTAATATTTCACATACTCATAATACAAGACAAACCTTTAATATAGGTTTACCTATTCCTTCTTTGTGTCTCTCTCTCTGCCACCTCGAGACTTGTAAAAAAATCCATAATTTATGATTCTAAAAAAATTTTTCTTATCTTTCAGATTTTATTAAGAAAATGTCAAATTTTAAAATGTTATAAAAAAAATGTTGAAAATTTATTATTGGAAAAAGTTTATTATACTCTAGATGAATATTTTAGGGTTAGTCTGTCATAATTATTTGCATTTTTTTTTTATTCCGATATTTTAAGTTTTAATATATTATTATATTTTATTGTTAATTTAATTTTAAAAAAGGCTTTGTCGATAAAAATAATACTTTATGACAATAAAGCATATTTTGATTTGATTTGATTATGCCAGTACGAGATGCATTTAATAATTGTTTAATTAGAAAAGTAGGCTCCACCCTAGATATAATCAGGAACGTTCGTCTATAACCATCGGCCCTTATACGTTATTACGTTAGTAGTGGTGTGCTCTTTCCAAAATTACCGATCTCTGAGCGGGCTGTTTGCTCCGTGTAAACATTGCCCTCAGTCGAGGAGCGAATCTCTCGACTGTATGGCTGTCGCAAATATTTGGTTGTTTGTGTTTCTTAATAACTTTTCAAATGATCTGTTATACAGACAGTGGCGGCCGAGTGATGTAAGGTTAAATAGTCATGAAATTTACGACAGCATTAATCAAATAGAACGGCAGAACAATTCATAACCGCGTGACTTTTTTAAAGTTTCCTTTTTTGAGGTTCCATGAAATACGTAGATTAATTTATTATATTTTGAGTATTTTCTCAAAAAGTCTTGTTTTCAAAGAAAATTTAACGAACTCTAACCTAAGTAATCTTATTTTAGGAAAGAAGTTTCTGTAAACATGTGCACGGAAATGTTTCCTTTTTAAGATAGGTACAGAGTGTTGTAAATATGCTTTGAAGTACTGAATTAATGGACGTTGCTTGTTTACATTTTGTTTTAGATAGGGGTTCGCCCTTGCCTCACATAGATACTGTATCGTCCACAGTATAAGGTTGGTTCGTTTCATTTTTGCTAGACCAATTAAACACAAGTTATTTTGCTAAGTCCTTTTTTTCTGCCACTTTTCACCACCCTTACAATATTACAATTTTTACATTGATAAACACGAATACATCATCTTAACAACCCTAAAGCACTTCACCGAGCTACCGTTAGGATTTCATTAATTTTTACCGTAGAGAATCAATCAGAACTTGAATTAATTACAGTATCATTGTCGTCTGAATATCACGATGGTTATTTGAAAGACATGTTCTGTATGGAACAGAATAATTCACGTATTTACGCGAACTGCAGAACATTGAGGTGCAACTTCGCGCACATCTTAACCAAACACAAGGAATGTAGTCTATTTAACTGCGAAATTTACGGTACTTTTACTGTACGTTTAAAAGAAATGTAACCTGTGTTACCGGGCACGCGTCCCCAAAATATATTACTTTAACGTTAGAAAATCACTTTGCCTGACACACACGTGCTATTATTGTTTTAGCCACGTAGAGCATCTGCTTAAGTTGAAGTCTAACATGACACTGCTTTATTTATGGTGATATAGCGCTCTAGTCTGAGAGGTCCACCAATCACATGTAGTCATGTGGAGCCTCTTAACCAACCAACGCAGGTCGCGTCCGCCCAGATTAGCGGCCATACTTGTTTACTGCCAGTAGGGAAATTAAAGATCCCGTTAAAGCATTGAAAGATTTTGCCCTTTGTCGGTTAAAACATCACAAAACCTCATTTACATATTCTCAAAGCCGCAAACCTATTACGTTGTAGACGTGAAATTAATAGTATTTAGGTTAGAATATAACACGTTTGTTATGTTTACAGAAGACTTGATGTTTTCCGAGAATTAGAGAACTGCGAAATAAAACACTAATTATTTTTAACCATAGGCTAGACATTAGGCGGCTTTGTCAGTAAAATGGAATAAAAAAATATTGTCGCTACGCTAGAAGACTGAAGGACTCTTGAACACTGGCGGCGTTTTTCCTTTATTGCAACGTTGCCGATGGGCATTTTTTAAAAAATGGCAAAAAATAAAAAAAATGGCAACAATAGGCCTTGGTAAGGCAGACATCCAGAGGACCCAGATACTGTTCAGGCCTTAATTTAATATTATTATTTCTAATAATACTTAACTACAAATTAATATGATAATACCTAATTACTCTAAGCGAAGTACATTAAATTTAAACATAAATATGTTTAATGATTTGGCTAAAAACTAGAGATAGGATGGGTGAGGGGGGGGGGGGGGGATTGGTTGAGAAGCAGAAAAAAAAAAAAAAGATTAATAAATAAATAAATAAAAAAACGAAATTTATCCTATAGGTACTAACTCTGCATGGTCATTGCAGCAAAAATAAATGATTTCTAATACTATTTTTAAAACTCAAAACGGATTGGTTTGTATTTAAGGCCCTTATAGCATTATTGCAAGAAGCGACACCATAGGAGAAACACCTTTTATAAATTTCTTTGGAAAACATGTTTCCCAAACACATCTGGTTAGGCGCCATCAATACCTTACAATCATATTATGTTCTATGTAAAATTAAATAAATTAATAGCGATAATTATTGTTTTTCAAAATGCTTTTATTTTTTTTTCAAAAGTTCTTCGTCGATTTGAAAATGTGTCACAATACATTCGTCTCGCCTCCATACATATGCCGAGTGCCTGTCCATAATTTAAATGCATGTCAGCATATTCACTATAGGAATAATGCCATAATGTCTTATGTACTCAATCAATCATCCAATTTAGAAAAGTGTTGCTAGCGACATAAAAACGGCTGGTGTTTTATTGTAGTGTTCTTATATTTCAATAACGCGTTATACAGAAAATTAATTTTCTTCGAAAACGGCTAATTTTATCGAAACAAATGTAGAGTACCTTTTTTGAAGAGAAATAAGCAGAGTATTTAAAAATCCATTTTCAGCTCTGTAAATTGATACCTGTCAAAGTTCTGGCCCAACGAATGTGATGGCCAGAGCGTTCCTTGTAAAACATCTACTGCAGTATGGTCTTATGAGTCTTTATGACCTAAGTACATAAAATAATAAAATTTCATTAAATTATACATGTCTGTTCAAAAGTTCGATAGGGTAAGTCGCTGGGTATCCAAATATACACTCGGAAAAATACATGTATTTTATTAATATTTTATTACGATGAAAAGCCATTTTTAAAAAATCAATCCAGTATTTCAAAACATATCCGAAATATTTGAGAAATGTAATTCAAACATTTTTTCAAACATCCTGTATTTTGAGAAGGAACATTTCTGAATTAATGATAACAGAAACGTTTTTCTTAAAATATCATATGTAATTATTATACCCTGAGCCTATCGACCGTACTTAGGAAACACCTGGTAAAATAAATTAATTTCCTCTTAAAACGAGACATTTTTGAATATACAGTCACAACATAATAAATAAATCTTTTTTTTCATTTCATCGCGTTATATTTATTTTATTTACCCGCCAAATCATAAAAACGATCCGGACCACTCCGTTAAAAGTATTTTATTTCCTGCAGGAAACCCCAAAAAGGAAACTCTAAAAGTCACATGGGACATTAAGAAACGTTTAAAATGAAATGCAAACTTTTTCCCCCAAAACCTCAGCGTCGTTCAGATTAAATGTATGTGTATACGTGAAATGGAATATATTTTGTGGGAAATAGATTTAACAAAATATTAAAAGGCATCAGTATTTGAGAATATAATTCTAAATAATAATATAATTACAAATTTTAAATACTGTACATTTGTGAAAACCTATTTGTTCTTTCTTTTTAATTTCTCGACCAACTGCTAAGGGATCATTACAATAAATAATCCTGCAAGATTTGAGACCAAGGAGTGCAATATTTTACCAGCACGTGCTCCGGTACCTTTTTAAGTGTCGTTTCTATTACCGTTTGTTCGAGTTTAAGTTGCTAAAAAGTGATCTAGTTTAAGCTTAAAAAATAAAAGTTCATCAGATCTTACAAAGAGATTGAGTGATTTTTAGCTAGAGAAATTCACGAATTTTGGCATGACTATTTCACTACAGTGTATTACACCGGCTATAAAATCGGTATTCAGCTAACAATACAAATACCTGGACTGGTGGTCGACAAAACCAACCAACTTCGTATTGCCGCTACCATTTTTTGACATTTACATTGACATCCGTTTCCATTTATTCTCACTCTCGTAAAATAGTCATGTCGAATACCACTCGAAAAAAATTTAAGTCTGCAAAATTGTTCTCTTGGTTTATTTAAGTTTGTTGCTTTTAGCAATTTCGCTTATGAAATTGCCTAGCAACAAACTTTCATACCAATCGAAAATTTTGCCGACAAAATTTTTTCTCTTGTGGTATTATACAGGGTTTTTCACTTAAAACTTCGCACGCCAATATCTCGAAAACGAATATGAATATTTATTTTCTGTAAAAAGAAGTCAATGAATGGGGTCAAGTAGATATTTTTCAAAGCTTAAAAAATTCGACGCCTACTAAGAGCTAAGCGTCGCGACGCGTCGAAACTATAAATCGATTGCATTGACTTTGAAATTACGCGCATGCGAAAGTACATGTTATTTATAAACTTTTTTGTTATTTACTCGAACTTATTTATTTTACTCATTTCTGAGTTATACCGGTTTATAGTAAACATTTCTTGATTGACAAAAAATGCAATTACGGATGATTTTTACAAGAATTCCCTTTGTTAACCATTGTTATCGCAATTGTTTTAAGTGCAATTACAAAAGTAATAAACAAAAATTATTATTGGCAATTAACTACTTACATGATTCTGAGTTAAGCTAATGAACATAACTATTATTGCACTTAACTAGATGATAAAACAAATTAAAAATGTTGGTCAAAATTATGTCCATCTGCTCGAATACACCTATTAAAAACTTTCAACAGATGAGCTTGGGTCACTTGTAGGAGCGTCCTTCTTGTAATAGCGGCACACGCTGCACTAATTTTGTTAATAAGATCAGCCATATCTTCGATAGGTTCTTCATAGACAACGTCCTTTAGGTGACCCCAAAGAAAATAATCTGGTGGTGTAAGGTCCGGGGACCTCGCCGGCCACATTATCGGTCCATTGGTACCAAACAAAATCTATTGGGGTATTCTCTGTCTAAATACGTCGTTACAATTACGGCATTATGTGCAGACGCTCCATTCTGCTGTAGCCACATATTCATTCTAGTCTCAAAGGGCACTTCTTCTAACAGTTCCGGAAGTACAGTTTGAAGAAATCTTAAATAGCGATCTGCATTTAAAGTGCCTTCGTAAAAGTGAGGTCCAATAAGGAATCCGTTTATTATGCCGCACCAAACATTGATGCCAAAAATTCGCTGATTACCTCTTTCTGCAATCCAACGAGGATGGTTTTCGGACCAAAAACGACAGTTGTGTCTATTCACGATTCCATTAATATGGAATCGACTTTCGTCGCTCCATAGAATGTTCAAGAGAAAATTTGCATCTTGGCTATACAAATCGGGAAATCTTGCTAAAAAATCAATTCTTCTAACGGGATCTCCTAGTTCTAATTTATGCACTAGTTTAGTTTTGTAAGGGCGAAAAGAGTTTCTATTTAGAATTCTCGACGATGAACTTATGGAAACACCGGTATTTTCTTTTATTTTTGATAGGGATATCTTGGGGTTATTATCAACCTGCTGAATTACAGCAGCAGTATTTTCATCATTTGTAGTCGTCTTTTCTCTATTTCTCTTAGGTTTTACGAAACTGCCATATTCTCTTAGGTTTTTACATAAACTTGGAAAGGTTTTTGCATCGGGGACTCTTCTACGCGGATAACGCTGTGCGTAAACTCTTTTTGCTTCTCTACATTTGGACCTGCATTCTCCAAACACCAGTAACATGTCTACTTTTTCCTTATTGCTAAATTGAACCATTTTCATATAATTGTTGTTAGTTTTGTTTAAATCGAACAAGTTTGAATATTTCTTGTGACAAAATGTGACAATATATCTTTGACGCAGCAATGACAACATCTGTCGCTTGTAATTGCACTTAAAACAATTGAGACAGAAATGGTTGCCATAGTAACTAATATTCATGGCAATCTTGTAAAAATCATCCGTAATTGCATTTTTTGTCAATCAAGAAATGTTTACTATAAACCGGTATAACTCAGAAATGAGTAAAATAAATAAATTCGAGTAAATAACAAAAAAGTTTATAAATAACATGTACTTTCGCATGCGCGTAATTTCAAAGTCAATGCAATCGATTTATAGTTTCGACGCGTCGCGACGCTTAGCTCTTAGTAGGCGTCGAACTTTTTAAGCTTTGAAAAATATCTACTTGACCCCATACATTGACTACTTTTTACAGAAATTAAATATTCATATTCGTTTTCGAGATATTGGCGTGCGGAGTTTTCAGTGAAAAACCCTGTATATGAATAGATACTTAAAAAAAAATAATACCTTACTAAAAAAATGTTTGACAACATCAAATTAATTTGTAACAATGTCAGGTTGCCGAGCAATGAAAAAGAAAAGCTACTCGATTTTGAGCTGGAGAGGTTTTTACCTTTCAATTTTTAGCTGGAGAGGGGTTTTATCACGATAACAAAGGATCGACCTTTTTTTTTATCGATGTCAAAGTGATAAAAATGCAAATGCCAAATGGACATTTTATTGTAGGAGTTAATTTATCAGTTTAAAACAAACTCGTCAACCCTTCCTACTGTTGAAAAAGACGCAGGATAATCTGAGTGACCTTTAGTAATTACCCGAACAATTTCAGTAGGTGCACTTTTAACATGTGAAATAAAATAAAAAATGAGTAACGGTTGTTACCAACTCAACACCCATTGACATTGAATATGGACCATAATGAATTTTTTATAAATGGTCTTCTTATCTTTGTTTTAGACTAAACTATCTACTGGTTGAAACTTCCGGTCAGAAGCAAAAAAATACTATTTAAAATATTTTCTTTTTGTTTACGTTCTCTTTCTTTTAACCATCTGCATCGAAGAAGTTTTAAAATATAATTTAAAAGCTTTTAAAAGGGTAAATCTAATTTATAGAAAAGTGAAGGGTTTATAAGTGCTTTTTGAAGTTTATTTAAAATGAGGGACTTAAGAACGGAAAATGTTTTTGTTTACGAAATTGTATGAAAATAATATTTATGTAAGTGTACATAAAAATGTTTGTGTTAGATGGATATTGGGTATTTATTCCTAATTGCCTTAAAAAAAAAGATACAAGAAGCCATAAGGCGTGGAGCATTGGCAGTATTCATATCTATATTAATGTTAAACAATAGTATATGCAAGAAAGACGCTTGTCCTTTTTCTTGCCGTCAGACAAAATCCTTGGACGCGTTTCGCCATATGACGGCTCCTCGGCAAGGCTATAGAGTCTGACGAAAACGAAAGGGAGCTTACAGTAAGTACATTTCAACACATAATGTAAAGATACATATGCGAGATGTTGTACGTGGCGACATCTTGTGGCAATCGAGCTATCTACTCAACCATACCAGTTAGGTCTTAGAGAAGATCAAACGCTGGAACGGAACCCGCATCATCGTCCAATAATTCGGTCTGACGGAAAGGGGCAAACTTCTTTCTGTTATGTCGCGTTTTCTGCTCGCAGAATCCGACAATAATTGGCTTATTAATTTCATTGATCTACAAATAAAACTGTTTCGTCTGCGAAAGATATCACATCACCTGTATAACTCTGAATTATTAAATTATTAATATATGCAGTGAGAACGTAAACGTTGGAAAAATTCATTTAAAATTCAAGTGTTTTCTTTTTGAAAAAACACTGGAACCCGTCAATTTTTTATTTTTATTGTGCATTCTTTGCAGCTTATTTTATGTATACAGGTTCCCCCAAAAAAAAGTTATGGCGGTTCGTTTTATTTTTTTAAATGAATGCCCCTATTTTATAATATTTTTTTGGATTCTGCATAAAATTCTAAATATATTTCATGAAATAGTATGTCATACAGGGTGTTTCAATAAAAACTCCCAGGCCAATTATTTCGAAAACTATATGTGACATTTAAATTCTGTAAACGCCAGTTTTTAGCCTCTATGATTGGCTTCACAACTGTGTAAAAAATGTGTTTAAATAATACAAGATGTAGGTGGCGCCATGGTGCAAAGAATTTTTTCGATGACAGGAACTTTTATATGTCGTGGTTCTTAAAGATAATTAATTTTTGATCAAATTATGTCTCATAAAAAATTTTGCTAAATCCAATATGAACGGAGATATTTGGAGTTAAGTTTTTTACTAAAATAATTTTAACGAGTATTTTAATTATAAATATTTTTAATATCCTTTAGCAGATTTTAATTTAATTTTGGTAATTATAGTTTTAGTGATAAAACGCTCGTGTAGCGCTAAATTATTACGTCCACTGACGTCTCAGGGGACGCCTTAACAAATAATATTGGCAAAAAATAAGACGCGACTGAATTTTTGGTAATTTTTATATTTTTCTCGGATTAAGCAACTAAAAATATCCTTTTATTGTCTGTTAAATTGTTTTCATATCTTGCTTCGTTTTCGAGAAATAAAAATGCATAGCTCTGGAAAACAAAAATCATTAAATAATTAACATTATATATTAACACTTAGTGTCAGTGTCAGAATTTGCAATTCCTACATTTTTAAAATAAAAATGGTTCACCATACAAATCAAGATAATTTGAACATGGTTTTAATTTATGGAGAATGCCATCAAAATGCTTCAGAAGCTGTGCGCGTGCGCTGCTATCAAGCTCGTTTTCCAGATAGACCAACGCCCGATCGCAAATCTTTTGTAGCTTTGTGTGCCAACTTAGCTACATATGGTAGCTTTAAAAAGGGAAAGGTTCCAAGAAGGAAGAGGGGTACGAATGACGAAACATCTTTTAATTTTATTTTATTATGCTTTAATGTTTTAACTTTGCTTTTAAACAACAAAAATTACAACTATTGATAATTTATGGTTTTGTTTCTTAATGCATATGCAATAAAATTGTTTTTATTTTTATTTCTCGAAAACGAAGCAAGATATGAAAAATTTAACAGACAATAAAAGGATATTTTTAGTTGCTTAATCCGAAAGAAATATAAAAATTACCAAAAACTCAGTGGCGTCTTATTTTTTGCCAATATTATTTGTTAAGGCGTCCCCTGAGACGTCACTGGACTTAATAATTTAGCGCTACACGAGCGTTTTATCACTAAAATTATCATTACCAAAATTAAATTAAAATCTGCTAAAGGATATTAAAAATATTTATAATTAAAATACTCGTTAAAATTATTTTAATAAAAAACTTAACCCAAAATATCTCCGTTCATGTTGGACTTATCAAAAATTTTTATGAGACATAATTTAATCAAAAATTAATTATCTTTAAGAACCACAACATTTAAAAGTTCCTGTTATCGAAAAAATTCTTTGCACCATGGCGCCACCTACATCTTGTATTATTTAAACACATTTTTTACATAGTTGTGAAGCCAATCATAGAGGCTAAAAACTGGCGCTCACAGAATTTACATGTCACATATAGTTTTCGAAATAATTGGCCTGGGAGTTTTTGTTGAAACACCCTGTCTACTTAAATTCAGCCGTTTGCGAGAAAACTGCGTTTTAATTTAAAACAACAACACATTATTTATTAGCGAAAAAAAAAAGAAAATTCAAAAGGAACTTAAAGTAGCTTTATCAAATGTTAAAAATAAACCCCACCAACAGTCTGTCAGTACACGAGACGATCTTCAAATCCTAGCAGAACGTTATTAACGACGTAAGGTTCTATCAATCTTATTTCGCCCTTTATTCTGTTAATTCTTAAATATTGTTTGGTCGATTAACATAACATTAAAAGCTTAGACATAAGATAACCTTAAAAAAAAATCTAAAGGGGTTATACCTGGAGATCTGGCCGGCCGTTCAATTGGACCTCGTCAGTCAATTTATCGTTCGGGAAAAACTGTATTAAGGTACTCAAGTATACGACGGCTGTAATGAGTCGGAGCTCTGTCTTGATTACACCACAAAAAAATTGTTTGGTGCCTCAGGATCTTTTGGATTATTGTATAATGTGGCAAGGCACGGTACTAGACAATTATCTAAAAATTCTAAATATGTTTCACCTGCAAATTTCCGTCAATAAAAAAGGGTCAAAACATTAACTTTTTGAGGATATTGGGTGTGACATTTTATAATCCAGCGTGGACTTTCTGTAGTTCAATACCGACAGTTTTGTTTTTTTACACTTCCATTCTAACAAAACGTTGCCTCATCCGAAAATACAATTCGTTTCGAAAACTGTGGGTGATTATTGCACATTTTCATCATTATCTCGCAAAATTGGACTCTTCTGTCTGGATCATCTTCATTAAGTTCATGAACCAATTGTACTTTGTAAGGATGGAATTTATTTTTATGTAAATACTTTGAGACGGATGTTTTGCAGATATGATTTTCCAAAGCACTAGTACTACTTACATTGTGGTGGTCTTCTGGAACCGACAATAACATATTTAATTGTGTACCTATCTTCTAATACCGCAGGTCGACCTTACGTGTAATTGCCCCTAACGTGACCTATATCTCTATATTATTTTCCTAATTTACTGAGAGTAGATCGAGTTATCGGTTCTCTGCGAGGATGCTTGTTGTTAAAGAGTTCGCAAACTTCCATTTGTGTGTGCATTATAATAATATCTATATAATCAATCATTACTAATATTTCTATTCGCTCTGTTTCAGTTAAGCGTACCATTTTTTAAAATTACAAAATTATCAAAATAACTTTTGTCAGACACTTTGACTTGAGGCAAAACTACTCAAATCAGGGGCAGCCGTTACTGTCAGTGTGACAACCTAACGAGCAAAGGCTTTTTTTTTACAACAGTGTTTATGATTTAAGTAATAATAAAAAAATTATCTGTTAATCCCGACAACAGCCTCCGATGGTCCACTGTATCAATGGCTCTTGCCAGGTTTAGGAAACGGTTGCACAGACGTTGCTTGAATCAAGATTTGCATTTACCTTATTTGTTAAAAATGCGTCATTGGAGGACAGGTTTTCTTGGAACCCAAATTATCAATATTAGATAGTTTTCTGTTTGTCCAGGAAGTTAATAATCCTCTTTTTGAGTGCTTTTTCAAATATTTTACCAATCTTAGAAATGACGCTAATTGGCGTGTAATTTTCTACCCTTGCCGTATCTCCTTTCTTAAATATGGATTTAAAAATAGCTAGGGCAAGTACCTTTGGTGAATATTAGATTTTGTGAAATGTAATAAGAGTAGCGGTAATAATTGAACAAATGAAAACATTTTTTTACCATATTGAGAAGTAACCTGAACTAAGCTTAGTTTTCATTGGCTTTAAGTTCTTTTTCAGAGTTAAAGATCGATTCACTTAATTTTGAGATCTTACCGAAATTTTTAATCATGAAAACGCTATGCGAAATTAAGATTTTTAATCAGCTGTCACTCATAACCTACAAATTATTTACTGTTTAGTTGAATATATCTATATTAGACTATTTATTGACAAATATTGTTACTCGAAATTTTTAGAAATAATGTGAAATAAACCAAGAAGATCATTAAAAACCGAACATAACAGCTCAAAAATTCAAATCGTACTAAAATCGATTTCAAAATCGCAATAAGAACACCTTGGAGTACAGAAAGACGTAGTAATAATCTGTTCTTTATGACAAGGGAACCGAGTCTTAAAGGTATTAAGTATGAATGAGGTCGTCATCAGAAAAATATTAGAATAAAATATTTAAATTCAATTACGTTGTTAAAATGTTGCTAAATACTCAAGCCTGGTTGTAAGACCCACAAAAATAAAAGAGAAAACAAATTCCTATAACAATATTTAGAAAACCTGTTAAGTGAAATTGACAATATACATACAACATAGAAGATTTTAAATACAAACATTCGTATTTCGTTCGTATAAACTAACATTGTTGGTGTTATCGTCAAATAACTTTCCCAAAATGAAGAAACCAAGAGTAGACATTAAACGGTGATCATTTTGGTTATGGCGATTCCTATGGCTTTCTCTGACTACAATGTGCACCTTGTGGCTGCTCTTCTAAGGCTTCTAGTCGGTAAGTTATTAGTTCTTAAGCGTGTACCTGATATCACATTACAGATGTGTGCCAACAGGCCACTGTTAAGGCAGCCTCGCAGAAACTTTGGGTACTTTTCTTAACTAAGAATCTCTATCAACAACTGTTGATGCTTTATAAAACCCAAATTTGCTGGATTATGGCTGACACATTTGTGGCGTTACTGGAATTCATTAAAAGGAGAGATATTATTCGCTTGATAAACGACCACTAACTAACAAACAATAACCCTGAAAGATTCTTCCTGCAGTGCTTGACTGCTTGTGCCTGTTAATTAAAAAACTAGGACTGCCAAAGGAACTTTTAAAAGTAGTCAAATAAATTAATTTTTACTTTAGTTGTGTCTCGAAAACTTCTCAACCGATATGAATGGGGTTCGCGGAGTTTGTAAGTACAGGCTATTTTACACAACTTTGGAACAACCATGTTAGCAAACAGTTTCTGTTGGCAACAGAACATAAAACTTGCTTTGTTTCTACTTTTATCTGACCGTTCAAATTTTTTACGACTTCCGTGTAAATACTGTGCTTCGGTCAACAAATAAATAATCGCTTTCCTAGAACCAAAAACCGCCATATATCAAATATCAAAATACCAAAATATGTTTTATGGCCGTTGTGTCGATGACACAACTCGAAACCACTAAAATATAGCTTGTTATTTAATCCAAATTAAATAAACCCTGCGAGGCTGGTGCGGCTGGGTTAAAAATATCCTGCATGGAACTTTTGCAATTTTGATGATTTATCGTCATACTAAGGGCATATGAAAGTTATAAGGTCATTAAGGTAAAAAAACATGGAACCAGTAACGTCTTTTTTCCTCCCTGGGTCACTAGAGGGAAAGTGTCGTTTTTGGCGGGCTTTATGTGAATGTATAGTAAAGTTTACATTATATCGTTGTCCTTTACTGCAATAAATCAACTACCTGAGTAAACCCCATTTTATAGGTTCCAACATCTTCAAACCACAATAAATGGGTGCAGGGTCGGCTTGAAAATATAGGTATCCACATAATAATTTACTTTTATTTTGAATTAAAGAGACATTTATACACATGTTATATTAATTATATTTTGGGACATAAGAGAAATAAGTGAAATTCTGAAATACAGATTTACTCGTTTCAATAAAAATTAAGATTTTGCAGTTGTCAACAAAGTACACTAGGTAAATAAAAGACATTTTTACAAGTTATTGTGATTAAAATTTACAATGGTACGATTTAGACTATACCCTAATACAAGGCTAAAGTTGAGTTTAAGGTTTAAATATAGTGCAAAGTGTGTACAGAGAAAAGTTTTACAATATTCAATGTTAGCAACTTAATTTTACTTTACTCTAAATTTAGTTTTATGTCACTATCACTATCTATAACTAAACTTATTATTAAGGTAAAGTAAATGAAACAATGCAGTCTTTCTCCACAGTTTAATGTTAAAATAAATTTTAAGTTCCCAACATGTTTCGAATGCTTAATCATTCATCATCAGGGGATACTAAAAGGATAGTACAGGATTGAGAATGCACAGTGAATATAAAATAAAGTTTTTCACAAAATACATACCTCTTTCTGTCTCTGCTCAGTGCTCTTTAGCAACCCTAGGAATTCTGTTTACATTCAACCACTGTTTAAGGTTTGATACTAACCTTTATTGTTCTGTGGTTTGATATACGCTCTTTAATTTTTAATAGAGGAATTTACATACGGAGATTGCATAATCCCCTATAATTACTATGTCGACTAGTGTTAGAGTTGTTAACAACCCCGCAAGTGTGTGTTTCCTAGTGCAGCTTTCAATCTACCCTGATAGACATTTACAAACATAACCACTCTTTTTTACCATTCGTTGACAGATGTCTGTGTTCTGCCAATTTTCAAATACTTTATATGTCCAGTGATGACAAAAACTGAATGTTAATCGATTTGTATGGCTTTTATAAACATAATATCCAGTTAGTAAAATCTTCCCATTACATTTCAACAGTCATTTTTATTTTTAATATTTCTAATAGTGGTACTTGGTTCTATACCTATATTGTCATTTTTTCTCTTAATATTAACCTTACTTCAACTTCCACGTTGCAGGCGGGTACTGCGGTCGTGTTGTAGCACAGGTTATATTTAATTTATTTATAACTTAAAATGTTTCAAATACAAAAATTTTACAAAATTTATTTTTTTAATTTTCTAAATTTTAATTTTTAAATTTGGTGAAACACCTATGTAAGTTTAACAAATTTAATATCAATATAATTTAAAATAAAACCTTTTTTCTTCATATGCTTTAAATTAAATTAAAATGCTTCTTCATCTATTCAAATTTCACATTTCACTCAAAATTTTAACTATACATTAATTTCAACACAACTAACTAGTTCATACCAAATCTTCAACTTTCGCATATTATTATATCACATCATAAGTTGTACTCATTAACTTGAGACAACCTACATCGCTTTTAAACTAGATGTTAGGTAAGTCCTAAAACTTTATTTTATATTCACTATCCATTCTCAATCCTGTACTATCCTTTTAGTATCCCCTGATGATGAATGCTTAAGCATTCGAAACATGTTGGGAACTTAAAATTTATTTTAACATTAAACGTGGAGTAAGACTGCATTGTTTCATTTACATTACATTGACTCCACTGTAAGTATGGACTACTTTATCAACTTTATTATTAACACGTTCGTTACCGTAAGCTTTTACTGCGTTGTACGTTTTGAATCAAAGCTGTAACTTTTAGACAAATTGTTTTTATGAACTGAAATTTGGTATGGGGTATCTATGTAGGGAAAAAATCTGTTTTTCATATTTTCCAGTGTATGCCACTATAGTGGCAGTCGGTATATAAATTATTACAACAATTTATATACCGATGGCCACTATATTAGCGTAAATTTATCTTTGCCACAAAATCTACTTTTTAGGATCTAAAAAATAAAAATCAATATAAAATTTATATAAAATATATATCTTTATTCATCTAAATATTTAAACATTTTTTTATAATTAAATATAGAGCCACTACTTCTTGGTATGCCACTCCCTAAAACATGGGTCCACACAGAGTACTGGAGCATCTGGACACACAGGACAGCAGTACCGGGTTCTGCGTCGCAGTTTTTTTTTAGTGCAACATTTACATTGTAAAACCCCTTTTCTGTTCTTGTCTGTTTTTGAAATAAACCCAGGGAAATGGGGTGATTCACGTGTATTTGGAGGTTCTTTCGGTATGTCCAAATTTTTTATGAGATCCTCAATCACTTTTTCTCTAAATTCTAGAAATGCCATTGTACTATTCGTTTTTTTTTTAATACATAGTACCCATTCCATATTGCTATATCAAATAAATGAAAATACTTTTCGATACCATTTCAGCGTTTTACGCAGAATGGAGTAATATGATAGCATTTGATCAGCGCGATCTATACCTGACATATTCTTATTATAATCCAGAACGCACGATGGTTTAATTTGTTTACCACTTCTTTTGCCAGAATGTTCAACCATATGGTGCTTATGTTTTGTGCTTATCATACGAACGTCTCTCTTATCCTTCCATTTAGTTACTAAGACAGGACCCTTCCTTTTAAAAATGGCCTCACCTCGTTTTAATTTAGTTTTCAAAAGGTCGCGCGGATTGCCTTGACGATTTTCTCGAAGGGTTCCAACTACATGCGTTTTTTGCTTATATAGATATTCAGCCAAGCTGACGCTATTGTAGAAATTGTCCATATAGATAACGTAGCCTTTAGTAAGATACTCTTTCATGAGCTCTCTTACCACTACTTCACTATGAGAAACCTTATCAGAAGTGAGGGTACCTTTTCCAGTATAAACGATGATATTTAAAATGAATCCATCATGCGTAGTTAATTCGTACAGTTTAGTGCCATACTTGTGACGCTTGTTTGAAATATATTGTCTGAAACTTAGACGACCGCGCCACAAAATCATAGCTTCGTCTATAGATAGTGCTTTGTTAGGGTAAACGCATCTCTTTATATTTTCCACTACCATATCCAATATATTTCGAATCTTGTGCAGACGGTCTGTAGAATCAACGTTATCATGATCTACCAAACGTAACATTCTGAGAATTTGAAAAAATCTGTTACGACTCATAGTCTTGCCAAAAATAGGATGATAGTAAATGCTTGCGCAACTTCATTGTTTAGTAATGGTAGGAAATTTCACAATTCCTCCCACAGCTCATAGCCCAAGAAATTTTTTGATTTCTTCATTTGTTGTGTCTTTCCAGGCAGTGAGCTGCGTTCTCCTTGTTGGACGGGGTTGCATTTATATGACTTCTTTTGCTCGTTTATTGGTTTCTCTTACAATAGTGTCAACAATATTTTTGTCAAAAAATAGTTCTACGTAATCTAGTGGTCTAGCATCATTAGGTAAATTATTAGTAATATAAGGTATGCCCGTAAAGTCAAACTCTTCAGGTTCAACATTGTTTTGGGACCAACCGTATTTTTCGTCCGATACATACTTTTCCTTTTTTTTATTTTTATTGGAAATATCTTCATCGCCTTTGAGCTCTTCGATTTCTGCTTCTGCAGTTTGGTGCTGTTGTTGTTCCATGGGCTCATCTTATTTGCTATTTTCTGAACTATTATCGCTCATATCACTACTCGATAGTTGATATGTCTTGTCTTCTAGCGAGTCCTCAGAAAAAGCATCCTCAGAATCGCTAGAGAGTGCAGCTAGAAATTCTTCATCTTCCGATTTTTCCAATTCATCTTGTAGCTCCTTTTTGATTAGTGAACGCTTTGAAGCTACTTTACGTGACCTGGGTCTTTTTACCCCGCTTGGGCTAAAAAATAAAAATAAAAAATGAATCTTTGAATAATTATAAAAAGAATGCAAAAACTCGGCAAAAAAAAAATTTTAACTACAAAACATGGTGCAGCTATTATTGCAAAAGTGAACAATTACGCCAAAATGAAATATTTCTAATGAAATATAAAATGCATAAAAGTTGCTTGTCTATAGTCGAAAAAAAAAACTATATAATATCGACACTTATCTATTTTTTTGTAAAAATCGATTTTTTATAACAATAAGTAACATAAAACAATAGTACTTACCCTGGAGAATTGTTATCACACATCACGTTATTTTTGCAAGAAAAACAAGTCACTACTAACGAAGCGAAACTGCAATTGCATTATACTATAACCCGAGCTATAACCTCAAAAACAAACATTCAGAAGAATCCAAAAATTAGTGCATTTCCGGAACCAACTACCACTATAATGGCATATAGGTGACTTATAGTGTTCCCTAATACCCGCTGTATACAAACGATGCAATAGAAACGAACCGACTCAGGTTTAGACTCGCTTTAAATACATGATAAATTTTGCCACTAAAGTGGTAGTCGGTTTTACACATTAGACACCGATCGCCACTATAGTGGTAGTCGGTAACGAACGTGTTAAGGGTTGAACATTAGTACTCGTACACAATACACATACAGTGTCACCATTAAAGTCCGCACCATATGGAACTTTTTTTTATTAATGAGGTTAGTTAAAATTAAATTTCGGCAATCGTTTTTGCTTCAAATTAGACTAAAAATTATATAATCAAATGTCACCATCTGTCATTCGGTATCTGTCAAAAATTACATTTTAATCAAAAAATGCTGAAAAATGGCATTGTTTTACCGAATTTCAAAAAATTTTATTAGAAAAAGTTGTTTCTAGTACAATTCTTGGCCTAAATACAAAGTTTCAGTTTTCTAGCTCAAAGTTGATTTTTTGCCATTTTTTCTAATTAACTTTTTTTTTATTTAATGTAAGTTCGCTTAATGGATATTAAACTATTTGCTTATACCATACTCAATATTTTATTTAGTTTGTATGAGCTTTTTTTTACTAGAATGCCATTTTTTTTCGAAATTTAAAATTAGAGGCAAAAAAATTTGACACAGGTGGTGCAAAGTTATCCTAATTTAAAAATTTTAACAGATAGACGTCAGATATTCCATTTTTTTGATAGTACATACACCTAAGAAGTTTAAAAAACTTATAATAAAATTCCCAGATATCAGATTAGTTCAAAATTTAGACACATTTTCTTTTTATCCACAATAAAATATCAAGGCAATTTTGAATTTTATAAGTAGGCTATGGAAAAAAAAACGAATTAGAGTGCCGAATAAATAAAAGAAATGTCATAAATTTGAATATTTTCGCAAGTTATAGTTTTCAGTGTTATCACCAATGTTGTCCATTCAAGAAAAAATAGAAATTGTCTTAATTTGTGGAGAGAATATGCCTCACCGGCAAGTATCTGCCATTTTTAATGAGAGGCATCCAGAAAAAAATTTGCAGCATAGCACTGTTTCAAGAATAATGTCAAAATTTAGAGAAACTGGATCTGTTCAAAATAATTTTAAGAAACCTCACGCGGCAAGTAAATACGATGAAGCAGCACAACTTGATGTTTGTTTAACTGTTATTGACCACGGTCAAACTAGTGTAACCAAGATAAGTGATTCAACAGGGTGCAAGAGGGAAAGCGTTAGAAAAATTCTTCAGAAAAATCGATTTCGGGCATATAAACCCAAGTTTATAAACACATTAAAAGAACGCGATTTTGATATCCGACTTGATTTTTCGTTTTGGTATCAGGGACAATATGAGGAGAATATTCTTTTTCCATACAAGATATTATGGACAGATGAAGCCACTTTCTCTTCGAATGGTACCGTGAGCTCACAAAATTGCCGATGGTGGTCCCAAGAAAATCCTAACTTCACAATTGAATGTCGCGACCAGTATCATTTTAAAACCAATGTTTGGTGTGGAATTTTGAAAGATGAGCTTATTGGACCATACTTCTTTAGAGTAAACTTAACTGGTGAAATGTACCTGAATTTTCTTGATAACGAGATTACCGAAGTTTTGGATAACATGCCCTTACACCATAGACATAACTTATGGTATCAGCTTGATGGTGCACCCATACATCAAACTGTAGCAGTGAAAGAACGCATAAACCAATTATTTCAAAACAGAGTTATAGGGCGTGATAGAGAATGTCACTGGCCACCCAGGTCGCCTGACATTACCCCACTAGACTTTTTTCTGTGGGGTTATCTTAAGCAGAAAGTTTATAAGAATCGACCGTTTAGAAATATCGAGCATTTGGAACAAACGATAAGACAGTGTTGTGCCGATATAAGACCAAGCTTTTTACAAAATGCTGTCAAAGACGTTTATAGACGGACGGGTGTTTGTATAGAGTGAGAAGGACGTCACACTGAAATCTGAAATTTATATTGCTTTTGTGGTACCTATTTAAAATGATTAAAGTTCCTTTTTGTTTCTTTTAATAATAATGATAGTTTTAAGTATAAAATAAAATTTTTATCAAATATTTAGATGTATTTGTCATTTGAAAAACGAAACATCTGACGTCTATCTGTTAAAATTTTTAAATTAGGATAACTTTGCACCACCTGTGTCAAATTTTTTTGCCTCTAATTTTAAATTTCGAAAAAAAATGGCATTGTAGTAAAAAAAAGCTCATACAAACTAAATAAAATATTGAGTATGGTATAAGCAAATAGTTTAATATCCATTAAGCGAACTTACATTAAATAAAAAAGAAGTTAATTAGAAAAAATGGCAAAAAAATCAACTTTGAGCTAGAAAACTGAAACTTTGTATTTAGGCCAAGAATTGTACTAGAAACAACTTTTTCTAATAAAATTTTTTGAAATTCGGTAAAACAATGCCATTTTTCAGCATTTTTTGATTAAAATGTAATTTTTGACAGATACCGAATGACAGATGGTGACATTTGATTATATAATTTTTAGTCCAATTTGAAGCAAAAACGATTGCCGAAATTTAATTTTAACTAACCTCATTAATAAAAAAAAGTTCCATATGGTGCGGACTTTAATGGTGACACTGTATAAGAATTTTCCACCTTAACTGCATATTGTATATAGTTTTTCCAACTACAGAAATGTTATTGTTATGTTTTTTATTAATTTAAGTATTTAATGTGAGGAAGTATTGTTCCTTCTAATATTTGATTTTATTTGGTGCCATATTAGTTCGATTGGATTAAATACACAATACTAAGGGTGAAGAAGCAACACTGTATGTCCATTATCTGTTACAAGTTTATCACACACGTATTCTTTATTAATTTTAGAAGCCTGTAATTCTTGTAAAATATCCCGTCTTTTGCAAGTTACCTCAAAATATATTTTACTATTTATTAGACACTTTGGATTTCTGCTTTTGTGCCGTTAGAACTAGGAAACATCTTCCTTGACTACTATGATAACTAGCATTGTCCGTTACAATAACGCCATTTTTGAGTATATTTTTAAGAAGTCGATGTTCAAAAAGTTGTGCATCAGTGTCTTGGTGGTAATCTAGAAAAGAATATGCTATGTTTTTAGCTGCAAGCAACAGACAGTTCGGAGCAAATCCATTTTGTGAACCTGTGTGTATTATTGTTATTCTTTTATCTTTATTTAAAGGAGTCTTTTTCGACATTTTTTAAAAAATCATACCGTCCTTTTTTTGCAATGTCATGTGTATCGAACCATGTTCCGTCAAGGTAGATAATTTGTTGATTTCTGCTCTATATTGTTTATTAGCCCTTAAATATTTATGACGCTATTCCCGTAAACGCTGAGATTCCATTAGGGTTTGTCTTTTATCAATTATGTGTTATTTAAAACCCATTTTAAGTCAATTATTTTGTCGTTGGTAAGCCTCTTTTTTAAGAAAACCAGGGTAGGTACAGATTATTCTCCATATCCGCCAAATAACTTTTTTTTTTTGAAAATGCTATAAAAAAAACTACTGAATATTTTCTCAAATTTCTTTTTTTATTTGAAAGTACAATCCTTCCGGTTAATAATGGAAAATAATTTCATTCAAATGGCTGCCTCGGCTGGCCATGCAGTAGCCTACACGATCGGTCCAATTTTTAAGCACATTATCGATTGTGTGCAGCTGTATTTCACCAATGGCTTCACGAATATTGTCCTTTAAAGCGTCAATTGTTTCTGGCTTGTCGGCGTAATACTTATCTTTGACGGCACCCCACAAATAATAGTCCAACGGTGTCAAATCGCAGCTCCGAGGTGGCCAAACGACATCAGCTCTGCGGCTGATAATGCGATCTTCAAAAACAGGGCGCAAAACATCGAGTGTAGCTTCGGCTGTGTGGCACGTAGCGCCGTCCTGTTGAAACCAAATGTTGCCAATATCCTCCTCTTCAATTTTTGTGAACAAAAATTCGTTCAAAATGGCCCGATAACGATCGCCATTGACTGTAACGGCCACTCCTTGCTCATTTTCGAAGAAAAGTGGCCCAATTATGCCTCTGGACCAAAATCCGCACCAAACAGTGACTCGTTTTGGGTGCACCGGCTTTTCAATGTATGCGTGCGGGTTTTCTGTGCCCCAAATGCGACAATTTTGCTTGTTTACATACCCGCCAAGATCAAAATGGGCTTCATCTGAAAGGATGATTTTTTTGGCAAAATCGGCATCTTCTGTAAGTCGATCGCAGGCCCACTGAGCGAAGCGAAAACGCATTGGATGGTCAGTTGGCTTCAACTCCTGAACCAATTGGACTTTGTATGGCGTCATACCAAGGTCTTTATGCAAAATTCGACTCAATGATGTCTCCGAAATGTTCAATTGTTGAGAACGACGGTGAATTGATGTTGATGGCGCTTCACGCACACTTTCTGCCACAGCAGCAATATTCTCGGGTGTACGCACTGTTTTTGGCTTTTCACGCTTTGGTTTATCGATGAGGATGCCAGTTTCTTTCACTTTTTTCACAAGATAACGAACATACGGAGCTGACGTTCTCTTCTTCCAAAATCCGTACGCAATTTTCGCACACATTCTGCAACATTACCGTTAGATGGCGGACCCTTCGTTTCGGCTAAAGCATCACTCGAATTAAAATCTCTTTTCAGCAAAGGTTGGTTCACGTTTTTAATTATTTCGTTAGCATCGGGAGACAAATACTTTCTTCTGAAACTGACACTACAAGAAGTCCCACACTTAGCACAAGTCCATGGACGCCACATTCTAATACTAATACAATAAAAAATATCACGCGCCGGTAAACCAAACACTAATATAACAAAATTCACTAATCGGAAAACCAATTGAGACTAAAATTAATAACAATCAATTTGCTATTTATATATTATTATTGATACCTACTTAAAATGGTATTAGCAATTTGTACTCCGGCTCTACCCGAAAAGATGTAAATTTGGGGCATTCTATGGCCAAAGGGATAATTAGAGTTTTATTGCAGTCGAGGGATCAATGGAATAATGTAAACTTAACTATACCGGATTTGTTAAATAATACACTCCAGCCGGTAACGGATTTCCATAATTTATTGTATAATCTGGCAAGTGATAATACGCTTTTACAATGAAAACATTGTCTAATAACCATCGATTCAGTATATCAGAAAAGTATGAGAGCCACCATAGTACATTATAGAACTGTTATTTTTGGGAATTATATCTTCGGTAATATTTACAAGTCTCGAAATTATAACAAATGGTTATAATACTTCGATATATTATAGTAGAGGGAACCGAATAGGTAGCCCAAGAATAAAAAAAATCTAAATCGCCTTGTCTTGCAGAACTTTTAAAAAGTGATCATTGTCTATGGTGCTTTCAGATGTTTTTGTCACACTGGATTGATGTTAAGCACGATTTAATTGTTTTTTCCTTTTATTTTCAGGTAAGATTTCTAATCAAATGAGTTACAATATGGCACATGTATACACCTCCGCATAAAAGTAAGTACTGTTACAATTATTTTATTATGAGAACAGATTACGAAAGTATTCAAAATAAATGGTTAAGATTTTTAGATTTAGAAAGCACTGTTGTATTTGGTCTTAAGGTTAACTTGCTAAACCATTGCCAAACTTCCCAGTTTCTAAGTCTAGTCAGCATACTTGGCTGTTTTGATACAAAATTATAAAGAATCACATTTAAGCTCCCGCATTGCTTTGTAATGCTTATTTCAACATTCCCTATCGCGCATTACTAAAAAATAGTTATTTTTTTAAAGAATAAAATATTTATATAGGGAAACGCCTATGAAACAACATTTATTAATTTATTTAATACAACTTTGTTAAGTTTTAAAAAAAATGCGTTTATTTTCAGCCGAAAATAAAATTAAAATATTTCTTGAAATTGATTTTCCTACCTCTACAGACTGTCCACGGATAGGGTTTACAATAGCACAAATGGATGAAAAATTTCATTTTTCGGGAAAAAGTCATTCTTGATAAAAAGTTTTGCTTGTAAAAAAATGCAATTCGCGAAGAGAAAATTTTGATTTTTTATACAGGGTTCGAAAAAACTTCAAAAACATTATTTTTCTCCAAGAGTAAACTACCTTTATTTTTCATTTTTGACCAAAATGCCAATTAGAAAACTTATTTAGAATAACGTTATAATTTAAATCCGAGATTTAAAATAAATCTTCGATTTTTTTAGTTTTTTCAATTTTTAGAGGTGAATGAAAATTTTTTTTGGATAGCATTAGCGGTCGAAGTACATACATTATCAATGACTTTATATCTTACATAGGGGCATCAAAAATTTTCAAAAACTGATTTGTGGTGTTACCAGAAATATGTATTTTGAATTTCACAAATGAAATGACCCCGGAAATATCACAACAAAGTCTTAAAATAACAACAAATAATAATTTTATAATTTGCTATTCAAACACCTCCCCCCTCCATATTCAACACATTTTTCCAGCTGTAAACGAGTGTGGTCAAAACTTCTTGGAATTTCTTCAATGGAAATTGTTTGAACAGCTTCAACAATTCGCTGTTTTAGAAGCTGTACGTCGTTCTCCATTGGACGGGAGTACACTAATTGTTTGAGGCGCCCCCAAAGATAGGCATATGAAATAGTTAAATCGGGACTCCTTGGGGGCCACAGAACCGGACCATTCCGACCAATCCATCTGTGGCCAAATGTATTATCAAGCCATTCCCTCACTTCAATTGCGAAATGCGCAGGGCATCCATCTTGTTGAAAGTACATTTCGTTCCTAAATTGGAGAGGCAATTCTTTAAGGTTGTCAGAAAAGAATGTTTCCAACATTTCAAGGTAACTCCTACGGTTACACGTGTTTTCAAAAAAGTATGGGCCAATAATGCCATAAGGTGAAATCGCACACCAGTCATTTACTTTTGTAATATTGTCTTCTAGCAGGAATTCTAAAACGGGGATTATTTTTGCTCCAGTATCTAATATGCGCAGAAGACACTTTCCCGTTTGTTGAAAATGTCGATTCATCGGAGAACATGATAAATTTATGAAAATTACTGTTCCCACTTACAATTTTGTCTCCGACCCAAAGATAAAAATCCAAACGTTTGGCTTCGTCTCCTTCTTCCAACGTTTGATTAAAACTTGCTTTAAATGGGAATATTTTGTTTGTCTTTAAAATATTCCGAATGTGAGATTTTTTTTACTACATCAAGTTCTTGAGCTCGGTTTCTTAATGAAAGGGTAGGATTGTCAGCAACAGACTGCAATACGGTTAGGGAAGCTGCGTCATTATGATCATAGTTTTTTTTTTTTTTAATGGAAACTGAACCAGTTTGCTGAAATTTTCTTAATAATTTATGAAGTCCCATTTTTGAGACGTAAATGTTCGGATATCTTTGATTAAATTTCTCTATCACAAAGTTGTAAGAACATTCGACCGCACCGTAACATTGAACTAAATAAACCCTTTGTTCTAAGGTCAACATTTTCAAAACACATCAAATTCTATTCGACAACTTCAAATTTGCCCCATACGTAAAGCAAAGTAATAAAAAGGTAAACAAAATTCCTTGTTTTTACAAAAGATGGTAGGAATGCATTTAAAATTTTAAAATAAGATACACACCACCCATTATGAAAATAGAGTTTAATACAATTTTATATTAATATTTTTATTGAGCAGCAAAATTTTCATTTACCTCTAAATATTGAAAAAGCTAAAAAAATCGAAGATTTATTTTAAATCTCGGATTTAAATTACAAACGTTATTCTAAATAAGTTTTCTTATTGGCATTTTGGCCCAAAATGAAAAATAAACATGTTTTTGAAGCTTTGTCGAACCCTGCATAAAAAAATCAAAATTTTCTCTTCGTGAATTGCATTTTTTTTACAAGCAAAACTTTTTATCAAGAATGACTTTTTCCCGAAAAATGAAATTTTTCATCCATTTGTGCTATTGTAAACCCTATCCGTGGACAGTCTGTATATAAATCTTCAAAATCCATCCCCCACTTACTGTCGCCTCCAAGCAAAATTGTGGTTGTTGTCGAACAATACAAGTGTTATTACTTTTTGTCGTATTATAATCTTCAGCGGAGGGCAAGCGCCCACTTTGAGCGCCCATGCAAGATTTGGGCGAAAAAAAAACTGTATAGCAAAAGTCTTCTGTATTTAACAAAGGCTTTGTGCTGACTAACTAACTGATCCACTCCTTTCATATTTCAAGTACCCACTCACAAAAGGTATTTTTTGAAATTGAGCCCCAACTGGGCTTATTATTAGAGGCTTATAAAATATGCCCGTGATATATTTCCCGAAACATTTAATTGTTTCGATTTAACTAAATTGGGTACAGGAAAATCACAACGAAATGAAAACCGGACAAATATACTACAACTACTGCTATTAAACCTTTTATTTAATGTCAAGTAAATTTAGCGATGCAAAAGTTAGATGCCTTAGTGTCTAAATGTACTTTATACGGTCTCTCGTAAATTCTAATGGCATACGCATTCTAGTAGAAATTATATTCAAAATGGCTAATAGCCTAACATTTAACACAACGATGATAAAATGTGACATCTGCCGAGGTAATTAAGCAAAACTTGCGTAGATTAAATTGTTCCGTTTTCCACTTTTATATTATAATTATTTACTAAAAATATAAAATAGTGGTTTGCACATATTGGATTTTGCTCATATACAGTTCCCGGCACAAAGTCAGCACCCTATATTTGTATATTTCCCAATTATTGATAAATCTTTGCTTTAGCTACATAATATGCCAATTCCGCTGGCTCGGCTTCTGCGTAAATATTCTGTCATATCTTCTTTTATTCTGCATGGATAAACTCTTCGAAAGCTTCTTGAACTACTCGTTGTCCTTTTTCATTACAAAATGTATCAAATTTAGATTTTTTTTTAACTCCCATACTAATTTTTATTGAATTTATCCGATACTTTACTAAAGATATACCGAAAAACCAAAAGAGCTCGAGACGAGACAACGTTTGTCTCGTCTGGAAAAATATGTTCTCGAAATTTCGAGACTAGACGAGACAAGGCCTCATCTCGTCTCGTCTCGTCTGGTGGTAACTCTAATCAAATTCATCCGTTATGCTTGGATATAGTATAGAATTTCCAAGCATGGTAGGATCTCTCTATGTCTTCTATGTGGAATAAGGCATTGCCCCATCCCTCTAGTATTGCTCGGGCTGCTCTATTTCTCCGGTTGTATTGTCTCAATTATTGTCTATATGCTTAGAGCTAGGGTTATTTTGCAGAGCTAGTTTATTAATTTATTAAGGGATAGTTTCGTGCATGGCCAATTTCTCTTGAGTTTTAGAGACTCTGCTAGGAAGACATCTTACAGTCTGTGACTATTCTTAATGCTTGGGATTGGGTAAGATCAAGTTTTCTTCAGTTAAGGTGGAAACGGTCAAAGTGGCTTGCCACTAGGCCTTTAGATATACAGTAATCAATATTTTCTATTCTGCTCCCCACAAAATTCTTTTCGAAATAGTTCAAAGATATTAATTTTTTTTTTTTGAATGTTGTATCTCAGGTTGTGTAAATGTACAGAGTGGCAAAAAGGTCGCGCATAATGCCTGTGACCTTTATGAAAGTTGTTCAGCAAATTATTCTCCAGATTTCTACCTGCATAATTTTTTTCTGTCATTTCTGGTTTTGTTGCCATAGAGACTAACTTACTTTTTTTAAATGGAACACCCTGCATAATAATATGATTGCATATTTGGATTCTACTGGGAAACTCTGAATTTTTTGTATTTCAAATTTTTATTTATTTAAAATTGTAACAAACTTTATATTAACAAATAAATACAAATTAGGAAAGGGGCTGAGTGCACCATCAAAGATTAAGAAAGAATTTTTTTTTAATTTTTGTTCTTAGTGCAAGTTTATTGAATAAAACATAATATCCGTAGTGCGCTTTCGGCAGTTACGCCATCATCAGTACTACCTACAAAGCAAGAAAAGAAAAATCAACAAATTGTGAAATTTTACGAATCTTTGATGGTTAAAGTTACTTGAAAATCTTAGATAAAACTCAATGTAAAAATTCTCACCAATTTTTCGTTACTTACTTTGTCATAAAATATAACCAACCACAAAACACAACATACAGGTATATGCATGTATAACACTTAAAACATTATATTATTAAACATCGCCTTTAGGCCCCAAATTTTAATGTTTTAAGTGTTATACATATACCTGTATGTTGTGTTTTGTGGTTGGTTATATTTTATAACAAAATAAGTAACGAGAAATTGGTGAGAATTTTTACATTGAGTTTTATCTAAGATTTTTAAGTAACTTTAACCATCAAAGATTCGTAAAATTTCACAATTTGTCCATTTTTCTTTTCTTGCTTTGTAGGTAGTACTGATGATGGCGTAACTGCCGAAAGCGCTCTACGGATATTATGTTTTATTCAATAAACTTGCACTAAGTAAAACAATTCAAAAAAAAATATTTCTTAACAAAATCAATGGCCTAAAAAATTGAACAACTTAACATCGGAATAATAAGCAAGTAAAACCTTTTCAGTGGATCACGTATTCAAAATGACCACCATCCGAATTTCAGCACTAATTCTGACTTTTAAAGACTCTAAGTCATTTGGACGGTTAACATAGACTTTGTTCTTTAAGCGTCCCCTCAAAAAGAAGGCCAGTGGGGTTAAGTCCGTGGATCCATTATCAGCTCACAAAATTCAGCTCTTCTATCAAAATCGTCCTCGTTTAACTCGTGCACCAACTTTATCTTCTAAGGATGCAACTTCTCCCGCTTAAACAAACTTTTCACTGACTGATGAGATACATTAAAATCCATTGTCATTGGCCTGGATGATTGTGTTTGATTTTCATGTATTGAGAGCATGATATCCAAAGCTTTGTCTCCCCTGGTTGCTGTTTTAGGTCGACCTGATCTAGCGGCTTCCCCAACACTGCCTATTTATCGAAATTTCTTTACCACTCGACACACCGTTAACTGATTTATTGGAGGCCTATTTGGATATAATTCATTGAAAAGTTGACAAACCTGATCTTGCGATCTCTTCATATTTCCGTAACCGCTCATTATTAAAACTTCAACTCGTTGTTTCTCATTCAAATGAACCATAGTGCAAACAAGGTAGAAATCAGACAACAAAAAATTAAATAGGAACTCAAAATTGACACCTCTTAGGTCGCTGTCATGAAAGCACCTTTACTCAACTGGTGGGTATTAGGTAGGAATAATTATAATTAGGAAGTTTTTCATTTTTGAGTCGTCATTATCTCGGAAACGCTTGCAGATAGGTGAAAATTTGAAATACAAAAAAAATCAGAGTTTTCCCAGTACAAACCAAATATGCAATGATATGCAGGGTGTTCTATTTAAAGGAAGTAAGTTGGCTCCTATGGCAACCAAACCAGAAATGACAGAAAAAAATCATGCAGGTAGAAATGTGAGGAATAATTTACTGAACAACTTTTATAAAGGTCACTTTTTCGTATACGAGGTAATTCAAAAGTTACAGGCATTATGCGCGACTATTTTGCCACTCTGTATAGCCATAACCTTAGTAACAACGTCACAATAAGCTTCCCTGACTAAAATGTATAAATACTAAAATATACCCGTATCTGCCTGTCTTTTAGAACATCCCTTTTAATTTATTACTTTTGAATTAATGTTTTTTCCCGAATATGTAATAAATATCTCCTGCTTACTCAGCTGTAATATTATATGTAAGGGGAACTGAATAAAAGAAAAAATAAATGATGTATGTAACTGTTTCGGTTAAACCAGACGGTTTGATAAAACGTTTCTTAAAAAAAGGATCGTATTTAAAATTTATATACTTACTCGTGTAAACGTGGTTTTGGTTTTCTACCGCTATTCAAAGAAGTTCCTGAAGTTTTGCTCTTGAGGGAGTAGATCGGATTCAAAATGAATGCCATACCTTTAACTGCCTGTTTCGAATAAAATAGTCACAACACATAAATAAATATGCATATAAAAAATAATAATATAATATTACTGCCAAAGCTTACGAAATTTAGTTTAGCTAAAGTCAAAACCTATTCAGTTAACCCGAAGAAATAAACCAAAAATCCTACACACTACAGCAATAATTCTATGACAAAGTAAATAAATAACGGTTATAACGTCCACTACATACATATTTTATGTTATTGCTTAATGTAAAAAGAATATAATAATGGGTATTCCAGTGAGAGTTGCCGGATGAAATAAAACACAAGCTTAATAACAATTACTATGATTGATTACAATAATTATACGTGAAACGAATTATCTAACAAATGACCACCGCGACTCGGGAAGGACCCGACTCTTTTGTAGAAATCTTCGAAGACAGCTGAGCACATTTCTGGTGTTAACAGGCGAATTATGCGGCTAATTTCCTCTTTTAACTGTGAAGTATTTAGGGATTGTTTATACATGCTTTGCTTTTCACATAACCCCACAAAAAAAAATCCAGCGGTGTCAGGTCGCATGATCTCGGCGGCCAATTAACCTTCCCTGGTCGTGAAAGAATTCTCCCTTCAAACTGTGTTCGCATAAATCTATTGTTTCTCTTGCTGTATGACATGCCGCACCATCTTGCTGAAATCACATATTGTTTAAGTACATATATTCATTATCTTGTGCCATTAAAAGCTGTTTATCATCGTTCGATAACGCTCTTCATTTATCGTAAGTGCTTGTCTGTCTCAATAAAGTAAGCGAGTATTATAATAATTTATCAACATATTAACAAAAGTATTTTCTTTATGTTAAATTTAAAATATGTCTATTGATGTAATTTATTCTTAAAGAAAGATACGTGTTTTTTTTTAAAATATTGTTCTTAAAGACTCGTTAAACCTTATTTCTGTGTCAAGTAATATACCAACAGTAGAGGAAAACGGACAGAGCGAGATCAGGTGGTGCTGGTGGTGCTGGTGGTGCAACTAACCCAGGTGGTGCAGGTGGTGCGTTTTACGATCTAACCCAAGTGGTTCGGTGGTGCGTTTTATGATCTAACCCGGGTGGTTCGGTGGTGCGTTTTATAACCTAACCCGGGTGGTTCGGTGGTGCTGTTTACAAAATAACCCGAGATAAAACCCGACTTTTTACGACCTAACCCGGATGCTTTCATGAGGCGGCTTCTTATCTAACCCTAATTTGAACCTGAATATTTATGATCTGACCCGAGATAAAACCCGACTTTTTATGATTTAACCTTAGTGAAACGCCGCTGCTAAAGCGGGATAATTAAATCCCAATTTTTATAAGCCATCCTTAAACCCAACTTTTTACGATGCGACCTGAGTCATCCTTAAACCCAACTTTTTACGATCCGACCTGAGCCATCCTTAAACCAGACTTTTTATTATTTCCCCTTAGTTGAAACGCCGCTGCTAAAGCGGGATAATTAAATCCCAATTTTTATAAGCCATCCTTAAACCCAACTTTTTACGATCCGACCTGAGCCATCCTTAAACCAGACTTTTTATTATTTTCCCTTAGTTGAAACGCCGCTGTTAAAGCGGTATAGTAAAAAACATTATTTATATTTTCTATCTTAGTGAAACGCCGCTGTCGGGTAGTAAAGCGAAATAAAACCCTAATTTATATGGTCTAACAAGATAAGTATAATAATGCGGTACATTATTTACGACCACAATAATTATTTATACCTAAATGACCCTTCCTTTTATGGTATGCTCAAACCTTAATTCAAAATTCGATTAGTTAAGGTAAAATAAAATCCATAATATAATTTAATCATAATTTATTCAAAATTCAGGATTATACAAACTACATAATATGTTATGTTCTATACTACTATAATTCTTAACTATGTTATTAAGCTAAACTAATTACTTAGTATAAATTTATCTACCCAAAAAATTACACCCGGTTCGAACAGAACCATCTAAAGCATTATAGCTTAAAAATGCATCGTGTAACACCAATGCAAAAACTTTAATGTTTTTTGCAAATTTGTTACGCGTTTCAAATTCAATTTTTATGTCTACTGTCGAATTTTTTATGTTATTATCCGCTTGCTGACTGGAATCGATGACAAAGACCGGGTTTGCGAAAAATTCATCTAAATCAAGTAGGGGGCTACAATCTTGTCGATTATAGTAACTACGCTGGAAATTTTCGTATGCGTAGTATGCAGGGCCACAAAGCTTTTTGCTAAAATCCAAGTTCCATCTTTCATAAGGAAATACGTTGCTATTTAAATACACGCGAATATCTCGAATACCCGCGTTTATAAAATCTATCACATTCTTTTTGTAGTTATCCAAACTATCGGCGCTTATAAAGCTGAGAATAAGATATCTTGGTTTTTCAAGATTGGTACTCGTTTTTAAAGCCCATATATCTGAAGTCGTTTCTCGTAGTGTTGGAAGCTCATATAGATCCCACATTCTATAAGCTATATTTACTTGAGCATTATTGCCACCTTTATTTATACGAGAAAGCAGTTTAAGCTTTTCTCGATCTTCGGGGACAATATGACGAACTTTCCATTCAATTTTGCTTACATTAATAGTTGCTTCTACTTCGCCGACGTAGCAGTTAACATATGATCTAGATAAAACCATTATTAATTCCTGCTTTACATTAAGGACTCCTTTCAAATAGTCTTCTGCAAAACCCAATAGATATTTTAAGGGTAGCTTTCCGCTAAATATATGGCTTGTTTTGTCCAAAATAACTTGACATCCCTCATTTAAACCCCATCCTGTGGTAAGTAAGTTTTTACTATGCAGTGGATTAAATGATACCAATGTCTTTAACGCTGTGGTGATTCCAGGTTTTCTGACTATAGATACTTGTTCACCACCCATTTCATATCTAATTTCATCAAATAAAAATGCCAAACAATTATTTGACAAATAGCATTTTTTTGTAGCATCACTTGAATTAAATGTGCCCTCAATATATATGTAACTATCTGCAATATTGAGTATTAGATCTTGAAAATGAATTGGTATACGGATTTCATCAGAATTGCTATATGTTGGTGACCCATAAGGTTTATATGTATGCTCATTTAAACTGACAAGTGAATAATCAAATACAGGATCATCGAAAACCTCCAATTTTTCACTTGTTGAAATGGTGGCCATATTTTCTTAAATTTTTAGTTGTAAACCCAAGGATTTCAAAAATTCACGATCTTCGATGCTTATATCACTTCCTTTCAGATCAACGTTTCTTTTTAGAATGCGTGCTATAGTTTTAGGTTTACTGCTTTTATTATCTTTTATTATCTTAGACGATTTTTGATATTTATAAATCTGAGAATTATATTGAAATCCCATTATGTAATTTTCTTTAATTCTAATTTAATTATAATTTTCTCTCCTTGGAAATTAACCAAGTCTCCTTGATCGTCCAAGATTCTCAACGTAATGTTATCTATAAACTGACGACCCAAAGGTTGTATGGGCATATATATTATATTATGGGGCTCCTTAGAAAGTTTGTAACCAGGTTCAACGTCAATATCAAATTCGAATAAAGTATGAGATTTTGTTGAATTCAGATATGCTCCAGAAATAATATTACAGTCAACTCGTATCATTCGAACTTTCATTATATCCACTGGTAGAGTGGATTCATGAAGCTTATTGGCTTTAAACACTTTCTCTGCAAATCCAAGCGTTCTTCCTAAAGAGGATTTTATTGAAAAATCTAAATCCAATGTAGATTTAAGCTGACACTTTAAAGTGTTGTTATTAGCCTCCAAACTAAATATTCTATTCATATCATCAATTTCATTATTATTTTCTAAATATTTCTTTTTCTTGATTTCTTTCTGAATTTCTTTATGGATTTCATCAATTTCATATGCACCTGGTTTAATTCTAAAGTAAGTAAACTTTTTCTGATCAGGCTCGCCAAATCCAAGTAAATTATTATTTTCATCTATGTTAAAAATTGAATTATAAGTGTAAAATCCCAACAATCCTAAACCATATATTGAATTCTTCTCAAGCTCAAGCGAGGGAAAAAAATTAGCACTCAACACGCTGCTATGATCTGATAAGGTAAACGTGTACGACATGACTACAAAAAATTTAGATGTATTTCAATATTTATTGTAATATACAACGTTTATCCGATGGTAAAACCTCGATTTTATTTTCTGTTGCTATATTTATATCCTTCATTTTACAATAACAACAGAATAATTTTCGCTTCGGAGGACCATCATTTACATCTCCATCCTCACTATCATCCTGCTCATGCTCAGTACAAAATAAATAGTTTTTTAAATCTGGATCTTCCTGTAAGTGTTTAGGAAGCTTAGACCAAATAAACGGGTTTTCTCGAAATGCACAATTTATAATAACTTCTTTGGGCATATAAACTAACTCCTCCTTTGTCATATTTAATAAGCTTCTCGATTTGAAAAACACTTGCATAGATTGAGAGATCTTTTTTATAGCATCATTCTCCATTTCTTAACTTTTTTTAGCAAGAAACTTTAAGCATAAATGTCCACACCAGACTGTATCAAAATCTTGCTCGCGAATGTAGTTATAGAAGATATTTTCTGTTTTATATCGCCCAGTATACAAATAACTAACTAACTCACTTGGTGGAGGTAAATCTCCGAAGCTATCGTAATAATATGTTTTATCATTTTTCTTCTTATATGCAACCCAATGCGTCCCTACCCCCTCGGCATCATCCAAATTAACAATTCCACTTTCAAACTTGTTAGGACCTGTTTTTGGCATAGCATCTCTCATATATACACCTCTAAAATATGGAATATTTAGCTGTAATGCATACTTAGACAAGTCGAAATTTGTAAGCGCTTTTGGAGGTAGGGATTTTATTAGTTTTTTGAACTTTTATATGGTTTTAGATATAGCCCCAAACCACTGCGATATGGCTTAAGATATAATCCATTACCCTTTTTTCCTTCATCTATATTTTTATCATAACGCTTTCCCGATGAAACATCTTTAGCTGTTTTTATCGCTCTTATAATTCCAGCGGCCCCGCCAGCTAACGAACCCAAAGCAGAAAGTCCTGCAAATATAGGAATCAGAGGTAAAATTCCTCCCTGCTTTGGTAATGGTATGATGCGCGGAGTTTGTATTTTTCTTTTACCTCCGTGAACTTTTAATGTTTTTTGCGCCACTATTATTCCCATTTTTACCATTTTTTGTATATCAGAATTTTTCGGGTCTAAATTTAAACGTTTCTTTAAATTTTTACGAATTTTATTTATAATCCCGCTACCAAAAACTATTTTTTTCTGTTTTTTATTTATTTTAATACTCTTTTTACGTTTAGGTAATGCTTTTTTACATCCCATGCCAAGCTTTCTTTTTATTTTCATTCCAGTCGTTACTAGCCAAGCTGCAGTTTTTTCGCCAAAACTAGAGTTTGCCGACTTTACACGTTTCCAAGCACTTTGTTCAAGTTCGTAATCTGCTTTATGTCGTTCACTTAACTTTTTATGTCTTGCATAGGCTATATCATGCTTTTTACATGCAATATCTAATGAATTTATTCCAGGATCACCGCGGGTGAGTCTTTTCTCTAACTTTGTTCCAGGTCCGCAATACTGATATCCAGGTAAATGTAATTCAATTGGTAGCTTATTTATTACAGTATCAACTAAGCCTTTACCACTCGCCTTGGTGCTGCTGGAGCGAGAGGATATACGTCCTAATCGTTTGGCGGCTGACATTAAAATAAAATATAGTGTGCAAGTAACGTATATTTACAGCAATATGTTTATTGAAAAATCAGGTTATGAATTGGAAGTTGACAATCTGGATCAGACCGTTGGAGCAGGGTTGCCGACTACTAAAAGGAATGGACCTTTATTACCAAATTCAATAAGAGCGCTTTTAATAGGTCCTTCAAATTGTGGGAAAACAAATGCTATGATAACCCTTCTAACTCATCCTAAAGGACTTTGTTTTGAAAATATATATATTTATTCAAAGTCCTTATATCAAGCAAAATATGATTATATTCGCAAAGTACTCAAGCCGATTAAGGAAATTGGTTTCTATACTTATGCTTCCAATGAGACAATAGTTAATCCCGCGGATGCTAAACCTAATTCTGTTTTTATATTTGACGATGTAATTTGTGAAAGACAAGATACTATTCGTTTATATTTTAGTATGGGGAGACATAAAAACATTGACTGTTTCTACTTAGCTCAGACATATTCTAAAGTTCCAAAACAATTAATTCGTGATAATGCAAATTTTCTTATTCTGTTTAATCAAGATCAAACAAACCTTAAACACATTTATTTAGATCATGTTTCTCCAGATATATCATTTTCTGAATTTCTAGAAATGTGTGCAGAGTGTTGGAAAGAAAAATATGGTTTCCTAGTTATTGATAAAGATAGCGATTTAAAGAGAGGCAGATATCGAATAGGATTTGATAAATACATTTATTTTTAAAATTTTATATCATTTAACATTGAGGCAGTAAAGGGAGAGGAGTAAAAAAAAAAATGAACGATACTTCAGAAATTGAGCTTAAACGCAAACTGATTGAAGCAACTGATGCTGTGCGTAAAAAATATTATAGCATTAAAAATAAGCAATTTGAAAACAAGAGTGGACTTGAAGAATTTTATCAGCCTGTTACAACTCGTTTAAAATCTATTTCTGATGCTGTTCAAGTTGCATCAAAAAAATCTAATATGCAGCCTCCCTCAGCTAACAAAAGCCAAACCACTATTGTAAAAACAACTAGCCAGCCTTATTCGTCTGATGATGTCGATGTTCATGATGACAGCTTTGATGAGACATCTGACGCTGTTTCACCGCATATCAGTACAATACCTGCAGAAGATATTTTCTCAACACCGGATTTAAGTGATACACCTCCTATTATCAAACATGATAAACAGCTAAAAACAAGAAAGATAGACTTTTCCTCGCATGCTAGTCCACATTCAATTTCAATGAGTTATGTGGAAAAAATAAAACGTAATATATCCAGGTTTGATGTAAGATATGGAATTCGCGTAGATTCAAAAAATAAACTTCACATGGGGAACACTGAGGTTAGATTTCCTCCTAGTGAGATTTCCTTTTGGCGCGGTAGTACAAATATTGGAACATATCCAGCATCTGCAGAACTTTTGGATATACTTTTTTTGAAACATCCAAAAGCGTTAGAAAATCCTGATGCTATAAGCGAGCAAACAAAGGGTATATATCAAGAAATTCTACATAAAACAAATGTAATTTTTAATCAATATAATCCAACTCAAGGACTTAACCGCAGTAAATCAAAAAAATATTTATACTTAATAAGACCTCTTATTTTTAAAGAAGGAAAATCAATAGCAAGATTACCGCTAAATACCAAACAACTAAACTTTAAAAATAAAGAATTTGTTTACTGGAATACTCCCCAGGAATTGATCGAACGTCTCCGCCTCCTTTGGGCGTCTAAATTAGCTGGAAGCACGGCACATGATAATGAAATTATATCCATTTTAGAAGAACTACGAGAAGCTAATATAATATATTAAACGCCTTATAATATGTAACATTTCAATTTTCATCTCAGTTTATACATAAAATGATGAGTGTTAACACAATAGATAAATTTGGTCGTAAACGTAAATGGAAAGACTCATTCCAGTTTAAACTTAGAGAAACCCCTATAAGCGCCTACAAACTAACTTCCGACGGAAATTATGATTTACAAGGAAAACGGCTAACCAATGTTTCGCCACCTACAGACTTAAATGATGCTGTGACAATGAATTATTTGACTGAAAAAATGAAAGTATTGGAAGAAAAAATGGGAAATAAACTATCTGAAACCACTGAACGAATAAACAAAAATCTAAGTACATATATTGGCTTAAAAATGGAAGAAGATTTAGCCAAAACGCTAAAGGAGATTAGAAAACAACTTGCAAATATAATAAACAATGATGTTCTACCATATCTTCATAAAACGGTGATTGAAGAGCAAAATGAGACTCTGGATAAGCTAATTACAGAATACATAGATAAACATATAAACAATTTATTAGATAAAAGTAATATCCCAAAAGAGATGGAGCGAATCATAAATGAAAAAATAAAAGATGCTAAACATTCAAAAGTGGTGATTAAAAAATAATGTTGAAATAAAAAATGAATTTAACGCGCTGTATATTGGAAACCTTTCTAGTTATCAAGCTACTCTAGTCACGTCAACAATTTACAAGATGATCTCTAAAGAAAAAAGACAAGTCGTTGAAGAACTCCATAAACCCACACGTCGAAATTTTTCTAGGCGTAAAACTGTAATACGAGATTATTATGACTATTTTCAAATTGACCTAATGGAGTTTCAACCATATTCGCTTCTTAATAGAGGTTTTCGCTATGTATTAGTGGTTATAAATTGTTTTTCTAAATTTGTTTGGACTAGACCGCTTAAATCGAAAACTGGAAGCGAAGTTACTAAAAGTATGAAAGATATACTTGAATCGGCAGGATATTCACCTAAAAATATAGGTTCTGATATGGGCTCAGAATTTAAAAATTCACACTTTAATTCTTTAATGAAAAAATATAAAATAAATAATTTTTTTATCTATAGTAATAAAAAAGCGGCAATTGTCGAGCGTGTTATACGCACATTAAAAAACCGAATATACAAATATTTCTCTTTACGTGGAAGTCACATTTGGTTCGATATTTTACAAGAAATTACAGACGATTACAATAATAGCAAGCATAGTACCACAGGAATGAAGCCTTGCGATGTAAAACCTAATACATTGCTAAATGTATATAATGTGCCAAAAATAGTTGTTAGAAGAAAGATACTAAAAATAGACGATATTGTCAGGATAAGCAAATATAAAGGTGCATTCAGTAAAGGATTTGAAATTAACTGGTCTCCAGAGTTATTCAAAATAGTTAAAGTGAATATTAACAATCCACCAACGTTTCTTTTAGAAGATATGAATGGTCAGCCGATAAAGGGTTGTTTTTATCAACAAGAACTACAAAAAACCAAACTTCCTGATGTTTATTTGGTGGAGAAAATTATAAGAAAACGAACAAAAAATGGCGTTAAGCAAGTTTTAGTTCGCTGGCTAGGATTTCCCAAACCTACATGGGTTAATGAAACTGATGTTATATTATAGTATTATTATTTCTTAACCTAACTTATTACATATATTTGTATTTGTAGCTTAAAGGTAAATAAAACAACTTTTTTACTAAATACTTTGTTTTTTATTTTTAGGTTATTCATTTCATATACAAAATTTTCGTAATATCACATAATATATTATGATAATTAAAAGCTAAATATTCTAACATGCAATAATTCTGAACAGATAACTGTAAACTACATACATTTTTAATTTTTTCGGAATATGTTACATCATTATCATAATCGGTTACATATAATAAAATACTAGTATAATGACTTGAGAAATCAATTTCTTTTAAAATTTTTAGTTTATAGTCAATAACATGAGAATATAATTTAATTTCCTGAAGCCATTCTTTACAAAAATATAAAACATTATTAAATTTTTCTAATTTTAACAATGGTTGTCCTTCGCATGGTATACTTGTAAGTTTAAACTGCTGAAAAATCATTACATTCTCAGTCAGTGTTCCGTCAACATTAACTAATGGAGACATATTCAGCATATGTTCAAATAGTTCATGCCAATCTATATCCATGAATGATATAGAAATGCTATCCTTAGAGCAGGGAGCAACATATGTTAGCTTGACTGTCGGTAGAAAGCCCTGCATAGTACTTAAGCCTGTAGAAATTTGTATGGGAACTGTGAGGAGATGTATAATGCTCCCGTTAATCAAATATTTTTCTTCCTCTATTTTTTCGCTATAATTTGGTAGCAACATATTCATATATTCAGGATAGCAGAAATCTGATGAAGTCATAGAAGATTGACTAGCCATGTTATAATCTTAGTTTCTTTAATAGATATATAACCTGCTTCTTTTGTTCGTATTGTTTAATATCTTTTTTCAGTTTTCTGATTTTTTTAGAAAAATTATTTATTTCTCTTTGAAGTTGCAGCGACTTGGTCATTTGGCTTACTATAGCTTAAACCATCTGCTTTAAGTTCTTTTATAGTTACAGTCCCCCTACCCATCCCACCCTCGTTTACAAACAAGTTTCGACAAGTCGAAACAGCTGCCAACCAATGGAAACAGCCTTCGGCAATATGAATCAGCTTTCAACGTCTCGAAACAGCTTTCAGCTTTAGGCGAGTTGAAACAGGTTTAGACTTGTCGAAACATGTTTATTCTTGTTTAGACAGGTTTTAGCATTATACCCAACTTGAAAAATAGCATATGGTTAATATTTTTGAAAATATAGTATAATTAATAAAAAAATATTAAAAACTTTCATGTATAGCATTTAAAAAGTCGATTTTATAATGACCCCACGCAAGAGTACTTATTCCATCAGGCAAAATATATCTCTTATCATCGTTTGCAGACAAAGCTATTTTATTAACCGTTTCTGTATGTATGACATGTTTTATTGATCGAAATACATTTTGTCTAGCTAAGACAATATTCTTGCTAAAGAGGCAATTTTTATAAGCACTATGCTTAAGTCTTTTAATAACAGATTTTTTAACTCCTTTTCCTTTTTTAATTACTTCACCATAGTATCCACTACTTTTTTTAGGCTTGGCTACAACATAATCATATAATTTGGGTCTAAGGCCGACAAATTCAAGAATTGGTAGACCTTTCGCTTCGTCTTTAAATACTCCCAACACTGCTTTATTTACTAATGGTATTGAATACGGATTGTTTAAGTCATAATTGGAAGTATCAAATTTATTGAGATTTTCTTTTATGTCTGAATAAAAATCTTTAGTATCAATTTTATATATTAATGAGTTTTGCATTATCTTTATATTTTTCTTTTACAAAATCATAGTGAAAATCAAACATCACAGTTTTGGAAATATCGAGAACGCTAAAACCTACATATATAGGTTTATTGAAAAGAACTTTATCTTTTTTAAGTTGAATGGCAACAAAATTTTCATTAAAAACTTTAACGCTATCTATTTTAGATTGTGAAATAAAAGTTTGAGCACCCTTTTTTTCACGAATATTTTCCCATTGTTTTAGCAACTTGACGCTTTTTCGGTTTTCGACAGCTTCCATACATTTACCAAAAACTGCGTTATTAGCTAATTTATACATATCTTTAGCGAAATCATTTGTAGCCGCTTGGCTCATCGCCGTATTTTTATCAACATATGTTTTTAGCCAATCTGACTGCCTGAATTCAACAATTCTATGGATTTTTTCCAATTTTAGTCCATGTTGTAGAGCCTGATATAAATTTCTATAATGAATTACATAACGTTTTTTATCATTTAAATTAGGTATTAGCTTAGCTAAACGACTTTTACCATTAGGTGCAACTATATTTTCAGGACAGAAAGGGAGCTCATTGTGTAAGTCGTGAAGTTCTTCCGGATAAATTAAATCTACTTCTAAAATAAATCCTATTGCGCTTTTTTCGTTTGAACATTGTGTTAATACATTAAAATTTTGAACTTCTTCATCTTTGAGCCATCTGAAGCCTCCAAAAGGCAAGTACTGAGAAAGGGCTTGTCCATATAAGTTGTTGGCATCCAGATACGTGATGTATGAGGTAGGTTTAGAAGCATCATATTTTATATAATTAAAATCATCTTCTAAGTTATGTGGTAGGTAACGGTTATTTGCTACCGCATGACGGTGCGCACATTGTACGACGCCACCTCGGATCCCCTTTCTAATTAGGTGTAACATATCTGGATCGGTAAGAAGTTCTAGTTTTACCTAAAATAAATAATTTTTATGAGTAAAAATATTTTTTTTTTTAAGTTTTAAAGTTTAAAAAATTTGTTTTAATAATAATGGGAAATACCTTAGTAAATGACAGCATACATGACCATGCCAAGGCTGGTAGGGTGAAATAGAAGCAGGCTTCTAGATTGTATAGAGATCGAAATAGCTTTCTGAATGATTCAAATATGTCCGCCAATAAAAGCACGTCTGTTTTTAAATATAAATCTGAATATTGGCCTAAGTTCTCGCAATTAAATAGTTGCCAAACTTTTTCTGCGTGCATGTAGTCTTCCAAGCTAATGGCTTCTTCACATAACGTGCTGTAAAAATCTGCCATTGCTGGTAATTCTTGTGTAGATTCTAGTTTATCATATGAATCCACAAACTCGTAGGGGAAAACTCCTTTTCGTCGCGTTAAATTAAACTGCTCATCATCTGTAAATAGTCTTCTGGTTTCAATTAGTTGGTTTTCATTTAAAGTTTTCGCTAGGCTATCTAAGCTGGAAGGCATAAAGCGGAACGAATCCAAGAAGCGTAAGTAAAAATACCTTTTCTTCTCGCTTTCAGCATTCAAATTTTTGCCATCGCTCAGACTTAGCGCAATTTTCGCTGTAAATGCGATATAAAGTTCTTTATTTTGTGGGATGACTTCTATGGACTCGGATTTTTTTAATAGTTCTTCGATACATATGTGAAAGTCGTAATGTGAGCCGTTATGGAAAAATATAGGTATAAACTGTGGCGTTCTATATTTTAAATTGCACTTGCTATGTGCTGCACCTCTGTACAAACCTAAAACAACGATATTTCATTAGCATCTATGTATTATTAAATTTTATAACTAAAATAGTTTGTCATAATTAAAAATTATTTAAATTAATAGTATCTACTAACCTGAAAAATGACAGTGGTCTCTCACTTTTTTTAGTGAGACGTCTTCAGTATTAGGTTGGAATATGTCTTGGCATAAAAAGCAGTTTTTTGCATTTGAAAATTTTTCTTGTTCTCGAGCTGTTAGTTTTGCCATTGGCTTCGGCTTTGCATAATATGTTTCATGTATTTCTCTGACATCTTGGATAAGCCACTCTGCAAAAACTTCGGCGCAATCCAAGCCTCTATATTGTTTCAGAAATGATTGTGAATTATCATGTTCGCATTTCACAAAATAGGCAAAACTGAATGGTTTGTGTACATGCGTATCCACTGTATATTTCTTGGATGGGTCTGGATTTGCTATATGGATAGGCTCGAGTAAAGTTTCAAAATCTGCGTATATGCAGAACGGCATAGGAAATGCCTTATGATGATCCTTAAATTCGAGAATATTATTAAATGCATTTGGAAGCTCTGTTCTAACTTTTAGGCAGTCATTTAGATCTAAATGCATTTTTAATTTATCTTCTGTTAAAAATGTAACTAAACAGCCGTCGCATACATAAACTCTTCCGTCATGATTAGTTCTTTGCTTTGAGATTAGTTTACTTAAATTTTTTATGTAGCAAAAATGTGATGCCCCCGTTGCGGGATCTTCAATGTATAGGAGATTCACATGATTATTTTTTCGTTGCTTAGTATGATATAATGGCCCTACAACGATATGTTTATCCTTTTTCTTACTAAGCCCAAAAACGTTGATGCTTATATCCATGTTTTGTTTTTCAAATTTTTGAATATTATTTAATTCCATAGGAAATGATAAATTATTAAAATTTAGTTTATCCAAATGTTTTTCATAGTTGCTAACTCTAACAACATTGTTGGCAGCAGGATAAAGATGGCAGAGAATACTATAAGCAAAGCACTTATTATCGGTATTTTTAATATTGATAATAGCCTCTTTATTTTCTATATCTTTAGGGAGTGGTATATAAGACGATCCTCGAAATGGTTCAAATCTGAGCATATTTACTTCTAAATATAAAATTGCGAGCATTGACCATCCGGAATCTTTTTGCTAAAATAAAATAAATTTTTTTTAGATATAAGAAATCGAATAATAATATTTGTACAACTTACCTGGAACTCTTCGCTTTTCACTTTTAATATTTCTGTAAATTCAGAATACATGTCTTCCAAATCCGACGATACTGTTGCAATACGATATTTGCTATTAAATGATTTTGTTTCATTTTGCACATCATTCCCATCTTCATTTTGTTTCGTCGATAGCATATATGAGGCAAAAAGCTCAAAATTAACTTTAAGGCCATTTTCTTGCTCGGTAAGCTCTTTTTTTATTAAATTTAGGGCATCTGCTTTAATTACTGTCATAAACTCGTTTACATTTTGTAGTGTTTCACCCTCGTTGTTTATTCTATAGCTACAAATATTTTTTTTAAAAGCAGAATTAATTAATTGCACATTTGTTCCAATGCTAACACTGCAATGTTTTTTGTGGTATAATGTTTTTAAGTGGGCGCTCATATTTTTTCTATTGACATCTATCTGGCATTCCTGACATCTAACAGTAGATGATGATGTCGAGGCTCCATCATTTATTTTAGCTTGTTTTTCATTTGTCTGATTAATCTGTTTTCTATTTACATTATTAGCTAAAGTGGCAGCTTTTTCGGCTTTTTTTGCATCGCTTTTTTCATGGGTTTTAAGATGTTTTTTAAAAGTATCCTTTCTATTGCTAGTTAGCGGACATAAATGACAACTAAATTGTTTCTGACTACTTGAATGCTGCTGTTTTTGATGTCTTTTTAAAGCTGACAGTGTTGAATAACTTTTATGACATGTAATACATTCCATTTTAATGTAAATGAAATAAAATAAAAGTTAGCAAAATTTACTTTGAAATTATTAATCTTGTAAGGTTAGTTTAGTTTTAACAAGTTGCTTCGGTATCAAGTTTAACTTGGAACTGAAATCTCCATCCCATCAAAGCCGCTTTTATACCTGTTTTTCCCCGGTCACGGAGAAATATGTTAGGGGAAGTTTGGGTATCCTCAGACGGTTATATGCAATGATTCAAGCTTCTAAAAAAGTACTAAGACAAGTAATTATCAATTTGAATTTACGTATGTCGAAGGTAATGTGTTACTCATAAATATACATGATGAAAACATTTATTGTTCGATTGCATCTAATTTTTAAGAGTCTAGAAATAAGCAAATAATGTTCTTTAACGTTTCTTTAGCGTACCAAACATCTCGAGTTACCTGTCCTTCCCCTGCATCATAGAAGGGTATTTGCCGACAAAGTTTGACCATTTTTTTATGATTCGAGAGTTGGGTATTCTCTACAGATGTAAACTGACAAGTTTCAACTTGTCGAAACTTGTTAGATTTTAGCTTATATTCTTATTATGAGATTTTAAAATTATGTATGCGTTTGTTTAATTCATTGTAGAGGATTTGTTATTATGCTAATTTCAAAAGTTAAATGTTGGTGAGAATATTGAATTTTTTTATTAAAATATCTAAAGTAAATATCTAATTGATTTTTTTTTTTTTTTAGCGCTAATTGGGATTTTAATTAACTACCTCAGAGTCGGTATACACTATATTTTGCAGCGCAATTGCTTTCACACCCAGTAATGTATTATGATTTTTTTTGGATGGTCGTTATATTGTGAGTTTCTTAAGTTAGCCAGATTAATAATAAATTAAAAAACCAACGTGATTTGCTTATTGTTGCCATTGAGAATTAGGGTTGTAAAATATTTAACAACCCTATATTTTTATGCTCGTGTTGAAAATAAGTTAAGATTGCTACTTTGATGCCTACGCCTAATATTCATAATTTTATTGGGGGTTCTACCTGATGGCGAACACAAGTTGTATAGTACCTATACCTGCTTGGTATTTTATACGTATTTAAGTTTTATTTACTTTTTATTACTCTGTTCTCATTACAAGATAGTCCTATAATTTATCCATTTCCAGTACAAAGAAATCGCTAGTTAATGGTTCTAGATGGTAATTATTTTATTGTATTTTATATAAGTGGTGCAAAAATTGGAATCAATTATTAGATATGCTACTGAATTTTAATGAGGGTCCTTCGGAATAATAAATAAAGGTTTATGTCCCTTTCTTTTTAAATCGAGTCGGCAGAGGGTTTGAGAGGGTTATTTAGGTATAAATAATTATTGTGGGGTGACAAATGTACCGCTTTATTATACTTATCTTGTTAGACCATATAAATTAGGGATTTATTTCGCTTTACTACCCACCAGCGGCGTTTCACTAAGATAGAAAATATAAATAATGTTTTTTACTATACCGCTTTAACAGCGGCGTTTCAACTAAGGGAAAATAATAAAAAGTCTGGTTTAAGGATGGCTCAGGTCGGATCGTAAAAAGTTGGGTTTAAGGATGGCTTATAAAAATTGGGATTTAATTATCCCGCTTTAGCAGCGGCGTTTCACTAAGGTTAAATCATAAAAAGTCTGGTTTAAGGATGACTCAGGTCGCATCGTAAAAAGTTGGGTTTAAGGATGGCTTATAAAAATTGGGATTTAATTATCCCGCTTTAGCAGCGGCGTTTCACTAAGGTTAAATCATAAAAAGTCGGGTTTTATCTCGGGTCAGTTCATAAATATTCAGGTTCAAGTTAGGGTTAGATGAGAAGCCGCCTCGCGAAAGCATCCGGGTTAGGTCGTAAAAAGTCGGGTTTTATCTCGGGTCAGATCATAAATATTCAGGTTCAAGTTAGGGTTAGATAAGAAGCCGCCTCATGAAAGCATCCGGGTTAGGTCGTAAAAAGTCGGGTTTAATTTCGGGTTATTTTGTAAACAGCACCACCGAACCACCCGGGTTAGGTTATAAAACGCACCACCGAACCACCCGGGTTAGATCATAAAACGCACCACCGAACCACCCGGGTTAGATCATAAAACGCACCACCGAACCACCCGGGTTAGTTGCACCACCAGCACCACCAGCACCACCTGATCTCGCTCTGTCCGTTTTCCTCTACTACCAACATGTTACGAATATCCACAATCGTTAATTTTGATCCATTAACGGATATATTCAACAATTTTCTAAACCATCGCATTTACCTTAACCGTATTCCCAAAAATTAGCATGCATGATTTAGTAGGATTTAAATCTAAATTGTGACTTCGAGAGTGCTTACTCAATGTTTTTAAATCTTGGTTTTTACAGAACTCTCCCTCAGCGTAATCTACTTTAATAGTAGTTTGTACAACAAGAGTGGATATGATGTCCATATCGCACGATGACGTAACTTGAGCACGACGCCGTAGGCGGAGTGCTCAATCGTTAGAGTGCGATATGGACAATCCACTCGAGTTGTATAGTGTATTTTTTCTACGACTAAAGAAACTTTACACTTAAAAAAAAATTAAATTTACAATAAACAACGAAATTTATTTAACAATAATTATTAACCTATTAGATCTATATAATAATAATATACGATTACTGTTTATTTTCTACAATAAATGTGCAACTGTTAAATGTACAGTTGTTATATGCAATAGCTTCTTTTTTTAAATTGCAATTTGCAACGTTATTCTCTGTAACACTATTATACGAGGTAGATGCTAACATATTTGAAGCAAGATTTTCTTTAGAAGTCGATGCAATATTCTCTATTTGCGGATTGTGAACTGATTTAACAATAGTATTACCAATCTTCTTTTTTTTATTTAAAGAATTTTCGATGTAAGTTTCCATCACTGGAGTTGATTTCCAGCCACCGTAGTTCTTGATGGTTAAGGTGTTGCCACCTGCATCTGCTAGGAGAGTGGCCCCCGAGCGACGGAAACAGTGTCCGGTATATAATTCTGAGTTCGGTAAATTTAAAAATTCAGCAATTATTTTCGGCTGATTACCAATTTTGTTGATGCCAACTACTTGCTTGGTACATTTACCCTTTTGGTAATTTAAAAAAAATTGCTCCATGTTTAGTGGTCTAAGCTCCATGTATTTTTTTGAAACCTTGTAAAACAGACCAGGGATTACAAATAAACGACCTGTTTTTGTTTTGGTGTCGATTAATCTAACCTGAAATTCATTTCCCAAGTCTCGAATATGATCGATTTTTAAATTTTTTAGTTCTTGTCTACGGCATCCGCCAGAAATACCAAAAATCAATACCACCTAAAATAAATTAGAAATATCAAATCAATATCCTAATAATTATTATATTATTAAGACAACAAATCAAATAGGTATCAGATAAAAAAATAAAAAGTATTTATCCCCCTATGGGATTCGAACCAAGGAGCCTTTATCCGACCCTTTCTAGGTACGGCGACTTTACCACTAGACTGAACCAGCGCTTACTTAAAAGAATGTCTAGCGCATATAAGAACGGTTTATTTAATTATTCGATAGGATTTCGTGCAAAATGAGATATTTTTGATATAATATTAATATAAAGGGTACTTTACTGAAACTTATCTTTGTAAACAAATATTCTTCATCTGGTGCTTCCAGAAGGAACGTTTTCATTTCTTCGGATGTCAAAATTTTTGCCTTTTTTGGTTTATAGCCACTACTCTTTAACTTCAAAAATGACTTCAATTTACAATATGTAGAGATATCAACGTTTTTTTTTATATTTAACATTGTTCTTAACATAGAATACGTTGTCCATAGAGTGGACGGTCTTAGGTCTTTGGATAAATATTTCATATATGCAGTTAAAACGTTTTCTGATATATTTTTGACTTCATGCTCCAGCATCCAGTCCATAAACTTTTTGTAAGATAGTTCGTATTTACTTTTGGACTTTTCAGGTAATAGGGCTTCGTAGGTTTGATTGGCTTCTAAACCAATATTTGGCGGCGTGCTGTTTATCGTTTCTTCGTCGGAATCGCTCATATTTTTAAGTTTAAAATTTGCAAGAATTTACGTCTGACAATAATTGGACATTGACATACAATACTTATTTTAAAATCGAATAGTTACCTGGGTACCTGATGCTTTACTGTGATTGGTCCATTTCATATCCTAACTAGGATGGATATGAAATTATATCCGTTCAGTTAACTGGAATGGCCTACTTATCCATTCTGTAGATTGTGCAAGAAATAGCTAAATTGCAGATGGGAGTAGAAAAAATATTTTTTCTACTAGCGTGCGGAAAAACGCATTTTCCGCACATGTTTTAGTGCGGAAAATCCACTTTTCCGCACCGTGCGGCAAAGATTTTTCCGCACTGTTATATTTTGAAATTAAATTTAATTAAATTAAATGCTGTACGATTTGAAGTCACTGTTCATCATATTACCTTTGAAATATCTTAGTTGCTATGGTGTATAACCAGTTGTTGATTTGTATGTCACTGTCAACAGAATATTATAAATTTAAACTAGTTTATCAGTTTTTCTACTGGAGTTTTGCTGAATTCTTCGGCACGCAAAATGATTTCCGATGAAGAGATGAACGAATTAATATTGTAAAATTTTGTTCATTGTAATAAAAATTTAAAAAAAAACTCCGTTTTTTAAATTATTTTCAATTTGTTTCCTCACGCTAGTAGAAAAACTATTGTTCCTAACACGTGCAGAAACCTATTTTTCCGCACTTAAATGCTTGACACCACTCCGCTACGCGTCGTGCTGTCAACGGCATTTGCGTGCGGAAAAATCGATTTTCTGCACTTGTTAGGAAAATAGCTATTAAAGATCTAAGTCTATCAGAGGTATACATAAGGAAAAGTAAGGGGGGCCCGAAATTGAGCCTTTTGGCACTAACCAAATCGTATGTGGACTTGTTCAGAATAATTATTATTATTAAAATTTATTTTTTGAAATCTACTAAATAGATATAATTTAGTAAAAAGAAAAGAGTTATTAACAAAACCATGCTATTTTAATTTAGATACAGGAAATGCATGATTAATGATATCAAAAGCCTTCGAAAAGTCAACAAGAATTAGTATATTGTTCAATTTTGTTCGTCACAAGCACGAATAACGTTATCGTTACATTTGTTAAAGTCACAGCAGTCCCAAAGTATTTTCTAAATCCATATTGTGTTCAAGGAATTATATTAATATCAATAAAATAGCTGTACATTTGATTAAACAGGATCCTTACAAAATCCACAAAGAACAAGCCAGGGAAAAATAGTGAAATAAAGGGCACAGGGGAAAAGCTACCGTAGCCTAGCTAAGTTCACAAAGAAAAGAACAGCTTTTCTCATTTCATACATTTTTAAAATCTTTGATAACTTGGGTGGATGACGATTATTTGCTACATTTAAAAATGATAAGATTAATGGAAAACATTGGATAAATATTTTCTTTTTTATATACAGGGTGTCCAAGATAAGGATGAACAGCATAGGGATCTCAGAAAGCGTAAAAGTTATAAAGGCGGTTAAATTACAATTTAGTGGTGAATAATATTCTGTTGAGAAAACCAAAAAATTTTGCTTACTTCCGGAGATATTTAACAAAATCTGAAATTTTGTGATTTCGTCTTTATTGTTCTGTTTTTTTGAAAAGGTATAGAAAACAAAAGGCACTTTCTTATCGCCACATTTTTAGCTCTACAAGACAGCGTTTTCAAACTTTCAGCACAACGTTTCGTACCTTGTATTAGATAGCATTTCCTATTACGAATTCAATGATTTATATCACACATATTAATTCTACAAGACAGCGTTTACGAATTTTCAGTACATTAGTAAGCCATTATGGCAATTTCATTATTAGGCGTTTAGGTTAGTTAGTTAGGCTATTCTTATTTTAAAACAATTTTTAGTTTATTTAAAAAACCTGTGCTATCCCGACAAAAACATCCGAGTGAAGAAGTTTTATAATCCGTTATTGAAAATCCAGAAACATTAACTAGAAAAATTGAAGACCAGACTGGTGTAGCTAAATCTACAGCTCAATTTGTTTTAAGAGCGAATAAATTTAAGACTTATACATTCCGAATTTGTCAAGGGCTAAGATGAGGTGATGACGAACGACGTAGAAATGTTTGCGAATGGTATACCAAAATGTGTGAAGACAACGTTGTGGATTGTAGTTTTGGGCAAATACGAAGAGAATTACGAAAGCGGAATTTTGAATTTCCCCTCCTTGTCATTTTAATTTTTGACAGGTGTCAAATTGTTTTTTAAGAAATTTTTAACTTATCAAAACGTAATCCTGAGCTCCTCCCGATTCCGAATCACTTTTTACTCCTGCCCCGAAACTTTTTTTTTTCGAAATATCACCCGAATTTCGTTATTTGTCGACATATCGAGTTGATTTTTTTTTGGGAGTTCTCGACCCTCTCCCACACCTCCCCCATAAAATTGGTGGAATTCGAAACATTTTGAAAAAAGAACTTTTTTCGGTTACCAGCTGTCAAAATTCGGTTTGCGTCAAAACCAGCGGGTTGACCCTAAATACCTATGCCCCAATTGCCGTTACTTTGAGCTTCGCGATAATAACAGGTCGCAACTGTCATCCGATTTTTAACAAACTTTTTTTACGATGGATTAGGCCCCAGATGAAGGGAAATGTGGATGGAGAAAATTCAATATTCTCAAGCTTGACCTATTTTCTAAAAAGGAAAATCGCACTTTTTTTTTTTAATTTTTAAGTTCCAATTTTTTGTCGGCAAGCCAATAGCATCCTCGCGGTCCGAGAAAATTAGAAATATTACTTTCCGACATTGTTTATGGATAATAAGACAATAACCCCACAATAATAAGACTTTTTGGTAGGGTTACATAAAAAACTAGGTATTCAGAGAATGTTTTAAAATCGAGGAACAAAATTACTCCTAAGATGTAAATCGTATTTTAGATTCTACAGTGAAACAAGCATATTGCCGTCTAGAAAGAGGAAGTAATGTGTTTTATTTTTACTTATTGTAGGACTATTTTTTAGTTGTTTAAGTTTTCTTTAAAATGTGTTTGTTAAATTTAAGATAATTAAATTAGAACAATTATTCTCATACCACAGTAAAAAGAAACAAGTTATGGGTCTAAATAACTATAATATTTCAATGTTTAACAACTATTCTTGCCAAATTATTTTTAGTTACTATTTTGGTACCTATTTTAGGTTAAAACTTAGGAAATAATTTGTGCCTTTGTCGCCATCATTGCAACGCCTACATTCACCATAAAGTTCTAAAATTGTTAACAATCAGTTTCTGAATAAAACGTGGAGAACCCCTACTGTGATATAAATCATTGAATTCGTAATAGGAAATACAATCTATCACATGGTACTTTTATATATGCCTTTTAAAAAAATTACGTTAATAATGGTTTCTTCAAAACCAAACCTTGTTGAAAACGCTGACTTGTAGAGCTAAAAATGTAGCAACAAGAAAGTACCTTTTGTTTTTTTATACCTTTTCAAATAACTTCAGAAAAAAATAAAACAAAATCGCAAGATTTCGGATTGTTTCGAATTTCTCCGGAAGTAAGCGGATAGGTTTTCTCGTATATAATACCACAAGAGAGAAAATTTTACCTAAAAATTTTTTTCTTGAGTGGTATTCGTCAAGACTATTTCACGAATAATATTAAAACTAGGTATATGGGTGAATCAACCTTTCAAAAGTAACAGTGACAATCTACTGTCAGTCATTAATTACCAATCTTAACAGTGAATGTAACTAAGGTAACAAAATTTTGCCGATTAAAAACTATGTTGCTAGCTATTTTCTGAAATTCTGATTGGTCAGTGGGGTCGGCAAAATTATGAAGGTAGTGGTTTTTCCACAAGCAATACCATAAGAGCTCAGATTTAGCCGGATATTTTTTATGCTTGGTATCGAACACTTACTTTCAGAAAATCACGAGAGCGTAGCTCGAGTGTTTTTGTCGGACAGATCGAGTTAAATTTTCTGAAAGCAAGTATGAGATAGCAAGCATAAAAAATATCAGGCTCATAATCTGGGCTCGAATGGTATTTAGTAACGCAATTCCACGAATAGGAATGGAATTTTTTATTTCGTTATTTATTTCCTTTTCGTCAATTGTCCCAAACCGCTGCATGTTAAAAAATCCTTTTTTTATTTAAAAATCGACTTTAAAACAGCTTAAACAATTATTTAGTAATTTAAAGAAATAGTCCATTCTCGAAGTGGAGTTGAAATATAGGGAAAGGGGAAAAAAAGGCAAAAAGTCTTTCTCCACTAATTTAATAGTGAGCTATTAAAGGCTCAATTTTAAAATTAAATTGTCTCTACATGTTTCAAAGGTAGTAACCTTCATCTTCAGGAGACCAAAGTAGTGCTGCAGTTATTATTAGCAGTAGAGAGAAAACTGTTGGTGGAAAATGACGTTGATGGAGCTTTTTTTATTTAAAAATATTTTGACAAGATATTAATAATTGAATGTAATCAGCATGCTAAAATTGGAATTGAATGTGGAATGTTATATTTAAATCAAAGTTTATGAAAAGACACTGTCAATCTGTGGTCGAATTTAAAAAGGGAAGATATTCATTATTTGAAAATCATACGTCAGGATATATAAAAAGGATCTTTTGGACATTCTAGATCTTGTTAGAGAAAGATTTTTGTTTGTGATTTGTTTTATGAGAAATTCTGTAATAAGAAAGAAATTTGTAATTAGTAATGAAATAAAATTATTAATAATGTCTGTACTTACATAATGTTGAAATTTCATTTGTAAAATTAGTTATTGAAGACCTAAGGTCCCGTCACCTTGCGTTATGTTCGTCCCATTATGTAGGGAAAACAATAGAGTTTTATTTAAAATAAAATTATTAAAAAAATTTAAAAAACAAAAAACAGATCTTATATTTTATATACCCTTAAAGATTAAAATAGGGAGACGAACACAGTTAAAATGAAAACGTGACAACGTGTTCAGTCATTTTATAGTCGACCGTTGACAGCTTGAGAACAAAATGGTTGACAATGTTAGTATAATTGCATTAATGACAAAGGTATGAAAAGCTCAATCATCGTTCTTATAGTTACTAGTTAGTTAAATAAACATACATAAAACTTGAATATAACATAAAATATAAATAAAAGATATTATAATAAAAAATTTTTTTCACAAGGTTGGGGGAATGGTCTTAAAAGACTTCTCTTTTATATTCTTTGGCGGTCTCCAGTGATCGTTAAAAGAAATATCGACATTTAAGTTGGGAGAAAACAATCATTGTCAAGATACAGAATCCAGGAGTACGACTAATCATGTAGAAATTTAAAGTTTTAAAGGTTTAGCACAGAAAATAAATGTCAACCAAGCAACCCAAAAATCAAAATCAGTCGTCTTAAACTTCCTTTCCTCGGGAATAGGTGCTTTAAAGATCAGTGTTGTCATCTATGGGACCATCATCGAGGTGTAAGAAATAATTTGATTTAAAATACTAAAAGTAAAAGAATTTTTTTTGTCGAAAATAATTTATGTTGTTAAACGATTGATGACTTGGTTGGATGCCGAAAGGCAAGAGGTCATCGAAAATTTCGAACAGAACAGAACAGAATGATGGTTGGCCAGAGAAGACTGTCACAGGTGGTTGTACATAACCTCTCAATTATACTTTTAGAGATTTCAGACTATTAAAGATTTACTGATAATATCAAAATAATTGAAATTAGAACATAGAAATAGAGAAAAAGAGGTAAAATTGTTTGTTTAATTTTTAAAATTAAGAGCATTAAAAAAATGGGTAGAAGTATGCTGAACTTGATCATTAAGACAAACTAAATTTTTGTTATGTAACGCTTTGTTAATTTCAAGAATCTCGAGTAGGTCAAGCCTGTTCCCCTTTTCACAGATGTGTAGATATTCTACATTAGAATCAGGATTAAAATGGTGTTTGTTAATATGAACGTGTCTAGAAAAACTAGACTTGATTCTTGAGGGGGAAAGATTTTGATTTGTAGCTTTCTCTATTTCTTTACAGTGTTCCTTTATTCTAACTGAAAACTTACGCCCTGTTTGACCTATGTAACAAGCACTGCAACCCTCTGTTGAACAAGTGATGCTGTAGACACCAGATTTGTTGGAGATTGGGATTGTGTCTTTGGAATTGGTTAGAAACTTCTTTAACGTATGCTGAGTTTTAAAGACTATTTCAATATTAAAAGATTTAAAAATGTTTTTGAGTTTATAGGAAATTGGGCCCCAGTATGGTAAGGAGTAAAATTTGTTTGTAACTTTATCAGTAGATAAAAGGTTACTGTTCAGATGTTTTATCAAATGTTTATAGTATATTTTGTTTATGATATTAAGAGGAAAACCATTGTTAGTAGCTATTTGTCTGATCAAGCTCAATTCAGACTTGAACTCGTTACTTTCAAGGGGGATTTTAAAAAGTCTAGTAAAATAGGAATGAAAAGAGGAGAATTTCTGGCTATAGGGGTGGTTAGATTGATATGAAATAGTGCAATCAGTACTAGTTGGTTTATGATAAATAGCAAATTTGAGTCTATTATTTGACTTGGTTATTTTTAGGTCCAAGAAGGGGATGGAACCATCGATTTCTGTTTCAGAAGTGAATTTAATTGAGGGGTGTAACGAATTTAGGAATTGTGTAAAGAGAAGAAGGTCTGTATGGTTTCCAGTAAATATTGCAAAAATATCATCTACATAACGTCTTATGAAAAGTATATTTGTGAAAAGAGGGTGTAATTTGATTCTGGATTCAATATCCGACATGAAAATTTCTGCCAACAGAGGAGACAACGCTGAGCCCATGGCTAGTCCTGAATTTTGTTTGTAAAACTTATTGTCAAATTGAAAAAAATTTTGAGAAAGGACCAAATTTACCAAGGAGCAAAGGTTCTCAATATGTTCTTGTTCTAGAGTAGTTTTATCATTTAGAAGGGTTCTAACTAAATTGATACATTCGTTGGAAGGGATACTAATTTAAAGAAATAGTCCATTCTCGAAGTGGAGTTGAAATATAGGGAAAGGGGAAAAAAAGGCAAAAAGTCTTTCTCCACTAATTTAATAGTGAGCTATTAAAGGCTCAATTTTAAAATTAAATTGTCTCTACATGTTTCAAAGGTAGTAACCTTCATCTTCAGGAGACCAAAGTAGTGCTGCAGTTATTATTAGCAGTAGAGAGAAAACTGTTGGTGGAAAATGACGTTGATGGAGCTTTTTTTATTTAAAAATATTTTGACAAGATATTAATAATTGAATGTAATCAGCATGCTAAAATTGGAATTGAATGTGGAATTATTTAGTATTTGTGACAATTGCCTGACAGATGATTTAATAACTAGTTTAAAATGCAATTGTTACCACGGTCCACGGTAACGATTGGAGGAGCAGAAAATATATCCGATTTTTTTATCCAGTTACATTTCCTCTTCCTTCCTTTTTATCCGACAGCAAACTACGATTTTTGACATTTTAAATGGGACTATTTATATATGAGTGGAATTGCCGATTAAAAACAGGTAAATATCTAAAATTGCTGCATTTTGATTGGTTCAAATTATGATGAGTGGAATAGTCAACAGAATATAATTATGCACTAAATTGCACAACTTTTTTGAAACTTAACTGCCTTTGTAACTTTTATGGTTTCCGAGATCCACATGATGTTCATCCCTATCTTGGGCATACAAAATGTATCTTAAAATGCCAGCACAAATTTCTAGGATGATCCATCTAAACTTACCTTAATCTAAAAGTTGATAGTTTCCCAAATACAGGGCGTGAAAGTTATTATTTTTTTAACTTTCCTCTAAATTCCAAAACGCCTTCGGATTATCAAGTTTTGAACTAAGCTAAGTCGGATTAGATCATCATATTTTAACCTTAGGAATTTGTGATACCATTTTGTACACATCTTTTAGACGTATAATATCCAAACTTTACAGGAAAAAGAAAATAAAGAGCTGGACCCTGTTGGTTTTTCCTCCTTCATATCTTTTTAGACTCTCTTAGAATATCCCCCATACTCCATTATATGGTAAATTCTTTTAACAGAACCTTAAATGACGCCACTAATTAGTTTTTATTATATATCACCCAAGTTTAAAATTTTCTACATAACAGTGAAGCAGTTAGTTAATTGTTAAATGCTGAATTAAATTGAATTTTAATTAGAAAATTAACCATAATGATATATTAAATTTTGTATTAAATGCTCAACTAGCAAAATATGCTTGAAATACGTAGTATACGAGTGAACTAGGATTTAAACTGAAAGTAGCGGTAGATCGATTACGATAGTTAAAGTTACCACTATTTTCTAAAAGGTTAGGTAAAGGAACGGACCACAATTAAAGTGGAGAGCTAATCTTACCTTCTATGCATCATGAGAACACACTTGGGCAATCGATTGTGTACGACTCACGTTTGTAACAATGAGCTACACAAAAACTTTAACCTGTGTCTTCACAAGTCGACTGGTTCAAATTTGCTTCACAATTGGAAAATAAAATCCTTTTTGAATTTTACTGCATTATCATTTATTAGTGAATAATTACTCCTCCAGTATATACCCTAGCATGGGTATACCATACAAATAACTTTTAACTTAGATGCTTTAAACACTCACTTAGTGGTAATTTAACTTAATATACTTTCACATAACCCTTTAACACTGTCAACATACTCTTACTTGACTACTTTAACAACTTTTAGTACCTTTTCACATAAAGCTTTCCTCTTTACGAAGCGACAACCTATCTATTTGACAATCAGTGTAACAGTTGTAAACAACAACAAACTTTTACGTGACGACTTTATCCAAACACGGAGCGCTTCCTATCTCTTTAGACTCTCGAATGACACTGGTTTGTTTACAAAACAAACAGCACATATATCACCGTATCCAAACACCTTGACCAATCAGGTCTTAATACGTTGAAAATCAACATGGCCTCGTCCCACGTCACGCCACTGTTGTTTGCCAATAAGAATCGAGACTCGTTGTTACTATGCACGTGGCGTATGTCGTACTTAAATTTGCGTGTTAGAGAATAATACAAAATAGCAGACAGTTTTTTATACATGAGGATTTAACTTGAACATATATTTTTATGGATTTGTACAACGTTGCCACTACTTTAATATGTGGTGTTGCCAATTATATTGCATATGAATTTAATGTATTTTTCTCTGTTTTTTAGCGTTTAGTTGTTGAAGAAAAACATAGCAATTTAGCACGAATGCGGCGTTGCCGCTTAGATTAGTATTACATTACATTATAATTCCTAGAATTGAGTTCCACGCTTTTACTTTAATTTTGTACTGGGGCACGACAGAAATACGAAGTGTGTCCCAAACAGATTGTGTTAGCCATGACTGACTTCCTGCTTAAATTATCTGGTTTAGGAGCCTTCACTTGCTTTTCTTGCGTCTTATTTTAAAAACAGAAGCCAGTGTGTTAATTTACACCACCAAAATTCGTCGGATTTAACTCTAAATCGTGGAGGGTCACTGGAATCAGTTCTGGGTCAGTTGTTTTTCCTTATCTTTATTAATTTACTTCCCAACTTTCAGTTTAACAATAAAATGTTCATTATTCGCAAACGATACTACCTTAATCTGTTTAAGCACGTTGCTCTTAGACCTTAATCTGTTCAGTTCTGAGGCAAAAACGGCAGGCGCAGGACTGATTTTCATTTAATAATATTTTATTGAATTAGGAGAGAAAAATTTACAATATCTTCCCATTACATTGTGATAACTGGTGACAGCGTAACTTTGCTGGGCATAATGATTAATGATAAATTAAGCTGGCCAAAACATGTTGATGATTTATGTAAGAGGCTTTCATGTTTATTGCGTAATTTCAAATCGGTATTGCATTTTCATATTTTGAAATATGTTTATGTCGCACTGTTTCATTCGAAGATGCAATATGGCATAACAGTGTGGGGAAATTCGAGCAATGAGAGCTTTCCGTGTTCAAAAGAGGGCGGCAAGAAAGCTTCTGGGTCTGAGTTCTAGAGGCTCCAATTTTTGAATCTGCACATCATGCCGTTGCTGAATATTTTCGTTTTTCATAATTTGCTATTTATACACGAGAATAACTCAAAATTTTTGTTACATTCGGATATGCACTCCTCTTCTAGTAGAATTTCGAACTCCTTGCTTAAAAATCGTTACCGTTCTAATAAGTCCAAGAAGAATTCACTGGATTTACACCTTTATAATCATTTGCCAGAGACTATTAAATCCCTTGAATCAAATAATTATTGTAAACGTCATATAAAAAAATATGATAATCGAAAAAGGTTTTACAATACAGAGAAATATGTGAACTTCTCATTTTAAACAATACAGGGTTAAATTACTGCTTGTAAAAAATTTGTATATACTATATGTTGAATATAGTCAATAAATAAATAACTCTAATTAGTGATAAAATAAATAACTAAATGTAGTTTTATAATAAAATGGAATTTAGTTATTCCAATTCAAATATTTAAAACAAAATTAAATTTAATTAATAAGTGACAACAAACATGTAATATACACTGCTCAAAAAAATTAAAAGGAACACTTTTGGATAACCCTATAACTTCTTGGCTTGCTGTTATTAACAACTGAAAATTATATTTTCATAATCGATTTGCATCTTATTTTAGTGATGTGTTAAAAAATAAACGTGATTATGCTCATTTATTCGAGATAAGTTTAATTTTCCACAGCAAGTACAAAAAATAAAGTGATTATGAAAATATTCACATTTAGGTTTTATGTGGAGGCAGGCTTAGAGAGCTTCACCGGGCAACGGCATGACAGCTTGTAGTTGTTGAATTCATTATCTGTCAAAATGAGAGATCTTAGCGAGATAGAAGTCGCTCGTGCCATACAATTGAAAATGGTGTAAAAATTCGACAAGTAGCAAGAAATGTTAATCGCAGTCCGTCAGTCATCAAACGTGTGTATGATCGCTATAGAGAGACTGGACGATATAAAAGACGAACCGGACAAGGTCGAAAGCGAAAAACTACACAAACTCAGGACCGATATTTAGTAGTTTCTTCTTTGCGAAAACGAATAGCGACAGCAAAGGACCTTCAAAGTACACTTTTGATGGCTCATCAGGTAACCATTTCTGACCAGACTGTCAGAAACAGGTTACGAGAAGCAGATTTAAAACCTAGAAGACCGGTACGAAAACCTGTTTTAACTCGACATCATAAAACTATGCGATTAAACTTTGCTCGTGATCATTTGGGATGGCAACTTCGACAATGGAAACCAGTACTTTTTACAGACGAATCAAGATTTCGTCTCACTCGTTGTGATGGTCGGGTGCGTGTATACAGACGTCCCAATAAACGATACTCCGCTGCTACTGTACAAGAGGTATCCAGATTTGGAGATGGTTCGGTAATGGTCTGGGGTGGAATAAGTTTGGAGGAAAAAACCGATCTTGTAGTGATACCAGGAAGTCTTACAGCTGCAAGATATATTGATATCATTCTGTCAGATCACGTTATTCCTGCAGCATATGGTATAGGTCCTGATTTTCTTTTCATGCAGGATAATGCAAGGCCTCATACTGCTGCGATTTCTATAGATTTTCTTAACGAGCATGAAATTCGTAAAATGGATTGGCCAGCGATAAGCCCTGACCTTAATCCAATTGAACACTTATGGGATATATTGGACAGACGTATTCGACGTCGTCCAAATCCACCTCAAACCCTTCAGCAACTAACAGAAACCCTAGTCGAAGAGTGGGACAGTATACCACAGGAAGACATTCGAAGGCTCGTGAGAAGTATGCCAAGAAGATGCCAAGTAGTAATTCGTGCTGCTGGAGGGCATACGCGATACTAAAACACATTGGGTTTCAGATAGCGGAACATTGCCTTTAAAAATTTTTTTCTTTTCATTTTGTTATTCGCACTTTTTTTATAATTGTTAATCTTAGTTTACGAATAAAGGATTAGTTTAAAGTTCTATTAATCGATTTATTAGAAGAAAGTATGTGTCTTTCAGAATATAAATGTTCATCTGTATATAACTATCACTTAATAAGTTACAGGGTTATCCAAAAGTGTTCCTTTAATTTTTTTGAGCAGTGTATTTTTAGCAGTTTGTTTCATTTGTTCGATTTAGTCCCTGCAGTATTACAAAGTTAACCAGTAAATTAATTTGTAATTGCCACAGGAATTTCGATTTCCAAAATTTTTATTTTTTTTTAAACCTACAAATTGTTCATGGTTCATTGGTTTCTCTGTACTTGAAAGGTGATATTAATTAAAAAGGCTACACTTTGTACTTTTTAATTTCGATACAAACCCGTTTTTATAAGCCACTGGCACAAAAAATACAAGATATTGGAAAAAATTCGCTTGAAGTTATAGAATAACAGAAATTCGGCGTAATACACAGTGTGTAAAAAGTCCCGGACCGGTTAATTATTTAGAAAATGGCGCACAATATAAAAAAACTTCCGGCATAATAGTTGTAGGCCTTTAAAAAATTTATAAAACTAGGATACCTGTAATTATACAGGGTGCCTCAAACAGTCATTTTAAACAAAACTTTGGTTTATTTAAATGGAATGACCCCTTTTTAATCACGTTTTCTGATTTCTCTAAACATTTTAATTATGAAAAATGTCATATGGCTAAACCCATTAGATTAGGAAATAATTTGAGTTAGAGGACATAAATACAACTTACAAAGATATTACCTACATTTTGCATTTTTACAAGCTGGTACCAGAATGTCTTGCGTCACTGTCATATTAATTTCTGAAAATGTCTCTCAACGAAAGGGAACGTATAACAAGCGCATCTCCCTTGTCTATGCGTATAACTTTACTGATGATAAGAGGTTTTGGAGACCGACAAAGATCATTTACCGAAACAAAGCAATTTTTCAATATTACTTTTCCAAACCGACAGCCTATATCAAAATCTACAGTTGTGAGAACAGTTCAAAGATTCGAGGAAGTCGGATGTTGCAGAGATAAAGTTCGTTCCAGAAGACCAAAAAAATTGTTATTTTCTTCCTGTTATTGCATCATTACTTCGCAAAATTCCATTCTACGTTCCAAATCGTCTTCTGATAATTCCTGGACTAAAGTTATTTAATAGGGGTAAGAATTACTGTTTTTTAAAATAATTTCAACTGATTTAGAACATACATCAACTTGGTTAGCAGCTTTTCTCAACGACAAATGTGGATCCTGAACAAAATGAAGTAATGTCTCTAATTTTTTTTCATCACTAGTTGTCGATTTTGGTCTTCCGGAGCGAACTTTATCTCTGCAACACCCGATTTCCTCGAATCTTTGAACTGTTCTCACAACTGTAGATTTTGATATAGGCTGTCGGTTTGGAAAAGTTATATTGAAAAATTGCTTTGTTCCGGTAAATGATCTTTGTCGGTCTCCAAAGCCTCTGATCATTAGTAAAGTTATACGTTCCCTTTCGTTGAGAGACATTTTCAGAAATTAATATGACAGTGACGAAAAACATTCTGGTACCAGCTTGTAAACATGCAAAATGTAGGTAATATCTTACCTGTTGTATTTATGTCCTTTAACTCAAATTATTTCTTAAACTAATGGGTTTAGCCATATGACATGTTTCATAATTGTTGTCTAGAATGTTTAGAGGAATTAGAAAATGTGATTAAAAAGGGGTCATTCCATTTAAATAAACCAAAGTTTTGCTTAACATGACTGTTTGAGGCACCCTGTATAATTACAGGTGTACTAGTTTTATAGATTTTTTTAAGGCCTACAACGTTTATGCCGGAAGTTTTTTTATCTACGACTAATGTATAATGTAAGTATTATAGTTGTGGTTTTCGCAATATAATGCCACCTATTAATCCCTTAGGGAATAATGACAAGGGATTAATAGTCCTTATTCCCGCTCCAATCACAAAATTTCTCAAATCAAATAATACCATGGAAACAAAATACACCAAGTCAAAAGTGTCACTGTCAAACGCGTAGTGTTTATGTATTCGTATTGGGATGGATGAAAATGAAGAGGCTTTTACTTGTACACCTCCAGAAATTGTACAACTAGCTACAGCAACAACATCTACCTTAATACCGGAAACATCGAAATCTATTTATAATAAAACATACGCAACCTTCAACGAATGGCGTCTTCGAAATAACACAAATTCATTTTCCGAAAATGTTCTACTAGCCTATTTCGCTGAACTAAGTGCAAAATACAAACCATCTTCATTATGGTCATTTTATTCAATAATTAAATCTATGGTAAGAATAAACCATGACGTTGATCTGGAAAAATATGGAAAACTACGAGCGTTTTTAAAAAGAAAATCTGAAGGATTTCAAGCAAAGAAATCTTCCACTCTGACCTCGAAAGAAATTAAGACATTTATTGACAAAGCTTCTGATGAAGTTTTTCTTTTACATAAGGTAAATATACATAGGTATTTAATCTAATCTATTAAAAAACTCATATTTTTATTTGCTTCAGGTTATATTAATTATTGGAATAAATTATGGGCACATGCCGGTCAAACGAGCTTTATGAAATGAATATAGAAGACGTAAAGGATCTTCAAACAAACTTCTTAATAACAATACCCAAGACTAAAACCAAAATTGTACGAACATTCGCCATAAACAGTACGTTTTACAACATTATAAAGAAGTACATCGATCTCCGCCCGTCACATGTAAAAATCAATTCATTCTTTCTAAATTATCAAAAATCCAAATGTACAATACAACGTATAGGAAAAAACAAATTTGCAGACATTGGTAGACAAATTGCCAAATATTTAAACTTGCCAAATCCTCAAACTTATACCGGCCATTGTTATCGCAGATCATCTGCCACTCTGTACATTGATGGAGGAGGCGATATAACTGGATTAAAGCGTCATGGGGGCTGGAAATCTACACAAGTAGCTGAATGTTACATTGATCAGTCTATGAGAAACAAGACAACTACAGCAGATACTATTACTAAACAAATAAATAGTAATGAAGCATCTTCTTCCTTTGCAGCAACCGACATTCCAAATATTTGTATTGAAAACTCTTCCAAACTTATTCATAGTTCTCGACCAATACAGTTTATTAATTGTACTATTACTAATTTTAATGTTATTGACAAATAAAGTTGTTCATTAAAAATCTCAAATTAATAAATTAGTCGTAGATAAAGTAGAGTATACTACTCACAATAATGGCTATTATTACCTCAGAATATTTACTCCCTCGCCGCTTACGCGGCTCGGTTCGTAAATATTCCTCGGAAATAATAGGTATCATTATTGACTCGTGGTATAATCTACTATTATATTTTGCGTCATTTTCTAAATAATTGACCGGTCTGGGACTTTTTACACACTGTGTATAGTAATTATCGAGGTAATTATTTAATTAGTTTTTATATCGATGTAATAAGCTGGGTGTTCTTATTTTCGTAACAATAAAATTATTATTGTATTGAAATATTCACCTTTTTGGTTAGGTCCTTTTTTCAGGTTAAGAATATTAACATGGCAGTTTTTTCATATGCATTAATTTTATCTAGGAGTTGAAATTGTTTTAATGTGCACAAGTACAAAGTTATTAAAATGGCACAGAAAAAGTATATGCATTAAAAAAAATATATTTAGAGTCATCCTGAAGATAATTGTCAACATAATTTCAGTCATTTTTGACAATGATTAGGCTCAACATTTTTTAGCCCATCAAAATATGTTCATAAATATGATATCGCTTACGAAAGTGGACCAAAAATGCAATAGTTCACTAAATAATCCTTTCATATTTTGATGGAAAATTAGCACTTTATGAACACTTCAAAACATCTTGCCAAAAGTGATGAAAGTAACCTAAACTAACAACATAAGAATTGAGAAAAATTATTCTAACTTAGCTCAGCTATAACCCAAAGTCCACAGGCAACAGGACGGAGAAAAATAATCCTGGATGATGCCACAGGATGAGCCATTCATCGGAAAATCCATGAATTTTTGTTTACTATGATGACAATGATGGCTGAAATTAAGAAGTACACATCTTTACCTAATATGTCATTAAGAGTTTTCAAACGAACTTTAAAAGAAATAAATTTTAGGTATATTACACCAAATCGTAAAAGTCTATTAATTGGAAAAAATAAAATTATTGTATAGCGGTGAAAATATTTGGGTTTCGGGAAAAAGGGAAAAATGTATTAAACCGACGAAGCATGGCTCAATCAAGGGCACACAGTTGAGAAGGTATGGCAAGATCTAAATATTAAAAGATTCATAATTTAATATTTTGAAATGCACACGCCACTGTAATTAATTTTACTGATGTCGCACAACTTGAAGCTCTCTATATGTTGATGAGTCACAAATTTTAGACTTACTTACTTTTAAAGTACGAAAACATTTCAATACACTTTTTGTCCCAATTTTTTTTTTGTTCATGGCTCGATACGAATATAAATTTTTAGTTTCAATAAAGTGTTGCGTACGTTATGTTTGCACTCGGTGTTGCAGTTTTGCGGTGAGTGATGTGATGTTAATTTGTTATTAATGTGATATTAATTAGTGCTAGGCTAATTTGGAGTATATAATATGACAGTTTTTTCTTTATCTTTGTGGTAAGTCAAATGGTGCATTATTTTTTTTAATAAAATGCTACATTTGCGAAATTAAGAAAACCCAAAGTATTGTGATGTTTCTTCATTCAATAACGATTAAGGGTTTCGTTACACAAGAATCACTTACATTTTTGGATTGGTTTTTTGTTTAATATTTTAATATTAATATTTTTAAATAAAATTAGATGCGGAAAACACATATTTATCCATTCAAATTATTTTTAAATGTAAAAAATGTTTTGTATACGTCTGAACATGTTTGTTTGCACAATGACAGATTTTAACAGTGTTGCCAGTTGTCAAATAGAAAGGTGTGCTGTAATAATACATTCTTAAGGTTGTTTTTATTTTCTTCTGTTGATATAATATTTATATTTTCGAATTTGATTGGCAATGTTGTTATAATAGGTTTGTTCCAACCAACTAATTTGGTATCGTCCCCGAACGGTTATTGGGATCACTCGTACCGATGTTGTGAGCAGGCGTGGATATTTTACAGTTCCGTGATGGTGCAAAATATAGACGGGTTGGAACGATTTTGTGAACCGATTTAGGTATCGAGTTAAATAATTATAACGTGAACATAACCTCACTATCTCCTTCGTCACTAATAGTAAAAATAAACCAAAGTCAAATTAAGGCAGTATAAAACAGAAAAGTACACAGTCGAACTAAAAATCTCACGAACAAAAACCACCAATAAACAAATGAAAATGTCACTAATGTCAGCTCCAGCTTACTAAAACCTTACTGCGCAGGTCATCCCAAACGATTCCAATGTATGGCCAGGGATCGAAAGGACGTTTCAAGAACTAGTTCTAGAACGGTAACAAGGTTGGTTGGAACACTTAAAGAATCGTTCTATAAATCGTCAATTCACAGTTGGAACACATTTTATTAAATACGCATGTGCAGGACCGTTCAAGAACGGTTTTTGCTACGGTTGAAACAAACCTTATATCTGGGCTAAGTGATGACTACTTTTTGACCCGCGTCTGGACGTTGATTGGTCACAAGTTCGGCTATGGATTTTTGGCATGACCAATCCCGTTATAGAAACTACAGCGGCGCGTAAGCGTTTTGAAAATATTAAATACTTAAGCGGTGTTCACGTTAGTATTATTTTTCCTTACTTTTGTAGTCTCTTTGGAAGACTTTTTTCTAAAAATATAGGCGAATTGTAGACAAAAAGGTGGATTGGAAGCTGGTTACTAATGCTAATTCAGCCAATGTAAGGCTAATTATAATTAATAGCTATTCTTAAAAGAATACTTTTTTCTTTAAGTATAGGCGAATTGCAAAGAAAAAGGTGGATTGGAAGCGGGTTAGCGCTAATTCAGCCAATATACATATATACATGGCTAGTATTCTACGTATTATTTATCAGCATATTATATCAATCTTTTTAAACTGAAAAGTGACTTTTATAACAATAATTTTAACAAAAAATACAACTATTAAGCCTTATATTAGTAGAGAATAAATGACAAGTGGCAACTCTGTTGCAGATGTCAATTTTCAAGCAAAGGACAGGTTTGACGTTGCCAAGATCAGTTTTGTCTTTTAAGTTGTAAGTAAGAAAATGGAAATAAATACAATAAATAGTATATTGAAGATGTCTACGAAATTACGAACAAGCCTGATCTGGCAACATGGCAAACATTTTTCTTGTCAACACCATAAATTCGCTACTTTTATTAATTAATTTCTTAAAAGCTACTGTGTGGCCCGCAAATTTTTTGGTTGAAAACGGCTACTAAAAATGTGTGCTTTTAGAAAAAGAAACTAAAAGTTTCAAATTCTTGTGTATGTATAGTGTCATGGACCCATATTAAGTATCTGAGATATTATGTATGTAACCTTTAAAAATGACACAACGAATCATCTGCCTATGTTTCTCTAAACACGGCTGTCGTTGTTTTTAAATGTTTTATTTCTGATGATACTTTTACGAAACTCTCAGGATATTTAATAAAATTTACTATTTTACTAACCTAAATAAAACTGGAACGAAAATTGAATTACAAACTTCATTGTTAGTTTATATTGAAACGTAGACCGGTCACAACTCATATTTATTTTTTAATTACAGTAATGTTATTACATTGCATTCATTATTACTAAAATTTGTTTGGAGCGTTTCGAACGTTTTATTATTCATTTTATTTGACTTGGTTTGATTGTACATTTTGCTTTGATTTTTACGTTATTATTTGTTTGATTTCAGGTTATCTAAATTTAATTTAATTCAATGTTCATTTTTTTTTAACAGCTTTCACTGGTTAAAATTTTAGTATATACAATAAAATTATAAAGTAGATCGTAAGGTTTCGAATAAAAGTCTGGCTGTATGTATTAAAAATGCTTTTCTAAAAAAATTTAAAAAGGTTAGTAGCAACGCATGAAATAAAAAATATCTAAATGAGTTTTAAGATTGCACTGCAGAATACATTTTTAGTTTAACCTAAAGTTAACACAACTACTTTAAAACTTGACAATCGACTGTTTAGTAATAAATTAGTTAAGTGATCGTCCGGGGAAGGTTCTAGGTATGGTTTCTGGTCGGCTTGAAACAAACCGTAAATTTACAGCCACCGGTATGCGAGGTGTAAACAAAATCATTGTGCATAACACCACAGCGGTATGTTAAAAAATATTTTAATTAAATTTGGGTTACTGCTATGTTTGGGTGGGATCTTCATTTTAAAGTAATAATCAATTTTTTTTCGAGATTTATTTAAGGTGTTCTTTAAACATTTAGTAAATCATTTTGAAGAAAAACGCATTATGATTTCCATAATGCCTTTAGATGATTAGCTAAAGTTCGGATTTTTTGCTAACTAAAAAAATGGATTTCCTTAAAAATTGAAGAAAATAATTTAGCTTAAAGAATTGCAAAAGGGCCCAATTTTACATATTGTTTCACTACCTTGCCATTGCCACTTGCATAAATTGTTTTATTTTTTATCTGTCAATTATTTACTTATAATACCTTAGAAACGGTTGCTATAAACATCATCATAATATCATAGGAAATATTAGCGGGCGATGAAGTACCTACATAATGCCCGGTGATTTTCGTAATACCCGGTAATTATTATTAAATAACGTATTAAACAAAATTTGTATTTATTTTTAACAAAATATTATTCTGTTTTTCCTATGCTAAATGTACAATTTTTGAAATTTTCTGAGAAAGAGGCTGGACAAATTATGAAATTTTGCGACTCGATTGCTGAGTTTCTCGATGTGCATGCGGATTCCTGCTTCATTTCAACATTAATTAACATATTTTCTTTTTCGGTAACAGAGCTAGCTATAATTTTTGCTATTCGATTTTTTGACGTGATGCTTTCCTCTATATAACCCTCCGCTACGCTAGTGCTCTTCCACTTTTCGTGTAGCTTAATGGTTGCAAGAAAAGCACCACCCTCGATAAGAAGTGTTGACGAGGTCCGACGTAGGCAATGTCCTGTATATTCCTTTGCGTTTCTAAATGAAGAAATTTTGCTATGATTGAAGGAACACGTCCTAGTGAATTTTTTTCCACAAGCATAGCAATGCATTTACCTTCGTTCATTCTTTTTGGCCTTAATCCAAGGTGCTGTCTAACCAATTTTAAGGCATCTGTTTGGTCTCCTTTGATTATAGTAAAACTTTTTGGCGTAGCAGTTTTAGTGGTTGGTACCTTGACAAGCATAACAGGCCCCTTATCCTCAATATCATCAATGGCCATTTTTACCATCTCATCCCATCTTAGGCCGTCAAAAACTCTCATTACGAGTACCACTTTATGCAGCAGGAAAGTATCATTCGGCGTATTTTTGATAAAAGTTAAAATTTGTTCACCTTCCAAAACTTTTGAATTTTTAGGTAGATATCCCTTTGATTTAACTTTTAAAAATGCTATTAATTGACAATATGTTGAGATTTTAACGTTTTCCTTTACTATAAGTTCATGTTTCACCTGGGAATATTTTGTCCAAGGTTATTTGGAATACATTTGTCTAACTAAAATAAAGTTAAAATAATTAAAAATTGTTATAACCAATGAGCAATAGGGTTACATACCTATTCCTGAAAGTAAACCATCATTACTATTTCACTAATCACAGTAATTTGGTTTTTTACTTTCCATTGTAGAAAATTTTCATACAGGGCTTTAGACTTTGCCGGTAATAAGTTTTTCTTAGCTTTTTCAGCATTTTCTAAAATATTTTGTGGAATTTCCATATTTTCGTTTATAAAACGTAAAAGACGCTTAATATAAACAACCCTTAGCAACCGTCACACTTATTCTATTACAACCGATCAAAGCTCACTAAATACTAAAAATTGGCGAAAGTAGTTAAAAAAAAATGCAGGAGTTTAACTATTTATATTTTAAAATTAATAAAAAATAAAGTATTGTATACACCACAGGCGTTCCTAGACTATAATGCACGGAAGGCAAAAACTATTCTTCAGGTCAAAGGGCCTCGGGCTAGTTGCTTTCGCCTTCCGGTCATTTTAGTGTACTTAACGCCCTTGGTACACAAATAACTATTACCGACGATATTTTGTTTTCTGCAAATTGACAATTGGACAACTGACGTTAGAAAAGAGGTTATTTTGAGAAGAATTTAATTATGACATTAAAATTATAGGTTGTTATTCGAAAATAAAAGAATTGGCGTAACTTCCGGTGATTCCGGAAGTGACGTTAAATTGGGTTTTAAGTAAAAATTAAGATCCCACTCAGGCAAATTTCCATAAAATACATTTCTTCTGCAATCATCCACAAATTAATATCTTTCTGGCGTGACACCACCAAAATCATTATTTCAGTATGGATAACCGTTGCCTAGCAATGAGATATATAACTAGGGTTGCCATGACTTCCAGGAACCAATACGGGACGTTTTAACTAGTGACGAAAAGTAGTGCCGCTGGCGAATTTTTTAAAATTTCTTGAGACCACGCCCAAATATTGATAGGAATTTACCTTTCTAATGATCCCTTGTCCCCCCCCCCCCCCCCAAGGATTTTGTGACTTCATAAGAATAGCCAAAAGTTAACAATTAATTATTATTTTTATTCAGTTTTGAGTAACAGGTAAACTAAAACCTTGCTGTGTCAACAAGACAAATTAAGTTAGGTTAGTTTGCATCATGTTAAATGTTGGCAAATATTAAAATCAAATAATTCCAAGTCCTTTAAAATTCATATTTTTCAAACATTACAGGGTCATTCCGTATTTATACAGGGTGTCCCACCGGAAACTGCATCGAGCGATTATAGAAAAACTATAATTAGGAAAAATCTGAAATTTTGGTGGTTTACTAATGCAGATGGGGGACATTCGTCTAAACTATTTTTAAGAATCTGACACTTCCGGTTGTACCGGAAGTAGATGTCAACGTGCTTATTCTAAATGGGACACCCTATATATTATTTCATTTCTAGATTCCTCGTAAACTTCCAATTACTTTTCATGTATAATGTTCTATACCTAGGTCTAACCGTTTTTGACATATTTCAAATTTTTAGTCAAAAATGACGTTTGAAGACTAAAAAATAATTATTCATGTTTCCTGTACGGAAGCCTTTATTATTTAATTTGGGTTGTTTTTTTTTTGTAGAAAGAGGTCTACTTTAGCACACTTCGTATGATATTTTGATAATTATTAATACAGGGTGTTCAAACAAGAATAATACAAATGAAATCGAAAAACCTGTCAAAAGTTTATTTCTTCAGATGGATACTACCCATTTTTATCATTTTATCTTATTCAGCATTAAAAATAACAGTAACTTTGTATAAGGTTGCCTCTATAGAAAATTAATAGTTCCCGAAATATTTGGTAATTTAATATTTTTCTATTGTAAAAATGCCACGGCTTTTCAGTTCAGTAACTATCAGTTTGCCATGATGGCAGTAGAAAACAATCAGATAGTAACTAAATGTCACTGACACTTAAAAAGTATCGAAAATCATGCCGGGACGCTTAAATTATTTAAACGAAGATTACTTAAATTTGTTTGTTATTTATGGAGAATGTGATAAAGTAATATCAAGAACGTGTGATACATTTGCTGTTCGATATCCACAAAAACAGAAACCAACACAAAACACCCTTAAACGAATTATAGAGAACTTTAAAAACTTTGGATCGGTCAAGGCAAGAGTGCAGAGAAATAAACCTGTTGTAAATAATGAAAATATAGAAATAGTTATTTTGGGATATTTTTTCGCAAATCCAACATTATCTGTAAGACAAGCTGCATTGGAATCAGGATTATCCAAATCATCAATACATAGAATATTATGTAAACACAAATTTCATCCATACGTATTCACCATAGTTCAGCACCTAAAAAAACTGATTCTTCCAGAAGAATGTCATTCTGTGAATTTATATTAACTTGGTCGCAAGGAAACAACTTTTTTTTGGATAATATGATTTGGACGGATGAAGCTAAATTTACAAAAAATTGCATTTTTAATCGGCACAATTCCCATTATTGGAGTGATTCAAATTTGCATGTGTTCAGAGAACAACATTTTCAACAATCCTGGCAGTTTAATGTCTATTGTGCAATTAGAAATGATGGCATCGTGGCACTACACTTTTACCAAGAAAATTTGAGTGGTGAGTTGGATATTATTTTTAAAAACATTTGGGTATGTATAAATCACGTTTATTAACTTATAGGCGAAAGTTATCTGAACATCCTGCACAATTTTCAAGAGGATTATTTGATTTGCCACTGACTGATCACAGGAACCTGTTCTACCAACATGATGGCGCACCCCCACATGGTGGCCACTTAGTTAACAATGTTCTATAAGAAGTTTTTATGACCAATGGATAGCCAACAATGGTCCTTTTTTTTGGCCACCCCGCTCCCTAAATCTGACAGTGCTTGATTTTTTTATTTGGGGTACAATTAAAAATCGAGTTTACGCCACTCCAGTAAAAATCATGGAAGACTGCATGCAGCGAGTAAGGAATGAGTTTGACAGTTTAGATCCTGAATCAGTAAGGAAAGCGACCCATGAAGAATTATTATTAAGATGTAAAAAATGTCTGGAAGTTCAAGGACGTCAATTTGAACATTTACTCAAATAATAATTTCTTTAAAATGTTGTGTTCACTAATAATAATTGTTATTGCGTTTTTTTCCTCCTAACAATTTTTTTTTAATGAACTATTAACTGCTAGTGCTTTTCAAAGTTTTTGAAGTTCTCTATAAGTTGTTTAAGGGTGTTTAGTGTTAGTTTCTGTTTTTGTGGATATCGAGTAGCAAATGTATCACACGTTCTTGATATTACTTTATCACATTCTCCATAAATAATAATCAAATTTAAGTAATCTTCGTTTGAATTATTTAAGCGTCCCGGCATGATTCTTGATACTTTTTAAGTGTCAGTGACATTTAGTTACCATTTTATTGTTTTCTACTGCCATCATGGCCAACTGATAGTTACTGAACTGAAAAGCCGTAGCATTTTTACAATAGAAAAATATTAAATTGCCAATATTTCGGGAACTATTACTTTTCTAAATAGGCAACCTTATACAAAGTTACTCTTATTTTTAATGCTGAATATGATAAAATTATAAAAATGGGTAGTTTCCATTTGAAAAAATGAACTTTTGACATGTTCTTCGATTTCATTTTTACTATTCTTTTTTGAACACCCTGTATTAATAATTATCAAAATATCATACGAAGTGTGCTAAAGTAGACCTCTTTCTACAAAAAAAACAACCCAGATTAAATAATAAAGGCTTCCCGTACAGGAAAAATTAATAACTATTTTTTATTCTGCATTTTTGACGAAAAATTTGAAATATATCAAAAACGGTTAGACCTAGGTATAGAACATTATACATGAAAAGTAATTGGAAGTATACGAGGAATCCAAAAATGAAATAATATATAGGGTGTCCCATTTAAAATAAGCACGTTGACATCTACTTCCGGTATAACCGGAAGTTTCAGATTCTTAAAAATATTTTAGACGAATGTCCCCCATAGGCATTAGTAAGCCACCAAAATTTCCGATTTTTCCTAATTATAGTTTTTCCATAATCGATCGATGCAATTCCCGGTGGGACACCCTGTATATTGACCCATATGCTAGCGGCACTATTGATTGTGGCTTGATCCCTTATTCATTAGCAAAAATTAACCCTTCTCTCTACCACTCCAAGATGTACAGGGTCATTCCGTATATATTGACCCATATGCTAGAGGCATTATTGATAGAGATATCAAAAAACTAAGGTGAATAAAGTTGTAAAATATTATCTGAATTTTTTAAAAAAATTATCAGAAAAAACAAAAGACTGTTGGAACTTTAAAATTTTTGTTATTTTAAATGGAACACCCTGTATATTAATAGATATTTGGGAAGAGCATTTTTTACTAATTTCAAAAATATACAGTTTGATACCTTTCTGACAAGCCACTTAGAAAATATTTTAAATTAAAATTTTTTTTTAAATTAATATTAAAATCGGGGTAGCCATGGATTAAATAAACAATTTATTAATTTAAATATTGGGAGTAACATTTACAAGATAAAATAATTACAGTTGCTCGATGTGACCGCCATTTCTATCTATACAATCTATATAACCAACTTCTAAATTGTTAATAACATTTGAAATGTATTCTGGGTAGTCGTTGTTTAAACTTTCGATTTCTTGGTTAAATTTTTGTCTCAAATGCTGCACTTTTGTGTTTCTTTCGGCATATACCCTGGTTTTAAGATAACCCCATAGAAGAGCATCTAATGGAGTCAGATCTGGGCTGTTGGGTGGCCATTGAATGGTGTCGTGTCTTCCTAACCAATGGTCATAGCGGTTGTTTAAATACTCTGTCACAGGGACTATGTTATGTGGCGGAGCTCCATCTTGATGCCAGACCATCTGACAGTACTCATTGATTGACAAATCCTCTAAACGAGCTTCTATTTCGTTATTAAGAAAATCCCGATATCCTTGTCCATTAAGGGAGCCTTCATAAAATACAGGGCCCATGCCTTTATTTTTAACCATACCGCACCAAACATGTAAACTTTTCCTACCTTGGAATTTTATTTCTGCAATATTATGGGGATTAGTTGTAGCCCATACGTGCATGTTTCTCCTATTGAAAACTCCTGCTGTGGTAAATGTCGCTTCATCACCCCATAATATATTTTTAAAAAAATTATGGGCCGCACTTTTCCTCTTAAGCATTTCTTGGCAATATAATATACGCTTACGCCTATAATTATCATCCAATTTTTGCATAGGTATGATCTTATAAGGATGATAAGCATGTGATCGAAGCGTTTTCTGTATTTTTTTCCGTGATATGCCTAAATGATTATGAGCATCTTCAATAGAACAGGTTAGAAAAAAAAATAGGATAAGAAAACAGTAAAAACCTTACTAGCCATATCTACCTTCAAAAAACAACAGAATATCTAACTCCTTATTCAAATCTTTTTGAACTACTTTTGGTTTTCTCTTTATAGACTTTCGCAGTCGAAATCCTCTTTCGATATTTTTAAATGTATTTTTGGATGGAAGCGGCAAATTAGGATATAGTTGCCGATATTCTTGCCTCGCCCTGTATGCAATTGAATTATTTTTATAGAATATACGTAAAAATTCACACTTTTCTTCCTCGGTATTCTGCATTTTCGGATGATGACAATAAACTAAACAACAATATTGCGTGTCAAAAGCAAACAATTCATTCGTGTATGGCTACCCCGATTTTAATATTCATTTTTAAAGAAAGTTTTAATTTAAAATATTTTTTAAATGGCCCGTCAGAAAGGTATCAAACTATAAAATCAGTAAAAAATGCTCTTCCCAAATGTCCATTAATACACAGGGTGTTCCATTTAAAATAACACAACTCGTGCAAAGTTCCAACAGTCTTTTGTTTTTTTCTGATAATTTTTTTAAAAAATTTAGATAAAATTCTACAACTTTATTCACCTTAGTTTTCTGATATCTCTATCCATAATGCCTCTAGCATATGGGTCAATATATACGGAATGACCCTGTACATCTTGGAGTGGTAGAGAGAAGGGTTAATTTTTGCTAATGAATAAGGGATCAAGCCACAACCAATCTGAATTTTTTACTTCGTCATCAAATCAGGTTTTCCATTAATTGTTAGTCCCATATTTAAGTTTAGTGCTTTTGTTCTGATTTTCACCATGGTAGTATTTGTAAAAAATCCATAAACCTTGCTGATGTATTTTTAAGAAACCAAACGTCCGAATGGCATTTAGAAGGCATCAAATATTAGGTTTTAGAGATATGAGAATCAAAAATATGCAATTTAAATTGTCTGTCAGGTCTGTATTCTAAAAAATGAACTTGATGATGATGACCCGATAACGACAAAAAGTAGCAATGGAAATGTGACATTTTGTTTAAAAATATTGCAACAAATGTAATCAGGAGAAAACAGAAACGAATATGCTAATTTTCGTTTCTTCTTACGAACATCCTCGAAGGTATTCGGAACTTTCAAGTTTTTTCAATCAATCAATTCAATCAATATTTGCCCCCCACTTAACCGATATTGCATCTCTTATGCAGAAATCCTTGTACTTAGCCTTTTGTAACACCCCGTATACGGGACTGCCATATGTCGCTACATATAACAGACGCAGAATAATATATTTCCGTACAGAATTTCAATTATTCACATCATATACCTATACATACAATCTTGCAATATATTCTGTTTAATTTTCGATTGCAGAAAGAATAGTATGTGGACATCGTAAGGAAATTATATTCTCGGACGAGGATGCAAATTAGTGATCGTACCCGGTGCACTTAGTATTATCTTCCAATAAAGCATCCTTGTACTCCTGAACACAATTAATTACTGCATGCATTTCCTTGGCCCTGGTTGCATAGATTATAGCAGTTTAGGCAACATATTTCTTTTATTATGAGAGACAACCCAAATTAAAGTTTTAGTTTCAATGACTCTCAACTTCTAACAGATTTCTACTTGATATCGCATTAGGTATCAGTGTTTATTTATGTAGTAAACTAAATACCTACTACTATAATCTATTTTTAAATGATGCGAAGTAATATATCAATCAATACCGTCTACTCCATGGGCGTGCAGGAATTTTCGGCTTATATAGATTTAAATAGGCCTGAATTTTAAAATTTGTGCAGAATTAGTACAAGTATCGACATTAAATTCAAGTTTTGTCTTTAAATATATATTTTAATATTAAATTTTTTAAGCTTAAAATTATTTGCAGTATTTCACAGCCGTGCAATTTCCCTGGAATTTTAGAAAGCAATTTTGTCAAAACTAATTAGAGTCTAGGTACTTATTCCGTTTCTGCTCTAATTATTTTATTCCTGTTTTTTTTACCTAATCCTGGTAACCTGTTTGCTAATTATGTGGTTATTATGCCTTTATGGGTGCCTCTAATTGAATAATACACCTATTTATAACTATACATATCTACCTTGGGTGTTTGTTTCTCAGTGAAACTAGTCAAAGTGTGAAGTGCCAGTGGTTTTTTTAATTAAATATGGAGAATTTTCAGCAATTGGCTAAACGCCCTATTACGATTTTATTAAAAGTAAGAATGGGGATTTGAGTGTTGACAATGCAGTGCAATTCACAGTAGATATGCTTAACGTTGGGAAAACAACAATAATAAACCTTTAAAAGAAGAAAAAAGTGTTGGCGTCAAACCTTCAAGAACTTCTCCAGGACGACCAAAACTTAAGCTGGATGACGTTTTAATGCAGAGAATAAAGCGAGGATTTTATAGTTTTCTTTTAAAAAAACAAATTTCCACGCTAAACATAATTTTGTCCTCAATCCGAGAAGACCAGGACTACCCATTTATGTGTAGAAATACGCTTTGGAAATTATTAAAAGAAATGGGTTTGCGGTGAAAAAGACATAATAGGCAATCGATTTTAATAGACAGAAGCGATATAGTCTGTTGGAGAAGAAATTACTTAAGAAGCATTAGAAATGCCAGAGAAGACAACAAAAAAATATTTCACCTAGACGAAACATCGCTAAATGAAGGCCACACTGTGACTAAAATTTGGCAGGATGAAAATATTAAAAGTTCGAGGCAAGCTTTTTCGGAAGGATTGTCCACAGGATTAAGACCGTCATCTGGAAACGACATTGACTTATCATAACACATATTGGAAGTTCTGAAGCCTTCCTTAAAGGTGGTCTGATGTTTCAATCTAAAAATGCAGGAGACTATCACGAAGATATGAATGGTTCGAGCAAATGTTGGATCCTATACCAGAAGAGATGCAATTTTTGTATTGGATAATGTAAGTTATCAGTCTATGCCGACGGAAAAATTACCGACAAGTGCGTGGCGTAAAAGTTAAATAACAGAATGGCTAAGTTTAAGAGAAATAGAATTTTCATTAGATTCCTTAAATAAAATTGGTACTAGCCAATTTACATAAAAATGCATTCATAAAATATGTAGTCGATGAAATGGCAAAGTTACGACGAATATCTGGGCTCAAATACAGAAATTCTTCTTGTATTAATACCAGGATTATTTTCAACAAGCACAAGCACTTATGCAGCATTGTTTGGGTATAATCGGTGATATTCCCTAACTGAGGCGGTGGGACTACCATTGCAATATCCATACACGAAAATCGTATCCGCGTATTCTTCATGTGAATAGAATAAGTCATGATTTGAACACGAGTTTGAACACAAATGACGCAAAAAATAAAAAATATCTTTCACTGACGATAATTAACCTGAACTAACCTAAATGAAAACAACAATTTTTTTCTAGTATCAGCAAAGTTGCTAATTAATAAATTACCTAGTCCTTTAGTCGCAATAATGTAATTCACTCTTTAGCACCTACCCATATGACCTGGAATTTTCAAACCCCGATATTTCAAAAACCGTTAGGAATTCGAGTAAAGTGAATAAAATCATAGAATTCATATATGAATTATATCGCATACCTCGGCGGTCACCCTGCATACCTACATTTTAAATAAAATAACTATGTAGGTTTTAATACAATCGAATAAAGAAATCTTATTTTAATGATTGTATCAAAGATGACTGAAGTGAAGAAACCTCTGATTTGCTGATTATTTCCGGACAATACATCAATCAGATGCATTAGGACCGAAATTTCGACCCTCTACCTCACTAGAACAAAACCCGAGTGATTAAATAGTGACCCAGAATGGTTTAAAACGCAACATAAACCCTTTTTTATAGCCAATAGAAGTTTCCGTTTGACGGAATCCGAGTTAAATCTACACGTACGTATACGCTCAAACGTAAAAAATCCATTTAAGCGGGATTTTTCAAAGCTTTGCCCAAAGATAAAAGAACCTGGCTTTGCAGATAACGCAGAAAAGAGTGCTAAGGCCCTTTCGGGCTTAGGGAATTAGAATTTAATACTGGCGAATTGTATGTGTGTTACTATACACGGAGAATGTGATTTCGGGAAAATTCAACGCGGATATCGCCGCATATAAAGTTAAAAATAAAACACAAAAGCGGGGACGGAAGGAGTTATATATTTTTATTTCCTCTCTCCTTTTGAGGACCCTTAGGATGTGAAAGAACCCCGTTTTTAAGTGTACACTGGAGAACATTTAAAGTGGGATAAGTGTTTCGAATGCTTGGTTAAGGCTATATTGTTGTCACGTAGGATGCTTTAAAATTTGTCGAGAGTAAAATTAAATTGAGAAATATCGTATCAGACGGTTATTAATGCCTTTTTCTATGATCATTAAATAATACAGATATTAAAAATTTAATTTTAAAAAGATATGTTAGGTATTTTTCCACCGTGCGAGTTGTGACCGTTAATTTATGAGCTCATAACTCCATGGTTTACGACCAATCATAACATCGATATTGTAATTTTACTAGTTTGAAAACCCTTAGCGCATTAAGCAAAAATATCAACTAAATCCGATGCGAGAGATGACGCTGGGCGTAATTATACCGGGTGCACTGATAAAATTAATTATTTGAGTTAAAAAAATTGACCATTCACTCAAATAAATATTTGTTTCCTATTAGCCAAACAAATATGTATTTGAAAAATACCAAGGGATTATTTGCCTCAATTAGTATCATCTGATTTGATACAAATTACTTTTTATTTGGAATTAATCACTAAATACAAAATTCAAGCAAATATTTATTTCCTTAACACTAACCTAACTTAAATAAGCCATTTCAATGACTTAAGGTAAATAGGTTAAAAGTTAAGTTAACAAAAATGTTTATTTGATTGATATTTATACATATTTTATCAAGTATATATTTGTTTTACTTTTGTTTTACATGTATTTGCCGTAACAACAACGTTATTTAATTAAACAATTTAAGTGATTTCATTTAAATAAACCGGTAATTTCCATCAAAGTGATTGTTTTTTTATTTAAGTACATAATTGTTTAACTTGTCTTTTATATTTATTTAGACCAAAAAATATAAATTTATTTGATTTAAATAGGTACCTTTTTTTAATTTTCAATAGATCAGAATGCTCATTCAAAACAGTTCTTATTTTTATCCAAGTACGTGTTTATACAGACGTCACATAAAAATAAGAAATATTGAAATGTTGCTATTAAATATGGTTTAATCAGTACCTATACCATAATAATCACAAACCTTATCAAATTGTTTATAGTGTTCAAATAATAAGGCAAACCAACAGAAAAAACACATTTTTGCCGAAAATAAAGGTTATGACAAATTACGCGCACGCGCACAACGATTTTTACATAAAAATAACATAAAATTTAAAAGATAACCATCTCTTATTTTATTTCTTATTTTTATGTTATGTTATGTTATCTTGCTGTATAAACCGACCATTAGTTGTTGTTCCCCTTGAAATATACGGCAATAAAACATTATAGAGAAGTTAATAACTTTGATAAAAAATTAAATAAAGGCAAATTTGCAAATATTAGGTAAAATAATTATTAATATTATATTAATTATATTATATTTTTTTGCGTTAGGAGGTTTGATAGGTATTGAATTATGGTGAAAATTGAGAAAAACTGTCTTATTTGTAACCTAGGTATAGCCATAATTTATAAATATGGCTACATTTTTCTATAAAGATTTTGTGTTCGAAATTTCAAATTACGTATTACAAGTATCTATCTTATCTTACTTTTTTAACTCGTTTCATGCGTAACTAAAATATTCAAATATAGTTTCCTACCTTGAAAAGTATCTAACATATGGGATATACCCATCGATATACCCCAATCTTCTAAATAATTATTCATATTACGTTTATTCCCCATATCTTCGTATTAATTTTTGATGGAACCACTAACTTCTGTGCCACTAATAATGAAGATTTCACTCTCACTCATAAATTTCTACAAGACAAAATCGAACACCAATTACCAACAATGCGATGATCAGGCCACTTTTGTATAACCAATCAAATTACTCAAAGCCCAAAGTAGACGACAGGAGTTCATTTAAATACTTAATTATTAGTTTGGATGAACAAATTATTTGAAAAGTTCGGCAATGGATGATTTAAATTAAAGTTAAAGGTATTTAGTTCTTAACTTGAAATGTACTTCGATTAAATAATTAGTTATTTGTAAATATTTGGTTGTTTTATATTAAGGATTTAATGTAAATACATAATTATTTAGTTTAAATGACCTAGACATTTAAATAGTTCTCTATTGGGTGATTTAACTAGCGATTAACGGGATTTAGTTCCTAAATAAAAATTAGTTCGATTAAATAATTAGTTATTTAGATTTTGTTATTTTAGTGGTTTTTTTAGTAAGATATTTGTTTGAAGGGTTCTATTATTTGACACAAATCCACCAACAGTCAAATAATTTTGCAAATAAAACGAAATACTCTCATTTATTTCAGTTAAATAAAATTTAGTTAATTAAAAACAAATTTATTTATTACCAATAATTATTCACCAAATAAATCAGATTATTTGATTAAGGGAGCACAGTTTTATCAGTGTACTTGTTGTTGATGTTTAAATAAAATGTATTATGTGGTTTCCACATTCACTTGCGAAAGAGGTAAATTTAGGCATACAGTATGCTATAGGAAAAAATATTTAAAAAAAAACGAAAATTTCTTATATCTAATAATATACACGGTGTTTCATTTAAAAAAATAACATCACCACTTCTTGACAGTCGATGACCTTATTAACGTATGGTATACGCAGTTAATTAGTAACATTAAATAATTGTAGTCCCATTGACTGCCTAAAACCCAGATGCAATATCACTTTTAGTTCTTCCGTACTTGAGCCGTTCCAGAATATTTGCCCATCCCTATATAGAAATGAAAAATTTTTGGGGCTCCAGTGCTTTCGTTTCAAGATCGGGTACTTTTCAGGGCGATACGACTTTGCTACCACGAAAGAAAATAGAGATAAATAAACAGCGAATCTTTATGAAAAGTCGATAATTCAATCACGTGTGTCAGCGCAACGTCTGGCTGTTCCTGCATACTGTATTCTTTAATAATATGATTTGTTGCTTCCGCAAGCAAGTATTGTGGTTTTGATTTTATACGTTCATTCGTATGAAATCTAAACCGGATATCGGGATTTATTTTGTACCGACAGCGAACTTTTTTAAATTTGTTTAAGCAAAGCGGAAGGGCGATGAAATATGTAAAACACTGTTTTGTTTAGATTCTTTCTGTATATAATATGGGCTCTACAAAATATAAGAAAATAAAACGTGCGAAGTGTAAAACAAAAAAGATAAGTATAAAGACAACAGGAATTTCGAAATACAATTATAAGTTTAATAGACACTGGGTTTAAATGAAACATAAATTTGCATTTTTAAACTAATATTTCAAGTCATTTAAATTTCGGGTATAACTTAAATAACCCAGTTAAGTTTTCGTACTTTTGCTGAACCGAATAATGAGCACTTTTGTTAAACGATAAATTACCCATCAAATTTTAATTACTTGTTGGCTACTTTAAGTATGCAAAAAAGGAAGTTTCAGTTCAAGAGAGAAGTTATACAGGCTGTCAATTTTTGTCAAGTTTCAATATCTCAAAAACTATAAAATTTTAAAAATGCGGTTTAGCATAAGTACTGAGTATATAGAATCAGATATGGAGAACTAAAACCACCGCTAGTCTATCTTTAATGGCGCAAATTAATAAATGCTCATTTAATATGCAAAACGGATACTGGGGTATCAAGAACAATTTAAACACCGTTCCTTAAAATATATTGTGTTTACATTAAAGGCTCCAAGTAATGAGCATTCTTTAGGTAGGTCTGCCCCTCGGTCCGCCCTGAGTTTATCGCAAGCTATTATTATATTTTAGGATTTGCCATTGTTATTGGGTAAATCCCTTAGCCAGGAGCGTGTATTGGGGAAGTTTTTAAATTAAAAATCTTAAACATGCCTAGTCTCCTAAAATTGTATTATATTATATTCGTGGGTATCTATAACATATAAAAACATTTAAATAATAGTATTAGCTAATTTAACTATTTTTACATAATATAATTACAAATACAAGATATAATATACAGTGTGTAATAGCCAAATTGAATAAATTCGATAATAAATACATGGGAGCGTGTCCGAAAAAATGCTCGGACAAGTCGATTGGTATTTCTAGTTGCGTATTTTTTTCAATAAAAACTTTTTATGTAGGGTGTCTCATGTAACAGTGGCAAATACTAACTTTCTTATTTTAAATGCAACACCCTGTATATTATTCAATTTTTGGATTCTTCAGAAAATTTTAGACATATTTCATGTACAATATCCTATTCTTCAACTGTTTCGGAAATAGTAAGTGTTTTCAGATTTATTGCAAAAATCAACAGCACACTTAAAAACCAATAAGTAATACTGTTTATTTCTTAATAATGTAAAAAACAAAAAAAAAACATTAATGTAGGAGATGTTGAAAATGCTCGCCGCGAACGTCTTGGCAACATCCTAATCTTACATAGAAATTTCTTCTAACGCTACTGAACACTTCAGGCGTGATCGACCTAATCGCAAGGGTTTTTCGTCTTCTTAAGTCAGCTAAGTCGAGGGGTTTAGTTTGTATACAATATTTTTGACATAACCCCATAAGAAGAAGTCTAATGACGTCAGATCAGGGGATCGTGCTGGCCATTCCATCGATCCACGCCTCCCTATCCACCGATTTGGAAATACTCGGTTGAGGTACTACCGGACATTGAATTGGTAATGAGGCGGTGCTCCATCTTGCTGAAACCATATCATATTCGCTGGAAGTTGTGAGTTTGCTGGATCAGGATATAATAGTTGGCAAGACATTATATAGACATTATTTTGGACAGTGCTAAATAACTATCGCCATTTAAATTGCCATTCATGAAAAAGGGACCTATGATACAATGATGACAATTCCTGCCCAAACATTAACCTTTTCAGGATATTGCGTATGTTCTTCTCTTATCCAGTGAGGATTTTTCCTAGACCAATAGCGGCAATTCTGACGATTAGCATGACCGTGAAGTGTAAGGGTGCACTCATCAGAAAACAAAACATATTCTAATCGGATCACATTGTTATCTAACATTGCCATCATTTGTTCACAAAAATACGTTCTCCTATCAAAATCGTCTTCCATAAGCTCATGAGTAGGTCTTATTTCATAGGGATACATTTTATTTTCTTGTAATGTTCGAATAGTCGATGAATGGCAAACATCGAACATGGGGGCTGTTTTTTGACTAGAAGTATGTGGGTTTTCCTGAAACTCAAGCATAATATCTAATTTGGTATCATCACTTATTGCATTGGCAGCTACTTTTTTTTTATCTGCTTTATATGTCCAAGCTGGCGAAAGTGCTTTTCTATTTTACTAATTGTCCCTTGAGTTATAGGCGGCAAATTTGGAAATTTTTCATGAAATAAGCGAGCTACTTTCATTTGTGTCCGTGTTTTATCTCCATAACCAATCATCTGTAGAATTGTTATTTTGTGCATTTCTGTTAAATAACCCATTTTTCTGATATGCAGTTAACGAAATTTAAACGAGTATAACACTGACAGCTACTGTCATGCAGACAGAAAACAATTTGCTAAGGTCAGGCCTTTTAAACAAAAGTAAACAAAACTATTTATACCTTTTATTTATTTCATATCAGTCAAAACATTTTAACATCAATTTTCAACATCTCCTACATTAATGTTTTTTTTTGTTTTTTACATTATCAAGAAATAAACAGTATTACTTATTAGTTTTTTTAGTGTGTTCTTAATTTTTGCAATAAATCTGAAAACACTTAATATTTTCGAAACAGTTGAAAATAGGTATAGGATATTGTACATGAAAAGTGTCTAAAATTTTCTGAAGAATCCAGAAATTTAATAATTTACAGGGCGTTACATTTAAAATAAGAAAGTTAAAGTATAAAAAGTTTTTGTTCAAAAAAATGCGCAACTAGAAATACGAATCGACGCGACGTGCCCGAGCGTTTTTTTGGACACGCCCCCATGTATTTATTATCAAATCTATTCCATTTGGCTGATACACACTGTATAAACATTATATTCATAGGTATTTATAACATATGAAAACATTTAAAAATCGTATTAGCTAATTTAACTATTTTTACATAATATAATTACAAAAACAAGATATAATATAAAAATCGAATAATACTTTGTCGTCGTTATGGCTTAATCATTGTCCGATTTGGAAGATGAACTTTTATTAACATCGTTCATAAAAAGCGGTTCAACCATTTCTTCGATTATATCTACCTGCTACATTTTGGCTTCTTTTCCTATCACATGATCGATACACTTTTTCTACTTTTCCGCACTGATTTTGCCCATAGCTTCATTAAAGAGTCTTTTTAAATCCACCATTTTATACGTCGTGTTTTTTTCTGGCGACATCTGTCTTTATTTGAGCCCATATAAGTTCAATCGGGTTTAATTCGCAGTGGTAAGGAGGGAGTCTGAGCACAGATATTCCTCATAACTTTGCCATTTCATCGAGTATATATTTTTGAATGCATTTTTATGTAAATTGGCTAGTACCACTAGTTCTTTTATTAAGGAATCTAATGGCAATTCTATTTGTCTTATACTTAGCCATTCTGTTATTTCACTTTTACGCCACGCACTTGCCGGTAATTTTTCCGTCAGCCTAGAGTGATAACTTGCATTATCCAATACAATTATTGCATCTTTTGGTATAAGATCTAATATTTGCTCGAACCATTCTTCAAAGACATCGGCATTCATATCTTCGTAATAATAGTCTCCTGTATTTTTAGATTAGAACATCAGTAAACCACCTTTAACGAAGCTTTCAGAACTTCCAATATGGGTTATGATAAGTCGATGTCCTTTTCCAGATGGCGGTCTTAATCTTGTGGATAATCCTTCCAAAAAAGCTTGCCTTGAACTTTTATTATTTTCATCCTGCCCAGATTTAGTCACAGTGTGGCCTTCATTTAGACATATTTCGTCTAGGTAAACTATTTTTTTATTTTCTTCTCTGAATTTTCGGATGCTTCTTAAGTAATTTCTTTTCTAACAGCCAGATTCTCTGCATTAAGACGTCATCCAGCTCAAGTTTTGGTCGTCCTGAAGAAGTTTTTAAAGGTTTCACGCCAACACTTTTTTCTTCTTTTAAAAATTTATAAATTGGTGTTTTCCCAACGTTAATCATATCTGCTGTAAATTGCACCGCATTCTCAACACTCAAATCCGCATTCTTACTTTTAATAGAATCGTAACAGTCAAAAATTAATTTTTTTTCATTTACTGTACATGGACCGACTCTAGGGCGTTTAGGCAATTGTTGAAAATTCTCCACATTTAATTAAAAAAACACTAACACTTCACTATTCGACTAGTTTCACTGTGAAACAAACACCCAAAGTATGTATGTATAGATCGAGGTATAGATATAAAAAGGTGTATTATTCCAATAGAGGCACCCATAAAGGCATAATAACCACATAGTTAGCAAACAGGTAACCAGGATTAGGTGCAAATTGTTATTATTATTATTTTATTATATTATTACCAGACGTTTATAAATATTTTAATTCTGGGATAATGTTATAAAATACCTCAATATTTAATTGATATGTGATGGGCTACATGCTTGTTGAAATGGATATTCCATAGTAGAGGAAATTAAAGTAGTACTTGTTATATTTCACAATTTATTTCAGTTTCCTGTCACGCGTTTCAACCCTTGCGGGTCATTATCAAAGGCATTATGAGACAATAATAAACAATAATAAATTCTACATGTCATTAAAATAAAAATTGACAGACAATGGGTTATTTTGGTCCTTAATTTACAGGTATTGGCCAAAGGTACAACTAAGTTACAGGTGTTATAATTGTTAACAATCAAATTGAAATACCTTCAGGTGCCAATCTAATACTTAATAACCTAATAACTTAAGATAAATATGCAACAAACACTGTCAATAATTACCAACGAAAAAACCCATAATTATTATACACAATATCTTTTTCTTAATTTTATTACTTAGATGTAAATACCTCTATAATCACACCTGTAACTTAGTTGTACCTTTGGCCAATACCTGTAAATTAAGGACCAAAATAACCTATCATCTGTCAAGTTTTATTTTAATGACATGTAGAATTTATTATTGTCTCATAATGCGCCTTTGATAATGACCCGCAAGGGTTGAAACACGTGTCAGGAAACTGAAAAAATAAATTGTGAAATATAACAAGTACTACTTTAATTTCCTCTGCCTCAAAATTTGTTTCTTTAATATTAGCGAATATTAATTTGTGGGCACTATAAACAATTAGTCGAATTAAAAAAATGACGAGCAGAGTACTTATATCTCATGAAAAAATCAAAAATAAAAATAATAATAGTTTAGTATTTTTTAGTCAATTTTTAATTTATCCATTACGTGAATTGTTGAATAATTCCTTTGATAAACGTGCATTTGTGAAATGTATCCTAAAGAGCCATTAATAAAATGCTACCAACAAAAATGCGACATAAGCGCCTGTTAGTAGAGAATGCAAAATGAATTTGATTATTAGTTAAAATTCGGAATTAATGTCATCCGAAAAATACAAATTTTAATTAAAGTAATTGGATTCTGTATTAAATCGGCTTTTAAACGTTCAAATTTCATTTAGAGTAAATATTTTTTGTGCTACATTTATCCAAATAACATAGTTTTGTTTATTAAATCATTTCGTTTATAGGGCATATAGGTTGTCTCCGATAATTTACAAAAAAAAGTTCATTTACCTACATATGGGAAATTCTTATTTAACTTGTGGCGACTACAGACTAAAGTCTAGTGAAATTTGTTTCTAACAATTAAGTTAATGTTGAGTTAAATGATAGCAAAATACCTAAAATAATAACAGCAGTGCACAATTTGATTTGTTTACCAGTTTCTTCATAAAAAGCAAACTGGTAACTGATGTAACTTCAAGTAATTTACCTAACATGATAAATATGGGGTTGCATGATATAATCAATTTAATTTTGTTTCCTACACATTATTTTTAGTGTTTTTCAGTATATAGTTAATTTTGTGACAACCATAAAAAAAGGGAAGCAGATTGGATAAAATCTGTTTATCTGGTAACGTATGTGACCGAAAGGTAACGTGTAATGTGTAATGTGGTAATGTGACCATAAGGCAATACTAGAAAAAACAAACGAACACAACCTTTATCAAGTTGTTGACGTCGCCGTTGTATGCTTGCGCCAAACGTAAATTGTTTACTATATTTCCATAGGTTGCGTGGTTCAAAATATGACAGTTGAAATAAAACGCTTTTTTCTCACACAAAATATATCTATCTACTTCTGGTTTTTCATTTACTCATCGTCACATCCGTTGTGCGTAGGGCCAAATGCTTTTTACTTTTACAACTTAGTGTAGTAACTACTTACTGCATTAAAACAGCTATACATTCTTACATCACTAACATAACATCACTAAACAAACAATAATATCGGGATACAATACTATAGTCTTATACTATCGAGAGTTTATCGCATCTACGAACTTGAGACTGCTTTTTACAACAGTTAAAACAGGGCTCGTGTCGTTCGTATACCTTCGGGCATTCACACCGCGAATTGACCTAGTTATTTCAACAGATAAACTGAACTAGAGTTGGGGTATACTAATCACATTAAGTAGACCTTCGGGATACAATACCGTGAACTTTCCAACCTATTTCATGAATACCATAATCCACGAACCTCGTAAAAAACCCGCGAGGGAGCCCGTGTGCTCACTACGGAGGCTTGATACGGAACTGAGTCTGGATGCAATAATCACATTAGTATATACATCCGCGAACTTTACCGACTTAATTACTAGGCTTGTGTGCCGTGAACATCAACCAACCTCGCGTAATATGGCGCGAGGGAGCCCGTGTACTTCTCACGAAGACTGCTTCGGAACTGAATTGTCAAAACATGCCAAGTCGTATGTGTGATATATCATCTCTCTTTCTCTCGTACCCACCGCAACATCCTGTCATACCGTTTCAACCAATCACGCAAGTATATCTATTTGTCTCCCAATAAACCCTTCTTACGCTGATCTACTTCGCTTGTATAGATGCCGTCTTCCGCGAATGCTCGTTTGTTGCTTGCCGCGAACCTAGAGAGGCCATCTTGGTTTTCCGCTTCCTTGCCCGCTTCCGGCGAATATTCGAAAAAACCACTATTGGCAGTTGAAAATACGTTTAACAATTTAACCGAAATTAACGGACTTTTATTATTTGTGGTTTCTATGCTTCGACGACAATTTAATTCGCGATAGACTGCAACGTTGCCATCAATTATGCAACTAGACAACTAAACCTTTCTCCTAGACAAGTTTTTCAAACAAAAAAATATTTAAGTCAAATATTTATTGCAATCAGTTTTTATATAAAAACTGACTGAGAAATGTTTGACTCTTTTAAGTGCTTCTTCTGTCAAATACAAGGACCTCACAGAAATTACCAGTGGTCACATAGGTTACCGCTAAGTACAGTAACATATCTGACGTTAACTTATGTGACATTTTACAACCATTTTTTCGAATATCCCGCCAAGTAGCAACATGGAAAAATCACTCTTACACTAAATAAATAGAAATACATTTTTAGATTCTGTACTTCAAACAACGACTTAAAATTATGATAATTATCTTATTAACTTAGTAAGTGATACATGAATAAACATACTCACTTAATATATACGATGAATGAAATGCCTTGTCACTTTAATTAAATAATCTCAATCAATAAAACGTTAACACAGGAACAATACTTAACTGATACAGACACGTTCTACTGAACTGATTTTAATGACTGCAGTACTGCCAGATTGTCGAAACGATCGTTAAAATATTGAGTAACTTATGAGACCAACGTTATGGTGAAATAATCAAAATGCCAAATATTATTTTTATAAATAATATCATATCAATAAAATACCGGTAGAGAAAAAATATATCAACAATTATTTGTATTAAAATGGTTAAAGGCAGACCGGTAACCTATGTGACATTTATCACATAAAATATCATACTTTTTATAAAAACGACTAGATTATGATGTTTTGACAACGATTTCTTTAAAACGAAGGTTTAATTATTTTGTTTTATGTTCATGTTCAAATGTACTATATAGTGTCGTAAAATGTTGGTGACTTAACTGGCACAAGTTATATAATATTATATAGTACCCATATATTTCTATCGGTTTAAATTTTTATGAGCAGGCCCAGGCCCTGCAGCTATAATCAATTAGTAATCCACTATATATCACTTAGTAATCCACTATACAGGGTGAGGACTTTAAATGGAACGCTGCTTATAGCTGATCTCAGAATAAGATTTCACTAAAATACAAAAATACGTCCTCAAAGATTTTTTATCGGCTTCGTTTTTGTCATGTAAAAAAAAATTTGGGCCCCAAAGAGGGGGCGCAGCCCTAACCAACTTGTGACACCTTTTTGGAAAGCACATTGAAAAAGGAGTCTGTCAATCAATTTTTTTTGACATCTGTCAAACCATGTGCCAGAAATTTAATAAAATCTAATTTTAAACAATTATATTAACCGGAACATTAAAGCTGTAATGTCATCTTTTTAACTTTATAATAATTGTTGAAAATGTGCCCCATTAACCAGTTGGCACAAACCTAATCGATGGTAAAACTCTTCCCTTACTCTTCCCAAAACTTCTGGCGTGATTAAACGTATCTCTGCCCGAATCCTTGCCTTCAACTCTTCCAAATTGTTAGGTCTGGTAACATATACCCTTCTTTTTAAATCCCCCTACAAATAAAAGTCTAAGGGTGTAATATCCGGTGATCTGGGCGGCCACTCTAAAAATCCTCGCCGCCCTATCCACCTATTTGGAAATGCAGTGTTTAAGAATTCTCTTACAATCCTTGGTTCCTTCGATGTAGATTTCCATAATTTGGGAATATTCTTTGGAGTTCTGGTATTAGAAATGTTTGAAGAAAATTTAAATACACGTCTCCATTTAAATTATGTTCAAAAAAGAATGGACCAATTATTCTGTCGCCTATTATTCCAGCCCAAACATTCACTTTCCCTTGGCGTTGAGAGTGACATTCAACAATCCAATGAGAATTTTCGTAGGCATAATACCGGCAATTTTGACGATTAACCTAAAATGGAAATTAATTAATAATCGGTTTAGAAAGTAAGACTTTGCCCAGTGATTGTCAAGAACAATGGTTAATTCCCTTTAACTTTCAAACTTACCTGGCCCTCTAAAATAAATGTTGCTTCATCAGAAAAAAGTATCCACTCTAAATCAATGTGTCGGTTGTCCAATGCGGTCATCATAACTTCGCAAAATTCTACCCTTCTATCTAAGTCATCCTCCAATAACTCTTGCACTGGCTGCATTTTGAATGGCTTTATGCCAGCAGATTTAGTGATCTTCAACACCGTTTTATGATCAATATTGTGGTCACGAGTTAATTGCCTTGCTGCAGTAATTGAGTTTTCTTGATAACTCAATAGGACATTTAATTTGGTTTCATCTGATACTCTTGGGGGTCTTCCTCTCGGAACATGTCTTACATGACCTAATTCCCTAAATTGCTTTTCAACTTTGCTGACTGTACTTCGCGACAAAGGTAGCCAATCGGGATGAATTTTATGAAACAACTCACAAACTTCTTCTTGACTTCGTTTTCTTTCTCCAAACTCGACCATGACCAGTATTTCAATCTTTAAGGTTTCAGTTAAATACATTCCTAAAATTTTTAAATGAAAGCTTCAAAAATAAAATTTTAATTAGTACCTGCTTGTCAAACGTAATAAAACTGGCGGCTTTACCAAGGAAACAAAACAATAATTGACTTACGGTTGACTCTATGCCAACAGGTTAATGGGGCATATTTCTAACAATTGTTAAGCTAAAAAGATGACATTACAGTTTTAACGGTATTTTAACATAATTGTTTACCAAATTGTTTAAAATTAGATTTTATTATTTCTGACCGGTATATTATTAGCTTATAACGTCTTAGTTACGCGGGAATTATAAGGGTCATAACTCCCTTGGGATATTAAGAAAAATTTGACATAAAATCAAACGATTGACATCTAATGTCAATTTGATTGTCATTTATTGAAACATTTATTCCACTTTAAAAATGAACAAAATGTTACTAAAATCGGTTAGAAATAAAATTATCTATGTATCACTGGAATTATAAGGGTCTCAATTACCTCGGGCAATTGCTGTCCCTCGGGCCAAAGGCCCTCGGGACGTAAACTTTGCCCTCGGTAATTAAGACCATTATAATTCCCTAGATACATAAATAACTATTAAATTTCTGGCACATGGTTTGACAGATGTCAAAAAAAATTAATTGACAAACTCCTTTTTCAATGAGCTTTCCAAAAAGGTGTCACATGTGGTGTCTTCCAATCTTATAAAAAAAGTTGGTTAGGGCTGCGCCCCCTCTTTGGGGCCCAAATTTTTTTTTACATGACACAAACGAAGCCCATAAAAAATCTTTGAGGACGTATTTTTGTATTTTAGTGAAATCTTATTCTCAGATCAGCTATAAGCAGCGTTCCATTTAAAGTCCCCACCCTGTATATCACACCCACGTCATTAAAATTGATACTTCAGTTGACACGTGTTGGCGTTTTATCGCCGTGTTACAACAACTAGTATACTAGTTAACTGCAACACTGTAATCATTTTTAAAATATCCAATTTAACCGTCAAATTCATCGTCTTCGATATATTTTATATTTTATCTTTCCTTCGAGCAAATTCTAAAAGAATATTTCACCGCAAGTCCGTAAAACTAAATCCCAATATACGCTTCGTACATATCATCCACACTACACCTGCAGCAAAGTAGCAAATCATATGATTAGAGAGAAGGCGGTATGCAAGAACGACGATACGCTCACGGCGTGATTTGATTATGGAATTTTCATTACGATTCAGTGTTTATCCTACATTTTTCCCTCTCATATATTTTATTTCATAAAGGCATGAACCTAAAATAGGCTTGAAAGGGTTAATGTGAATAAGGTACCTACATAAACGGGAAGCATTAAAATAACAAGCGAAACTACAGCACGACACCCGAGTCTGTGGCTACGACGTATCGGTAAGGGAAAGCACAATATAGGCATGCTACACCGATATGTTTTAAAGGCCATAAAAATATTAAATTATATAGCGGCATGAAAAAAAACAGCGTTTTGATTGATTCATTTTTTTATTTCATTTATTTATGCTAAAATGTATGTATCTATGTATACAAATTACAGTGTAAATGAAATACATTTGGAACCTTTACGCCCTGCTGAGAACATATGTTCTGTTTGCAGGCTTAGCGCGTCAAAAACAATTCACCATAAACTTTACACCTCTATAATAGATAACTTATTAAATTTAACAACAACGTTAAATAAAGTATTCAAAAATAATAAAAAAAGCAATAAAAACTACTAGGGTTACAAAATAAAACAAAAAAGAAAAACAAATCAACCTAAGTAAGTTTGAGTAGTGGAGATATTTTATTAACATAATTTAGTGTTCACTAATAAATTTCGATTTCTAAATATTTTTGACATATCCAGGATTCTATTTTGCTTTTGAGAGTTTTTTTTGAAAATTTATAATTTTGAGATCATCCTTAAGTAAGTTATATATTTTTATTGCAATCCATTTTGTACCTTTTTTGCCTACTTCTAATTTCGTTTTAATTGATGTGCTAGTGATTGGATTTCTATGTAGGTATTCGAAATTTAAGTTATTATAGTAATATAGTAATCTATTGTAAGTGCTTTGAGGTAATATATTTGTCTAATTTTTAATAGATTGTTTTCTCTGTAACATAGGCCAAGTTGAGCAGACGGCTTTTTAAAAATAAGTTTAATAATTCTATTTTGAATGTTTTGTAAAGGGTTAATTATGTTACCATATGCGCTACCCCATGATACTATTTCGTATGTTGCTTTTGATTCAAAAAGTGCATAATAAATAGATATTAAAGTCTTTGTATTGAAAATTTTTCTTAAATTTGATGAATATCAAATATCTTAACCTTTTGTGGTCATGTTCTTTAAAATTCATATTACTATCTACATAAATTCCAAGGTATACCTATATAAAGCATTGGAAACAAGTTTACGCAAAAACCATGAAAGATTCTTTTTTATTATCATATGTGCTGGAATGTTCCGAACTGTGTTCTGTACCTACACTATCTAATTTAGAAATCATAGTTTCTGCTAATTCATCTGATACAGAGTTGCAAATTAAATCAGTAAACACAAGGTGTTGTGTAATAAAAGTTTGGTTATCAATAGCTTTTTTAATATAGTGGTTGACTCCAAAGAATCATTTGTGGAAAGAGAAATGGTGTTTGACGTAGCAGCAGGGGTTAGGGAACTGTTTGGAGCACTGCAAACTATTGAAGAGTGAATTAAATTAGGTCCGATAGAGAACTCAGAAGAACTGCAAAAGGTAGGGATGTTTGATGTAACCTCGGATTTAACAATTAAGTTGGAACAGCTTGTTTCATCATATTGATTGATTATTTCCTTGCATTGATTTTCCGTACTTGTCAAAGCAACTTTTTTCAACTCACGCTGGGGTTTATGTGTTACCGGCCCAGAAATTTTTATATTCTGAATGACTTTAATTTTTGGATTTTCTTCGGAAGAGTCAACTGGCTTTAAGTAGGAAGTTATGGTATTGGGTTTTGATGTACTGCTCTCAGCACTGCTTGAATAAGCTTCTTTATTGAGATTGGAGCCAAGATGTTTATTAAGAAAATGTTTGTAAAAATTGGATAGAATCCATCGTTTGGAACCTAACGGGTTGCTTTTTCTGGAAATCTTAGGTAAAGTGTAACCAGCTTTACAAAAACATTTTAAATTGCAAGAAAAATTTTCCTCTGAAACTTTTGTATTCACTTGAATGTTATCTAATTTGATAGAAAAACTTGCCCAGTTGCAATCAGCCACATTACGACGGCACCAGCTTTTAATGTTTTTAAGTATTAATGCATTTTCTTCTGTTAAATCAACTGCACTCATGTCTCAGACAATTTTGATGATTCCGAATCAGTTGAAATAAATCCCAAGTTCTTCAGGTCGTTTTTAACTGCTTTTTTACTCTTCACACCTCGCTTGGCACTACAGCTGGGACTAGTGCCAGGTAGCAGTTTGTTTTTACAAAATGAAATAATCATGTTTATTATTTGCCTGTGACCCACTAAAAATTTAAACTTTTCTGTATTTTTGGCAAATATTCCGTAATAGTTTTTTAATTCATTCTTATTTAAAATGTGCTTTAGGTCATTTTATGCAAATAATTCCATCTCCGAAATTGACTCATCTCTTATTTGTGCAATTGAAATTTTATCTTCATATCCATTGATTCGAAAATTATTTTTGATTATAGATGGAATTTTTATATTTAGTTCCAGTTCTACTTCTGCAAAGACATCAATACAAACAGGGGCTGAAGAAACCCCGGAAGAAACGATTGCTTTCTCCTCGGCTTTCTCCTTCTGGAAATAAAATGAAACTAATATATTGATATTTTCCTAAATTTCTACACATACAATCTTCTATATTACAGTAGTGTAGTTGTGTATAACTATTTTAAGCTCATCTGGTGTCTCGTCTTTATATGTACTAAATAAAATATATTTAGTTTTTTCAATGTTCAGCGACAAACTATTCCGCCCCAACCAATTCGCTACATTGTCAATGACATTGTTCGCTCTGGTTTCCAGACCCAGCCAAGTGTCCTCTGTCTTAATTATAGCCATGTCATCTGCATATGACATAACTTGAGCATTCGGATCCAAACCCAATAAATCATTGACAAATACAACAAATAAAGGTGGACCTAGAATGGTTCCCTGCGGTATACCAATCCATACAGTTAGTTCGTCACTATATATTTCCTCTAATTTTACAACTTGTTTTCTGTTTGTCAAGTAATTTTTTATTAGGTTTACTGCCATTCCACTAATACCCATTTTCTCAAGTTTTTGGAGTAGTTTGATGTGATCAACGATGTCAAAAACCTTGGCTAGATCTATAAATACAGTCAATGTTGGTTTGCTATCATCTAAACTTTAAAATAATTGAAAAAATAGTCCATACTTTCAGTGGAGTCAATGTAATATAAAATAAAACAATGCAGTCTTCCTCCACAGTTTAATTGTTAACATCTCTTATATTTAACCTCATTTCATTTCCCACGTTTTGCGGATGTACCGCGGTTGTGTTCGCGCAAAGGTTGTATGGAATATTCTTTTTAAATTTTTAAAATTTTTAAAATTTTCATACAAATAAATATTTTTAAATAAAATTATTCTTAACTTATTAACAAATATATTTCAACATAAAATAAAATGATCATTTTTCATCATTCTTCTAAAATATGGGGCAAAGCCCCATATTATCATATAAGCTAAAAGCTAATAACCTTTCAATAGTTTACATAAAATTTTTTATTAAATAAAACCTATGATTTAAAAAGTAAAAGAAAGCTTCTCTCCTCCAGATGTCACAATCTTTCTTTATTTAACTTAATATATGTGTTACCCATAGGCATCGTAACTATAGATCCGACACGCCATTCATAAATGCTATAAAATTGTGATGCCAAAATCGTTTGGTGGCGAGACGCTGTGAGGAGCTAGGTGGGGCCGGGAGTGGGGATTACGCTGACTTTTCATATGCATGCGACAAAACTCCAGGAAAACAACATCCGCTATGCCGAGTATTGTCGAGTCGATGCGGATGGACACGAAAGTGATGAAATCTGGGCGGATCCGTTATTGCTGCGTTGCCATACTACAGATTTTTTACAAGGTTTTAGGCAATGTTATATATTTCCCACATCATGTAAATCTAGTTAATCATAGAAGTTAATACTTTTAATAGAGTAGACCCAGAAAACTACGTTTTCTGTGGCGTAAGTCTGGCAAACCAAGTGGAGGGGGCAGCTTGAATGTTGATTTACTTTACACTGGAATACATTGATGACAACACGTTTATTTGTTATTGTTCGGTCTAATAGTTACGATGTCTATGGTCTTACCCACGTGAACTTAACCATACAAGCTCATGATTCTTAATTTTTTTAAACAAACTTTCCTTTAATCGCCTTCAGATGTCATAATCTTCTATTATTACTTAAATATGTTACACTTATCTAAATTACAAAACTGAACCTTAACTTCACTTCTCGTTCCATTTATTTAACCATTTAATACACCAAGTCTCCAGGCCTTTCTGTTGTACTCATTTATTTGAGACAACTTATTTCGATGTTAAACTCGATGTTGGTATCCCCTGAAGATGAGTACTTAAGTGCTCGAAACATGTCGGGAACTTAAAAACTTTTTATGTTAACAATTAAACTGTGGAGGAAGACTGCATTGTTTTATTTTATATTTTAAAATAATTGAAGAGCATCATTTGTGGATAGGTTTTTTCAATTTCCGCTTTTATAAAGTGTTCCGGAATATCATTTGATATGATAATCATATTTAATAAATCTGTGAGTGGTCGAGTTAAAAATTTAACAAGAGTCTGTATTACTTTTAGTGGAATATTATGCTCTTTTTTTAAGAATATTTATAATATTTGCAATTTCAAAATCATTGGTTAAAGATAAAAAAATGGAATTAATATTCTGTTTATTACTGTTATTATTTTTGGAAACCTTGTTTACTTTAATTTTTGCGCCATTTCAATACCTGCAGTATTGAAATACTTATTGAAACCATTTGCCATATCTTTCTTAATATTATTATTATCTACTACAATAGATTCAATTGTATTTTTTTTTTGGATTTAGATCTACCTAATTTATTATTCACATAGCTCAAGGTGCTCTTAGAATCTATACAATTAGTTTTTACATAATCTTGTTCAAATCTGGTTTTAGTAATTTTTGTTAAATTTTGAAGCAGTTTATTATATGTTTGATATCGACCTTTTTTTACGGCATTGTTTTTTTCCCGAGTCCACTCTTTATATAGCTAATTTTTATGTTCACATGACGTCATTAGCCCCTTGGTAATTCAATCTTTCCTCTTGGTTGTTTTTGTCTCGTTAGATTTTTTTGTAGATAATTTTATAACTTTTTGTATTTGCGCTTCTAGGTCTTTAGTACTTGCGTTCACATTATCATAAGTTAAGTTACCCCAATTAAAATTTCTAGCAACACTTATTAATTTTTTAGTCTATACAATTAAATGTTAGGCAAGGGCCTAGCGACACTTGAAGCACCGGTTCCCGTCAGACCACCGAAGTTAAGCAGTGTCGAGCGCGGTTAGTACTTGGATGGGTGACCGCTTGGGAAACACCGCGTGCCCTTGTCTTAGGGAAGAGTGTAAAATGAATCGACATCAAAACCATCCTATTCACGCCGGACAGGCCGGATGAGATCGGATATCTCGTAGGACTAAGGTGCCGTTTCACACTCCCCAGTCGGTAGACCGCACGATTAAAAACTGTACGGTCGATGACCGGTTCAAGATGGCCTCTGATACGCCGACGACCGTAAAAAATAGTAAATAAAAAAAAAAAAAATTAAATGTTTTAGTTTCAGTTTTCTTGACTTTTAAATTTATTATTACAAATGTTTGATAATGATCTGTCATCATTTGTTTATATACCAGCACTCTCACTTGATTAATGTTTTTTCCAAAAACATGATCAATATACAAGATCCCCCAAACTCATTTGGCCTAGTTATAGTTGTAACAAGGGGAATACAACATAACAGATTGTTAAGGTATTCATTTCCAAAATTGTCAGGGCTCTCTATATCTATGTTTAAGTCACCTACGATGTAGTGTATATCACTGTTTTTAAATTATTTAAGATAATGTTCAAAATTGTGTAGGAAAATTGTTTTGCTAACTTCTTGTGTTCTTTAGAGTGATGTTATAAAGGTTTCTTTTGAATTAACTTTGATTGATGTTTTTAAGGCTTTAATTTCCCCAATATGGACAATGTCAGTAGTTTCTTGGATGCCTTTCTCTATCTATATCATCACACCATCTGCTTCGTTGAGGTTTCCATAGTTGTAATAGCTCTTGTATCCCTCTAGTAAAATGCGACATTTTCAACTTTCCATACTTCTGTGCATATTCTGATATGAAGCTTTGGTGTTAGCATAATATATAGGTTTATCCATAGTTGTAAGTTTTTATGCAGACTTCTAATATTTGTGTGGTATATTATAAAATCATTACTTGTTATTAATTGATTTAACTTATGCGTGTCGTTTATTTCTAATAATGATTTTTTAGTTTTGGTCGTATTATTGTCAGAGACGCATGAATTAAAGTTTTGTGACCCGACGCAGACGTATTTATAAAAACTAAATAAATTTTGCTTCCTGTATCACTACTCCACTGACACAAACAAATATCGATCGGTTGTTCTTACACGTAGCAAGTTGATCCGATAAGTATAGTCCGCCTTACGACTCTGTGGCTACGACGGCTGAGGAGACAGGGGAGTAAGAAGCCTAAAAAGTCTGTTTTAGCTGTAGCGGCATAGGCGTGCGGGGCTTTGTTTCATATTAATATTTTATAAGTTATTAAACTCCTAAGAACATAAGAATAGAAAAAAATGTTTTCAGACTTTTGCTTCAACTAGTGCGATTTCATTTGGATAATCACAGCTACATACGTTTTAAACTCCGCCAATGCCTGTAAAATTTCTGAAGATGTCATGATTACAAGCACCTTCCCACAAGTACAGGGTGGCGCACCGAAAACTTTCCAACCAGGTTTATTTTCTTGATAATAAATAAATCAAAATTCGCTCGAACACGGGAACCTTGGTTCTCAGGGTGACATATTTTTTGCTATTTTTTTGACCCCCCCTGCTTGAACCCTTACGACAGGGTGGCTTTCACCCTTAAAATCTTAAATGGAAAGGGGGGGGGTCGAGTGATACCTTATTTTAAACGGAATTCAATTGTGTTTACAACGCGACCTCGTTTAAATTGAGTGAATAGTTCCTGAGAAATAGGGCTAAAAAGAAAAGAAAATTTAAAAGTAATAAAATTTATTACCGCTTGTATCAATCAAGTAAATATTGAAAATGTCCACCTCCAACCTCCATGCAATTGTAAAGGCCCTATTCAAAATGTTCGCGAACATTATGGAGCATTGCGGGAGTTATTTGTCGGCACTCGTACACTGTTCGTTGTCGCAAGTCTTCCAAAGAATTGGGTTGGGTTGCATAAATTTTAGACTTTAAAATGTCCCCACAAAAAAAAACCAGTGCCGTCAAATCAGGAGATCTTGCAGACCATTCAATAGGACCTCTTCTTCCAATCTATTTTCCTGGAAAATTTTCATCCAGAAACTGTCTGACAGGGCTGGAGTTTTTGGAGACCGTATTATTGGGCTGTATTTTATACCTGGAAATTTAACAGGTGAAATGTACCTGAACCTGTTGGAAAACACTATTAACCCTGCTTTAACGAATGCCATAGAAGAAAATGAGCGTTATCGGCCAGAAAATATTTACTTTCAGCAAGACGGAGCACCCCCGCATTATGCTGCAGAAATTTGCTAAATGTAAAAAATATGGTTAAATATGTCCCTCCATATCCCTATTACCTTTTTTATATTACCTCAGAAATATTTCATGAAAATTAACCGTTCTCGAAATATTGACTTATAACGTTTTAAAAAACTCACCGTGTACATTCCACTCGATTTTTACAACTAGACAGACGACATCTTACACGAGGGATTGAAAAGTAAAATACTCAAGGCAAGTAAAGGCGAGACAGTGTAATGCGTGGTGACAAATTTACTGAAACTATTTTTAAGTGTTATCGTCTTTTGGATTTAAAAATGCATTATTCGTGATCGGCCTAAGTACTTTTAGATTGTTGGGTAATAAGTTGGTTATACAACCAGTGGCGTATTTAGGGGGGGGGGGGTCCGGGGGTCTGGACCCCCCCCCCCGTGGACTCAGTAGTAAAGAAAACTGAAATTCACATTCATTTATTTGCAATAAATAACTTTATTTCAAATTTTCCAGATGTTTGGGGATTTCCACAGTCTTTTAGTTTAATAATTGTTGAATTTTATTTTTTGTTCCGTGTTTTCTAATTCAGGTGAGTAAAATAGTATACCGTTATACATACCTTCAAAAAACTAATATTCCAAATGCAAATATTGGCGTTTATATTTAAAAATTGCTTTATTTCTAAGTTTTTTTTGAGCCGGGCTATCAAAACGTAAAATTTGTAAGTTTAGACAGTCCAAAAAAGGGCGTGGCACCTAACAAAATTTTGCCTGCGGCGCATTTTTTTAAGGAAGTTAAGTAGACCCCCCCCCGTGTCACAATCCTAAATACGCCACTGTATACAACACTTTATACAGGGTGTCTCAAAACTCAGTATCAAGATTTTAGGGGCGTATCTGCCAGGTCAAAATAAGCCAAAATTTTTATTTTTTCCTTCATAGCTCTTTTAGTTTTTGAGATATTAAGATAAAATTTAAAACATAGATTACGCTTTAGGGCTTACATCATCTAGTATACCGAGTGATTGTAAGAATCTACAGGGAGATATTTTTTCAGGGGTCATGCTCCCTTTTCTCCGCATAAACTTTTTTATAGTGCGCTGCTGGCGGATTCTGAAATATGCAGTACATTCTTTGTTTTGTTTATAAACTTTTTTATCTCTTATAATTTTTATGCATCTAAGATCGTTATCGAGAAAAAAATTTAAACAAATTTTTGTAATTAGCTACATTTAATTAACATTTATAACAACAGGGGGGAATAAATACCACAATGAAAACAAAAGACGCTATACTTATTTGTTATAAGATTATTTAAACATTACCTCAAAAATAAGAAACTTAATCAACTTTGACTTTTTATAAAAGATGCTGGAAATGCCCTCCTCTTTCTGCGATACAACCCTCTACTCTTCTTCTCATAGACTGCCGTACGCGTTCTAATATTCCGGGATTATTTCTTACCGTTTGAAAGGCATCCATAATTCGTCCAGTTAGAACTTCGATGGAAGGCACTGGTCCTGCATCATAAACTAGACTCTTTACATGCCCCCATAAAAAGAAGTCCAGCGAGTTGCAATCTGGGGACCGTGGGGGCCAAGCAATTGGACCTGCTCTGCCAATCCACCGATTGGGAAACACTGTGTCTAAATAATCGCGGACGGTGACTCGAAAATAAGGGGGGGCCCCATCGTGCATAAACCACATTTGTTGACGAACGTGTAAAGGCACATCCTCCATTAATGCAGGCAATTCATTCTGTAGGAAGTTTAAATATGTGTCACCATTTAAAATTCGCGGTAAAATAAAAGGACCAATTAAAGTATCTCCTACTATTCCTGCCCATATGTTTACGCTAAACTGTTCCTGGTGTCGAGATTCTCTGATCATGTGTGGATTTTCTAGTGCCCAAATATGAACATTGTGGTAATTCACTACTCCGTCGCGTGTAAATTGAGCCTCGTCGGTAAAAAGGATACGAGATAAAAATTCAGGATCCACAGTACACTTGCGCAGTATCCATCTGGAGAACTGCAAGCGCTGTGGAAAGTCTCGAGGAAGCAAACCTTGAACGCGCTGAATATGATATGGGTATAGCATGTTTTCGTGTAAAACCCTCCAGACAGTTGAACGGGAAACATCCAAATGCCGTGCTATTTGTCGAGTACTCATACCAGGGTTTTCGTCGATAACATTTAAAATCTCTTCATCAACTGCTGGGTTGCGTGCTTGTCTTGGTCTACCAGTATCGTGCATTGGAGTCTGAAATCTGCCGTATTCCCGAAGGTGTTGATGGGAATTTATAAAAGTTCTGTAGTTGGGAAGCCGGCGATTAGGAAATCTTAGCGCGTAAAACCTCTGAGCATTAAGCCCGTTACCATTAGCCAGACCATAAACGAAATGGATGTCAGCCAGATGTTCAAATGAATATGGTCCATTTTCCATTTTAATGTTAAACAAATCAAAAAATATACGATAAGTTATAAACCAACTTTTAAATAATGTCAAATGCATAAACCAACTTTTAAATAATGTCAAATGCTTCAAAATAAGCGTAAACGTCAAAATGAAAATAGCAGTCAAAGCCCACTAATTGTTTTTTTTATTGTTTCATTGAAAAATTTCAATTAAATATGGCGAATTACAAAAATTTGTTTAAATTTTTTTCTCGATAACGATCTTAGATGCATAAAAATTATAAGAGATAAAAAAGTTTATAAACAAAACAAAGAATGTACTGCATATTTCAGAATCCGCCAGCAGCGCACTATAAAAAAGTTTATGCGGAGAAAAGGGAGCATGACCCCTGAAAAAATATCTCCCTGTAGATTCTTACAATCACTCGGTATACTAGATGATGTAAGCCCTAAAGCGTCATCTATGTTTTAAATTTTATCTTAATATCTCAAAAACTAAAAGAGCTATGAAGGAAAAATAAAATTTTTTTGAAAATTTAACACTCTGTAGATCGGTGACGAAGCGTTTGCGGACACATGCTTATAGGAAAAAAAAGGCTTATTTTGACCTGGCAAATACGCCCCTAAAATCTTGATACTGAGTTTTGAGACACCCTGTATACGTACTTAAAATAGTTTAGTAAATGCATGTTATATAGACGGTGTAAGAAATTGCCTTCAACAAAATAGTTGGTTTGCAGTTTGGAAATTGTTGCTATAAAAAAGATGTCTTGTCTAAATCCGACATATCAGTCACAATTAGGGGTGGAAAAAAATTCGATATATCGATAATTTCATCGATATATCGAATACGTTTCGGTATATTATTTTAGTTTCCTTACTACAGTGTTGTTTTCAATATACAGTAAGAAAATTGAGAAATTCACGAAAAGTAAAATAATAAACCTAATAATTGTTTAGGGTAGGGGTGGGCAAAAATTGGATATATGGATACATTGAATAGCGATATTTAAAATCTTGACTATAATATATCGATATATCGTCAATATTTTTTATATCAAAAATATCGATATATCGATATTTTTTTTATTATCGATATTTGATATTAGATTTTCAATATTGCCCAGGGCTAGTCACAATAATCACTTTGCCTGCCTAAAATGCAGTTTTAAATGTGAAAACAAAAGAGTTTGAGCTGCATGTTTTTTTCGTAGAGCATTCAACGGTTACAAAAAGAGCACACGATTAAATGTCCAGTACATTCATCGGCACTCTGGCTAATTTCGCAAAAAAACTGAGTGTACGTTGAAAAGCATTTGCTGAAAATTTTAGAGCACTTCTGAAATAATAAATTCGTGCCACGAAATTGTTATAAAACTGGGTTATTTTTGGGCTAAATATGGATGCTTGCATTTAATAAAATGGGAAATATTTTTTTTGCTCCTCTTCAAAATAAAACAAGTTAAAAACGAATATAAAAATAGTATTTTATGCAACAAGAGCATATTCTAATAGTACTTTTTTAACGATTGGGAAGGATTGTGGAGTTGATAATATGAAGTAAATTAGACACGTGTCTACTTTACTTTATATTTGTCTTTTATTCCTGAATAACCTATAAAACTAATTTCCGCATTTGTCTCTAATTTTTTATTACATTATTGCCTTTAGAACGTTCTCTAAAATGATTAATTTTTCCTGCTGCAAGTCATCACTAAAGAACGATATTTAATATCCTTAAAATTACGAAAACGTCAAAGGTTTAAATTAATATAACTCATAAATTGTACTCGTATATTGTTTAAGATTCGGTAGCACTCAATTATACTTAAACAAGGGTTATATGGGTGTCATATGTTTCGGGGTCTTAATTGAACACGCCAAAATTGCAGCCAATCGCCAAAAGGACCTATAACGACTGATTGAATCTGTCACGATGAATTTAAGGGCCCATTTTTGGACCCGACATATTTTTGAACGTGTGTTAGAAACAATAATAGAGATTTATCGGTAATTTTGCTAGAAACAATGGTAATGTAGTTCGTTTCTTATGGGGGTGTAACTATTTTGCCGAAAATTCATCCCTAATAAAGATAGGCATAAAATTTTATGGTCTATACCAGCTAAATGTTTAAGGGCGGTTAAAAAGACTTTACAACGAATTAAGTTGTACAAGCTTGTTGGGTTGGCATTGCTTGGGACAAAATTAGAAGTATAATAAAGAAGAAGAAATAAAAATGGAAATATTTACGTACTGGTTGCTGCTATTGTCAGACTGGGGTTAGCTCATATCTTTATTCAGTAAAAAGTAGATAAATGTAGAACTAACCAAATTTACGTTTTGTTTATCATCTTAATATGCGAAAATAATTAAATATTTTTTATTATTGCTATTTAATAGCTGTTGGAGAAAGGTTTAGTTGTCTAGTTGCATAATTTAATAACAAAGCAAGTATAAATAGAAAGTACGGCAACGTTGCAGTCTACCACCTGTTTAATTCTCGTCGGTGCATGGAAACCACAAATAATAAAAATCCGCTAATTTCAGTTAAATTGTAAAACGTATTTTCAACTGCCAATAGTGGTTTCCTAGAATATTTGCCGAAAGCGGGCAAGGAAGCGGAAAACCAAAATGGGCTCTCTAGGTTCGTGGCAAGCAACAAACGAGCATTCGCGGAAGACGGCATCTATACAAACGAGCGGCCGCGTATCAAACAATACAAGCAAAGTAAATTCAGTGTAAGAAGGGTTTATTGGGAGGCAGCTAGTTATACTTGCGTGATTGGTTAAAACGGTATGACAGGATGTTGCGGTGTGTACGAGAGAAAGAGAGATAATATATTACACATACGACTTGGCATGTTTTGAAAATTCAGTTCCGAATCAGTCTTTGTTAGAAGTACACGGGCTTCCTCGCGCCATTTTACGCGAGGTTCGTGGATTTTACGGTATTCAAGCCATAAAATAGGTTGGAAAATTCGCGGTATTTCATCCCGAAGGTGTACCTAATGTGATTAGTACACCCCAACTCTAGTAATTCTGTATATCTATTGAAATAACTTGATCAATTCGCGGTGTGAATGCCCGAATAATGTATACGAACTTAGTTCTTATACCATGACACGAGTCCTGTTTAACTGCCATAAAAAGCAGTCTCAAGTTCGTAGATGCGATAAAGTCTCGAAGTTAAAGAGTATTGTATTTTATCTCGATATTATTGTTTGTTTAGTGATGTACAAATGTATAGCTATTTTAATGCAGTAAATAATAACCATACTAAGTTGTAAAAGTAAAAAGCATTTGTTGTTACGCAGAGCGGATGTGAAGATAAGTAAATTAAATACCAGAAGTAAATAGATATATTTTGGGTGAGAAAAAGCCTTTATTTCAACTGACATATTTTGAACCACGCAACCTATGAAAATACAGTAAACAATTTATGTTTGGCGCAAGCATATAACTGCGGCGTCAACAATAGCTGAAACAATAAGGAATTCGCCACTTATCGGAATTAATAACATCGGTAGATCATAACTGACGGAGTTATGAAAATCATGAGGCCACTCGTAACTTTAAAAAGCTAATAAACGACATCTCATTTATTACCCCTTGCGCTAAGTATAATCTGATTCACGATCAAATATAGAACATACACACGCAGGTGTTAGAAAAACTGGCCCGAAATGATTTACAAAGTGAAGGTGATAAATTACAAATTTAATCTTACCGGACGGGCCCGGGTGATGAATTACCAATAGATAGAGATAGAGCGGAATCGAGGATAATAGTGTTAAAAAAAGTTTTTAGTGGACGGGTCGAAGAGTGGCGTGTTTCTGTCTCGGTAATGGGAATATTAGATCTTGATTATTTAATTTTATTCCATATACAGGGTATTAAGAAAAATATATCGTATATAAAACTTAAACTATCGCATAATAAACAGTTTTAATTATTTCTCGATTTAGGATATTTCTTAGTATTAAGAAATTATATATATTGTTCTTAACTTGTTAGTGGCTTCCAGTATGTGTTTTTCCACGGGAGTCTGTTATCTATTATCACACCAAGATATTTTTTGTCGGTACAGTATTTGATGTTGTTATTATTGATACAGAGTTGAAGAATATTATTTCCGGAAGGGAATTGCAACAGTTTTTGAAAAATACAAAGAATGGAACCAGATGGCTCCATTTCGTGGTGCTGGTAAATAACACCAATATCTAAGCATAACCACGCCCTCTGACATGGACTTATAAAGCCACAAATATCAGAGGAAAACCTGCAAAGACAGAACGTCACAATTGCTGGAGTCCTCGCTAGGCAGCGCTATGCGTTTTGTCGGTTTAGTAACCGAAAACTTAACACTTTGAAGTTTTCAACGTGTTGTTGATTTTGGTGTTATATACCAGCACCACGAGATGGAGCCATCTGATTTCATTCTCTGTATCATACCGATTTTTCTGTTTTAAAACAGACGCCGATGCTTTTTGCTTTTGTCAGACCCCATAGCCTCACTGTTCTGGCAGAAGGAACCAGCAAATCCTTTTCAACGTTTTTGAAAGGTTTAATGTAAATAGATTGTTACAAAGTCAATTATCAATGATCTTCATATCCGCATTAGCTTTTTTAATTACGCCCCCCAGTCAAAGCTGCGGTATACCATTGGCCCTCGTACATTCATTGCAAACGGTTTGAGAGATAATATTTTAGGCCCTGTACTTTTACGTCGGGGTACATTTATTCTCAAGATAATTGCTATAGTTTCAATTGTGTCGACAATTGTTTCCATATATATTATTCGACAAATAGCGTTATCCGTAGATAAAAATATCTATTTTTAGTAAACTAAAACATTTTTCTCTAATGCCATATTTGTAGAGTTTATCCAATAATATTATGTGGTTTACAGTGTCGAACGTCTTTTTTAAATCCAAGAAGATGAAGATTACTTTATGGTTATTTTTATATTATTATATACATAAGTTGAAAAATTTGCATTTTATGAATCCGAATTGTGACCTATTTATTACTAAATTATTCTTTAAAAATGATTCTACTCTGGTGTAGATGCACTTTTCTAACAACTGTACGAAAGGCGAAATTCAAGATATTGGTCTATAGTTATTTATTTCCAGGTTGTCACCGGACTTAAAAATGGGTACAACCAGCGGAGTTTTTAGATTCTGTGGAAAAGTTCCCTGTTTGAAACAGAGATTGTAACTATACCATTGCGGTTGAATTATAGTGTTTAATATTAATAATTACTTTTACCGATGTTTTGTCTAGGCCCTCAGCCGTATCGTTTCTTAGATTGTTTCTGCAATTCAGTTATTTCAACTGGTCGTAAGTAAATTCACAAGTTTTACATTGTTTATAATAATAACGTTATTAGGGGAATAGCTATCTTTTTTGAAATAGTTTCATCTATGAAGATATACACAATTTAAACGTCCGCGTTTAATATAGTAGTGATGTCACAACCGCTCGACTAGCACATAATCAAAAATGAAGTCCTGTGATTTGAGTGACACGCGAATGAACACGAAACCGACATAAGGCATGGTACCTTTTTGCAGCCCGTATATCCTTTGACAAGGATATTTCTTTGAGACAGTAAAGCTTGATTTATAAACTCGAAAAGTTGGTGAGGTTGAAGTTATGATCAAATTTGTGAGGTTAGATATTCCGAACTCCGAGCATAAAAATTGGTTATCTCGAACTACCCGGGAAGTTTTCGAACCTTACATGAGCTTTTCATGAACAACATGAACGAGTGTATAAATGGAACTGAGTGTTCCCCTTATATGGCTTATGATTTTGCCGTTTGATTTTTTAATCCAAAATTTTATAACAATTTAAAAAAAAAAAGGGTGGTCAAAGTTACAGATGGTGGACATAACATTGACCGGCTATTTAAAAGCGACGATAAATCAAAGTTAGGGCTCTTATCTTATAACTTTGAACATCCGAATCGTTTTAAAAAATTTTGGTGAACATTTCGCTATTTTTAAAATAAAAAAATACAAAAATTAGGTTGAAAAACAAGGGTTTATTGCATTAATCATTAAAAAAATACCTACACACTGAATAGTACTAAATTGCTTAAGAACTAAACTAATTAACTAAACAAATATTTTAGATATAGGATGTTAATACCTACTTATTCAATTTTTAGTTCTAAATGCTTAAATTCAGGGAATAATAAACCACGTTTAGTATCATGGAATGTATTTCATTTTAGGACAATAGAGTGTTTGGTTACCATCGAAATATCTTCCACAACGGGCCAAATAAATTTGGAATATTTATTTCTCATAAACTTTACCTCGTATTCTTGTGCAACGGAAGTTGTTTGAGCAACATAGTATTTCTTTTTGTTATTTGCAGTATTTAGAGATACCACTGCATAATCACCCGCAGCAAATACCTTTGCTTTTTCTGGATCAACAGGAGCATTTTTTCTTTTAATTTTTCCCCAAAATCTGCCAAATTCAAATTTTCATCTGTTGAATCCTCGTCACTAAGTTCATCAAAGGAGGGCTTTTTAATCATATTAGTTTGCCAGGCTTCAAAACAGCTGTCTTCTGAGGTTTCAGAATGAAGAGAAATATTTTCATCACTTATTTCTGAACTTTCGCTAAGTTCTCTTTTTTTCTGCGTTTTTATTTTTAGCCACCTTTTCTTGTTTGGATCATGAACCTGCTTCTGGATTAATGTCATTTTTAGACTAAAGATCTTCCAAGCCTATTCCTTGACCAGGCTGGACGTTAATCTTAGATTTCCTTTGTTCCTTAGGAACATCTTGATTGCCGTATCTCATGGATTTTAACATATCCATAACGACTTGAGAAACTAAATTCTGCGAACCCTGTTGAGGGTCATTTTGTTCAGGTAGCCTGCTTATCACCGCATTAGGATTAAAAGGCATAACCCCGCACTTTTTAAATCCAGATATCAAATTGGCAGAATGATTATCTGGGCAAACAGAATCGCAAGGATTTTTCAAAAGTCGAGGAAAATGGTATTTTTGGATAACCTGGGATTTCTTTTTTTGGTTACTTTTCCAGGTATTAAGTATATTACGCCACTTCTTCTTCAACGGTGCGTAAAACGCAACGTCCAGAGGCCGACACAAGTGGGTTGAATTTTTGGGAAAGCACGGAAAAACAATGTCGTTTTCTTGGGCCCATTCGAGCACTTGTGAAGAGAAGTGGCTGGCAAGATTGTCACCAAGCACGACAATTTTTCAAATAAGTGGCAAAACCAATCTGTAAAGATGACAGAATCGAACCAGCCACTTTTGCTTATTATACCGTGTATTTGGAGGCCCTCCCTCTGTCCATGTTGACCAAATATGTTCCGCCTTATACACAACGTACGGAGGTAACATCATCCCACTGGCGGATCCGCAGAACATGAGTGACACACTGGCCTTTGTCGAATCACGCACTCGATCAGGATATTTGGTTCCCCTTTTAAAAATGAACTTCTTTCTGCCTGGATCGTCAGCCAGGTTAGTTTCATCATAGTTATAAATCCTACTGGGATCAATAAAATCATCTTCATTGACGAGCAGAGTTTCTTAATCTGTGGCTCAGCTCGCTTAATATACTTAGTGCCCTATCGAAGAGTTGGCGTGTTCTCTTTATATTGAGGTGCCGTCTCTCCCTTTCTGTTTAGTATATCGCAAACCAAATGTTGTAAATCGATGCGGCTAAAAGGGAACCCCAATCACTGACTTTTAACGCGTAACCTACTATAGCTCTTTCTTCATCTGGCGTCAATATGAATGGACGGCCAACTTTACCAGTGTGTAGCTACTTAGACTTATTGATTATGGTACCTTTGGGTATTTTGAAAGTTTTAGCTGCTTCATTGTTTGATATCTTCCCTGTTCTTATCATATTTAACGCCTGTTGTAGTTTGGCTTTATTTTCGCCTCTATCGTAGCTACAATATCTTCTTTTTGGCATTCTGAAACAAAATAAGTACTACCTAGGTACATATTTAACTATTTAAACAAACCCTAACTTTGACCATCGGTTAAAGTTATCGCCATAAATAGTAAATTTGAGGTCATATCACTTACCTGTACAATTTCAAAAAAACTGTGCACTGAACATTAAACTGTCAAGTAAAGTTTCCAGGGTAAAGAATTTTCACCTGTAGCAGCCACAACGGTCAAAGTTTTTTTGAGAGACCTGCTTCAATTCACGTGCAAAAACGCTTTCGCGCGCCATCTATAAAGCAGTGACCGACTTGTCGGCATAGTTAAAAACAAGGTCGCGTCCGATCGTATTGCACCGGTCCGGCATTCAACTTTTTTTGAGTTTTCGGTCAATGTTACACACCCGGTCACAGTAACGTAACTTTACGGTACTAAAAATCAACAAAATTAGGTTGTTATCAATCTGATCGTTACCTAATAGTTGGTATGCCCTTTCTTGCCACTGGGTTTTGTAATGAATCTGTAGAGAACGTGATTTGACGCACCCTATTGCAAGAAATGCTGCAAGCCAATACCCTGAGTGCGAGTACAACACGGAAATACCTTAGATGTCGTAACCTTAGGACGTGCGTCAATTTATTTAGTAAAATCGTGTGTATTTAGACTATACGGATTTAATTCCAACCTAACCTTCCTAAGGTAGATTGTACGGAAATGCACGCTTATACCGTAACATGAAGCACTGAAACACACATTTTCATACCCCAACTAAGAGCGGCAACTTTGTTTATCTGGAATGAGTTAATCTTATTTAGGAAAGTGAGGTGCATAGCAAAGCGGATTTATACTCGGATTAGATTTTGTCTTAGAAAAGGAGTTAAATTGTAAGCTTCTTAGTTTCCAAGTCATAATTTTATCTTTGGAGATAGTAAGCTGCTTAGCTCTTAAATAATAACGCTATATCTTTAGAGTATAATAATAAAAATGCAGCAGTAAGTCGGATAGAGAAGTGTTAAACTAAGTTGAACATCTCTATAATAAGCTTAGGCTTCACAGTATGGCTCGTGCATTGTTGGATATATAGGGTGTTTTAAAAACTATGTGCCATTCGTTCGTGTAGTGATTTCTTACCCAAAAATAAGACAAATTGACATAGGTCCGCAACCACCTTAATTTTGAAATGTCAATTAGTATTAAAATATTTGTTTTTCTATAGTCTATCTTTAAATGACGCAAAGGAATATATCAATCAAAACCGTCTTCTCCATGGGCGTGCAAGATTTTTCGGCATTTATAGATTTAAATAGGCCTAAATTTTTGAATTTATGCAGAATTAGTACGTAGTAGTAAGTATCGACATTAAAGTCAAGTTTTGTCTTCAAATATATATATTTTGATATAAAATTTTTTAAGCTTAAAATTTTGTACCGGGTGAACAATTAAGAATGATCGCCGGCTATATATCAAAATCTGGCAGTCGTAGAGCTTTCAGGCAAAATATTTTTGAGTAAAAGTGCCCAAGAGAAAATGTTGGAAACTGTTTTCGAGTTTGTAAAATGTCCGCAAGGGGGCGCCACAGTCATGACCAGGGCAAATTTTAAGATTATCTTCGTGTTTTGACTAAATAAGAGGTACCGAAAACATCTTAGTTTTAATCCTTACATATTTCGTTATAATTTTTATTATGCATACTACTGCCCTATTGCGCCAAACAAGGACGCAAAATAGCGACATTAAAATATCTTGAATCCTGCATTTCTGATATAAACCGCGGTGAAAAGTGCTTGATCCTACAGAAAAGGGTATCCCAAAAATGGCGACGAGAGAGTTGTCGGCCAGGCCTATGTGTTTAAACGAAGCCGTGGCGGACATACGTTCATATGAACTTTTCTATGTAAAATTACAAGAATATCACCCTACAATTTTAGCACGTGACGTATATCAAAAAGATTGATATCATTATTATGAAAAATAACATATTTTATAACATTTTTTAAGTTCGGCTCTGTCCCTAAACGGCTGCCTGCCATTGAATTGCTACCAATATTATTCGTACTAAAAATAGGGTAGCTGCTGGAACATGACTTTTGTCAGATGACATGTCGCCATCTTGCAGGTTTACTCGCTGAAAATACTTTAGACTTTCTAATCCAGCAATGCTCCAGCCGACATTTTATGTTTATAGGAGTTCTACGAACTATGTTTCTATGGTAAAATAGTTTTTTGAAAGTGTCAATGTCATGCATAAGCTAACTTGTCGTATTCTATTTAAATTTGGGTTTTCTTATTAATAAAAATTCGCGAAACATATAAAATGATGTTTCCATTAACCAATACAAAATAAATGTTTACTTAAAATGAACAATATTCAAAATTTTTCATTATTATTAATTTAGAAAACTTAACCCATTCCTGCAATCGCCCGAAAGCACCTGAAATTCCAATAAAGCACTAAAACAAAGATAATAAAGGAAATTTTATTTTATGCTTTTACTTTTAAATGAGCCAGTGGAACCTTTACTATTCTGTTAAGGTGCATCTGTTTGTTAGTGTTGGCACTCAAGTTCTCGCCAGGTTTTCCAAATAAAAATGCTTTAAAACCGTAGTTTATGGAAGAAATCATTGTGAATAAAAGAACAGGCAAAGCATTCAACAAAGTAAACGTTTTGACTTTGTTTTCCTTAATAAAGTTATTTTCTAGGACATTATAAATAACACTGGCCGACACAACAGCCTATTATTTTCACAATTCTAATACCTTTCTAATAATAGAAAAAATATTCATAAAGCCGTAGTACGTACTACTTTTCAATTGACTCATAAGACCATTTTATACTTGCAGGTAGTAAATTTTATGAGGGGTCATTTAAAAGGGGTGCATTTTAAAACAGAAAGATGACCTAAAATATATTCTTTATAACATTAAACTTATTCTTTTATTCAGTATTTTTTTGACTTTATAATTGAGTGGTTGTCTAGTTAAGAAAGTATTTTCAACGACGAAAATATCAAGTGAAATATTTGTTATACTTGTGGAGAATTTTTGGTGAAGTCACAAGCCAGACCATCTTTTAAAATGTAAAAAAAAAAATATTTCATGTATTTTGGTGTTATAATCGAAGATCAAGATCTCATGGGTGCTGTGTCAGCTGTAGCATGTCATTGGTGGAGTGGATGAAATAAAAGAGAAAAAGTATGCCTTTTGCAGTTCCATTGGTATGGCAAGAACCCACCAATATTTTTGACGATTGCTTTGCATGACAAAGACTAAAGGCTATTCCAGAAAAGAAAAACGCAAAAGATTTGCTCCTTAAAATGCAGACTTACCAGAACCGACTTTACCTTTAGATTGGCAAGATATTGTTATGGGAGATAATGGAGATAATAATGAATCATGAGGCAGCTCCGAAGAACGATGTACAGTGTACCGACCCCACTTCTACTCCAGGTCCCAGTTCCGACAAGCCAAATTTGATTGTCCCAAGTGAGTTAAATTATTTAGTACCAAATTCGGGATTGTCAAAGCGACAGGCAGCACTTTTGGGTTCCCGTCTTAAGGAGTGGAACTTACTAGCCAGGAAATAAAAATTACGACTTCTAGGAAAAATTTTAGTTAAAATCTTTATTAGGGTATGCATAGATGTTCTATGTCATATAATAAACAACTCCTCTAAATACGGTATATTTCTTGAAAATTTAAAAATAGCACTAACTTTTAAAAAAGGGTGATCCATAACTAATGGATAATTACAGGCCCTTTAGTTTATTAACAGGTTTTTCAAAATCGGTTGAGATCGCAATGTGTTTAAGATTAATAAATTTTCTGACAAGCTGTTATATATTTAGTGAAAGTCAACATGGATATCTAAATGGACGATCCACCCAAATTGCAATTTTTCAATTAATTTAAACAGTTCTGGAAAACCTTAAGGACGGTAATGTAGCTGTAGGAATGTTTTTGGATTTATCTAAAGCATATGTCTGCTTGGATAGAGATTGGATATGGAAAAATAGGCCATTTTTTAAAACATTAATTATCCCTAATTTCTCTAGTTTATCAAAAGATATCACGTTGCGGTTCTCAGTTTCTTATAGTAACTTTTCCTCCTCTACAAGCTGATTGGGTTAGTTTTTTAATCCGACGTTTCGGATTCGAGCGACCATCATAAACTTTTTTATTTTATATGCGGACCTGGATTTTTTATTCCACTATTTAATAGCCTTTATAAGCCTAAAATAAAATAAGATAAGAGTAGTGGGGATAGGTCGGTTCAACGCCATAGGGAGCTCCAATGTTAATTTTCAGAGCAATTTTTGACCTACGCTGATTCTTCAAACAGGTTTCGCTGTGTTGTGCTGACGTTCTGATCCTGTTGTGTTGACGTTGTGATCCTGTTGTGTTCAACGGACCCTGTTGACCTGAACAGCCCTGTTTAACAGACCCTGTTCAACGGACCCTGTTGACCTGAACAGCCCTGTTTAACAGACCCTGTTCAACGGACCCTGTTGACCTGAACAGCTCTGTTCAACAGACCCTGTTCAACGGACTCTGTTTTGGATCTGTTCAGGTCAACAGGGTCCGTTGAACAGGGTCTGTTAAACAGGGCTGTTCAGGTCAACAGGGTCCGTTGAACACAACAGGATCACAACGTCAATACAACAGGATCACAACGTCAGCAAAACACAGCGAAACCTGTTTGAAGAATCAGCGTAGGTCAAAAATTGCTCCGAAAATTAACATTGGAGCTCCCTATAGCATTGAACCGGCCTATCCCCACTACTGATAAGTCATATCATAACATTTTATTTTTTTTTTAAATCCTTATTCATTGAGGAATTACGGAAAAACGCCATCTAGTGGCCACCATCAGAATCAGTATGGTATAGTTAATAGATCTACGTGTAAAGGAAAAGAAGGGCTTTTTTTCAAGACTAAGTTGAATAAAATCGGTTTATCCAAAGCAGAGTTATCAGCGTTTGAAAGAAAAAAAGTTTGACCTTCTCCCACCACTTTATTATTGAAAATAGAAAAAAACGATTCCCAACATAAAGTTGCATAATTTTATGAAGAATACAATGCTTATATTTTTAACATATTTTTATTAAGAAAAATCAAGAGAAAATCGGCATTTCTATTTTGAAAGTTCTCTTACGCCCCCTAGCGGTCATTTTTCGAACTAGAAAATAATTCGAGCAATTTCTCTTTGCCGCTTTTATTGATATATCCCAAAGTCCTAGTGTTATTACTTTCTGAGATATAGCCGATTACCTCCTTAGGTGGAACACCCGGTACATCTATAAATGTTTAATGTTCCTCTTTAAAAATAAAAACTGTTTTCAAGCACCCGCTAGTCATCAACACCAGACGAGAACTTTAAATATCAATTATCCCATACACAGGCTAACCCTTACTGAGAAGTCACCCAATTATATGTGCTTAAAACTATTCAACAAACTACCAGAGAGAATAAAAAGAATAAGCCATCAAAAACAATTTAAGAAAGAAATTAAAAAGACTTTAGTAAAGTTGGAGCCCTATACTATGAATGATTTTTTAGATATATAATTCTTTAAGATTTTTCTTTTATATGACGTCATTTCATTTTGTATTTATAATTTTATGTGAATTGTGTAACATGATACTATATAGCTTACCTAAACTAACCTGAAATAAAGAAATTAAGTAAGTAAGTAAATAATATATATTATAAATATAGTCGACATACAGGGTTGAAATCTTGTAAAATCATTTTTTTAATAATAAATATTAAACGATACAATACAAAATACACCTTACAACTTTTTTTTGGGCATTTTCGTATTCAGATTCATTCTACTACAATATACTATTTAGCTTTATGTTACAACAACAAATTTAATTTTTGTCGCCCAGTTTAATTAGCTACTAGTAGTAGTACAAGATTGTGTTAATCGATCGAAAAAATATCGATTTTATCATATACTTTTAAGGAATATTTCTTTATTTGTCTTTCATTCTGTCATGAGATTTTAAGAAAAAGATTTTAACTGTCGAATCAAACATTTTGCAAGATTGAAACATAGAATTTTAGTATAGTACTAAAAATAACGGAATACCCCTTTAGTATTACTTAAATTCAAAAATTCGTTTTTCGGGCGACACTAAAATAAATTTCATTAGAGGTTTTACTTTATGTTTGTACTTTAAAATCAGTTCGCCAACTTTTATTATTCAGCCAAGATGCATGGTTGTTAGTGTTACTGACATTTTCTTAAGTTTATCCAGAGTTTGAATAAGATTTCTCCAAGTAAACTTTATTTTATGGGAGAAGAAATCCGTTCTAATGAACCGTATTACCTGAATAAACAATGATCAAAGTCAGTTTTATGTACAATAGGCAACAAGCACAGGATTAGAAAAAAATATTGTTCGTTTTTATGTTTTTTTTTGGACGCCATTAAAACTGTATTAAGCATAAAATAAACCCCAAGACGTATACAAAATATGTAGTCATTTATCTTGTTTTTTTTAAGCGCCTCATTTTTTTTCAGATCTTGAAAAAGGAATTTGCTGCTTTTGTGCTATTAATCTCTCACATGGGATGATGCTCTTAAAATAATATTCCATGAAAATCGAATAGCAAGCTTGCCATGGAAAGTTTTATAAGATTTTAATTAAACGTGCAATGTAGCGACCTGTTCTTAGATAGTGTAACATGAAAGTGTTTCTTTAAAAACTGGGCTATAAATAAATGACTTCCATTTGGAAATGGTTTGTTCCCATATTATAAGATTGAAGGGGTAGATTCAGTATCAGATGTACCGCCTGCACCTGTCCATGTATAAAATATGTTTTTCCACTACTAACCTATAACATCGCCATTATTGACCGATTATTAACGTTAGAAATCGTTTTTCTCTACCTTATAAGTTATTATTGACCATGGTCAATAATAAGGCATTGAAATCCATTATTGACCGATCTTCAAGAATCTATTTGAAGGCAGGTAACTTGATTTTTTGATTCTACAACATGAATTCATAAACATGAATGTGGTTAGGCAACCAGATAATTATCAATACATATTAGATTACTTGATATTGTAAAATATCGATACAATCAACATTTTTTCTGCTTCCATCCTTAATTCTGGAGGTGTACACATAATAATATCACTAACATTTTCTTCGCTCATTTTTTAAAAAACCGGAAAACTCGTGAAATCTGATGACATAAATGAACAAAAATTGACATTAACAAAGCCACCTGACAAAACAACAAAATATTTTGCCAATTCCAAAGCGCAGGTAACTTGATTAAAAAATATACTTATACCTACCTATCATTTTTTATAATTGTTAATACTATAAAGATAAATGTGTTATAAAAATTTGTAGTAGTGGAAAAAATATTATATTAACCACGGTTTAGACAGCTTATAGCCCTCGCGTCTTAAATCCCTCGTCGCTCCGCTCCTCGTGATTTAAACTTGCCGCTCGGGCAATGATGATGTCTGTCTAAACCTTGGTTAATAATATACTATTATTGACTAAGCAACCACCATTTTTTACCCTAAATTTATTGTCTATATTTTAAGCTGTTCCAAAGTTCCCATTTTTTTTTAGCGCGCTCTGCTAAAGGTGCGTATGCGAAGGTAGCGATTCAATGTGTTTGGAATCTTGATCCACGTTATATTATTAGTAGTTCCGGACAATTTGATGAACATTCTGAGATTCACTTTGTTTATTATTTTTTTGTATGAACAGGAGCAGCACTGCAGGATCAATCCTTTATGGCGCCCTGCGAGCGGTGCGTGTGCACAGTTTCATGTTGGTCTTAAATAATGTTAAATTATACTCGTTGGGGAAGTTTCGAACCTTTCCTTGGCGGGACGTTTGTTTTACCTCTGATGATCCATCCATCTGTGCAACAGAAATATCGGAGGATATCCTTACTGGCATGGAGGCCTTCATCCCTTTCTCAAAAAAGTGCTCTTCTAACGGCAAGCCTTGGTTTACCAAAAATTGCGAACGAGCTGTTAAATCAAAAAATTATTTCTACCGACAATGGCGTAAAAATCCTATCGCCGAAAATCGTACCATCTTTGTTAACGCTCGAAACCAATGCAAGCAAACGATAAACCAAAGCAAAGAAGCACACAACCAGAGGATCAGAGACAAACTTCTTGAATGTCCTAGCGGTTCAAGACCATTTTGGTCGGTAGCTAAGGTCAGAACTTTACCAAGTCAACCATTCCACCTCTAACACATTCTGATGGCACCATTGCGACCAAAGCACAGGAAAAGCAAACTTACTGGCGGAACTATTCTCTTCACATTCAACGGTAAATTTTCAGGGAAGTACTCCACCTAACATTACCCCTGTAGAATCGAGAATGCCCGAGATTGTTTTTCGCCACCGCCATGTTAAACAAATCTTGAGAAGTCTCGACACTAAAAAGGCTTCTGGTCCTGACGATATTCCAGTCATTGTAATTAAGACATGCGCTGACGAACTGAGACCGGTATTTTGTAGGCTTTTTAACTTATCCTACAAAAAAGGAATATTTCCTTCTTGCTGGAAAACTGCGAGAGTCCAGCCCATACCCAAGAAAGGCAAGAAGACTTTGCCAAACAACTATCGTCCAGTCGCATTGCTCTCGGTTATATCAAAAGTTATGGAGAAGGCTATCAACGAAAAATTACTAAAATACCTGGAAGGCTTCAACATTATTAGTGACCGCCAGTATGGATTCCGTAAGTCTAGATCAACAGGAGACCTTCTCGCTTATGTTACTCATGTTTGGAACAACGCAATAGAACACCATAGGGAGTCCCGGGCGGTAGCACTGGACATTTCCAAGGCTTTTGACCGAGTATGGCATGAGGGGCCCCTAACTGTGAGAGCATACGGAATGCCGGTTCAATTTTGTTCATGGCTGTCGAGCTTTCTTAAAGACCGTTCTCTGCGAGTGGCGATGGACGGATTTCTTTCAGACACATTTAACATCAACGCCGGAGTCCCTCAAGGTTCTATATTGTCGCCCACCCTTTTCTTACTATACATTAATGATCTTTTGGAAAAAACTAAAAATCCTATATATAGCTTCGCTGATGACAGCACACTTGTTTCATCTTTTACTTTGGATGCCCGGACATCGGCTGCTAATGCACATCTCTATAGGCAGCAAGAGGTCTCACATCTCAACAAAGACCTGGAAGAAATTCTGTCTTGGGGTGACAGTAACCAAGTAGAATTTAACGCTTAAAAGACCCAGGCGGCAGTTTTTTCTAAATAAGTTAATGTTGAAGAACCGGATATAGTTATCGCGGGACACTCAATTCCCTTGGCTTCATCAATTCATTTATTGGGCGTTAATTTGGATAGTCATATGTCTTGGCATAGTCACGTTGCGGCCATTGCTAAGGCAGCCTCGCAGAAGCTTGGAGTACTTTTCCGAACAAAGAACCTCTATACACCCAACAACTTTTGATGCTCTATAAAGCCCAAATTCGACCATCACTGGAGTACTGTTCGCATATTTGGGGCTCTGCTCCAAAACATAGCCTGAGATTACTAGATTCCATTCAAAGAAGAGCCATTCGCTTGATCGGTGACCATAGTATAACAAACAACCTGGAAAGCCTTGAACATCGAAGGCAGGTTGGCGACTTGAGTCTATTTTACAAATATTTTTATGGCAAATGTGCAACTGAGGTTGCCCGCTTGATACCACCCAGAGCGGTGCATGGTAGAAATACACGACGAGCCACTGCAGCCCACCAGTACGTGGTTTAGGTTAGTTCAGCTTAGTGCCCCTCGAACGACACTGTTTCAAAATTCTTTTATCTGGAGAACGTCATCACTCTGGAACGACCTCCCTGAGATTGTGTTCCCCAACGAATATAATCTCCAATCTCCTCGGCCCTCAGGGTGTGATAACGTTCTCCAGATGAAAGAATTTTTAAACAGTGTCGTTCCAGGGACACTAAGCTGAACTACGCCCGGGCGGCCTGCAGTGGTTAGTTGAGTATTTCTACCATGCACCGCTCTGTGTAGAATGATGCCGGCAATCTCAGCTGTGCACTTGCAATGAAAATATTTGTAAAGACGTTCAAATCGTCAACCTGCCTTCGATGCTCAAGGCTTTCTAGGTTGTTTGTCAGATTGTGGTCACCGATCAAGCGAATGGCGCTCCTTTGAATGAAATCCAGCACTCTCAAGGATGTTTAGGAGCAGAACTCTTAAGTATGTGAACAGTACTCCAGCGATGGTCGAATTTGGGCTTTATAGAGAATAAAAAGCTGTTGCGGGGTATGCGAGGCCCTTAGTTCGGACTTGATGAAGCCAAGGGAATCGAGTACCCCGCCATGACTATATCCGGTTCTTTAGCAGTGGCTTTTTTAGAAAAAACTGCCGCCTGGGTTTTTTATCTTTACATTCTACTTGGTTTCTATTACTCCTATAGAGATGTGGATTGGCAGTCGATGTTTGAGCATCCAAAGTAGAAGATGAAACAACTGGGCTGTTTTCAGCGAAGCTATATATAGGATTTTTAGTTCCTCCGAAAGATCGTTAATGTATAGTAAAAAAATGGTGGACGACAATATAGAAACTTGGGGAACTTCGGCATTGATATTAAATTTGTCTGAAAGAGATCCGTCTATCGCCACTTGCAGAGAACGGTTTTTACAGCCATAAATAAAATTGAACCGCAATTCCGTATGTTTTTTTTTTTTTTTTTTTATGATAAGGCACAGCACTACAGGATAAATCCTTTATGGCGCTCAAGGATTGCGTGTGCGCAGGAAACGTTGACATCCATACTGGCGGTAACTGATCATGGCGAAGCAGGTACTTTAATAATAATTCATTATCGCATGTCTTAGTAACGATGACTAGACCAGAAGCTTTTTTGATATCCAGATTCTTAGCAGGGCGCTGCTAGAAAACAATCTCTGGCATTCTTGATTCTTCAGTGGGAATCTTGGTGGAGCTATAATTGATGAAATTAACTGTTGAATGTGAAAATATTAGATTCGCTAGTAAGTTTGCCATTTACTGTGCTCTAGTCGCAATGGTGTCATCAGAACGTATTAGAGGTGGAATGGTTGACTTTGTAAAGTTCTGACAAACGGCCTTAGCTACCGACCAAAATGATCTTAAGCGGTTAGGATATTCAAGAAGTTTGTCTTTGATCCTCTGGTTGTGTGTTTCTTTGCTGTGGTTTGTCGTTTGCTTGCATTGGTTTCGAGCGTTAACAAAGATGGTACGATTTTCGACGGTAGGGTTTTGACGCCAATGTCGGTAGAAATAGATTTTTAATTTAACAACTCGCTGGAAATTTTTGGTAAACCAAGGCTAGCCGTTGAAAGCGCACTTTCTTGAGAAAGGCATGAAGGCTTTCATACCAGTAGGGATAACATCTGATACTTCTGCAGTACAGATGAATGGATTGTGAGAGGTAATACCAATGTTCCGCCGAGGAAAAGTTTGAAAATGGTCCTGTGCATTAAAGTTTCATTTTAATTTTTGTATTACTTTTTAATGTTTAATTATTTGCAGATATAGGTAGCTCCAATGGCATGACAATACGGGACATATTTAAGCAAGAACTGCTTGCACAGGAATACTTATTTAATTTTTATCTGCACTTAATAAAAATTTTACAAAATTTATTTTTTTGAATTGAGTACAACATGATGTTGATGAGAATACTGTAATTTTAATTATTTTTTTATTTACTATAGCATGCCTCACACCTGAAGCTAAAAACAGCATAAATTCGCATCGACAGTCCTTGTATCTTTCCACGAAATTCGTGATAATTTGTGGCAGTTATAAAATTATACATTAAACATTATTATATTTGCATGTTACTAGTAAAAAAGCCCGTATACCATAAATCAACGTTTTAAAAATTGCATAGAGCCAAAAAATTGACGCACCTACACAAAAGCTAAAAAACCTGGCGCTTTACATCGTGTCACAACTTTTTGACAAGTTAAACCACGTTTTTTTTTTCATGTCGGCGTCGGCAGGTTGGGCGAAAAGCTCGGGAGCTGGAATGGTGCCAAGCCGGCCGAGATGCAGCAAACGGTTTTCGTAAATTACTTAATTTACATAACTATTATTCAGGAAGGTTATTAGTCATAAAACTACGCTTCAAGAGCCTTACTTTACATTAATTTGCGAGAAATAAACGCTCGGACTCCTGGACAAGTTTACCGGGGAATTATAGCGTGACACTGACAAACAGATGCGTCTCCTCTGGATAATAAAGGTTGTACAAGTTATAAAAAGGATTATCTGCATAATCTATAATTTATCTTATCGAGAAAGACCTTACTGGCCCTTTGAATCACATTATTGTAAATTTACTTGTTTTGCCCTTTCATAATAAAACTTATGAATTTCGTAGTTTACTAAATTGGATTTCCAGCAAGAAATTGGCACTTAATACTTTTGTATGCCGTGCAACGCACACTTTAGTTGTTTTTTTTTTATTGAAAATAAAAAAAAAATAAATAAAACTTTTTTATTTATTTTATTTAAAAAAAAGGTGGTACTTTTCAGCGATGCTGTGAATAGCACCGCTCAATAAGCAAAACCGTAAAGAAGTACTAAAAGGGAATAAAATTAAATTGATTAATTTAAAGAAAAAATAATTTAGAGAACGCGTGCAAATTGCCCTAGCTCGCGTAGAGAGGGTTTAGCAAGCGCCACCAGCTTTGCTACAGGAAAAGCTAAAACCCTCCAAGATGGTTGTGGAGCTAGGTCTGTCCGTGCGACCCTACACCACGTTAGCAAAACTAAGAAAAAATCAAGAAGGCAAGAGCGGAGCTGTATAAATAAAACTCAGTTAAAAAATTTAAAAAAATATATGCTGGCTTTATTAAATTCAAAGTGGGGTTAGTACGTAATACTACACTTAGCTGTAAATGACACTGGCAGAAGAAAGACTTCGTTTCGAAGTTCCGTTAAAGGCAACGTGAAGAAAATGAATGATGGTGAAAAAAGACCTTGTAAGGGAGAAGTAAGACTCTAGTCGGAGCTTCTAGGGCCCTAAGGTAAATTTGGGGGGTTCAACATCGAAGTTGGTGTGCTTCTAAATACTTGGCCCCTCTAGGTCTCGGTGATCGGACGACTTGACTCCAACAGCGGAAACATAAGTCAAATCGCATCTAGGTTGTTTTTTTTGTTGCCCACGGAAAAAAAATACCTAACGTATAGCCAAGTTATCCTATATCCCGTAAGGATTATTCCGAAAATCTTGGATTTAAATCCTGTTGCTTGCTTTGCTGCCACTACCATAGGCACTTGGCTAGAGATACTGCCTGAACCGAAATAGAAAAGGGAGGAATAGACTAGTTCACATACTAGAAGTTAATATTGAAATAAATCAAATGGGTCCCGACTACACGGTTGCAGGTATTTAAACTAAGGGAAATGAAACAGATAAGCAATGTAATATCACTATATTTTTTTTCAAAAAAACAATAGTCCCAATATCTTCGACATTTGAATTTATGACTCGGATTCGCGGACTCCTCAAAATACGGTGCTTAATATATAGGTCGTTCATATTCTAAGAAAAAAGAAGGGAGCTAACCTCTAAAGTTTTGAACTAAACCTGACAATTATAATTGAAAAAACAACAAAAACAGAGAAATACACGAAAAAACTGATGTATATGGATTAAATGATATGGTAGTTGATATAAGCAAAATTAAGTGATAAAAAATATGGGCAAAATGCAAAACCGCAAGAAAGGTCAGTAACCTTAAGTGAGAAACAAAGATAAAGGTAGGTATGTAGTTTCATACAGAAAACAAAACATTGAATTTTTCACCAGTGTTAAAGCGAAAATTCAAATCAAATAAACGATATAAGTTACTATTAATAGGCCAGTTTTAATGACTTAATAGTGACAAAATAGAATTGTCACAGCCGGTTCTGTCACACAGAAGACGCGACCTCCATGCATGACATGTGCAAATGCGTAGGCCTAGTATGGATCGGGTTCACAAAGCACCCGCTGAGGAGGCTACTAGGCCTAATCAGGAGGATAAAGCTGGAGCAAATCCTCTAAAAAAAGTGAAAATGAACCAGACTAGATCTGAATAGATCACAGTGAAGCAGGCGGATGATACCACCTGTTTTAGCACTCAAATTTACTATAAATAGCCGAATTTCGTGCTATTGATTCAGTCATTCACGGGGGTTCAAACTGATAAGATCGAATTAGCTGCAGTCATCATATGACGTCATAACTCGAGTTGATGAGTTATTTTCACAGTAAATAAAAAGTGTTTTTAAGATTTAAATGAAAGTTTCCTAAAGCATAATCTGGGACTTTCTTGGCAGTATTAAAGCATCGCAAATCGGATGAATAAAAGTTTTGGAAAAATTACGCAGTTGTTTAATTTGTGTTTTTAAGTTAGAATAAATACTTAGGCATACAAAGTGTTAATAAATAAAATATTATACAGGGTTAGAATAAAACTCGAATATTTTAATTACGTTTTAACTAAGCTGTTGTGAGTCAGACACATGGCCTTAAATTTCGCAACAGTCTTAGACAGAATGCAAGACGTGCTGCTACCGTCTTCGCCGAGCGGCTTCCTGGAGGCCTGGCTCCTCCAGGCCGGGGATAGTAAGACGTCCAGCAGGCACGCGGACCTCCAGGGAATCTCTCTGGAGGACTGGACCATCGATGCCATGGATACACCGATGCCCAAGGGACCCCCAGAACTCCAGGAAGTCAGCTATGACTCATCCGTCAACGCTGCGGAGGTGGCAAAGGGCCCAGACCGAGATGCCAAATCTGCACTTGGTGTCCAGGACCTGTTAGGGTTCCCTAAACCTCCGTCCGACTGCCGGCCGAGTGGCTTAAAAGTGGCAAGCGACCCAAACCCCGTGGGTGGCTCACAAAGGGCGTTAACAACGAAGCCTGAAGAAGAGGATCTCTGGTCGTGGTGTAAAGATATACAGCCGTGGGGAATGCTAGGTGAAAACGAAGAAAAAGAAGTTTATGTTGAACTAGCTGATCGTCAGCGAATTTTAAACTGGAGTGCGCATGCGTCGGAGCTACCTGGGAAGGTGGACGTATGTGAACGCTTCACACCCTAACATATTTATCTATATATGTTTTGTTTAAACCTTTCAATTTTTTTTTCGACATTTATCTACCTGTAAAGGTAAAACTCGCAATTTATCAAATATATATTATTAGCGAGACTTCGTTCTTTTATCCGTTAAATTTTTAAGCTGTCACAAAAACTGTTTGGATTGGAAATTTTACGAGTTAAATTTACATGTGGTTACTCTCATTAGGATTTAAACTTTGAATAAACATGCCCAAATTTCAATAAGTGGAATTGCCTAAAAATGGGAAAGTTATATTTAAGTGTAGCATTCATATCTATTAAGTACTAGGGGAATGAGAATTATACTTTCATGTAATTGGTATACACCTATTAACAGCATGCTTTTGTGTCTGGAATGGATGTTAGTAGATAGGAGAATTACATTTTTTGCCATGGTTTTTATATATAAGTTATTAAATGGTCTGCTTCCATCTTGCCTTGGTGGATTTATTGCCCATAACAGTGAAGTACATAATTACCCTACTCGAAATATAAATTATTTTTATATCAAGAGGACTAATTCCAGGAGAGCTGGGAGTTCTTTATTTTTCAAAGGTCTTAAAGAGTACAATGATCTACCGAGATATGTCAAGGAGTGTACATCGATCAATAGTTTTTAAAGAGAGCTTAGGACATTTTTTAAAAGTTAAGATACCGGCGTGATGAGCTATTATTGTTGTTGTCTTGTTTGTTTTTTCTTTCTTTTTTTTTAATTTTTATATTTATTTTTTATATTTGTAGAGTTAAGGTTGGTTTAGTTTAGTTTATAGTATTTGTATTATACTACGTTAGCTAATTTGTATTAGGCTTGCCTATTAAAATATATGCTAATACTACTAATGTTTCTACCCAGGAACACAGGTAGTCTGTAGTATTAACTGAAATAGTTACTTCAAGTAAGTTTGCAATATCATTTTCGTTTTTATTACTATAAATACCGAAAAGCCATTTTAAAAATTGAAATTAAAAAAAATCCTACTATTAAAAAATGAAATCATGCGTAACATTTGTATGCAATAAAAACGATTTAGCGGCAGGTTGGCAACCAGCTATGCAGTTTATAAGGTTTAGTTTGTATGAAGTAAATATATTGTTGTGTAATTAGATGATTTTATGATGCGTATATCCGTTTGTAGTAGTTGGCGATGAGTTTATTGATATGTTTGTTATTTCATTTTTTTTATGCATTCGGTTATTATCATCAAATAACATCCATAAAAGTAAACATATTTCAAAAATGACAATAGTGAATATTAAAAATAAATGTTCTAAGCAAAAGCCCAGACAGTCGTAGTTGTATTCTAAGGTTCAGTAGCTGCCTGGGATTAACAACTAAGAACTACTCCTGGATTTTTTTAAAGCTGAGTTAGACTAATTGTTGGTTCTCTTTAACGGCCAAGCATACTTCAATAATTTTGAATTCTTGTTTGTACATGACACTTGTTATCTCTTGTCTTTTCTTTTAAGAACTCACACTCAGAGGTTAGAAATTTTTGATGAATCTGCACTGCTGTTCTGGACGAAACTGAACCAGAATCAGCCTAGCATGGGGGTAAAAGACACGTGGAATCCTAGTAGCAAGTTACAAGAAACAGCACAAATTATATTTTTTTCTAACTCGATTATGTTTTGTCATGTGGTAAAATTGTCAGAACTAGACACAGTTTATTTGGGAATGGGTCTCAAACAACATTTTTCAGAAAAAAAAGAAGAGTATTAGCAGGTAAGAAGTTATAAATAAATTTTCCTTTTAAAAATTAAATGATTACACTCCTAACCAAATATAAAATGGATTTGTTAAATATGGCTCCTTGTCGGACTAATAAAGACTACTTTATACGTAAACGGGACGATTTAACGTATGCAGACATAATTCACGATGGGTTTATGTACTTTGCCAGCCAGGCTCTGTCTAATAACTTTCTTATATGATTTGTAAACTTCGAAATTAATAACTTAATCTGGCGATCTCGGCGAGATTTATGCATAACATTATCTCGATGCATTTATAACTCGTAAATCAACCGTCTTACTATAAGGAAATTTTATTATGCAAAAAATATGTAGTTTCTTCACTAGTTATACAGTGTGGTCATTTAAGTGTGCAACATATGGAATTTTTTTTTTATTCTTGATAAAAGTTGGTGCATGTTCGATAATCATGTTAGGTGCACTTGGAATGGTTGCAAGTCAAACGGTGTACAGGGTAGGTCAAAAAATATAAAACTTGTACAAGAATAAAGTACCCCTATTTCAGAAAATTCAGCAAAATGTTATTAAGAAAAGTTGTTTAGAATTAAAAGTTATTCATAGGTTCGAAAACGTGACCTCCTAAAATTAAAAAAAAATTATTTTTTTTGAAAACATTAATAAATTTCCAAAAAATTTCTTTTTTTTATATTCACCCTAAGGACCTTCATAAATTAATCAATATCAAATCAATTTCACATATCTTTGTTCAAATTTAAGCAAATTTGTAAAATTAACTTGAATATTTAATTTATTAAGGAATCACAAACTTCATGGTTTTTTTTTCTTTCCGGTATACGTACTTGCCTTGACAATCATAGAGTTTGTTGGTATCTGTTGTCAATCGCTTGATTCTATATTAAAAAAGTGTCTTAAATTTTTAAATGTTGTTTGGTTGGATTTAGGTCAAATGAAAAACAAACGTAGGAATGAATTGATTGTATTTGCCAACGTTTCGGCCTAAAATTATGCCATCTTCAGGGCACTAAAACATAAGATTTGTATACATTAGAGGGGAACCAATATATAGTAAAGGTGTAATAATTTTTTCCTGTAACATAGAAATTTAAAATTTCATAACAAAAATTATTGATAAAAACAATACAATAAACTTAGTTTAGAATATTGATAGGGAAACATACAATTACAAAACAAAACTTATCAACAAAACAAGGAAGTATCCGGAACCTACGAGAGAAGCGGTAAGGAAAATATATTAATAATTATTTTATTATTGTCCGTGTCAAGTAGGTATTTCAAGTGTTCGATTGGTATTTAAATAATAATTTGTAAAACTTTTAAGCCAAAAAATATAAAATATATATTCTAAAATATAGGTGAATGCAGTATATTTATGCATTATGCATAACAGTGATATTTAAATTTAACACATAATCAGACTTACCTTCTATAAAAAATACACAGGAAAAAAAATTAAAAAATTTGGCATCGATGGGGCACGGGTTAACGAAGTCCGATCGAGCTAAAATTTTCTACAGTTTGTCTGTCTGTACTATGAAAGAAAACTTGGGGGTCCTACCATTAAAATTATAATTTAATAAAAATGCCAATATAAATAAGGACCACCTCTAGTGTACAGGGTTATCCAACCAAGACTAGACAAGGCAATTTTTTGACTTTTCCTGTACTTTTATAAAAAAACTGAAATAGCCATCTTAAGTCATTTTCTCCCGCGAATTCGAATATCTTCAGCAAAAAACAATTGAACATCAAACAAAAGTACTAGGGGTCACTTTGATATTTTTTTAAATGGGATGCCGTATTTTTAATGAGCTTATCCGATTTCTCATATAAATTTTGATCTAAAATGTTGGATTTTTAATTCAAAAACGCCTTTTTTCTTCAGTTTTAAATTCGGAAAATGTTCGTCTACCGTAAAAATTAAAAAAAAAAAAAAAATTAAAAATCCAACATTTTAGATCAAAATTTATATGAGAAATCGGATAAGCTCATTAAAAATACGGCATCCCATTTAAAAAAATATCAAAGTGACCCCTAGTACTTTTGTTTGATGTTCAATTGTTTTTTGCTAAAGATATTCGAATTCGCGGGAGAAAATGACTTAAGATGGCTATTTCAGTTTTTTTATAAAAGTACAGGAAAAGTCAAAAAATCGCCTTGTCTAGTCTTGGTTGGATAACCCTGTACAATGACAAAAAATTTTCAAATTTTGGGATTATGGGGGGGGGGGGCGCCCGGGCCTCCTCCCCCCCCCCCCTCTGGATACGTGCTTGTCTTAAGTAATAAAATCTTTGTTGATGACTAATGGAGATCATTTAACACCTTTTAGAATATTAATATTTTACAATCTATTCGATAGTTAGAAAAGTAATGAACCTATTTCTAAAGTTAAACATAAAACAATGCAAAATTGGTCTATGGACTTGTACTAAAAACACTTTATAATAATTGAAACTCCAAATTGTCTCTATGTTTAGTCTCCATTTCATTTATTTTCCGTGTCTCATCACGAATTTAGACGAGACGCTGCATTTTATATAGGCAAATAAGGAGTTTACATTAAGCGCATGCATTGTATACATACATGATTTTTATCGAGAAATTCTCTTTATATTCTGTTCTATTTGTTGGTATGTTTATTCAGGATAGGACTCCTGTGTTTTCTTAAATGATTTAGACTGAGAGGAAATGCAATTTAGTAGTAAACAAAACAATTCACCAAATGCTGTCGAAATATAAATATTAAAAAAATGTTGTTAAATCAAATCTAATATTATTTTGAAATTATATCAGCGCAGATTAGCTTTTTTCGATGCTCAATGTACTGATGTGTTCAGAAAGAGGATTATATTGTTCTTATATCACCGCAATTTGGAGGAATTCAATGTCCTCTGGGATTTCTTTTTTGTTAGGTTTTGTTATGTTTTACTAAATAATGTTACGATATAGTCAAAGACTAATAAGTAGCTTTAATTATTTTTTACTCGGGGTGGGCAAAAAACATCAATGTTTCATTTCCAACATCGAGGTTTTAGTTGCAATGCTTTTTTGATAAAATTATTTATTTTAAACATCGGAATATCGAAATAAAATCTCAGCTTCCGAACAATGTAGTGTCAAGTCTCAAGCCAATTCTAAAAATGGCGCTAGTTTAGTCAGTGTCAGTATTGTTTTTCGTAATTATACGGGGTTTCCTCTGCTCGTTTTATTTGGGGGGCTTCCCCTGTCGGCCTGTCCTATTTTTAAAATTGACCATTGGCAGTGAACTGTTGAACCGTAGTTAAGCGGTTGAAAAGTCATACGAATTACAAGATACGAATAATACGTTATTATAATAAATTTATGAAGTTGTGGCGTGGGTTGATTGTTTGTGGCATTTGGAGTAGTGGCTGGTGGTGAGCTGGTGGCTTTATTTTGTTTCATTAATACCAATCATAATTCTTTCAAATTGCATAAAGATTCATTAGCATTCTTAGGAGTTTTTTTGCAAAAGTAAGAGAAAAAGGGCTTAAAGTTTGCTTCAAAAAAATGATATTTGATTTATTAATATTTATTTTGGAAATTTATTCAAGTCGACCAAATTTACCAAAATGAAAATGAGATTAAACCATAATAGTTAGGACTTTATTGATGAGCTAGTGTTGACGCCGCCGTTTTATGCTTGCGCCAAACATAAATTGTTTACTGTATTTTCCATAGGTTGCGTGGTTCAAAATATGTCAGTTGAAATATAAGGCCTTTTTCTCACACAAAATATATCTATTTACTTCTGGTATTTCATCTACTCGTCTTCACATCCGTTCTGGGTAGCAGCAAATGCTTTTTAATTTTACAACTTAGTATGGTAACTACTTACTGCATTAAAACAGCTATACGTTTTTACATTACTAACATTACTACATCACTAACAAACAATAATATCGGAATACAAAACTATATTCTTAAACTATTGAGACTTTATCGCATTTACGAACTTGATACTGTTGTTTTACAAAAGTTGAACGGGACTCGCGTCGTGGTATAGTGTGTGTGTTTTGGTGTATGGCACTGGTTAAAACCAAATGGCCAGCATCCATTTCGTGGTATAAAAACTACGTTAATACACCTTTGGGAACTAACACCGCAAATTGACTGAGTTATTTCAACAGATAAACGGAACTAGAGTTGGGATGTACTAATCACATTGGCTCGGGATTCAGTCCGCGAACTTTCCCACTATTTCATGGCTTGAATAGCATAAAATCAACTAAAAGCGCGCAAAATGCCGCGAGAAGCCCGTGTGCTTTTCACAACCACTCGTACAGATCTCTACTGACTGCGCGAAAAACTCAAACACGTCAAGTCCTACTACGATATATCACCCTCTTTCTCGCATTCAGTAGCATTGTGTCATGCTGTTTCAATCCCTGCTCTCAGTTACGTAGGCTTATTTCCTCGTTGCCGGGGCGACCGCTCGTTTTGTAGACGGCTGATCTTCTACGAAATTAGTCTAGACAGCAATGTTGCCCTTCTTTCTATGCTTTGAATTTATGCTTGTTTGTGTTATTAAATTATGCATCTAGCTAACTTAACCTTTTTCCAACAGCTAGTATAGAAACTAAAAATGTCCCCTGATTCACACACAGAGTGGTATTATAGCGCACGCTAGCAGTAGCTTATTATGACTGATGTAGCATAATTCCCCCTTAAAGGGTTTAGCCAATGATTCGTAATCTGTGTGATCGTGTAAGGTGGAGATTAGTGGATTAATGAATAAAATTGATGTATATCTAGCACTTTTAAAATCCGAGCGTCAATCGCGAGTGGTGAGAACGATTGTCATTCAATCTTTCTGTCAGCCTTATTCGCACCAACATGGAAGACCTTAGTCAGCCTGGGTCTCCTGATGACGTTGATGACAATAGCAATGACCACGTGCTGAAAAGATTTATGCAGATATACTGGGATATTTATTTGTCATTTTGAAGTTAGACAATATGCCTATCACTTGTATTTTTCATATTATAGCTGTTGGTCCGCTCTTTCTTAGGACGATAAAACATTACCACATATATGTGGAATAGTATTTTGTATACTAACCTAACAAATGTAAAAAAAGCACTCGAAATCTATTAGGAAATAAAATCCGAAGCCAAAGACACCATTTTTTTTAGATAGATGCGGTTCTAGTAGGCTAACCAAGTTTTTGAAAGGACGTTCGTGCAAACCATAGTAATTTTGGTCAACAAAATGTTAAGCCAAGGTGTTTAGATGTGTTGACGTCTGGTACTATCTGTTCATTCACAGTTGCGAAATCAATAATAAGCTCTATTTTTTACTTTTTCATCCAGTTTTAAAGGTCATCGATGAATACTTGCAAGATATTTGCTGATTCTTGTATGTGACTCCCAGAGTCTGTTCTAATTCTGGAAGACTCTAAAATACCACCTTCTCTAAGAATAAAATAAGCATCATCTTGCTTAATCATTAAGTATCGTTATGTTGAATAAGATATATGGATTTCGGTGTACTGTTTGGGAAGTATAAGTTTTCACTTCTAATGTTTTCACATCTTGTCGAACGCTCGGCCTCGTCAAGAAAATCTGCAGAGTAAAAAAGGTATATTAAATGTCTTGAAGTCCACCCTGTTTTCCGTCTATATCCCATAATATATGTAGCTATAGCTAAATCTCGCGAAAAATAGAATTCTATTAGACGAGACACAGTGTTTAGGATTTGCTAAAAGTACGATAAATAATATTATTCGTTTTTGGAAAATCCTCCGCGAATGAGGTTTTGTGCTGCCGGCACCGTCAAACAAATTGAAAATAACTACCTTTTGTTTGCATAAACCTGGACTTTGTGAAAATTGACAGATCTGAGAATTGGTAAGTAAATAAATATTTGAGGATGTCGTACAAAATTGTAAATATAATAAATCATAATTTAAAAGTAATATACACAGTCTGTGTTGGCATAAACAAATTAGAAATAATATGTGAGTTTGCAAAATAGGAAAACCTACCTACTAATGTTCGAAGAATGCTTAAAGAAATCTACCTATAAAACTTTCCCGATATTTACAAGAGTTTAAGGAAAACTACAGGAAAAAAAAACAAATAATACATGTTGGAATGATAATTACTTTGAACAATAAAATATGTCCTGGTTTAAAACCAATGTATTTAAATCAAAACGATGCATATATTTCGTTTTAATTACTAAAAAGTTCAACTAAAAGAGCTTTGCTTTATTTCAAATAGTTTATTATTTAATATGATTGTTACTGACGTGTTGGCATCTGGTGCTTCTTCGTGCGTGTGTCTAGGCAAAAACATCACGGTTAATTTTATCTAATAATTATTAAAAATTTAAATAAATTATTCTCGCTTGTCTTCCATTTGAAACTCGTATTTTTTTACACTTCCAAAGTTCTTATAATATAAGTTACTTAATTAATATCTCGCGAAAGTTACAATATCCCTTATATACAAACTTTTTGACATTCTGATAGTTACTTGCATGAAAGTTCTCGAACAACAAAAGGTCTTTTCATAATACAAATTAAGTGAAGAAGGGCACAAAGTTTGAATAACTTGATTTTCGCTTTAACAAGCTGGAGAAGTTCCAACTTATTTACGAAGCAATTTTTTTGCCAAACTTTAAAATTCGGTTCGGACGTTTAATTTATGTACGTTTCAAGGTATTTAGATGTTTTCTTGATATTTAATTAGATACTTTATAACCTAGCTATATGGAGATCGCTGTTTCTTATAAGAATTAAAGGAATTCACGAAGCGTGGGCCTTGTCCAGTATCTGACCTATACTCATTTTAACAATTTTTGAAATTTTCATCGAGAGCTCAGTGTATAATAATATTATAGGATAGATTAAAAGAAAGAAATCGTTCGAAATTATTAAAATAATAGTTTTTGAACTATTTCAAGGCGAAAACTTTCTTAAAACTTATATAACAGGAAATATTACTTACAGTGTTGCCAAACGTAACTGGCTTTCTGAATGTTCATGTTATGTCAATTCATAATTTGCGCATATTCTTGAATGAACTAATTGCTGTGCTACAGCATTTCTACACTAGAGTTATATGGGCTAAAAGGGCGCTAATCGGTTGCTGATTTGCCTTTTTCTTTCCAATTTGCGATGTAAAAAATGTGGTTGTTCATCAGCAGATCATTCTAGCGCGATCTCCCTGAGGGACGTATTCATATTCACTTGTACGTATGTCAGAACATCTATTTTATTCTTTTCCCTATTATTAGGTTCATTTCGCATTATCTGAATCAGTTTTGGATAATAGTGCCGGGTTGGGTAATGGCGATCTGGATATCTCTGTGCGTAAAGAGGTGCATCATCGGTTGAGATTTACCTACACTCTCCAGGTAACATGGCAACAGCGCAAGAATCAGCCATAACGGTCGTCCTTCGATTGTCAACTGGACAATCTGAAAATTTCGGTTTTCTTGGAAAATTTGACGTTTTTCTGCATTTTTTCCGTGATGGTTTTCGTTTTTTTTAACAAATAAATGTATATTATAAGCTCTACAAGTGATATTTTGGTAAAGTGGCAAAAGTTTTAAGGATACATGCTAAATCTACTAAATTTCGGAGAAAAAGAACTTTTAATTCGTAATTTCGTAATCAGCGAACTCAAATTAGTCATTAAATAAAAGAAAATTGCTGTAGGTACCCAGCTTTCCAAATAATTACCACAAGTAATTGATTGGACACGATTTGATTACAAAGAAGCACGCCAATGATATTTTATTTAAAGTCTCGTTTGATTTTCTCAGATCCAAAAACGTTAAATTTTGTATTATAGAATTTATATCAATGGAATCAAATAAATATTGGATGTACGAGTTCCTCCTACTTTAACAATCACACCGCCCTCTTTCCACAATTCCCACTTGTCCTATTCATGTAAGCAATTTAAAAGACCGCCAATAAAAAAACATTAAGAAAAATGTAAGACCACCTAAAAACACACATTATATTCCGCCCAGGCTCGTATTTTTCCTTTTTCTTTTTAAGTACACCCACTTAGATTATCGTTTTTCCTAATTTTCCTTATTCAGGATTTTTCCCGAAATAAGTGAGCCCTTACCTAGGGATAAAAGATGGGGGTTCATTATTTGTGGTCATCGGACCACCTTTTTCTGACCTTTAGATTTAGAGGGACAAGTTAGATTTATATAACGTAAGAAAAAATTTGTAACGGAATAACAAACGGCTTAAAAATTAAGGTGAATTTACAGCAATATAATATTATATCTTAAATATATGCCCCTAATATGGTAAAAAACTATTTTGTCCCAATTACGTAGTTTATGATACTAAAACGTGATTCTAATATTTTTATATTTCTACTAAGACAAATATACTAAAAACATGTTTAAATTGCAGTTTTTACTGGCGTAAATGCCCAATTTTGCGTATTTAACAATTTTTGCTTTGCAATTTAGTTTGCCATTCACGGTAAATCATTTCAGCTGGCAATTTTAGTTGCACAAAAAATTTCTATTAGCTAACGTTTCATAATTCGTAGCATTTCCAGCTAATTGAGCCTAATTTTTATCTAAAAAGAGAAGCTTTTAAAATAAGTCGTCTACTAAGGCCGTTTTCAGACATCTACGTGTGTTTTATCAAACTTTACAGTTACGATTTAGTTCAGGTTCGTTCAAGTTATGAAAAAATGTATACTGTGAAGTTAAATGGTATATCGGGTGTTGTATGGCTTAGTTTAACATAGGAAATCCCATGTAAATTTTGAGGTGGCTAAATATTGGCTCCCCTGTACATTTTAGGGAAAAATTGTATTTTTATTTCTTAAAGAGGCCGATATAATAAGCCCATGTGCCAAGTTTGAATAAATTCAACTCTGAATCTAACTAACTTACTCAATTAAATGTTATGGCAAAACTAAGAAATTTTCATATTTATGGGGGTTGCCATTAGTTATATCACGGTCCGACACTGAATAGTGCTGAGTGTGCATCTCAAGTAACTTATAGAATACAACCCAGGAGAAGACAGGCAGTCAGTCAGAAGCCATAATTCCGAATACTTAATCTTTAATTATTGTACTTTATTTTCAATTGATGTATTTGTAACAAAAATAAATGTTTTTTAAAAACAGACTCTCACGGTCGTAATAGTTAACTGGCGCAGTCGGTAGGATCTTTCGGGAAATCGATACGAATCGATCGTGTGGATATTTTTTCGTTTTAACGAATTAACCGAAAAAGAACCTAGTGTTGTGACGTTGGTGGAGGTGTTTAAAGCAGAGTGGATTTTTCTGAAAATCGAAAATTCCCAATCTATAGAAGATCTGTGGATTACCATCTACCAGCTAATCATCGGAGGATAGGACCAATATAGCTTATCTTCGCAAGGACCAAGATTTTGGGACGGACCACAATCGCCTAACCAGAGCTTGCCCTTATAGGAATGACCAGAGTAGACCTGTTTTTCTTTATGTAAGTGTAATTGGTAGAAGTTTATGTCGATCGATAACCTTATTAGTGATTTATGGAATTTAAATTTAGATACACCTTCGGCTGACTCTGTTTCTAGTAATCAATTAGAAGCATTAAATTCAAGAGAAACTCCTAATATAAGACAAAGTAATAGTAATATTCAATCTAGCAATAGTTCTTTAGAAATAAGTACAATGGCTCAATTTAAACCGGAATATTTAAATTGTGTACCGAATTTTGATGGAAGTCCAAATGACTTAAATCGTTATTTAGCGACTTGTCAATCACTTATTGACACTTTTTACGATGCAACTAGGCCTCAAGATTTTAAAAATATCTATTTATTAAATTCTCTTATTGGTAAATTATCTGGCCAAGCTAAACTTGTTATAAATATTCAAAATGTAGGTACATGGGATGAGTTAAAAAATACCCTTAGGCGTAATTTCGCCGACCAGAGGGATGAAGCTTGTTTAAATCGAGATTTGGTAATGATGAAACAATTACCTAATGAAAAGCCAAGTCAATTTTATGATAGGGTATTATATATTTTAAATTTATTGTGTTCGTTTATTGATTCACACGAAAATAACGATGCAGCAAAAATTTTAAAAAGAAATCTATATAATGAGCTTTCTTTAAAAACGTTTCTATCTGGGTTAAAAGAACCCCTTGGGACTACAATAAGATGTATGCGTCCTACATGTTTAATGCAAGCACTACAATTTGTTACCCAAGAATATAATGTACATTATTTCCAAAACCAAACAAAGCCGAGTGCGGCGTTCCAAAAACCTAACAATAATTTTAGGCCAATTCAACAAAATGCACATTTTAACAATTCTTGGCAGCCAAATTTTATTGCAAGACCAAATAATCCATTTAATGCGCACACGCCTAATAATGCGTTTAGGCATAGTTTTCCATCACAGCCTGTAAATATTGGGCCTAAATTTAATAGGCCGCAGCAAAAATATTTTACAAACTCTCAAGTTTTTAATAAACCCGGTAACAGGACGAACGTTTTTAGACCAAACCAGCAAAAACAATTAACACAGCCTACAGCTATGTCCGGCGTAGAAACGTCAATGTTTAAACCGTTACAGAGTACGTCAAATTATAACCCACCAAAATTAGCTTTCGAAGAAATTTATAACGCCGAAACTGAAAATGTAAATCGATCGGAAATTTTTGCCACTGACGAAAATCAGTATAATTATTTTGATCAATACTCTTATCATGACCAACCGCAACAATACGCCAACAAAGTGTATTATGAAACAGACGTTCAACCCGATTTTCATACGTCATCATCTGACCATGACCTAGCTCAACAGAACCCTTATGAACACTCCGAAAATAACGGAAATTTTCACGAGGTTACACAAGACAACCAAATAACTTAGAACCACAGATAATTTCATTCAACATGTCCAATCATAGCGAACTATCATACATTGTTTTTCCGGAAACTAATTTAAAATTTTTGATCGATTCAGGTTCTACTAGATCGTTTATCGACCCAAATATTGCAAAACGTTTATACCCAAATCAATTAATAAATGAACCTTTTATAGTTTCAACGGTATTTCAAAAATCAGCCCATCAACATAGTGCCTTAATACCGGCTTCAAAACTATTTAAATTACCAAAAAATCAAAGCCTAAAATTCTATTTATTTAAATTTCACAATGTATTTGATGGACTTCTCGGACTTGATAATCTTAAAATTTTACAAGCGAATCTCGACTTTAATAAAGGATATTTAGTAACACCATATGCTCGTATTAAACTACAATTTCATAAAACGCAGAGTGAAATAAATTGTATAACAATTGCACCGCGTGTAGAACAAGTTATTAAGATTAAAACTTCTATAAAAAATGGTGACATAATAATACCGCATCAAAAATTGCATAATTGTGAGATACCGGAATGCTTATCTGTCGCTAGAAATGGATACGCCTTGACAACAATTATAAACAAAACGTGTGAGCCCGTAACGCTAGATTTTTCAGAACCCATTGACGTAGAAACATTCAGCACTGTAGAAATGCAAGAAATTAATTTAAATAATTTTGACGAATATTCAAAAGATTTAAAATTAGATTTTTCCAAATTCCGAACTGACCACCTTAATAATGAAGAAGAGGCAAAAATTTTAGATTTAATTAAAGAATATACCGATATTTTTTATAATGAAAATCAAACACTAACTTTCACTAGTAAAATAAAACATAGAATAAAGACCACAGATGAAATACCTGTTTATTCAAAATCATATCGTTATCCATTTGTTCATAAGCAGGAAGTGGAAAAACAAATTAAGAAAATGTTGGCCCAAAAAATCATACAGCCCAGTAGCTCACCCTGGAGTTCACCGATTTGGGTAGTTCCAAAGAAAGCCGATGCTTCGGGGGTGCAAAAATGGAGGGTAGTTTGTGATTTTAGGGGTTTGAACTCCAAAACCCTGGACGATAGGTATCCCCTTCCTAACATAACTGAATTATTAGACAAATTAGGAAAATGCCAATATTTTACAACATTGGATTTGGCTAGTGGGTCCCACCAAATTCAAATGCATGAAGAAGACATAGAGAAAACGGCATTTAACACCGAAAATGGTCACTATGAGTTCTTACGCATGCCCTTTGGACTGAAAAACGCGCCAGCGACGTTTCAGCGTGTAATGGACAACATTCTTCGAGGAATCCAGAACGAAAAATGTTTAGTCTATTTAGACGACATTATTGTGTATTCAACTTCACTACAAGAACACTTAGAAAGATTAAGAAGTGTATTTCAACGATTACGAGAATCCAATTTTAAGATCCAGCTAGATAAATCTGAATTCCTAAGAAAGGAAGTTGCATACTTAGGACATGTCGTAACGGCAGAGGGCGTAAAACCAAACCCGGATAAGATTAAAGCCATCAAAGATTTTCCCATCCCAAGAACAACGAAACAAATAAAAGGCTTCCTAGGGTTACTAGGTTATTATCGGCGATTTGTTAAGGATTTTGCAAAGCTGACAAAACCTATGACTAAATGTTTAAAAAAGGGTGCAACCATAGAACATAACCAAGAATTTCTTATGTGCTTTGAAACATGTAAAAATTTATTAATGAACGAACCGATACTCCAGTACCCGGATTTTTCCAAACCGTTTAACCTAACCACCGATGCAAGTATGGTTAGTTTAGGAGCAGTGCTTTCACAGGGACCTATAGGCCAAGATCTTCCGGTGGCGTACGCGTCCAGAACGTTAAACGATTCTGAGAGGAATTATTCAACCATAGAAAGAGAACTTTTGGCAATTGTGTGGGCCACCAAATACTTTCGCCCATATATTTTTGGAAGAAAAATAAATCTTATTACGGACCATAAACCACTGCAATGGTTGTTTTCGCTAAAAGACCCTAGCTCAAAATTGTTAAGATGGCGTATAAAACTTGACGAATTTGACTATGATATAATATATAAAAAAGGAAAGCTAAACACAAATGCAGATGCTTTATCACGTATCGAATTACATACGAAAGAGACAGAAGAAAATTTTACTCTTAAGGAATACATAGAAGATTTTAACAAAACACTACAAGGAGAGAATTCCACATACAACGATAATATAGACCAAATGTCAACAGTCGCGCAAGCAGGAGACAATGACCTTGCGCAGATCAACGATAAGGTAAGTGACGAATCAGCTGATCAAGAACCACCTGACGAGCACATGACCGTACATACAAACGAGAGCGAAGACCCTATAGTAGGAATTCCTATAGGCGAGATACCTGTAAATTATGGATCAAATCAGATAATTATTTCACCAGTATTACACTCTCCGGCAAAACCAAAAATTACTATTTTATTTGAGAAAAAACGCCGTTTCAATGTTCAAATATCACAAAACAATTTCGATGAAGACATATTAAACTTTGTTAAAGAACTTATAATTCCTGATAAACAATACCACTTATATTTTGAAAAACCCGAAATGTATGAACCATTTTGTGAAGTGATCCGAAAAACGTTTAAATGGCCCTCTTTAAAATTAAAACGGTGCCTAAAGAAATTAATAGATGTAACTGATAAAAACGACATTCCGGAAGTAATACAAAAATATCATGAATCAAAAACCAATCACCGTGGTATTGACGAGACATTACAACAAATAAAAGAAAATTATTATTGGCCAAATCTTAAAAACTCCATTCAAACCTACATCAACAACTGTGAAATTTGCCAAAAAAGTAAGTATGAACGTCATCCTATAAAGATGGAAATGAATATAACGCCAACGGCATCTCAACCTTTTGAAATCCTGCACCTAGACACATATACACTTGAACAAACTAAGTTTTTAACAATAATAGACACTTTTTCTAAATATGCGCAGGCATACGCACTTCAATCGCTGGCAGCTACGGAAATTGCTGACAAACTATTATTATACTTCTCACACCACAGTATACCGAAACAAATTACAATCGATAATGGAACTGAATTTAAAAATACTGTAGTTACTGAACTTCTTAATTTACATAAAATTAAATTACATTTTTGTTCACCGGACCACCCCCAATCAAACGGAGTAATGGAACGTCTTCATTCTACCTTGGTTGAACATATACGTTTATTAAATAATCAAAATTTTGCCAAAACACCAATATCTAAAAAAATGATATATGCCATATTAGCATATAACCATACTATCCATTCGGCAACTAATTTAAGACCTATTGACGTAATTAACGGTCACATTTCTAATAGCGATCCTTTCGATATAAAATTAGAACAATTATTCTTAAACGATTATGTTAACGCCCATAGAGAAAAATCCAAATTAATGTATTCCAACATTAACCAAAAATTGGCCGAAAATAAACAAAAAATTATTTCTAAAGTTAACGAAAATCGTGATAAACCGGAATTATTTCAACCTAATCAACAAGTTTACATTAAAAAACATGTTAGACAAAAAGTATCCGATAAATTCGCAAAACCAACAAAAATTGAATCAGTGAACCAAAACCGTAAGACCTTAACAACACAATCCCGCGCTAAGGTCCATATGGACAATTTAAAACGCCCACTCAGACAAACATACAGCTTTGACTAAAATATTATATTTAATTTCAGGTTGTTTTCTACTGTTATCGGAGACAGAGATAAAATTACAATCAGATCTTTAAAGGGCAACCCAGGAATATTACCATTAAAGCTAGGACACGCAAAACTTACGGAATACACCCACACTTTGATTCATTACTACGACCTAAACCCAATTTTAATAGAAATTAACAAATTGCATTTTAAATCGGAAAATATTACTAATTCACTCATAAAGCATAAAGAATATTTCACCGAGTCATCTAACTATTTAAAAATATTAAACTTAACCAAAGATAGGGTAGAAAATAAAATAAAAGAAATCTTACCACATCCTCAGAGAACTAGACGAGGGTTAGTTAATATAGTAGGTTCAGTATTCAAAGCTGTGACAGGAAATCTAGATGCGTCGGATGGAGAACGTTATGAAAAAATTATCAAAATCTTAGAAGAAAATCAAAATAAATTGGCTGGTAATATACGAAATCAAAACTCCATTTCTACAAGCGTCATAAACAAATTTAACTCAACCATACAACAAATAGGTCAAAATGAAAAACTAATAGAAAAGAAAATAAATCAAATTAGTCTTATAGTACAAACTACAACCTATAAAGAAAATGCGCATTTTATTAAAGACCTACTTAATCAAATTATTAACCTATATGAAATAATTAATTCAATATTGCAAGATATTGAAAATTCTATTACTTTTGCTAGACTAAAAATTATGCATCCAAGTATAATAGCATTAAATGACCTTTTAAATGAACTTAAAAAACTTGAAAAATTAGTAGGATTTAATCAATTGCCTTTACTTATAAAATTAGAAAATATGTTTTCATTCGAAAAAATTATTGACATTGATTGTTTCATTTTAAACAACAAAATAACATATCTCTTAAGAGTACCAATCTGCAAGACGAGCGATTTTGAATATTATCATTTATATTCTGTACCAACTATACATCAGAGTCTGTTTAAGGTGGTAATACCTCGCGATAAATATTTAATAAAAAATCAATTACACTATTCATATCGGGGAACCCCCTGCAAAGAAATGGTGCCCAATTTATTCATATGCGAAGAAGAAGAACTTCGAGAAATAGATATGAGAAGCCCATGCGAAATACAGCTACTTCAATCCACAGAAAGCACCTCCACATGTCAACAAATTGACGTCACAATAACCCAACCAGTCATGAACCAATTAGACAAATCAAACAGTTGGTTACTAATATTCCCTATTGACAAAATAGTAGAACTAAAATGTCCACTACAAGAAGAAAGGCGCAAATTATATGGTACTTTTCTGGTTACCATACCAATCGAATGCCGATTCAAATTTGATGGAATATCGATTACCAATGATCAACAAATAATCGATTCTGGAAAGCAACCAATACTTTTTCCAGATCTCGAAGATGCGCTGCCGCAGCTTCCTTTACTTAATTTGAGCTTTTACCTACCGAAAATAAAGCTAGATGAACTACATGAACTTAGAAATAAAATCGAAGAGAACGAACCACATATTCTTGGCGAAGTTCCGACCGTACCCAGCGTATGGACTATTTTTGTATATGTCGCCCTAATTGCCATTGGTGTGTACCTGCTATGTACATATATGGTACGAAAAGGATGGTTACACAAGAATGCTACCCCAACTGATGTCAGCAGTCTACCCATCGAACTACCCCCTACTAGGTGTAGTTAAATCTGAGGAGGGAGGAGTTATATCACGGTCCGACACTGAATAGTGCTGAGTGTGCATCTCAAGTAACTTATAGAATACAACCCAGGAGAAGACAGGCAGTCAGTCAGAAGCCATAATTCCGAATACTTAATCTTTAATTATTGTACTTTATTTTCAATTGATGTATTTGTAACAAAAATAAATGTTTTTTAAAAACAGACTCTCACGGTCGTAATAGTTAACTCATTTAAAGAAATTCATAATTGCATCGTATTTGTCAAATTTATGAACTTATATAATTTTTGACATTAAATTTGGCTTTATTGTCGAAAGTCAGTAAGAAATATGTAATTTATGTATTTTCGCGTTTTAAAAGATTTCTTCTAAAAGCGTTCGAAAAATTAGATTTTCTGCACTGGTATTAGTGCGGAAATAGTAATTTACGTAACAAGTTATGAAAGTGATATTTTACGGAATGAGTAGGAACTTTCCTGCGAGTCCCGTAAAATCACTTTTGGATCGTGTTACATACAATATTTTTTCAGTAGCCGTTTTGTATGTTAAAAAGGATATCGATGAATAATAACGTATGAACTTTATATAGACAATTACACATACGATAATTAATAAATTGTAGACCAATTCATACCCCCCTCTCTTGACTTTGAAAGTAACAAGAATCGTCCCGAAAGTAAAGAAATCGTTTTGAAAGTGAAAAAAATCGTCCCGAGAATAGCTAATTTCTGTACCATTTATGTTAAGTGGTACTTTCGATTTAATAAATCATACCGAAAATTTTATTTTTGAGACGGTTGGTCGAGAATTGGGCGTTTTAATATTGTTAATTGTTTGTTGGTGTTATACACATTAAAAGAAGTACAATGCAAAGTAGAGGATCTCAAGAGACTGTAAAGGTCGTATTAAAGTAAGGGATTTTTTATTGCTGCAATAAAAAATTGCAGGATTTTTGTTGCAAGCATGCGCAAAGCGAGTTTAGTCATCAGCTGTTGCAATTTTTATTGCGATTGCCAGAAATAGCTCTGGACCTATTTTTATTGCAGTTGCAAGCGCAAGTTTGGGGAATTATTTGGTAATTTCAGTGCAACTAACCTGAAAAAATATAAGTATTTTTGGTTCTACCATTCAGACCTAGATTTCTAGCATTTTTATATTGTGGTTTGTTTTTGTTGTTTTTCTCACCATTTACACGAAGTTTATTTATTTTAATTCCCATAAATAACGAACCGTCCATACTCAAAACAACGCGAAAAAGTTAGGTTATCTGCCAATTTATTTTACTTACTTGGCAGCATATCTAATAATAATGTAAATAATTGCACACTGTAAAGCGATTGGCAATTTTCATTGCCGCAATTAAAAATTGCTGCAATAAAAAATTTATTCAGAAAGAAAAACTTGCCAACTGTAATGCGGCTTTAAAAAGTTCATATGTACATATTATGTCCGCTTTATTCTTGAGATACAGGGTGTTACAATTTTTAAGCTGAACAAAAAGTATCGGAAACCGTTGATCAACGAAGAAAAGTCTAGGGACAATTATAACGCAATTTTGAAATAATATATATATTGGGAAAAACAGTTGCGTATCACTTTTTTCTTTAAAAATTTCAGACGACTTGTTAGCGCGGACGCTACTGTTAAAAGTAGAGCAAATCTTTTGTATAAGAAAATGTGATTATATTCCTAGTTAGTACCTACTCAAATTGAAAATTATATCTAAAGCAGTCTCATAAATATTAAGGAAAAACGTATTTTTCTTAAATTTTCAATTTAAATTTTTAGTTTCTCAAAATTAAAGTGGTTGCAGACTTACGTTTATACTAATTTTTTACATTCTTTTCAGATCCTTGTATATCTAGAAACTAATTGAATTACTTTCTGAAAGGACTAAAGTACCTAATCTACTTTCAAAGTGCAATTATTTCTTTAATCTGCTAGTTAATGCTCTAATTACTTTTTTTTTAATACGACACCTCTACCTGTAATATACTAATTAATTAATTTATTTCTAAAGCAAAACCACCTATACAATAAATAAACTTTATAAAAAAGTCTCGTGAACGAATGTTATTTTTAATATTCTTTAACCTCTCAAGATACGCTTCATAAACTACAAAACACTTTTCTAAAACAGACACTTTCCAGAAGCAATTCGCTGTTTATAAACTTTATGCCGTATGTGAGCAAAAATACAGTAAAAAGCTACGAGATACATCTTGGCTTTGTTGTTAATGTTACTTATCTTATATCTTCAGGACGAGGGGCTTGGGAGACAAAGTAGGTATTCAATTTCAAGAGAAAGAGAACAGATGTAGTTTATGTACAAAAATTCAAAACATACGTAAGTCCATAAACATTAGTTTTTGGACACTGACAATATTTGTTATACTTCCTCATAAATATGAAAATTTAGATATAACGATAATTTGCGAGAAACGTAGCTAACGTTCTTCTAAATGAGTGACCAGTGTATTTATTTATGTCTTGAAGTTTAAAAAATTTGGCAATTTCTTTGGGAACATTCGAAATAGTGTGTTTTCCAATCACCTGATTCACACACCTACCCCGTTCATAACGATAGAACAAGCGTTCGTCTTGTGCATTATTTGGCCGACGTTTAATGTAATCTTGTAGTAACCTCACAAAAGAAACTGGACCTCCATCATCGGTTATCACAAAACTTCTTTGAACCTTGTTTTTGCTCTGGAAGATTTTAACTATAGCTATATCATCTTTGATTTCGACGTCTTTCAACCTCATTTTATGGATCTTATCGGTGCGGCATGCTCCAGCTATTCCCATTACTGCTATCACTTTCATAGATAAATAGCTACAATTAAAAGCGTCAAGTAAAAACTTTATTATTTCTTCTTTTCTTAAAATTTTAGATTTTTCAGCTTCGTAACCATAGTTTTTTCGTTTAATAAATGCAATGAGTTTCTTAAACTGCGAAGTATCTATATTTTGGTTCACAGAAATAGTCAATTTGAGCATGGAACATTGTGGCCATAGGGGCGAAGGTGATAAGGCTTCAGATTTCTCTAAGAAGTACGCTAACATCACATTTTCGTCAATTTGAGAAACGTTTTTATCCGCGAACCATTCCAGAAACAGGTTGTACGTTTGATAGTAGCTATCTTTTGACTTTTCAGGTATCAGTGAGGCACATGCCAACTCGGCCGCCTTCTGAATAGTAACGTTTTGGTCTTGGGAGAACATTTAAGACTAGCGAAATTAAAAAATTCTATCTGACAGTACTCAAATAACTAGTTGTCATGGATTATTTAACAGGTAGAAAGACCTTATTTTATCATTATAATTTGAATAAAATCAAAGTTCATTACTTAATAATATATTGATCAGAGAACAGTAGTAGAAAAAATTTAATACATCACACGATGCGAAAGCCTTTTTTAATGTTCGGAGGTATTGAATCACCTCAGCTTCGCGTCGGCTATTCAAAAACCTCCTTACACCAAAAAATGAACTTTCGCATCTAGTAATGTAAATAATATTGTTGACATACAAAAACGAGAACCATGACCGCGACTAGCCTTAAAAAAACAGTATTTTACCGATCACAAATTTATTTACATTATTCTTATTAGTTTTATGCTTATAGTATATAGGATAATGTACACTTTATTTTTACTCTATATCATGGACCTACTATAAAAAGATACTTGAAAAGGAGCGTACCACGTAAGTTAGTATAATTGACATTTTAATTACCTACGTCTATTTTGTTCCGGTTTTATTAAAGGTGGAATTAAAGCGCATCCAAAACGTTTTTGCTTTTCTTGTTTTGATTTGTATGCGATAGAGTTACGTATTTTCATATTTGAGTGACAAAAAGTTGTTAAATTAATTCATGAATAGATTTATAAAATCATAAAAGCCTATTTCTAAAAAGTGCTTCTCACATAATATACATAAGGCTGATATTAAAACACGAACAATTTTACGAAAAATGTGAACATAAAAGTGATATTGTGCGTAAAAACAGTATTGCGATAAGTGAAAATGGTCCTTAAAAAATGCTTGAAATCGAAAGATATGAGGAATTATGTTCTGTGCAGTAAAGTTATGTCCCGGAAAAGCAAATCATATTATAACCTGAAAAGGGGAAACAAAAAATAAATGAAATTCACTTTTTGAATCAAAACATGGAAAAATATGTTTTAAAGAAAAAATACTAGGCTATAAAAAAAGTTTTAGTTTTCGCAGTATTAAAGTAGGCACACCCTAACAACAGTTAAATCTTCGGTAAGCTGCTTTATATTGTCGGTAAATTACCGGCCGTGGTTAATGTAGGTTAAAGTGAAATGCTCTTATCAATTAAGCTGCAGTATGAGTGAATGTTAAGTGGTCTTTAATAGAGCCCGAGAGACAAAAAGCCCGTTTAATCTTTCGGGCGTAAAGCGAAACTGTTTCTGTACGGAAAATCTGTTACTGAAGTCGGATAATTAATATCAATTATGTTGTAGAATTATCCAGGGCTACATCTAAATCCCCTTTTTTTTCGTTTAATTATATGGCTACTGTTTTTTATACTCAACAAATATACACAAAACCAGAAATCAAATCCTAACTAAAAGTATTCATTTTCGGCTAAAGATTATTCAACACTCTTTTTATTTTCAGTCCCTTAAAGGGCCAAAAAGAGAATGCCCGAGGGCTACAAATAATGAACCTTTTATTTTAGGTTATCTCCGGTTCAGCAGGTAAGGATTCCCTTATCTAGGAAAAATACGGAATGAGAAAAATTAGGAACAAATCTTAGACACTTGTGTGAAAAAGAGAAATAATGGTTTCGGGCCAGGATAATGTTTGCACGCCCTAGCAATTTTGTTTCCTATACGAAGAGTATCTGTGCGATAAATTCATTATTTTTAACACGCTTCACTTATAAAATTTTAACCTTAAGCAAATATTTTTCGATTTAAAGAGGTTTAATAATAGAAATTTAATATCTAGAATAGTATTTTTCCCAATAAGTGCGAAAATGACCTTTGCTGCACAAGACTACTATCAATAATAGTAATTTACGTAACAAGTTCCGAAAGTGATATTTTACGGTATGAGTAGGAACTTTCCAGGACGAGCCGTAGGCTAGTCCTGGAATCCTGCGAGTCCTGTAAAATCACTTTTGGATTGTGTTACGTACAATATTTTTTCTGTAGCCGTTTTGTATGTTTAAAAGGATATCGATGGATAATAACGTATGAACTTTATATAGACAATTACATATAACAATCACTCTTATGAATACATTACTAATGAATATTAATGACACAATTATGACAATTACTTATATTAATATTATTAGGGATATTAATAGAAGTGGCAGTGTTGAAATTAGAATTAGACGCATCAGTAATTCTACTGGCTTTCGAGGTAATAATTTCGTTACGGCCCTTTTCAATCTGTAAAGCTATGTGAATTTTGTTTCTTAAAGAATTTTCTATGTATCCCTCTGCTACATTGGTTGATTTCCATCCTCCGTGTCTCTTTAAGTTGGTTATACTACCACCACTTTCAGCGAGTAAAGTGGCTGAGCTCCTTCGTAAACAGTGTCTGGTGTATTCTTTGGGATTCGATAATTTAAAAAATTCAGCATTATTTTTGCAGGCGATTTTTCCAAAGGTGTGAATACCAATAGGTTGTATAGATGACAAATATTTTCTGTATAAATAAATATAATCTTCTCCAATGACGACAAAGGTTCTTTCTATATTCGTTTTAGAATTAGGAATATTAATTACTAACATGGTTGTCTTATCTTCTATATCATCCAAATTCATTTTACAAAGCTCTTCACGACGCGACGACTAGCGCCTGCCAAACCAATTATTAATAAAACCTAAAATAAAAAAAAGAATCAACCACAGTGAAATTAGATTTAATTATATTACCTTTGTCATTAGGTAGATGTTATCTCCACCTTCTGATAAGAAGTGATTTATTTCTTCTTTATTCCATACTCTTGATTTTTTTGGTTTATAGCCAATAGACTTTCTTTTAAGGAAAGCAATAACTATTAGTAATAACAATTAATATTAATTGTGGACTTAAGCATCGAGTAATTGCTCCAGAGACTTGATGGCTTTAAGATTTTAGATTTTCCCAATAAATATGAAAGAATCACTTGTTCATTTATAGTATACACCTTTTTATTATTGGTCAATTTTTGAAATAGACTCTAGACCAATTCATACCTGTCTCTTGACTTTACCGGCAATAATTCATAAGTAGCCGCTTCAGCAGATTCAATAATCTCATGTGGAATCATTTCAGCCTCACTTTCAATACTGATTTCCATTTTTTGAATTTGAAAAGTGAAAAAATACACACCAATGTTACGTGACAAGCGCTGTCATAATAAAATACAAAGTTCATGTTATTGTCAAAGACGACTACATAGATACCGAAATCGTCCCGAAAGTAACAAGAATCGTCCCGAAAGTAAAGAAATCGTTTCGAAAGTGAAAGAAATCGTCCCGGAAATAGCTACTTTCGGTACCATTTCTGTTAAGTGGTGGATTTAATAAATCATACCGAAAATTTTATTTTCGAGACGGCTGCAGAAAAAATCTTTGAATAGCAAATGCGATAAATTACCAAATAAGAAATTACTTATTTGTCTGAAGACGATTCAGAATTTGGTCTCGAACATATTTTTAAATGTTTTAAACCCCCCTATACACTTTACCACTGATTATATCTTCGGAAAATCAGTAAGAACTTTTCTCTTAAAATGAAAAAAAAAAGTTTACTACCTCATCTGGGGATACACTGTATACTGTATATACCGAAATATTAAAAATTATTTTGATCAAAGGTGTACCGAAAGCCCCCCGCTCTGCTGGTGAGGTTGCCCATCGTCAGGGTGAAGGTTGTTTGGCAGAAATCTTTACGAAGAAAACAAATGTAATTGACGGTGATTTGTAAGTGTAAGAAAAAATCTAAAAGAAAGTGAGATTGCCAAGCCAAAGGTAACACGGCGAATCTTATAACAATAACTTTATAAAAAATTAACAATTCATTATGAGACTGACGGTACTGTTGTAGAGTAATTCAAAATTGACAATAAACATACCTATAGCAAAACAAAAAACAACTGAGGTTCAACACACATTTAGTCGAGTAACATAACTTACCTAATACCGGATACAATCACAATTTTGTAAAAGACGCAATTTTCATCACCAGGCTATTCGATTCTTTCGCCCACTTAAGAAGCGAGAAGATAAAATAAGACAAAAAAGAACAAGTACTTACAAAAAAACGGAAAATTTAGCTGACACTTATAAAAATGCATCGAGCACAGGACGAAATTCTCATTTGACCTGTTTATTAAAAGACGCTTGGCACTCAACAATTTCAACCCCTGTGAAATTCTCTGAAAAGAACTAATCCACCCCAATAGCCATAGTTTTAAATTTGGTTTGATATTAACAATTTTCAGGCTATTTTTTCTCCATAATTTTAAAAGTGGAGTATGGAAAGTACCATATTATGGAATAATACTTTAAAATTCTAAATTAGATATCTAAAAATGTATCATACTTTATCAAATTGTAAAGAGCTTTAAGGAAAATTTTTATACGATCGTAATTTTGTTTTTATTCTTACAAAATAATTTTTTTTTCTATGGATGCGTATTCAAGTTCCTTCTTATAATAATTGTTTGACATGTTCCGGTTCCATAAGAACGCCCAATTTCTTGAACCAGACGTTTCAAAAGGTTCCCAGGCTCTTGTTTCATGCGAACATCATTCACAACTTCTTCTATACAACGGTTGTCCTACCAACACATATTTTATGTGTCACAGAGACACAGCAACGCAATTTATAAAGCACGCGTAAAAATCCTTTGGAAACACTGCTAAATCTGCGAAGTACCCTCGGAAATCATCCAAACAACTAGCCCACCAGTTCAAAAACGGGCTTAAATAATCAAGTGGTCGAATTTAAAAAAACCCCAATAGTTGAAAAGTTTAAAAATGGTTTCGTGTTTTTTCAATTTATTACGATTTTTTTACATCAGTCATACATACGCATGAAATAGAAACATTTTATAAAAAAAAGATACGCGATAAGCTTCAACATGCAAAACATTTTTCAGTCATTTTAGATTAAAATTCATACTCAACAAGAATTTAAATGGATATTTTGGAACTTTAAAATTCATACGGCTTAGTGGAATAGAATTTATGAGATTTCCTTTGGCACATGTTCGTATATTTTTCTGTAAAACGTGAAAAATCGTGCTGCAAGCATTTATAAAAAAAAAATTATAAAAAATTAAATAATTTACATTGACATAATTATATATGTAGATCTCTGTAATATTTCTACCACAATTTGTAGAAAAATCACTTTGGCTTAATAAACCTGTGTGTGGTATAATATGGTTCATAGACCTAAAACTTTCGACAGAGTAAGCCTAAACGGATTATAGTCACCCTTTTCAAAGAAAATACCGTAAATTGGACACAAACGTCAAAGAAAGCTGAACAGTTTTAACAAAACAAGAGGAAATTATTACTCTGAACAGAGTGAGTTTCTTCAATATTTTATGATTACAAAGAAAATTTTTATTGCAAGTGTAAACCAATTCAATGCTGAGTATATTATGAATAACCAAATTATCAGGTTCCTATGTTACGAGGATGCCGCTGTTCGGCTGTTCTTGCAAATAGGAAGATGATTTAAAATGTTTATAATGTCGCAAGTTTATAACGTCAGCTGAGAAGTATAAAATGACAATATCAACCGAGTTTATTATTATTTTTACTGTTCGATTGCTTCAAATATTTCCAAAAATATTCATTTATGCATTGATCCACTTTCGAACATGAAAGATGTAAAAATCAGGAATACGTTTTTCTTTAGTCCAATCGATGTTCAAGTAATAAAATTAGTCATTTTGGAAACAAAAAATAAAAATTCTACTGGATCGGATAATTTATATATTAAAGTTTTTCACAACTATCTGTTCCTGCTTTAAAAGCTTTAGCCAAAGCAATAAATATTTCCACAATGTCTTTAATCAGCTATTGTTATTCCAATTCATAAAGGAGGTGATTATGAATTTGCTTCTAATTTTCGACCAATTTCTTCACTTTCAACACAACAAATTATTGAACAAATAGAATTTTTTTTTAATAAAAAATAGTGTTTTAAACCTTAACCGATATGCATTTCAAGAAAATTAAAATACTAATTACGCTATCTTTTCATTTCTTGAGCATCTTTATTTTAAGTGTTGTTAACGCCGCCTTCATATGCTTATGCCAAACATAAATTGTTTACTGTATGTCTCCATAGGTTGCTTGGTTCAAAATATGTCAATTGAAATAAAAGGCCTTTTTCTCACACAAAATATATCAATTTACTTCTGGAATTTCATTTACTCATCTTCACATCCGCTTTGTGTAACAGTAAATGTTTTCTACTTTTACAACTTAGTATGGTAACTACTTACTGCATTAAACAGTTATACATTTTCACATCACTAACATTACATCACTAAACAACAATAATATTGGGATACACTACTGTACTCTTAAAACTTCAAGAATTATCGTATCTACGAACTTGAGACTGCTTTTTACAACAGATAAACAGAACTAGAGTTGGGGTGTAATAATCACATTATACACCTTCGGGATACAATACCGCGAATTTTCCAACCTATTTCATGGCTTGAATACCATAAAATTAACTAAACCCGCGCAAAATGCCGCGAGGAGACCGTGTGCTTTCAACAAAGGCTTGTACGCATCTCTTCTTAAGTCGTCTGGATTTATTAATCACATTAATATATCTTCGGGATAACACCGCGAACTGACGGACTTAATTACTTGGCTTGAGTGCCGCGAAAATCAACCAACCTCGCGTAAAATGGCGCGAGGGAGCCCATATACTACTCACGAAGACTGCTTCCACAAATCACAGAAACGTCCGTAATCTGTGACTGCTTCGGAACTGAATTGTCAAAATATGCCAAGTCGTATGTGCGATATATCATCTCTCCTTCTCTCGTACACACCGCAACATCCTGTCATACCGTTTTAACCAATCACGCAAGTATATCTAGTTGCCCCCAATAAACCCCTCTTACACTGAATTTACTTCACTTGTTTGCTTGATACGCGGCCGCTCGTTTGTATAGATGCCGTCTTCTGCGAATGCTTGTTTGTTGCTTGCCGCGAATCTAGAGAGGCCATCTTGGTTTTCCGCTTCCTTGCCCGCTTTCGGCGAATATTCTAGGAAATCACTATTGGCAGTTGAAAATACGCTTTACAATTTTATTATTTGCGGTTTCCAAGCACCGACGACAATTTAACAGGTGGTAGACTCCAACGTTGCCGTACTTTCTCGAGTTTGTATTTATGCCTGCTTTGTTATTAAATTATGCAACTAGACAACTAAACCTTTCACCAACAAGCGTAATGAACGATATTTTGCCGCAACAATATTGTGTGATATTTCTAAAGCTTTTGATTGTGTAAACCACGATATTATTGAAGAAGCTTGAGCTTTATGGCTTTGGAGATATATCATTAAAGTGGTCAAAATCATATTTATTTGATAGATCTCAAGCGGTCCTGTTAAATGGTAAAAGTCGAAATATAGTAAAATTGATTGTTCCTTAAGTTTCATAGTTCTTTGTCCTTTGCTATTTTTAATCTACACATAGATTCAAAAGTTTTGCATCTATTGGTTTTGGCATGTTAGGATAATTTCAGGAATTAATTTTTTTTTCTAAATGTTAATTTATGCTTATCAGTTAAAACGATACCATTTTTTGTAGCAAAAAAAATGTTATTAAGACATTTGTTTAGGATAACATTTTCAGTGTTGTGTTTTGTTGGCGCTGGCCCGTTAAATTTTTCGGTTCAGTGTGTGAAAGTGAATCGCCGAGTAATATTTGAAATTGATCGTGCAAGAATAGTAGCTTTAGTTGAAGAAGGGCATTCCCAAAGATTTGTTGCTGAGAGAATAGGGGTTTTTCAAAGTGATGTGTCTCCAGGGCCGTAGATAAGGGGGAGGGTTTAGGGGGTTCAAACCCCCCCCATAACAACGAATGTTCAGTTCTACCTTGTTAACCACCGTAAATTTTAATAATAATTCTAATAAATTGCCAGAGTTTTCTTACCTAAACCCCCCCCCCCCATGGGTAACGCCTAGCTACGGCCCTGTGTGTCTCGCATATGGAATCGCTATCTAGAGACCGATTCTGTGGGAGACAGACCACGAAGTGGTAGAAGGCGTGTTACTAATGAACAGCAAAAGCGCTATATTACGTTAACAAATCGGAGAAATCGTACTATGCCAGTCCCACAACTTCAGAGAGATGAATATGATGAATGAATATGAATAGTAATTATTCATAAAATTGCTTATAAATCGAGAGCGGTTCAAAATAGGTAGAAAAACACTCTATATGAAAAAAATTTAATTGGTCCACTCTATTCAACACTTCAATAATATACAGGGTGTTCCATTTTAAAAAAAGTGACTTTTGATCAAATTTATAAAATCTGAATTGCAATTAATTTTTAGGACACTCTGTATACAAGTCGGCGATCCTATGTTGCCAAATTTAAAGTACCACATGTTGACTGAATGATGTTAAAATGTTACGTTGATTTGACATCCGGAGACGGAAATATTGAAGTTTTAGTAACATAGTTTTGGTAAAAAAAGACACAAAATAATTAATATTTAAGAAAGGACAAGAGAAATGAAAAAATATCCTATACAAAAAAAACCTAGATTGCTTTGTAGAATCTAAAAATAATATAAATTACAGGGTGCCCCATTTAAAATTCCAAAGTTGATGTCAGTTATCAATAGATCTGGCACCACTGCAATCGCGAAATTATTTTTAAAAGCTAGAGCGTAGCCTCCTATGGCCGTAGTGAATATTTCAAAATTATTTCTCTTTTCGTTCTCCAGATACTTCTAACGTACCATCGAGTATGGAATACCCTGTATGTTTACCTATTCCTTCTTCAAGTCTTGTAAAGGAATTTATAATTTATGATTTTAATAAAATTTAATTATCTTCCAGTTTATATTAAAAAACTGTCAAATTTTAAAATGTTTAAAAGAAACAGTTAAAAATTTATTACTGAGAAACCTTATTATTCCATAAAAAAATATTTCGATGTTACTCTGTCATAATTATTGGCATTTTTTATTTTAATATTACAAAATTTACGAATTTCTAAGAGCTTTATCAACAAACATATTTCTTTCAGGCAGAAAGCATATATTTACTTTGGCTTCTTACAAAAACCGAGTCAATGGATATATCTCAAACCCATATAGATGTAAATTTATAAATTACTACATAATAAAACATGTAATGAACTTTAGATATTTTGGAGTTAAAACATCATGCGACAAACAACTATGGCAGAAAGTGAAAAACAAAACAAACAATACGAACCATAAAAATGAAAATATGTACTAACAGGTGCCACACTCAGGGACAAGACCCAGATTGACGATCTGCTAAGAGAATTAGGGCTATTAGTAGTAAAATATACGGGACTAGAACGGTTGGCAAAGTGGGAAAACGTAAAAACCAACTACTAAACTAACAAAAACTTAACAACCCCTCGGAAAACTATCGAAGCGATGACTTCATAACCCGATCACAGGAAAAGACATAACAAAACAGACAATCCCCCACGAAAAGAGGGAGAAAAAGACATTGACATATTAACAAGACCACATCAAAAGAGCTGAGTGCATTTCGTTGGTCATGAAGTTTAAAGCTTCAGTTTCAAAGGTAACAAAATAAAAGTCAGTGAATAGAATAAAACGGTAGCGGTACTGACTTAGCCATGACACTAACATTTTCATTTATGCCATTACGTAATAAAATAACAGTAACTTGTTAAAGATATGTTATATGTTGAATACTTACATAACCATATAAAACATTCCAAATAGAAAAGAAATATCCCATCGTATGGCGATTTCATCACCAGTAATAAATTTTTCTTTTGTGTCCGAACTAGCGACTTTGCGAAATGTGGGAGTCGTAAAAATAAAAACTTTTAAAGTTTGCTTCAATTAATCGTGGGAAAATAAGAGCCAGAACAAAAATACTGTCTTTCGGGAAAAAAGGTTTTTAGCGTATAGTACTTACGTTTTAGTGGACTAGATTTATGGTAACTTAAAATGGAAAAGGGGGCGTGGTTCTCGGTATTTAACAACTCTCAAAAAAGAAACGTAAAATATAAAAGTAGAGCTGTTAAAGGAGGAGATTGTTTTCTGTACTGTATATTTAGCATCATAATAATATATTGTTCAATATGAGAGAGTAATAGTTATTAAGGATAGGCAGATCGAAAAAAAACATTGATATTTTTTTCTTAATTAAAATTTTAGTAACATTTATTTTTAATCACATTAATTGAATTTTTCGGTACAAATACAAAAGCAGTAAGTAAAAAATACAGTGGCAAAGTAGAATGTAGGTTGCTTTTTAATATTATTAAATTTAAGGCCCTTTATGAGACCATAGAGAAGATAAATCATATAAAATGGATATAGGTTTTATTAGGTATAAGACAAAAGAGGCCAAGTCAGTAAAGCGTGGGCTAATACAACTTTGTGTGTGAATGTGGGGACATTTTTAATAATAATATTAATATATTATTATTATATTAATTATATAATATACTATATTCGGTTGTTTTATTCCTTGTTTCTAATGTAAATTTTTATTTTAAGTTATTTGTCTGTATAAATCCACCATAAGTACATATGCGTGGATTGTAATTTTCAATAAATCTTGACAATATCTTCCATTATAGTTTATGTATTTATTTTTACAAAATTACAAACTACTTTATTTAGTAGATATAGACAAATGGGGTTCCTTATCTTCCAGTGAATAAAAGATGACTCAACAGACGCTAAAAGACTAAGGCAAATTAACATTTAAAGGCTTATTATTAAAACAACAGGCATTTCTTTAAAAATGTAGTAAAAGGTTCCCTCGAGACTAAGTAAGATGAATTTTAGACACAGTTGTGTCTTTTAAAAGCATTCGCGTCGACAACCATTTCATTTCTAGAGAAAATACCGTTAATTATCCGAACAAATTTTCACGTTTCGTGTCGTTAAAATTGTATTGCTTTTATATGTTCTGGGATTAAAGCATGACCAATAGAAAATGTTTAATTTTTCCTTAAAATAGTTTTACTTAATGTATTTAAAGTTTTCCTTGTAAAATGCGTTAAAGCAATGCAGTGGCTTAAAAAAGAAATTACGTGGTATTGAATAAAGCACATACGCTATTTTTAGCAATGAAAATATGCATATTAGATATAAAACAACCCTGCATATAATTGCATATTTGGATTCTACTGGGAAAACTCTGAATTTTTTCTATTTCAAATTTTCACCTGCAAACGTTTTCGAGATAATGACAGCTCAAAAATGAAAAACTTTCTAATTATAATTATTATTCCTACCTAATCCCCACCAGTTGAGTCAAGGTGTTTTCATGACAGCGACCTTAGAGGTGTCAATTTTGAGTTCCTGTTTAATTTTCTGTTGTCTGACTTCTAATTTGTTTGCAGTATGGTTCATCTAAATGAGAAACAACGAGTTGAAATTCTAATAATGAGCGGTTACGGAAATATGAAGAAATCGTAAGACCAGGTTTATCAACTTTTTAATAAGTTATATCCAAATAGGCCTCCAATAAATCAGTCAACGGTGTGTGGAGTGGTAAAGAAATTTTCAGAAACAGGCAGTGTTAGGGAAGCCACTAGATCAGGTCGACCTAAAACAGCAACCTTGGGAGACAAAGTTTTGGATATCATGCTCTCAATACATGAAAAAATTTGTTTAAGCAGGAGAAGTTGCATCCCTACAAGATAAAGTTGGCGCACGAGGTAAACGAGAACGGTTTTGATAGAAGAGCTAAACTTTGTGAGCTGATGATGGAAAGATGCAACAACGATGATAACTTCGCAACAAATATCATTTTCTCGGATGAAGCTACTTTCCATTTAAATTGCATTGTTAATAGACACAAGTATCGTTATTGGTCTGCTGAGAATACTCACTGGTTCCAGAAAGGTCATACTCAGAGGCCCGAAAAAGTTAATATTTGGGCGGGCATAGTTTGTAGACATATTGTGGGACCTTTTTTTATAGATGGTAATCTGAATGGCGAAAAATATGTGGACCTCCTCAGGAATCACATATTCCTTCTTGCAGAATGGTTTTACCCGGTGTAAATAATGGCATAAACCAACAGATATGGTTCCAGCAAGATGGAGCACCTGCGGATTATGCGGCAAATATTAGACAATGCATAAGCGAACAATTTCCAGGACGTTGGATAGGCAGAAGAGGTGCTATTGACTGGCCAGCGCGATCCCCGGACTTAACCCCGTTCAACTTCTTTTTGTGGGGACACTTAAAGAACAAAGTCTACGTTAACCGTCCAAATGACTTTGTAAGAATCTTTAAGAGTCAGAATTAGTGCTGAAATTCGGACCATTCCAGAGGACTTCCTTTTAAACGTTGTAGACGGGTTCAGGGATCGACTGGCGCTCTGCTTAGTAGAAAATAGTGGTCATTTTGAACATCTGATTCACCATTTCTAAATGGATGCCTGTCAGTTGATTCAAAATGGCGAAAGTAATAGTTTGCAAAACTATTCTCCAAACAATTTTAATTACAGCTAATGAATTGAGAAAAAATATTTATAAGAGGAAACAACGGGGAAAGAGAATATGGATAAGAGAGTGGACTAGGTGCAGAAGGCAGACGGTGCCTCACAAAACCTCCAATGTAAACTTAAAGTGGAAGATTCAATGAACTAAAAAATGTCTACATATAAGTAAGAAATTTCGATGATCTATTATAGAAGCAAAAATAAGAGTTTAAATGAATTAAAGAATATACTGATATGCGTGAAGCTCTTTCCCTTCGTCTAAAGGAAATATCTTTTTGACATCTGACATCAGAAGAATCATTTAAAACTTTAGTATATCTTTACAAAGATATTGCAGTTAAATCAAAAAGTTGAACATGTTGCAACTCGGAATCAATTCAATTCGGGCGGTCAAGTGAAATGAATAAAGGGGTTTAGATATTCGATTCGCTTTCAAGTAACTTAAATTCAACTGGCTTTATCAACTCACTTGAATAATGCAAAAGCGCCTTCAGGGAGAGTGTGTATGCAAACTTTCCACACTATATATATTGATAAATGACGTTACCCTCAAAGTTCGGACATCATTCCCAAAGTTTATAAACCAAAACAAATCTTTTATAATTTTTAAAAGCTATGTAGCGTATCCACTTTCCCAAAGTAACTTTTCCCCGTCTTTTCTAAAATGACCATTATTAATTTCAAGACGGTGGCTTAAAATTTGTCTTTACGACAAAATTAATTTTCTCGAACGGAGTGTCGTGAAAATAGCATTTTTAGCGAAGGTTATTAAGGCGCGTGAAATTATAAGAAGCTATCTTGTAGTTTAATAACAGAAAGCTAATTTATTGTTTGTTAAGAGGGTGCCAAAATTGTTATAAAGGTTGGAAGATTATTTATTAGTATGTGATAGGGGTGAAGTCGTATTCGCTTAGTTTACTTATTTTTCGACCATATTTATTTTATAAAATACAGGTGAACATCATGCTTGGTTAATCAAGTTTTTTTATTAGTACCTAAATTATTTCATCCGGTAAAGTTGTTAAACCATATTTTATATTATTAGACATATTTAAAAATTGTGTTGCTAGAGAATGCTTAATCAATCAAATTGCAAGAGGTCAAATTTAATTTTGATTTTATTATGAAAAGTGTAGATTTACTGATGATTAAATCAGTAAAGGTTTAAATTAAGCCATGATCTGAAAGGCATAGAAATTTCATTTTCCTAAAATACTTATGTCTGAGTTTTCTTTTTTTTTTAAGAAGATTATTCAATACTGGATGCTAAGGTTTGATCCTTGCATGTACGGATAGCGCTATTCGTCGAATAATATCTATGGAAACAACTGTCGACACAATTGAAACTATAGCAACTATTCTGAGAATAAAGATATTTGGTCGTGGAAATACCAGGCCTAAATATTATTTATCCTTACTTTAGCATTATTTAAGAATTGCCCTGTATATTATAACCCTTTTCCTCTAGCCTTACTTGCAGCGCCATCTCACTAACATTCTCCCATACTTTAGCGAGGATGTTTGTTGGATTTCTAAGACTAACACTGGTCTCCGTGAGATGGCGTTCATTTAGGATCAATACTCTCATTATTGATTTTAGTTAGGTGAATCCTTATCCTTATTGATTCCAGATTGTTGTGTTTAACAAGAGAACTCTGTGGATTTAAACTGCCGCCATCTAGTGGGCTAAATGCACTGAATTGATTTTAAAATAATTTGTTGACATCTGTGTATTTTAATGATAAATAAAAATCGTAGTCTAAGCTCTGCTGGATAGAGGGAGATTCTGGGTAGTTGCGATTAGAATATTTCAAGAATGTGGTAATGTGTAGTCAGTGACAGGTTAGGTGCCTGCAGCAGTGTTGGAACCTGAAAATATAAAAATGTTTTTAAACGATTCATGGTTTATTGTTATTCTGTCGCATGGAACATAAAATTGAAACTTTTATTATTATTTCTATATTATTCTATATTAGCACACCCGATATACTCGTAATCGACTAATCCGAAGGTTTCAGATGACTTAAATGGACTTTTAAAGTACCTACTTATTAGTAGCATTTTTAAAACAAAACGATTAATTAAAGTTAAACCGGTTACTTCAGAATAATGGTTTGCCAATATTTCTCCAACTAATAAGCGGATTAATATAGATCTACCACAGCTTTACGTATCCCGTTGGTGTGGTACATTAAGCCCGTTTAGATTTAGCTTGAATGGAAACATGGAGAGAATAGAGGTTTATAATCCTTTAGTAACGAGTTTAAATATTGTAGGCAATACATGTACAATTATGGGAACCTCTTCTTTACCAAGTATTTATTTATAAAAAATGTTTTCCTTCGTTTATTATGATTCGCATGCCTTTGTTGTCGATAGGAAAACTAATTATATACGTCCTCCAAAATAAACTATTGTGGTCGAACCCCTGATATTACTTAATCAATTTTTGCCAATATTGAATTTAATTATTGACATTTCTGTACAAAATTGAGTTTTTTCAGCGAAAAAGTTGGAATTTTCTTTTATAAACTATACGATGTTGGCATTATTTTAATTTGTTTTTCTGTTGTTTTCAGGTAAGATCTCTCTTAACAAGGACAAGTATGCATCTCCCGTAAGTGTAAGTATTATCATTATCATTTGGTTTTTATTATAGCCTTACACGGTAACAAAGAGAAAGTGTACGACAGAATTATTTTCACTTCCATTAAAAGAAGAAATAAAAAGTTTTTAAAGAAAAACTTATTTCAACACTTAATAAACTTAACCTAGCCTAAACGGTTTAACATACTTAATACATGCAAAATATAAGTACCTATTCAGTTTTAATTAAAATAATTGACTAGAAGAGATGCAATCTTTTAATGTAGTATTTATCTTTCTCCGTATTATACGAAATTCCGTGGTCATACCGCTATTTGTTTTCATTTGTATCAAGTTTTGTTGTGTTTGTTCTGTTTCGTTTTGTGTATTTAGTGAATTGTATACTTGAAATGTACATGAAATTCAAGGAATTAGGACACTTTGTGGAATAAATGGCTGGGGAGATGGAAAAGTTTGAGCGCTTAATAAGAATATGTGGCGACATCTGCATGTTTGTAGAAATTCCATAAAATATTGTAGCCAAGTAACGTTGTGTATTCGCTGATTCTATTATATTTATGTGGTGGAATATAATCACAGATTAATATAATCCATCTGATACACTATGAGAGTGTGTGATGCCGATAATACCAATATCAAAGCAATGAAAATTACTGGAATGAGGGCAAAATCCACGGAACACGAAACTTTCTTTATCTGCTTATCAATGGCAGTATTGACTATAAAGGGAAATGGATTTATTAGCAGTTCCATTTAATTATGTCATTTTTGAATAACAGACAATAAATTCATGCAATGCATAAGGCAAATGTAACACAATATAATAGTTAATGATGATCACTTATTTCAGTTTTAGTCATCACAACACATTAGACTATGGTACTCTGATAGTTTTTGTATCACAATAATATTATATTATTTTTGATAGTCCGTGTAAAGAAACTATATCTCTATACTTAAAAGATACTTTTAATGAACGAAATTATTATCATCTTATAAAAATACCGAAATAATTTTCTCTATTATATTTATTATATAAAGTTAACACCTTCGTTACATAACAACTAAAAAAAGTATAAACAAGAGCAAATATAAATTAAAAATAATCCTAATAATAAATGGTCTTGAAACTCAAGAAACTCCCATTGATATATTATTTATCTGAAGTTATGTGGCCGGAAATTAATAGGCCTTCTCGCGTTTCCATTCCCGGGAGTTATTTGTTCACATGTGTTGTAATTTTCCGGATTAAATACTCATTTTGCTTGATCAAAACGCAAAATAAACAAGCCAATCATAAAAAGGATAAAAAGCACATAAATAAATTCAATCAGCTTCCTACTCTAAATAGTTTAGTGTTCGACTAAAAGGTAAGCAAAGATGTTTTCAACAAATTGATAAACAATATTTGGGTTGGTCTGAGCTGTTAGCTGAATATTAAATTAAAATTAATTTAGCGATTATATTTTAAAAATGTGGACTTTTTGTTAAAAACGCCATTGTTGAAGTTAAATAAATAAAACGATTTTAATATTAAAAGTTGAAACATAAATTTTAATAACGGTGTCATTTATTACGCTCAGTTTTGAGCTTTCAAAACAAATTTTGATATCGGTTGTGATTTATTTTCTCAAGTTTTTATTTATATGTTTGGAATAACATCGAACCGTTGATTTTATCGCGTATGATGTCGAGAATATTCAAATTAAATTTATTACCCGTTATTTTTGCATCGTAAATACTCTGAAATGTTTTTGGGGAGGTTAAGGGTAAATTTTGATCTACGATTTACGCAAAAGTCTAGTATTTAATTTGTATATCAGCGACATACAGTACTTTGTTGTTCATTCCCAGATGCTGATGACTTGAAATTTGTTAGAACTATTGAATCAATTGAGGATTGTGTAAGAATACAGGAGGACATAGATAGCTTGAATATATGGTGTGGTATGAACGGTATGGAACTTAATGTTGGTAAATGCAAGTTAATGCAATTCTATCGTAAAAATAAAAATGTTATTAATTTCGACTATCATATCAATAACATAAATTTGGAAAAAGTTAGTACAATTAAGGATTTAGGGGTTCTGTTCGATAAAGAATTGTCATTTAATGATCATATACAGTATATTACTAACATAGCTTTGAAGACGTTAGGCTTTCTTAGGAGAACTTTGCATGATTTCAATGATATAACCTGTTTTAGAAATCTTTATTGTTCATATGTTAGGTCTGTACTTGAATATGCTAGTCAGGTATGGAATCCTCAATATAAAATACATATAGAGACTATTGAGAGAATTCAAAAGAAGTTCTTGATATTTGTAGCTTTCAAAGTTGGAATAACCACCGATCACATAGATTATGGTCAGATTATGTCACTGTTGAATATCTCTCCCCTTGCTCCGCGCCGAGATTACTTGGATGTATGCACTTTATATAAAATGGTTAATTATCAGATTAAATCTCCACAACTTCTTGAAAAGATTAAAATAAAGGTACCTCAAAGAACTTTGCGTGATAAACATTTATTCTGTGTTGATTTCCATAGAACTAACTATGGTAAAGCATCATCAGTTAGTAGATTTGCCTCATTATTCAATGAACATTGTGGTATAGTTGGGGTCAAGCAAATATTTAACGCGTGACACTTCCATATTGTCATGGGTGTCAAATACGGCAGGCCACTCATAATATAAAAGTTCCTAATGGCTAATTTATATTATAATAATTACCACCCACCCGAAGTATTTGTATCTTTATCCTTTTATATGACTAAAAAGAGATATACATAAACCAATTCTCGTCGATTTGGTCAAATCATATGGGCTGCAGATCCGCATTTTATTTATTAATTTAATCGTTATACACTACTAATCGTTATACACTACTAAGATTGGTTTTGTTAAGACCTGTGATATTAATGGTCAATCCTGAATCCCACCATTATAATGCACAGAATTTATCAAAACAAATTTATTTATATTATAATTCATATTCTTAGACCAATTTCCCAGCAATCATTTTCTGCAAAGGTTTATAAATAACAATATTCGTCAGTCCGGCCCTGACTAAGTATCAGCTGTAATAAAGTTGGTGAAATCGAAATAACCTAGTATTGGACAAATTATGACAAGATGGAAGTGTCACGCGTCAAATATTTGCTTGACTCCAACTATAACATAGATACTTTTAAATATAAGCTTAAACTCCTTTAAAATAAAAATTAAAAAAAAGATATTGTATTTAGATTTTCACGTCTGATATGTACATTGTAGTGTTTATTTATTTGTAATTTGAGAGATATTTATAAATTTTGTATTTTGTAATTTCTGTTAAATAATTGCTTGGTCCGTAAATAAATTATTTATTTATTTATTTATTTATAAATTGTTATTTTATTGAGATAAGGCTAATTCAGTAAGGCAGATTTAAGCTGGATTTATAAACTCGAAGCCGGCGTCGGCGCTCGCGCTGGCGTAGGCGCTGGAAGTTAGACAAGTGAATCGTAATTGAGTGATTTATAAACTTCTCCGGCGTTCGCGCTGGCGCCGGCTGGCGTTCGCCATAAACCATCTTTATCCTTCCAGCGCCGGCGTTCGTGAAAAATCCGTAGCGCCGCGTCATCACCAATGGGATTTTAGCATTTCTATCAAGTCATGTTTGGCATCTGCCAATCTGTCAATGGCCAATCTTAATTTTAATTTTACTACCGCTAAGACACCAAGTAACTTCTTCTTCCTCGCTAAATCCATTTATTTAACTCTTTCTTTTTGTTGTAGTAACTGGCTAGAGTAAATACCACCTGAACTAAAATGTCAGAAGTGTCAGATTATGTTTTTGTTTGTCAAGACTGCGAACGCGAACGCCAAGTTTATAAATGCCCACTATGCTTGTCTCCGACGAACGCTGGCGCCGACGCCGGCGAGAGTTTATAAATCCAGCTTTATGCACAGTAAGATATTGAAATAATAGCATCACATTTGTGACATATGACATGAAGATGTTAATTTTTAAGTGGAACCCCGTATATATAGTTTTTTAGTTTTATAATACTTTTAATTTTGTATTCAGCTATATACAGAGTGTTTCAAAAGTACGCTGCGTAACTTAAGGGAGTGATTCCTTATAATATTCTTAAAGAAAAAGTTTATGTGTATATGTGTCCAGAGTTGCCCTGTTTTTTATATACAGGGTGTTAAAGTTTAAAAAAAAAATAATTTTTTATAATTTTTTAAATATCCTCTTCTCGGATTTAGTAAAATTTGGTACCGTTATTTAAAATGATAAAGGGCCTAATTAGCCCTGACTAGATTAAATTTGTTAAGTCCAGAGGCGTCCCGGAGAGCACCTTAACGAATATTATTAAAAAAAAATTTAGGTATTTTTTTGTACATCCAATAACGTGGTTTTTATTTTATCTCTCGAGAACGAAGCAAGACACGAAAACAATTCAGGAAACAAAAAAGTTTTATTATTAGTTGGTAAATCTAGAAAATAATCACAATTAGAGAAAAGCCAGTGGCGTACAGTTTTTTTGTATTGGAGCTTTATCATGCCTGAATGTAAAATTTTGACCACAGTATACAGCGTTTATCGATGGTGTCATCACTTCAGTGTTAATTAATTCGTTTGTTAACTTATACGGTGACAGTTATTCTTCCTTCTAAGATTTGGCAAACTCCTGGCCCTCTAGCTTAATGCAACCGTAAGCATTTATAGAGTAACGCCCACTTTGGTTGGTTTTTCTCCATTCATTACATAATTGAAAAGTTTTCTCGTCTGGAAATTCAAAGAAGTAGTCCATTTCTCAAATAGACCTGATTTTATTAACAAGAAATCACATTGATCAAAGTCGTCGTCTCATAAAATTCCTTGTGTTTGCTTTTTAAAACTAATTGTTACATGTTTCGCCCTTATATGGGCATTATTTTACTTTTACTTCACCTAACATTAAAAACAACCTTTTTTTTTTATAGTAAAAAAGAAAAAACACGTAATAGACATTACAGATAAAAACAAGTCACTAATCTAAGAATTTTCAGTGGTTTGAGGGATTCGCTGGTACTTTGGTGTAAATAAACAGTAGCCCACGTTCTAACATCTTGCTTAAAAATTATATTAATAGGAGACATGTCAAAGTTGTCGTACTATTTGCATGAAAATAGCGGGACAAATATGTGATTATATGTACAGTAAAACCTCCCTTAACTGACACCTCTTAATAGCGGACACCACACTTAACGGACACTTTCATTGGTGCAAAAAACATTTCTATTGTAAACCTGTATAAAAACACCTCCCAATAGCGGACTACTCTATATAACGGACGCGGACACTTTCTTAAAAACTTCCCTATCTAAAATACATTTATTTTTACCTCCCTATAACGGACACCCCGTAGAATGTTAAATTGTTTATCTCTATTTATGGTAATTTAAAACGTCTATCGACAACCGATACGGTAATTACTTAATAGACCCTTTTATTAGGTAGGTACCTTTTTTTCTGGGTTTTCCGTTTCTGTAAAATGGATTATACCCCGTAAATGGTGTCATAAACATTAATTATGATCTTACTGCGCTATTCAAAGAAAACATTAGCATAAAGGGCCTTTTTGAAATCCTTGTTTAGTTATTGTTATTCATTTGACATTAAAACTTTGTGTCTTTAAGTCTGAAAATATGTCGTTAAAGAGAAAACGTTCGTCTTTGAAGGAAAAAAATGGAAAAATAATGGAAAGTGAAAGTTATGGGGCAAGTGTCAGAAAACTAGCTGAAAAGTTCAGTGTGGGAAAAACACAAATTTCGGAAATAATAAAAAAACAAGGCCGAGCTAAAAAAGCTGTTTGCAAAAGGCGGAAATGAAGAGCAAAAACGGAAGTTTCCCAAGACTAGTGCATTAGCAGTTGATGAGGTAGTTTTTAACTGGTTTTGTAAAGCAAGAAACAAAAACATTTCAATATCTGGGCCTGTAATAAAACAAAAAGCTTCTGAGGTCGCAGAAAATCTGAAAATTTTAAGGCTTCAAATGGCTGGTTGGAAAAATTTTGTCAAAGACACACGATAACGTTTAAAACTATCTGTGGTGAATCAGCTGACGTAAATTTGGAAGATGTAGAAGCCTGGAAATTAAAACTTCCAATAATTCTTAAAACATTTGCACCAAAAGACATTTACAATGCCGACGAAACAGGTCTCTGCTGCCATGCCAAACAAAACTTTTGCAGAAAAAAGCGACAAATGTCTAGGAAGGAAGGTCCCAAAACAGAGATTAACCATCTTATTCTGTGCAAATATGGAGGGAGAAAAAGAAGAACCCCTTATAATTGGTAAAAGTAAAAACCCAAGATGTTTTAAAGGATCTAATGTTGAGAAATTACCTTTGAAGTGGACATCCAATTAAAAAAGCCTGGATGAACACAGACATTATGACAACTTGGTTGCAAGAATTCGACAAGAAAATGAAGAAACAAAACAGAAATGTGATTCTATTTTTAGACAATGCCACTTCACATCCAAAGATAACATTAAAAAATGTTCAGATTATTTTTCTGCCTCCGAATACAACATCCCACTGTCAGCCGCTTGATCAGGGCATAATCCAAAATTTTAAACTATTCTATAGACATTACTTAGGAGAATTTTGTCATTTTCCGAGAACGAAAATTATTTTAAAGATGCTGAAAAAAGCATAAATTTAACCAGTGCCTTAGTTTGGATTGCTGCTGCTTGGAAAAAGTTTCACCCAACACAATTAAAAAATGTTTTTCAAAAGCTGGATTTATGAAAAATAATTTGGCATATGACGTTGATGAAGAAGATGATATCCCACTTGCCCAGTTATTTATATCCATAAAAGAAACATTTGTTAATCTTAAGTAATATTCCTTGGTTGACCATATTGCTTTTACTGAAAATCGTGGCATCACCATACCAGAGATTATTGATGAACTAATGCCCGACAGTGACGATGAGAGTATTAGCTTAAATGTGGACGATAATGATATTGAAGACACTGAAGAACTGAAAGAAACTGATGAACCAAAAACGACCATAAAAAATATGAATGAACTATGTGCAAAGTTAAGAGAGGCCCAACAATTTTTGTTTAAGTGTGAGTCCGAAGTTTTAAAATCGAAACTTAAGAATATGAAGCAAACTTCGATTGTGATGTATTTTAAAAAGCTGTAGTATATTTTAAATTAAGTGTAGTCTGCTGTTATTGTACCATGTTTACTTTAAAATGTATTTTGTATTTCTAGATATGTAAAGAAAAAAAGCACAAAAAAATGAATTAGTATATTATTTAGTATTAATATAGAGTTTATATAATATGCAAATATTTTTTACAGACCCTCCCAATAGCGGACACCTCTCTGTAGCGGACACTTTTCGAGATTTTTCAGGTGTCCGCTATACAGGGTGTCCGGTAACTTATGGGCCATAGAGCAACTGGAGATAGTAGATATAAAAATATGTCTTTTGAGCCAAATTTGCCCAAGTAAAATGTTAGAGGTTAAAGAGATACAGGGTGTTGAAAGTGAAAATTAATTTTCGAAAAATGATGATAATTTTGAAACGGTTTAAGATATCGAATTCAAAATCGGTATAACTAGGTTTTCGAGAGTGAGAAATTCGAATTTGGTGTTAATTTCAAGATACTCCCTAGAGGGCGCTTGCTACGTGCTTCATGTTGAACTAATTCATCCATATTTTTTTTAACCGTGCAGTTACTAATATTTATACTTTAAACTATAAAAGAACCTACCTTTTTACGTAAAAAAGGTACTCTTGGTCGATCTCGATATCTCAAGCCGTTACCCAGATTCTAGGACTTGATGATAAAAAGGCAGAAAAAAAAACAAAATGAAAATATTGGAAACTATTAAAAATTTGTTTTAATTCACTTTAGTAAATGTTGAAAGTGTCCACCGTTTACTTCAATACATTTTCTTAAGCTTTTTAACAAATGACGTCTCACATTCAAGAAGATATTTTGATTATCTCCTATAACAATGGCGGCTTCTTGAATTTTTTGTTCAAGTTCTTCCCGTGTATTGGATTCATCACCATATACCAAATACTTCATGTGACCCCACAGATAAAAATCTAACGGGTTAATATCTGGGCTACGCGGTGGCCAAGGAAATTCGCTACCGCGACCAATCCACCGATGTGGAAAACGCTGATTTAAATGATTTCGAACAGGAACTGCAAAGTGTGCTGGGGCACCATCTTGCATGTACCACATATTGTGTCTTATGTTTAGAGGTATATCATCCAGAAGGTAAGGTAAATCGTTTTCTAAAAACTGCAAATATTGTTCTCCATTAAGTCTCTGCGGAAGCTGATATGGGCCGATCAAGAAATTGTCGATAATGCCGCACCAAATATTTATCGAAAACTCGTGCTGAAAATGTCTTTCTTTGGGTAGTCGTGGATTTTCCAAAGCATAGTGATTATTATTTTTCCAGTTAAAAATTCCGCGTCTTGTAAAAGTTGCCTCGTCAGTAAATAATATTTTTCTCAGGAACATGGGATCTTCGTTATTCTTATTTAGTCGATTTTGATAGAATTCTGATCTGACTGGCAAATCTCCTGGCAGTAAATTTTGAACGGGCGTGAAATGGTAAGGAAATAAATTTTCTGCATTGATGACTTCCGAGACGGTCGATTTACCTATTCCTGTAGAAGCTTCCAAACGCCTAGTGCTTAATTCAGGATTTTCCGCGATACGAACCAAGATCTCTTCTTCTTGTTCGACCGTTATAGTTTTGGGTCGTCCACCAGGATTTTTGACATAAAACGAACCTGTTTCACCTAACTGATTGAATATTCTTTGAAATATTTTTCGGTCTGAAATGATTCTGGTTGGGTAGAGTTCTACATACCTTCTAAGTGCAGCACGACTATTATAATTCTCTTGTGCATAAACGCAGACCATATCACGTAAATCACGGTTAGAAAACTTATTAAGCCTGGGCATTTTTATTTGAAAAGATTACAGCACTTGGATATTGCAAAAACTTTTTATTTACGTACCTTTGACGGGAAAAAGTAGAAAATAATGACAGTTTTCACCGCAACAAATTTTGTCAAAATGCAAGGCACACTTTGTGAATTAAATATTTCTCAGCAATCAACAGAATGTGCAATGGAACATTCAGACGCTAGAATCTGGGTAACGGCTTGAGATATCGAGATCGACCAAGAGTACCTTTTTTACGTAAAAAGGTAGGTTCTTTTATAGTTTAAAGTATAAACACTAGTAACTGCACGGTTAAAAAAAATATTGATGAATTAGTTCAACATGAAGCACGTAGCAAGCGCCCTCTAGGGAGTATCTTGACATTAACACCAAATTCGAATTTCTCACTCTCGAAAACCTGGTTATATCGATTTTGAATTCGATATCTTAAACCGTTTCAAAATTATCATCATTTTTCGAAAATTAATTTTCACTTTCAACACCCTGTATCTCTTTAACCTCTAACATTTTACTTGGGCAAATTTGGCTCAAAAGACATATTTTTATATCTACTATCTCCAGTTGCTCTATGGCCCATAAGTTACCGGACACCCTGTAGAGAGGTTTTACTGTATATTTACAAGTTAATTGTTTATATTATTAAAATTGAAATAGGGTTCAAAATTCTCTCTTTTTTACATCAGCATATATAACCATTTCCAAGAAACTATTCTGATTTAAATATTTATGTGCAAATTCTAACCTGCCCTGCTTATTTCTTTCCGTTAATACTATTTTATTGGCAGTACAACGGCTTCATATATCGGAATTTCGAGCCCTGTCTCTAGCGGTATTTGCACAACCTGGAGAGTTCATCTCTTTCTTCGCCTGTATTGCAGTTTCAAGTGGATGATCCCTTAGATAATTAAATAATCTTCTAACCTAACTTAATCTTCAGTACAAATTTTAGGCACACCCCATTTTCGGATAATAGTCCTGTGCCTAGGTATTTTTTGTTTTGCTAACAATACGGTATTCTTATTTACCCCCAGTTCGCCTGCAAATATCCCTATAAAAAGCACCATCTCACAACCGACTGTAAATAATAGCCTTTTGCTGGGGGTTTAATTGTGGCATATTTTAAAGAATGATGTGCTCGAGGAGCTAATGATAAAGTGGCAATCTACAGGGTGAGTTTTTCATGAAAGTGTGGTTAGGTAAAAGGGCTAGATAGATAGATAGATAGATAACTTTTATTTGACAACTTTACATTTACAATGCTTGTTGCAAGTCAAAAAAAGAAAATACAATTTAATTTACCTATTACCTAATAAAATAACATACATATATCTAAAATACATACTACAAGACAACATAAGCATATAATACAAACAAACATATAATTGAAGTATAGAATCATTACAATAATCACAGATATTTTCTAAGATAATATTAAACAAACAATTCAGAAAAGTCTAAAAATAAAAAATAGGAATGTAACAAAAAAAAAACTCATACTACGGATGGCGCCTCCATATATTCATTCACTGAGTAGAAGCAGTTATGTATTAAATAGAGCTTAATTTTTGTTTTAAACTGTGAATAATCTAGGCACTTTATGGTGTTGTCAATTTTATTGTATAGTGACACATTCAAACAATTTCGGGACGCATTCACAAGTCGATGCCTTGGCGGCAATAAACGGTTGGAATGTCTTGTATTGTAATTATGCTGATCTGATAAGCTATCAAATTTATGAATGTTCTTGTGTATTTCTAAAAGACTTTGATATACATAAATACATGGGAGTGACATTACATTAAATTTTTTAAATAGTGGTCTACAAGACGTTAAAGGTCCCACCCCTTCAACTGTTCTAATAGCCCTTTTTTGGAGCTTGAAAGCCTTACTGGCGTTTGTTGAATTACCCCAAAGGATCGCACCATAGCTCAACAGCGAATGAAAGTTAGCGAAATATACCATTTTTGCTATTTCAATGTCAAAAGACTTTTTAACTTGTTTGATCAAATATATCTGGCTGCTTAACCTAGAACATAGTTCATTTACGTGAGGAGACCACCTAAGTCCATCGTCCAAGAGTACACCCAATAGTTTAACATGGGAGCCCTCGATATGAATATGATTAAAGCTGAAAGAGATGTTTTGAGTCTTATCACTGTTAAGTTTAAGGCTATTACTTGTGAACCAATCTTCCGCATTTTTTAGAGCAAGCTCAGTGTTATTGATAAGAGAACTCTGATCTTCGCCAGAAGTGATTATCGTCGCATCATCAGCATATAGCACACAGCTGCTCGGAGTAACAGCTGCACTGAAGTCATTAATATAAATAATGAATAATAAGGGCCCCAAGATTGAACCCTGGGGTACCCCCGTTTTAATGTGTTCGTGATCAGAGAGATCACCATTAAGTGCGACAGCCTGCTTCCGTGCAGTTAGATATGACTTGAAAAACAAATGAGGTATCCCATTTACTCCATAATATTTCAGTTTATCCAGAAGTATTGGATGGGAGACACAATCGAAGGCTCGACTGAGGTCGCACAGAGCAGCAGCTCGCAGTTCGCCCTCATCCAAGCCCTCCACAATGTCGTTAACTACTTTTAGAATTCCGTGAATGGTGGAGCGACCACCCCTGAAGCCAAATTGATTGTCAACTAACATTTTGTATTTTTCAAAATAAGATATAAGCTTATGCTTTAATATAGACTCGATAACTTTTCCCAGTAACGGTAAGATTGAAATAGGTCGGTAATTCTCTGGCCGGTCTGGGTCACCTTTTTTGAAGATTGGCAACACCTTAGCAATTTTTAGTGCATCCGGATAATTACCCTCGGCAAAGCATTTATTTATTATTATAGTCAGATAAGGAACAATTGTACATTTGCAGTGCTTAAACATTTTGGTGTGAATATCATATATATCATAGCAATTTGAATTTTTTAAATTATTTATTGCAGTTTCAACGACATGTTCTGATACAGGTGATAAAAAGAATGATGAATTGGGCCGATTTAATTTATGCAGGTATTCAGAATATGTTTTACTTGGTGTTGCTAAAGAGTTGGTTATTGTACTAGAAATAGTACAGAAAAAATCATTGAATTCATTAGAGCTAATTTTACTTTCTGATGTTTTACGAGTTTTATTGCATTCTTGACGAATCAATTTCCAGGAATCTTTAGGTTTATTCACCGAATTAGTTAGAAAGCTCTTATAGGCTGCGGCCTTAGCCTCATTTATTTCTTTTCTATATCTGTTTTTAAAAGTTTTATATGCACCATACTCTTCTGGTGACTTTGATGCGTCAGCGATAATCTTTATGGCGGAAAGAGTATCTCTCATATTACGTAAATCATCATTGAACCATCCACTCGGTTTGAAACTATTATATTTAAGTTTTTTGTATGGAAAATGCTTGTTACTAAGATTGGTAAAAATATTTAAAAAATTACTAGTTAAGGTATTCGAATCCACACTAGGATCAGAAAAACAGTCCCAGTTTGAACTTCGTAATGACTCATTAAACTTGTTCAAATTTATACACTTAGGTTACGAACAAATATAGGGGAACTTTGTGACAAAGCGGTCCCACTCACGCAAATTATCTGCCCCTTATGATCAGACAGACAAGGGTCTACCACTTCTGTTTCATAATTATCATCCTCGATATTAGTGAGGATATTGTCAATACAAGTTTGTGAGGTAGAGCTTACTCTAGTAAATTCTGATATACTTACTTTTAAGCCGTAAGAACTAATTAAGTGTGTAAGTTCTATTAGGTTATTGTTGGGGGTGACCATTCTAAAATTTATGTTAAAATCCCCTAAAGTATTAATTTTTTCAGATATTGTAATAAGGTAATCCAGGAGTTCCTCAAATTTTTTCATAAAATTATTAAAATCGCCAAGACATGACCTGTAAAGGCAAATAACGGCAGTCTGAGATTTTGGAAATAAAATACCGCTAAACTCTGCATCCACTTCCTGGCAGTAATTGGTTAAGTCTAATGATTTTACACTAATACTATCCCTAACATATATGGAGGTTCCTCCGTGTATTGTACTGGTCCTACAAAAAAAATTAGTTAAATTATATCCAAGAATATTTATTAGTTTTAAGTTAGATTCGTTAGCCCAATGTTCTGAAAAGCACAAAATATCGTAGTTATTCTTTTCTAAAAATAATAGCAGTTGTTCCACCTTTGGGGCCAAACTTTGTACATTGAGGTGCATTATACTAGTACAATTCGAGTAGGGGTCAATAGTTTCGGCAGTGTTTTTCGTCTTATCGGTTAATGTGTTGTCTAGGATATCTGTTGACCCTGGTCGGAATTCTGAAAATTTGTTTTCATAAATTTAAATCGGCGTACTGCTACTCCCTCCGGCCAGATGTCTGTATCGTACACCTCTCCAACATATTTAATAGGAAAAGAAATTTGGAAAGAGGCAGTGTTCTCTTTTTTGTTCCACAATTTACATTTAAAGTCGATATCAGGTTTATGAGACTTCAAATGCCTCTCCAAATCTTCAGCTGTGGTCGCTGCATCAAATCTATATGCATGTAAATATCCTTGTTTTGGTATTGTCTTAACTGACGTGTTATTTGTTGTTATCTGTCCAGTACCGATCAATGGTTTATTTTTGTTGTTTGTTGGGTTTTTGTTTTGGTACCTGTGTTTATTTTGGTTAGAGTTCATTGCACTCTCAACACTTTTGTTTACTTGGGACAATGTAAACATCGTTTTTTGATTTTGTACTTGAAGGACACGTGCGTTATTTGGGTCAGGCTTAGATTGAACGGAACCCGGAGGCGGAGTTATCTGTTTATCACGTGGATTCTTTGGGTCAGTTTTGGATTGAACGGAACCCGGGGGCGGACTTATCTGTTTATTATCTTTTTTACCGGCCGAGCCAGTCGTTGGTGCTGTATTTGGCGGGAAATTATCGTTCAGGTTATTACATTTTAATAATCTAATTATTTCTTCCTGATTATTTATTCTTGATTCAAGCTGGGCAACCAATTTATTTAAAGTTAGAAATTCACTCTGCTTTGCTTCCAATAATGTCTTTTGTCGTATACAGTTGTGCAAATGACAATCTGACTCGGCTATTGTATCCACAGCATCAGCAAAGAAATCGTTGTTTGCATTAGTTTCACCACATTTGTCACACTTTATAGATAAAAACTTGAGCAAAAGACCGTCTGTTATGTTTTCGGGCATTTTTTTATATATTATGATCTCTATTAGATCATTTTTATTTAATCTATTTAGCTTCGACACTATCGATTGTATATCACTCGGCGCCATCTTGAGCTATGGAGGGACATATTTAACCATAATTATTTTTACAATTTGCCCGTTTGTCTATTTTAATATAATAAATAATTTTTTGTCTTACTCCCCTGGTTGCGTAATTATGATTTATTATGGTCCCTCTTTAACTTCCAAACACTTTATCATTCTTTGTCGAAATGATGTCAATCTTTTATATCATCTGAAGTTGTAGGTGCAGTTGCCATTACTTTGTTCTATATAAAGCCCCGCAACAAGAAGTCAAGGGAGGTCAGATCTGGAGACCGAGCAAGCCAGTTGACCGGACCAGCTTGACCAATCCACCTGTTTTTAAATATTTCATTTAAATAGTTACAGGCCTATAATACTGCCTAATGGGGTAGAGCTCCTTCCTGCTGAAACAACATGTCAAGATTTATATGTTAGTTTAATAATTGGGATAATTGGTTTCTTAAAAAATAAGTGTACATTTCTCCACCTAAATATCCTACTAAGAAACGCGGACACCAGACATTGATTGACCAGGGAGGATGATTTGGAAGAGTTCTCGTCCAAAATTAGAAACTAAATTTCTAAAAATGAATAACTTAATATCCTACCTGCCCACAATTATAGAAGGTGGCTTCGCCAGAAAATATAAAAATTTCAAGAACCTATTATTTTGTTGTATTTGCCTTATGACGCAATTGCAAAAGGTAACACGATTTATAAAGTCCTGCCTATACAGCTCTTGGTGGAGCGTAATGTCGTATTGATCAAACTCTTACAAGTGCAATATGATTATTACTGATTATTGACCCATTCTAGCATCTCTAGCAAGCCGCCTGGAATCTACGTGAGGATCAAGAGCTACCGCTCCTAAAACACCAAGTGTCATATTTTCGTTCTACTGCGAACTCGTGGTATCGCCTTCAAACTGCCAGTAGTTCAACATCTCGTTTCCAGCTTTTTAAATGCTATGGGAGATTTCGGGTTATTAGGAACCCTCTCTGCCCACACTAGTGAAGCTTCTCTGTAGTTAAAACTTTCTCAAAACTTTCAACTGACGTAAGTAAACATTGCGCATTTCCATGGAAACGCATGTTAATTCCGAAACAGGTGAACTTGATTTATTGGTAAAATCTATTTGTTTTTTAAAATTCAATCAAATTTTGGTTAATCATAATTCCGTAACCAGAGGAGCAAGTGAAAAATCTTTAATAACATAGGTAGTGTTTCACGTAGATTCGAATTTTAGCAACAACAACACGTCACCTCAAATACAATTCCAAAGTTGCTTCTCATCCCTTAAAGTTGAGAAAGGGGTAAAATGCAAAAAATATTTCCCCCTTACCACACCTCACCAAAACTTCATGAAAATATGTATAACCGTTCTCGAGATATTGCCTCACAACCCTTTCTAAAACTCACCCTGTATACTGACATGTTAAATCTTTATATGAAATTTTACTAGTACCAGGTTCGACAGTAAATACTTCCTAATAGTCAAGGAGAACAAAAAGGAAATTTTGCTGTGCTAGTTTTTTATCGGCAGGATTGTACCTAATTAATATAATATCTATCTTAAACAATTGTTTGGACAAGGGCATATTATATTAAATTACATCTAAATCTTCTAAAGACATATACCAAACAGAACGAAAATAAGCACCTACATACCATTGTTCTCAGATAACTTTAAAGAATTCAATTTTATATTCTAAACTTTCCCGTATAAGAATCGATTCAGAAAAAAACTTAAGTGAACTAAAAGAATGCGTTGTCGGTGAACCGAATAGCAAACTTAGACCTTTAAAGTGCTACAGAGCTATTTATTAGAGTCCGTTTTCCGAGTTTTCCTAGACTTTTCACTGGTTTGGAAAATTGTTATACAGTTTTACGCTGCACGCTCTTGCGGATACGAGCGACCAGAACTTCTTGACAATTTTTTGTCTGTGAACAATGGACTAGCTGGTTTGTGATTCTCTTTAAAAGGAGAATAAATGTTCATTCAAAATAGGTATGATATTAATTACGTATCTAGGTGTTTTAGGTGATTTGATTTATGCCATTGTTTGTTTGCCAGTAATTCAATCCGGCCTATTGTTATCTCACATCAGATTAAACAAAAGATACTATTGATTTACTAATAGATGAAACAATGTTTAACTATTCTAATAACAACAATAATTCTGTCCGGATAGAAAACCATCGATAGCGTAATACAGCCTTAAAAGTTTTCGACACAAAACCCAAATTGACTTTAAAAATAAATTTTGATACGTACAGTAACAATTCAAAAATCGTAAACCCTAGAAAACCGCAAGATATAAAATATATATTTTAGGGGTAAGTATTCGGAATACTGCCAAGTTGACACTTTTTTGATTTAAATAACGCCCCGAAAAAATAATGTCCCTTCAATTTAATAAAAAGCAGGGCGCAGCCCTTTTTTATTAACCGTTTTCGCAGGAGTTATGACATCATTTGGAGTTTGGGCCGCCATAAAAAAATAATTGACTTTGTTGCGCGACACTAAAAAGGTTTAAAAGTAATTCGGTGTCCAACATGGTGGATTTAAGGGCTCTGTTTTTCTTTTTAATGTCATAATTTTATTAGATGTTGATATTTGTTTTTCTAAAATTTATTCATAGAGTGACCCTGGCTTTACGTACGGTCGTTAAAAGATTTTACAATTATGTACATAAATAACACTTGGCGGCCAAATTTTTTTTTTGTTGTAACATAAAGCTGAATAACAAACTGTGGTAGAATGAACCTCTCTGAAAACGAAAATAGCGAAAAGAAAGTTATATCAAGTAAGGTTTTCTTGTTATATTGAACAAACCACATGTAGAACGGTATCATTTAAAATTAATTGAATATCGATTATATTTATAATTTATAATATTAAGTTAAGAAAACAGCAAACGTAAATAGCTATTTATACAACAAGTTACGAAATAAGGGTCTTTCAGGCACGCGACGTGAAAATTGTCCTACGAGGCGAAGCCGAGTTGGAGAACACGACAGAGTGACTAAAAGACATTGTTTATTAACGAATGGTATACAATATTTTTTCTACGGGCGTTTTATAATAAAAAACTTAATTTATTTTACCAAACATTTTATTACCTGTGTTTCGTTTACACCTTTCTGTCAAAAAAAGTGACCCACGTAAAAAAAAAATTCCAAAGAATTTTTTTGTCAAAAACTGCGGCAAATATTAAGTAAAAAATTAGTGATTTAGAAGACTCAGACATTAAAAATGACGCAAATGAGACAATGGTGCACCTTGTTTATTGCTGTTGCAGATTAATTTTCCATTTCTAGTTCAAATTCCTCATCTATTTCGCACAGAGAAATATCTCAACGTACTGTTTTAGGTTACCCAAGCATTAATTTTAATAATATTGTCAACAAAATGGTGTGCTCCACATTTTAATTATAATTTTCACACTTCTAGACCACTGTGCGTTGAGGTCGCGGACCACTGTGCCATCCAATGTCAGGTTCAATTAAACAAGAATCAGCACTTTCGGTGTATAAATACCCGAACATTGGATGGACACGGTACCTTCGACTCAACGACTGGTCAACCACCCTGCGACAGGAGTGCCCAAAGTATCAATATAGATTCGATGCCCCTCTCCTGCTCGATTTAAAAGCATCCCCAAGAGTCCTCCTAGTCAACTACCCTGCGACAGGAGGGACCAAAGTGTCAACATAGACTCGAGGCCCCTCTCCTGATCGAATCATAAGTACTCCCCGAGAGCCCCCATCGACAGTGCCGAACTGGTCTGCACCCCCCGGAGGCATGCTGGGTTTTCTCCGAGCCTCCTGGTAAATCTTGTAACGATTAATTAACGAAGAATTAATAAAAACCTGTATTGTTTTTTTAGCCAAGTGGTTTTTATTCACCCCCGTTAGGGAAACAACCCCCAGTTGTGACAATATAAATAACTGTACTTTTAATATTTATAATAAATAGGTAAAATTATAGTTTGTGTTTAGTTTTTAATTGTAAATAATTACTTTTAGGCACACTTGTGCCTAAAAGGAGGTTATTTAAAAATCTAAACGACAATCAAAAAGGGGTTATTATAAAACGTCAGTAGAAAAAAATATTTATTTCAAACACACTAGTTATATCTTTTCCTTTTATGGGGGGTCAAATCTTCTCTCTTAATGAACCATCATGGCTGGATCATATCGTCCTTGGTACCAAATTGCCATTGTCCTGCTCATGGCTGACAATGTCCAAACTGTCAGAAAAAAATTATAGATGGGACTGGAGTGAATTTTTAATAACATTCGGCAACCAAGCAATTTGTAGGAGTCTAAAAGTTCATTAACTAAGTACTTCGTAGTTTGCATCCATATTATTGCCTGAAAATCCCCTCACTACACCTACAAATGGGTTGTAAGCTCTGAGTTCTTGCGTGTTGAGCTTTTCTATAAAATTGACATCGTCCAGCAATTTTCTAACTTAATAAAGTGCCTTCTATTAATTTGGCATCACTTAAGTGGGGAAAAACTTGTCATAGGTATTTAAATCCTTCACCCTCTTTATTCATAGCCTTTACAAAGTTTTTCATTAATCCAAGTTTAATGTGAAGAGGACAATGTTTGGGTCTAAAAGGGGCACATACTTAACATTTTGAGATCCCGGTTAAAATTCACTCCTTTCCGGCCAAATTTTCGTTACATAATGTTCATTCACTGCACTGCACTGACTGTCCCACAAACTAAGAAAACAACAACATGTTGCATCTTTTAAATCCCCACGTATTATCTACATTTGTACCGGTTGTACTTTATGTTATCTAAAAGGATTGGGCATATTTTCATAGGTTTCTTTCATTGTCACTGAATGGGCAACTGTTGTGAATGGTTTTATATTTCCAATATGTAATAACACAGCCTTTAAACTATATTTTAATGAGCTATGAACAAGCTCGATACTGAGTTACTGCATTAAACCATCGGTATCAGTACACGCACATAACGAATTTTCCATATTGTAAAATTCAGTAAATGTAGCATTTCTTTTCCTGAAAGTCGAAATTTTTGTTTCTTTGGCTAGTAAGATCCAATCCTTAAGATGGGAACGAAGAAGTTCTGACTGTTGCTATGACAACCCCAAATCACGTACTAAATCATTAAACTGATCAATCAAATGTGGCTCGCCAGAACTAGGAACTGGAGTAAAAATCATGTCGGCCAGTGTACAGCAGATTCTTTATTGACGTGTTTTTTCCATTTGTAACCAAGGTTTTCCTTGGAGACAAATAACTTACTAACTACACATAACCTAATGCAAATCTAGAATAATAAGTAGGGCAATAATGCAAAAGAAATGCAAAATTCAACATCAGGATCATCAATACAAACCAAAAATGGAATAAAGTTGAAAAAGTAGTCCATACTTACAGTGGAGTCAATGTAATGTAAATGAAACAATGCAGTCTTCCTCCACAGTTTAATGTTAAATTAAATTTTAAGTTCCCAACATGTTTCGAATGCTTAAGCATTCATCATCAGGGGATACTAAAAGGATATTACATGATTGAGAATGAACAGTGAATATAAAATAAAGTTTTAGGACTTACCTAACATCCAGTTTAAAAGCGATGTATGTTGTCTCAAACTAAGTTTAACAATTTAATATCATATAATACAAAAAACTTTTTCTTTCATATGCTTTAAATTAATTTACTGTCTCATTAAAATACTTCTTTTTCTATTAAAACCTCACATTTCACTCAAATTTTTATCTTTACATTAGTTTCAACACAACTAGCTAGTTCATACCAAGTCTTCAACTTTCACATATTATTGTATCACATTATAAGTTGTACTCATTAGTTTGAGACAACATACATCGCTTTTAAACTGGATGTTAGGTAAGTCCTAAAACTTTATTTTATATTCACTGTTCATTCTCAATCATGTAATATCCTTTTAGTATCCCCTGATGATGAATGATTAAGCATTCGAAACATGTTGGGAACTTAAAATTTCATTTAAAATTATACTGTGGAGGAAGACTGCATTGTTTCATTTACAAAAATAGAATAGTCAACCATGAAATTTCAATCCCGTAAAAAAGATCATCTGAAAAGAACAAATATTAGAAACAGGAGTATCTATAACTCAAACATGAACACATATGATCTACTTTGAATCTTAAAAAATAAATTCAAGTTAAAAATACAATATCTATAAATAAAACTTGAATTGAATAATATTAATTCGGATTTATATTGCATTTTTAAAACTTTTCTTTACTTAAGAAAATAAGTCAGACTTTTAAGTAAGGATAGTCCTAAAAGAAATATTCTTCTAGTATGCAATTAGATTGCTAACTATTTGTACGATTTATTTTCTGCATGCATTCAATTTTGGATGCCCATCGATTGCGCACGAATTTATATAGCATCGACAAAGTTAAACAATTGTAGGTGCTTTATAAACATAACTGAATTGATATTTGTTCCAGATTGGCTAATCTAGGTTACGTGGGAACTAATGGCGAATGAAAATAGCCCATTTAACATATCGCAGAATCGCAGTGTTAACATTTCTTTAACAAAATTTTGGCATACTATCAAAGTTCCGCATATCAGCAAGTAAAATTCTGATATAAAATGATGTAGGCACATGGCTACGACACAAAGCGACCACGTCCAGCGCGGTATTTGAATGGTCGCCTTGTGTGTCATTATATGGTGGTAATTTTCCAGTGAAGCAATCTGTAGATACAAAATTGCGTTAAGAAAAGAACACAAATCAATTGCCGTACCAAATTGATATAACAATACAATAGCTTTTAAAAGTATTTTAGCTGCAAATTGATCTGTATTATTCACTGGACCATCTATAAATCAGGACCTATTATTGGAAGCGCCCAGCAATTACTGTAATTGAATTGGCGATTGTGCTAATTTCAAGACTATTGGTTTCATTTGGTTGTATATTGAATATCAAATACCAATTTAAGAACTTTATTCGCCTGGAAATAACATAAAATAGAGTGTGACGTTTGATTTTTTTTGTATTTAATTCCTTTCTGTGGCCGTCCCAGAGATATTTGTTGTTGGTTTTTTATACTTGGCTAAGTGAATTAGACAGTTAGATCACATTTAATTTGGCGTTTATTTATCCAATTCTGCACTTGTTTACAAAAGAACTCTTTAATACATGATTAATTACTAACTTATAACATTATCATTTATTTACTTGGTGCTTTTCATTAAGCGAATGCAATTGTCATGTCCGATGGACGATGACCCACGTTAATTGACGTACGTCATATATACCATTGGATGGTTTAAATCGCAGTGGCTCGCGAGGAACCGTAAGTGTGCTCTGCCACCAGAAAATCACGCCCCGCTGTCAGACTGAGCAATCACAAGGTAACATATTTCGCGCCTTATCTTCTAATAGGCTATTTTTTGTTCCGCCATGTTTTCTTAGGATCAATTGTTGTTTTCCCGTCTTGTCTACTGCGATAGGCTTAATTTCCTAGCGGCAAGATGTGTCAAAGAATATGCGTTTTTTTACAAGCTCTAAAATAGACGTTTTAACATTGAATTATGTTGATAATTCACCTCACTTTTATTGAACCAATCAAAACGCTCATTTTCATAGCAACCACCTTGGTAACGGTCGTCTTACCCGATAAGACTACCGCTAGCTCGAAAAGACGCTTGTAGCTTTTTTACTTAAATAAAAAATTAGTAACACCTCTAACTTGTATATTTACCTTTATCAGACGGCCTTCATTTTTATGTTCAGTTAATTATCCAATAAAATACACCTCTAGAGGCGGTTTCTTATCTTCTTACCTTCGTTTTTCACTCGAAACTCGATTTTCCAAGAAAATTTTCACTCAATGTAATTTTTACTTATAATCAAAGATAAGACCCTCGAGCTAAAGCTCTCGGGATCATATCAGATTATAAGTAAAAATTACATTTCGTAAAAATTTGTCAGAAAATCGATTTCTTGTTAAAAACATCGGTATTACCGATAAGACGCCTCCTCTATCGGTATATTACTGTTGAGAACACTTTTTTGCTCAATTAACCGTAGCCACAGGGCGCTGTTTTAGGATAATATTTGTAAGTTTTGTTGTTTTGTCTGGACAACAATATTATTCGTTCTGAAAACATTAAATGCATTTTGTTTCTCTGTTTCTCTGACCGTTGAGGAATTGTGTTGTAATGGAATATTTGAAAAGCATTTATTTTATCTAGACAAAAGTAGTATTGATTCTGAAAACATTGGTTGCATTTAATTTCATTATTTTTATTGCATTTGAACAATATTATTTTCAAACTTTGCATGCAATATACATTTAATATTAGCTATAAATTGCTCCTAATGGACTGTAAAATCTACAGGGTGTTCCCTGTATTTGGGTAATGCTCTCATTAACCCGCAAACTTTTTTTGTGGCGTGGCGAGATTAAAGTTGGGACTCATGTTTCTTTTTATTTAAAAGGTCTTTATTTGAACGTTCTTATGTAAAAACCTTGTACTTTACATAATAACTAATTGTAAGGGGACGATATATCTAATCAAATCTAGGTTAAAATTGTGTCAAATTCATATTATGGCCAGAATATTATGCCACACTAATGAATATTAAAATAAGTTAACAAATACAAATCTATTTTAACAAATTATTATTATTACATTAACAAAGTAAGAATAAAGGGAAATGTTACCACATTCTTGGATAATCCTTGTTTTAAAAATATCCTTACATCCCACATAACCGGTGCGAGGTGGAACCAGACTTTATCAGAAAAAAATGTCAGTTTTAATGAATCACTTATTTTCAATAAATTTTGGGTAAACCACTGACAATAATTCCTACGTCTTTCAACATCTGCTGCTCGTATTTCTTGGAAAACTTGCACTTTATAAGGAAACAAATTTAACTGTTTTTTAATAATAGCCCTGGATGTTCCCTAAGATCTTCCCACTTTTTGAAACAGGCGTCTAACACATTTGTTGGCGTATCTTGCATTATTTCACGAACGTTTGCAACAAGTTCTTCTGTTCTTACAGATGGTTTTTTAGCTCCTTTTTTATGTTGTTATGTTAAATGGTACCTGTTAAATGCAAAACGTAACTTTATAATCTACTACCTTACTAATCCCTACACAATATTTCGATTTTGACACTTCAGGCCAGAAAACATACCTTTCCTAATCCTGTTACACAATTATTTGAAATTTTAATATTACAAACAATACTATTTTATCTTAATATCCGTTAACCTAATTCTCTAAAATTTTTGGTTAGTTATCATAAATAATTTAATGCACAAAGTTTACCTGCGCCTATGGCCGATACCGAAATTGAGCCGAACTGGACGGAATTTCCCATTGTATTACTCTATACCATTCTGAAATAGACTATACCACTTTAAAATCTTTATTGAAAATTGGGATGAGTAGCCAGACTGGTTGGTCAGGGTTGTCGTTTACACTAGGTATATGTATAATATGTGACTCATGAAATAATGCAGGGTGTTTAAATGAAAAAATTGATTTACGTGCATAGAGAACTGAAAGGGACAAAAGTTTGTCAGCTTTTCATATAATAAAAAATTATTGAACAATAAACCTTTCTACATTAATTAAGTGACACTTTTTAATTAAACAATAATTCATGAAATCTGTAAAAGGTCTCAATATTAGTCTTATAAGCGCCGAGAAAACAATGTCTTAGCCTGGAGAATTTTGTAAGAAAATAATAAAAATATTGTCCTTATTTGCAAGTTCTATATCGTTATGCTTGCGAAGAAAGAAAGATTTATCATTTATTTTATTCGTAGGAAAAATATTGCAACATTTTGTGTGACTCGCAAATTAAACGAGTTCAAATGTAGTGTAGCAATTTTAAAAATTCCGCCATTGACTTTGTGGGGAATAATAAACTTTTTTAGGGTCACAAAGCACATTTTATATACTTATTTTGTTTCATAATCTATTTACTTAAATGGATGGTTGAATCCTTTGTTTACAGAAAGTCAGTCGCCATCTGTGGGGTAAGTGGTCGTTTGCTTGTCTGTTGGTTATTTGCACAAGGCGCGGCAAATAGGTTTGACCATGTGTTTTGTAATTGATTATTTAAGCCCAGACCTAGTATTTTCATAATCTGTCGTAAGGTGTCCCTTGTTCTTCTTTGTTTTCGGGTTATGTTAGGTTGGCAACGCTCTCGAGTCAGTTGTTGATTTAAGAAGAAGGGGGTTCTTAGAACTCTCTTGGTTTTTGATTCTGGTCTTTCAACTGAGAAAGAAGCCAATCTTCTCAACAAAAGGCCACGAGGTCTTTTCATTCTCCTTTTAGAGGCAAGCTTCTTTTATTTTTCTGTCGATTTATTGGTTATTTATTAGTGTTTTTTTTTTTTCGTTATTTTTATGGTTTTGTTTCTGACTGTTTTCATCGGTTTTTCTGCCTATCGGCACCCACAACACGATTCCAGTAGTTGACCTGAACTAAGTTTACTAATACGAGCTAAATTCAACCTGGTCTACCAAGAGTAGTACCTAAGGATCTGCATGAGTTGCAGCAGAAGCCTTGGTGGTTTTCAGACTCCTATAAAATATTTAAGTTGATATCTTGTTTTTTATCATTCACCATAGTTTTTTTTTTATTTTTAACAACCATTAAAAATCAATTTGAATTGACGTTTCAACATATCTAAATCAATTTAAGTAAGGCTATCTTGACAAGGGGTAACTTTTTTAATTACCATACATCGCAACTAAGATACCAAGGTTCTAGAATCTTCCAGATTATACCCAATTTATTTTAGCAGAAATCCTTGCATCCAGAAAAGCTGAGTTCCTATTTTAATCCCGTAAACTGCGAATTTAAACATTAAATACATAACTTAACTTCAGTCTTAAATTTAAATATTTTTAATTAATAATGAGACTAGAATAAACCCTTTATTTTATAAACACTTATAAAATTTATAAGTGTGGGAAAATTTTCATAGCTTTATTATTGTATGCTATCATATCAAACCAGTTGGCGTCCAAGGCAAGCCAGCGACAAAGGCAAGCAATAAGAGCTACCGCTCGCATTATGTGACAACCAATTATTGTATAAAAAGGTCGACATAGTCACACTATACGGTTGTAGCTTATTTCCTTAATTTATGGTTCGCTAAAGAGAACACAAAGAAAAAATGTGGTGTAGTAGATACAGAGAGTAATATGAACGTGGCTGGGTTGAATGCGAAAAATCAATCGAATTGAATGCCGTAAGGGTGGATAGTTCAGGTTACACACATTCAGCTGGGCACATGTTGTGGCTTTCAAGCCATCGCGAATGTTACTAAACTATAATTTCCAGTCAATTTTGCATAGGTACGACAGAAATAATAACTTTACTCCACATGCAATATATTTCATTCAACACGATAAACAAAACAAATATTATCTACTATTTATCTCAACGGTGAATAAAATTAATTTAAATTTAATTTTCGGCACAGTCTACAAGCTACGTTTATCTATAATTATAATCTTTCGGCATCTATTAATCAACCGCTAAAATGGCAGCTTCACAATAGCACCGGGATAATATACTATAGCTCGGCCAGTATGTTAATGATATTCTGGGTCTTGTCGTAATTATACAGGGTAAATTGCAATCAATGTAGCAATTTTTGAATTGCCACTATTAATTTTGTGGAGAATGTTAGGCTTACCTTTGATTTTTAGCGTCATATTTCCACAGAGTGCATCTTATATAGTTATTTTGTTTATTAAATTCTCTCTTTGTCTTTGTTGACAGAAAATCACTTGAAATATGTAGGGTTAGTAGTACTGCGTTCGCCTTTCTGTTGGTTAATTGCGCAAGGCGCATTCAAGTAGGGTTGACCACGCATTCCCGTTCGGGTTTCCGTCAAATCGCAGAACGCCCATTTTTCACTCTTGGCAATTTTATGTGATAACAAAGTTGTTTAGAATCATTTTCTTTATTTAATTATTCAATTTATGTTTTAATAAAGCCCAAACTCTCGTATCGTCCTAATGTTTTGAAGGGTATCTCTTGTTCTCTTCTGTTTTTCTGGGTTATGTTAAGTTGGCAACACTTGTGAGTCAGCTGTCTGTCTCAAGAGAAGGGGTTTTTGAAATTCTCGTGGCTTTTGGTTGAAATCCTTGGAATAGGATCTCGTTCCCGTTTTAGAGGGGTTGTTTGGTGTTTGCCGTTTCTCGGTTTTGCAATTCATGTAGGTTAGGAAACCATCTACCGCATGGGCTTTTAAGGTCCACATTATAGCCCATGAGCTACCAGGTTCTAGTTGGCCTGAACTAAATCGATTCCACCTAGCCAGGGAAAAAGAGCGTCTTCTGATACATAATTGTCTGATAAATAAGTTGAATGTTTTTTTTTTACATTTTCGTCCTCTGGTGCTACTGCGAACAAAACAATCGCTAACATAATCACGACATAAAAAAGTCAGTCGCAGGCATCTACCAACTTCAGGACTTTCGTTTTTATATTCGGGTATCAGGCCATATTCTTGAATTCTTCTATACCAGGACTGGGGAAGGTGAAATCGGCATCTAATTATTGCTGCCAAAGGAAAAATTTGTTAGTATTATTATTTAATTTGTGTATAGCTTTCTCAAAATCAATAACAATTCTTGAAATTCTTAATGTAACACAGTGATTATTATCTTCATAAATCATTTTTATTAAATTGATTAATAACTGTGTAATGTAAAAATTGACAGAAAACTGCGCACAACAATTAAACATGCCAACATTTGAATATTTGATTTACACGAAAATTCCGGTTTTCTTCATTTCTATTATTAATGAGTAGAAACTGCTCACCTCTATTGGTTTGGATGTTTGCCTGGTCCAGAAAGTCGAAAGTTTCCTCGATGTTTTTCGGGAAACTTGGCTGCATTTTTCTACGATCGCTGTATAGATTTCTTCTGACGCAAGCAATATCAATTGTAGTAATGGTTGATAGCAGATTTTTTTGAAGCACCCTGCGAATTTTCTTGGCTGGCTTTTTGGATAAGTCTTCCCCAGCTTTCCTTTTGCAGAATTGACAATTTGTCGATATAAGCACATTTGTGCCCGGGGAAAGATCTTGTATATGCTTTGTAATTATTAAATTGTTTGCAATGATTTGCACTTTATATTTCTTCAAGTCCGCCGCTTCTTACCACATTTCAAAGGCTTTCAAAACCAGTTATTAATAGCTATTTTCCCCGTTCATTCACAATTATTTCGGGATTCATAGTAGAACATATTAGAATAATTCACAACTCAGCAACTTCAAACACAAGGAAAAACAACAGAGCAAAAACACAAAATGTGCATAAACTAATGCGAATAAATTTAACAGCCCACTAAAACCACACCCCATAACCTGCCTAAATAAAGGGGTAGTAGATAAGTGCTTCCCGATAATTTAGTTTAATTTCCAACTGGAAATCAATTTATCAACTACGGGTTGGGAAACCTATTTACGTATGATTAGGTTCCAACCTTTTATTTAATACCTGCTGGGAACCAACACCCTATCCTCAACGCAGTTGCCGACCACCTAGAGACCATGCAGGTAAAATTTATTACGCGGGTACTTACCTACTTACAAACAGGGTTGGCATTTATTACAATTGTTTCGTCCAATACTTTACCACTGTTCCTTAGGAGTTTTTGCCATTTTTCGGGAAATCACTTAATTTAATTATGTTAATTACGGACCATGGCAGGTTGGTGTGAACAGGTCGATTGATGAGTACCATAAAACCATTATAAAAGGTTATTACTCTTAATGGCTACCAAATTTCATTCCATATAATGTTGGTCGACCTATAATAGACCATTCGACACCCACTTATCTTCATAACCAGCATGTAACATTGTTATTCTTTTTCCACGGTTTGACGGGGCACGTGTCACACATTTGCCGCTAAAATCGACCCAACCACTTGACGGGGTGTCATGGGTGTCAAACCACGTTTCATCTAAATAAATGATCGGCCTACTTTCAGTTCTGTATTCATTTACTTTTGTCAGATATTTCCACCCCCATTCTTGAAGACGCTTGGACTCCATCAAAACCTGCTTTTTATTATTACTTTTGAATTTAAAGCCCATGTGTTGAAGGCGCTTCCACAATGTCGTTCTTGAGCATTTAATTTCTGTTTCATTTGTTGTCAGCTTTTTTCATTAAATTGTTCAAGGTTGTTACACTTTGCTCTTCATACATTTTATAAATTTTTCGTCGTATAAGTTCCTTGTCCCCTTGGTCCAACGTTCTTGATTTTCCAATATCACTTGTTTTTCTGCGTTCCAAGATTGGCCCTTGTGTAATTTTCCAAACTGTGGAAAATGATTTTTTTGTAAGTAAGGCCGTTTCCTTTACAACTTCTTTAGGGCACAAATGTCCGCGCGACATTAATTTCAAAACACATTCTTTATAATCTGTTTGGCATCTGTTAATAAATGCACTCTGTTATTTACTTCAGTTTCATTGCATTCACAAATTTCACTAGAACACCAAGGACGAAACATTTTCAAAACACAAACTAAACTCAACAGTGTACGTTGTCAGGCTAAAATCAAAAAGGACCCTGGTTTATCCGCATTTTTATTTACCTGAGTACGATACTTAAAATTTATTACTCCCATATCATTTCACAGAACTCGTTTATTGTTGTTTATTATATTTTAAATACCCTAATAATAGCAGTCATTTAGGTCGGTTTCTTATATTTGTGAACACACTTTACCTGCATACAATCTTTTAGGTATTAAACCACCAAATATATTCATTCAAACTTTTATGATCCCTGATGCAAGTCGCATTCAAAAAGGACGTCTTTGTCCTTAAACAAAGACCTAAAATTTCAGATTCTCTTAGATAAACTGTATTTTCTTTGCCGCTTTCACATCGAATCAGCCATATCCTGTATCGCATTATCGCGATATCCGGCCCGACAATGAACCAGAAAAGGATAACGCTATCAATTTACATTCGGGCTTTGCTTTGTTCCATCCATTATGCTATGTTAAACAAGGAGATCGTTAGGTTGCAGATTTTCAATGGTAAACATCTAATTGAATTCGCTTGTGGCCGGATAGCAAAGGAAAATTTAACACCCTATACAAGCGATAACGTTCATTATGGAAGTTAATCAGCGAGGGGTTGAGTAGGTTAGATCGGGTTCATTGCTATGACAAGTTGCTGCATTATCGGATTGAGGACTAATTGGTGCAAAAAGCCATTGTGCTGGTAATTTTACATTCTAACTAATCACAAAACCAGTGAGGTAGGAAAACATCGAATAAATAAAATTGATTCTTTCGTACTTCACTAAATTATTTATTATTATTATTAGTATTGAAATATCTTTCCTTTTAATTATAACTAATGATTAATATATTCTGTTCTTATCTGTTTCTTATGTATACAGGGTGTCCCATAACTAATGGTACACAGTAAAACTGCAGATTTCTGGGATAAAAATATTGCGATTTGGCCAAACTTAGCTTAGTTCAAAAGTTGATAATAACCGAGATACAAGTAAAAATTTTATTTTCGATTTTCCTAATTAACTTTTTTTTTACCCAAGATTTTAACATACAATTTTGTGTTTGGGGGTTTTTCGGGGCGAGAAATTTGAATTTGTTAAAAATTTTAATGTAGATTGTAGAGGGCGCTCTCTGCGGCACTCTAGGTACATAAAAACAAGTGTAGCTTTTTTTTGCCTTAGTGTATTTATGTTTTTATTAAAAATATCCATTTTCTCACTAATTTTACGCAAAAAAAGGTGTACTTTGTAAATGTCGCTCCGAGTAACGGTTTTCGAGGTTTATACATTTACAATAATTGTCCAGTGCGCATTTTAAAATACTACATATTATTTAAATAACACATTATATAATAATTATATTATTATTAATATCTCGGTTATTATCAACTTTTGAACTAAGCTAAGTTTGGCCAAATCGCAATATTTTTACCAAAGAAATCTGCAGTTTTACTGTGTACCGTTAGTTATGGGACACCCTGTATATCGATTATTATTCATAGATCTACTCTTGTATGCATAAACATTTTTAACATTAATATGCCCATGTTAGTCATCAAAATGGGGTTCTAGTACGGGCGACATATAAGGCCTTTGTAAGCTAAATCCCTTTGATGTTGTTCCGCAAGCTATTCTGCTAGAAAGCTAATTCTCCAAAATCCCTAAGCAAAGTGTATGACGCCCCATGAAAGGAGTTATCGCTTGTATATGTGGCCTAGGCATAAATTGGTTTTTAATTATATTCCGGGAATATATCTGGAAATAATCAAATAGGTATAACTTGTGTTCCTGAACTTCGTTTTAGATGGTCTGCGTAGCTGTTCCTTAGGTTTGTTTATTAGCGTGTACGATCGAATTCAATTTATTTAGTCAAACTCTAGAGGTAGCCTAGGGGTCGTTCATTAATTACGTATGGGTTCCAAAAGGGGGGTTGGGTTTAAAAATCTCTACATGATCGTAACGTCGGGGGGGGGGGGAGAAAACCCATTATTACGTAATATATGTGAGCGCAAACGCAGCCGACACGTATTTCGCACGCCGCCGCTAGAGAGGGTAGAATCATAGTATAATGGGGTAGATTAGAGAATCTGGCAGACGTGTCCGCTCTATACTTCAGGATAGACAGGAAGAGATTTCGTCTGCTGTAATATGAAGTGTGTTTTGGGGAAACGTGTATCAACACGTCAAATAGGTTGGTAAATGCTGTGTACGTGCGATTTCAATCTCTGCTATTTTTGGGTTGTAAATTATAAAAGGGTTATAATTTGTTCACGCAGTTATTTGCATTCAGTCACGTAAAATAGGTTGGGTCGCATCGCGCGCCGGTCGATCGAGAGACAAGATGCACGGCGCCAAGGGAAAGAGAGCAGTCTTCTACGATGACTCCGTACAGCTCTCATATTCCAAGATGGCTCCGTGAAGCAAGTGTTCTTGCGCACTTTACATGTTTTTAGAGCCTTCTTGGGCAATTAATGGTTTCTTTTTAAGTAGAACTAAGAAGCTAGCGATTACTATGATACCGGAGCGTTTTTCTGATGTACTTTCAGTGATAGTTAGGGAAAAAATGCAAAGAAGCAGCTAGCAACGTGAACGTTAAGTATCGACCAGTGTAGTTGTCGTGAATACTTGTAACATATTACTATAACCTGCATTAATGAATAAAAACACTTGTTGTGTAAGTAAACAATTGTTTTAATCAAAGGTAACAGAAAATTAACAAAGCAGTGAGCAACCCTATAGGCCACGCAGTAAAAATTAATATAACCACTAGGAAATTAGCCCAGTGCACCATCCGTGTGCATCGGTGGAACGTGTTGTTAGACCTATTCGCTGTGACAAGTTCGAAGATAATGAAGGTAAAGTGCGTACCAAGGTATACCGTTTGGTTTAATGACTGCAATAAAACCCCTTAATGGCTTAATAATAGTTTCATTATATTGTAAACACCCAAAGAAACCCTGTTTACCTGTTCGATTGCCAAACCTACGTTTTTAAATAATTTAGTGGTAAAATTACCCATATAAAACTATTGGTAAGCCTGCCAACCAGCCTAATCTACCTGGTCCGAGCTGGCATCACTGTTTATATTACTAAAATGAAATGAGATAAGGGGTAAAAGCTTTGCACAGGGACGGACTTTGTAGTTAAATGAAATGTCATAGTAATACCTTATAGTAGCAATGTTTATTACCATTACTCGTATTATATGTTTATTAATTTATTATAGGTACAAAACAAGTGAAGGTATAGAAATCTCATTTTTCCTAATTATTCGGACTCCATAATAATTTGTCTCTTGTTTATTGTCTTATACTTAAATCCCATATCTTGCAAAACGCGGTGAAGACTTGTCCTGCTACATGATATCGTTGTATCGTCAGTTTAACATTTTCTTGATACATTTGGTATATTTTCCTGCGAATAACATCTTTGTCACAATCATTTTAACTTTAACTGTGTAAAATAAATTCACCTTCTGTTAGCCAAGAATGATTGAATTGTTCAAAATGTTAGGTAGGTAATATTTAAGGATAATTAAAGAGGTAGGTAGAGTAAAACGTGCCTCTTTCGATTCGCCAAAAAGATTTGGCTGTAAGTATTTTTATTATATTAGAAAATAATCTATTAACTGTTGTAAAAATACATTTTAATGTGACGCATAATTTCAAAGTGCGTTTCGCAATGTTTTTAAAAAATAATGACGTGTTTTAGAGCAACTAAACCCTTTCTTATAAACGACGTTTAACTATTAAACGCTTTTTGGGGAAAATTTAGGCCAAAACTTATGTTAGAAAGAGGAGGGGGCAAATCTTATATGTTCTTAATCGGGGGTAGGTGAGGGGGAAAAATGGCCAAAATTGTCCTTCGTAATTAATGAACAAAGTAAACAAAGCAAGTGGAACAATCCAAATTATTTTTTTTTGTGACTAGTCTACGCTATATATATTTTATAAATGTAAAATTATTACATGCACCTACTAAAAATCAACTTTTCAGTTATTGCCAAATAAATAATAATGGCTTTTAATTCTGCTGTCGAAATATCTTTCATGTTTACGACATATTAACCCCGATATTTTAAAACATTTTATTTAATAAATAATATATTTTACAACTAATTGCAATTTTTGAACATAGCATTTACTTTGATTTATGGGTATCAGTTTTAAATTTTAAAATTTATTTTCATACATTTTAGTGGAATTAAATTGAACATATTTTTAATGTGATTAAAAATTTACTGCTTGTATAAAATACATTTTTCCGCGAATTCTGTAATAACTAAACTATTTTGCTCTCCTGTATCGATGACATAAAGTCCCTTTTCGCATATAGAATATAGGAACTTCCCATTAGTGAAAAAATACTACTTTATTCACTTGTTGAACAAATGACTATTTTATCACTCATGGAACGCTAATTATTGTCTGATACGGGTTTAATAGTACTTCTCCTTAACATTAAGTTGAAATTTAGATACATTTCTAGAAGGAACGGAAACAATATATGATACAATATGCATGTATGTTATATCTAATACACAACATACATTTACCATAACCGGCACATTTTAAGATAGACATTCAAAGAGGATTTTCGGCTTTGTGATCCCATTCCATTATATTGACAGCATAATTGAAAATACATTTCCACTAATTAAATCTATTTAACGTATATAGATTGGTATAGCGAGTTAAAATAATTAACTCTAGTAATTTGAAATCTAATTAAAATGCTTTCAGAACAAAAAGATATTGTAATTTTGACTGGCTAAAATTAAATAACATAAAATTTATAATGAATAGTTGTTTATATAGGGTGTCCGAAAATTTCATATATATAACTCCCGATAATATCGATAATCGATTTAAACGAATTTACTTCAAAAATTGTGAAAATAATTGTTTTTCCACATTGCTAAAAACGTGTTAATACGATTTACACGATTTTTCGTGCTTGGTGTTGCACTATAAACTGCCATTTTTCAGTGGTATACCGCATGTAATAACAGTGAGTTCATACGTCTACCGTTCATATTTTCTATGTAATGACAACCTAGATTTGTTTTGAGTACCTAAGTTACTTCATTTAGTATCTTTTTTGCTTCTTTTCCAACGGATTAGAGGGTTTTCAAATAAATAATAATTTCGCTGCCTACACTGAATAACTGTAATAACGCAAGAAGAGAACATTTAATTTACTTTAAATGTGAATTCAGATATACAGAGTTGCAAAAAAGTCGCGCATAATGCCTGTAATTTTGAATTACCTGGTATACGAAAAAGTGACCTTTATGAAAGTTGTTTAGTAAATTATTCCCCACATTTCTACCTGCATGAATTTTTTCTGTCACTTCTGGTTTGGTTACCATAGAGACTAACTAACTTTTTTTAAATGGAATATGATTGCGTATTTCGATTCTACTGGGAATACTCTGAATTTCTTGTATTTCAAATTTTCACCTATCTGCAAGCGTTTCCGAGATAATGACAGATCAAAAATGAAAAACTTCCTAATCATAATTACTCATACCTAATACCCACCAGTTGGGTCAAGGTGTTTTCATGACAACGACCTAAGAGATGTCAATTTTGAGTTCCTGTTTAATTTTCTGATCTGATTTCTAATTTGTTCTACTACACTATGGTTCATCTGAATGAGAAACAATGAGTTGAAATTTTAATAATGAGCGGTTACGGAAATATGAAGAGATCGCAAGATCAGGTTTGTCAACTTTTCAATGAATTATATCCAAATAGGCCTTTAATAAATCAGTCAACGGTGTGTCGAGTAGTAAAGATATTTCGAAAAACAGGCAGTGTTAGGGAAGCCGCTAGATCAGGTCGACCTAAAACAGCAACCGGGGGAGACAAAGCATTGGATATTATGCTCTCAATACATGAAAATCCAACACCATCCAGGCCAATGGCAACGGTTTTTAATGTGTCTCATCAGTCAGTAAAAATTTGTTTAAGCAGGGGAAGTTGTAGGGATGCCACAAGATAAAGTTGGTGCACGAGTTAAACGAGGACGATTTTGACAGAAGAACTGAATTTTGTGAGCTGATGATGGAAAGATGCAATAAAGATTCTTCGCAACAAATATCATTTTCTCGGATGAAGCTACTATCCATTTAAATGACATTGTTAATAGACACAATTATCGTTATTGGTCTGCTGAGAATACCCACTGGTTCCAGGAAGGTCATACTCAGAGGCCCGAAAAAGTTAATGTTTGGGCGGGCGTAGCTGGTAGACATATTGTGGGACCTTTTTACATAGATGGTAATTTGAATGGCGAAAAATATTTGGACCTCCTTAGGAGTCACATAATTCCTTCTTGCATAATGGTTTTACCGGGTGTAAGTAATGGCATAAATAAACAGGTATGGTTCCAGCAAGATGGAGCACCTGCGCATTATTCGGCAAACATTAGACAATATATGAGCGAACAATTTCCAGGACGTTGGATAGGCAGAAGAGGAGCTCTTGACAGGCCAGCGCGATCCCCGGACTTAATCCCACTCGACTTCTTTTTGTGAGGACTTTTAAAAAATAATGTCTACGTTAACCGTCCAAATGACTTAGAATCTTTAAAAGTCAGAATTGGTGCTGAAATTCAGGCCATTCCAGAGGACTTCTTTTTAAACGTTGTAGACGGGTTCAGGGATCGACTGGCGCTCTGCTTAGCAGAGAATGGTGGTCATTTTGAACACCTGATCCACTGAAAAAGTTTCACTTGTTTATTATTGCGATGTTAAGTTGTTCAATTTTTTAGGCCATTAATTTTGTTATTATAAAGTTTGTTATAATTTTAAGCAAATAAAAATTTAAAATACAAAAAATTCACAGTCTCCTAGTATAATCCAAATATGCAATCATATGCAGGGTTTTTCATTTAAAAAAAGTAAGCGAATGAACACAGTTTAAGATAATTATATGCTAAGAGGTTAAATTAAGCTAGGTCAGAAATATACCCTACAAATATAAACAAAAAAGATACATTTTGCAAAAGCATATCATATTTTGGTAACCCAACAATACAGATTAAAAAATTTCTTCTATCAAAAAACATAAAAACAGCATTTAGGACAATTCATTCTTTAGGAAAATGGCTAAAAAAGGCAAAATCAAAAACAGATAAAAATAACAAGTCTGGCATTTACCAAATTAATTGTGGTACTTGTTCAAAAACGTATATAGGGCAAACAGGCTTGCTCGTTTAAAACTAGAATCAACGAACATCAAAATAGTTTTCTTAACCAAAAAAACAATTCAAATTATGCAAACCATATTGTAAACGACTAACATACATTTCAAGATCATTTTAAAATTTTACATATAGAAAATAAGGGTAAAAAACTCAACTATTTGGAAAGCTTGGAAATTAACCGACTTAAAAATACAGGTAATCTCCTAAATGATCAGACAAATTTAAATAATTCACCACTACTAAACCTTTTTAAGTAGTATCAATACCATAAAAGTTCAGTGTGGAATTCCCAAAGGGCGTTCCCATCATAAATATTGTAAACATTATTTAGAATTAGGTTACCTGCCATCTACCTCTTAGCATAATGATCTTAAACAGTGTTCATTCGCTCACCTACCTTAAACAGAGTAATAATAATGTAAATTTTAGTTAAAGTTTTTTAAAAAATCCTATCCGATGAGGCTACTGTGTTAGCGAAACGCGTCATAGGTAATTTGTAATATAGTGAAAATCTGACTATTTTGTCTTTCATTTGAGTAGAAATGAATTTCCATCAAGTAAAAGCCACAGCAATTCAAAGTTTAAAAAAAGTAAGTTGGTCTTTATGGTAACCAAACCAAAAATGATAAAAAAAATTCATACAGGTAGAAATGTGGGGAAAGTTTACTGAATAACTTTCATAAAGGTCGCTTTTTCGCATACAAGGTAATTCAAAAGTTACAGGCATTATGCGCGATTTCTTGCCATTCTGTATACATAATATTAATATATTATATGATAGGTAAGTTCACTTAAATTTAAATCGATTTATTTAAGCCCAGAAAGCTCTAAGAAATAAGCAGATACTGTCGTTTCGAAACACATAATGTTATACGAGAAAGTGGAAAAAGTGTGCGGATGATGTAATAAAAAGAAAAACCAAAATCTGGAAGTTAGATATAATAATCCAAGAAATAGTTGAACTCCTTATTATACATATTATTAATAACGCTTCATCTTCCAAATCAGACTATGATTAAGCCTGAAAATGATTTCTTTGTATCTCTTATGTTTATATATAATATAAATATAATATTTTGGAAAATGGTACTATATTAAATGTATTTTACACGTTTAATCATATAATAAATTTAAATTAAATCATTAATATCAGAAATAATTGATTTTCTGCAACAAGAACAGCTTTTACATACTTATTCATTGTATTACGTTTTTCTTTTAAATGTGTTTATTTATACTTTACAAATATATAAGCATCAATAAATTTTTTAGAAGAATATAGGACCTTTAGTTTTAAGAATTCCCCTAATTCACATTCCTGATTAAGGGATTTTCCCTATAAAAATGGGAAAACCTCGAGTATAACAATAGCTGCCAATAAAGGGTGAACCCACCTAAAGAATGGCAGTTACTTTGCTCCAAACAATTTTTAATATTCCTTCTTTTATTATTCTGATTATACAATAGTCTATAATACAACCGTATTTGTTAAAACTTGCTTTAGGTTTTCAAATTAAACTTTCTATTTTGTATATCTTAGAAATCGCATGGAATTTACAAACTTAGGAATCCTTATGGCAAAGATGTCTCCGGAGCATGGAAATGTCGCAACGCTTATTAAGAATGTAAGACCGCAAGGGCCCAAGTAAACAATATAATATGACAACATGCCGTTTGTGGTTAAGTAAAGGTTTATAAGTTCGTTTATTCCGTTTAATATTCACCAGGGAAGTTCAAAAGCAATTTAGTTTCCTAAAGAACGGAAACTTTATTAATTTTGAAAATCCTCTAACCGTTAAGAAGAAGAAATTTTAATTATTTGAAGATTCTCAGGTTATCAATATCATAAGAGCCATCCTTTTAAAGAATGGGTGTCTGCAGTTTTACGAATAATGTTTTTTTTTTAATATTTTCATATTGTAAAAGTTCAGTTAAGTATACAGGATGAGGGAACTCAGTGGGGCGGGGCACCCAATCTTTGTTTATGCTGATGATCTGGTCATCACGACCCAAGGAAGTTTTAACAAGACTGTAAGAGATGAATGCGGGGGGCCCTTAAAGTGGTGGAAAAATGGATAAGACGGGAAGATCTAAACATCAGCCCTCAAAAGACCGTCATAGCCTTTTTCACAAAGCGAAGGAAGAAAGAGGGGTTAGGACCCCTAATCCTCCAAGGAGAAACGTTGCAGCTGGCTGGGGAAGTAAAATATCTGGGGGTCATCCTGGACTTTAGACTTATTTGGAATAAACACATGGAAAAAATTATTCGTAAATCTGAAATATTTCTTGCAGTTACAAGGAGAATGTACGGAAAGAAATGAGGTTCATCGCCCAAGATGGTACACTGGATATAATAATACAGGAAGAGTGGTGATATCCTCAATAATTTACGCATCCATGGTCTGGTGGCCAAATGTTTAACAGAATATCTCTATACTGAAGCTAGGAAGTCTCCAGCCTGCTTAGATATACCAGCGGCAATAATATCGACCCCTTCTGCAGCGATGGAGCGCCTTCTTGACCTCCGTTCTCTTTATCTGACGATACAGTGAAAGGCGAGAATGGGTCTCCAACACCTTCAGATGATGCAGACTTATTCTTTCCCTTGATAAAACTCCCCACAGTATTTCAGGCAGAAACCTATGCTACACTACAATGTGCATGGAAAAACAATAGAGGAGCCTACCAAGATAGATGAATCTACATAATATACTCAGACAATCAAGCGGTCCTCAAGGCTTTTATGAGCCAGAGGGTAACATCAAGGCTAGTCTGGGAATGCCAGAATGAACTGAGAACCCTGGCAAACAGCAATAATGTGAATCTACTCTGGGTACCGGGTCACAGAGGCATTTTTGGCAACGAAAGAGCAGACGAGCTTGCGAGGCTAGCATCAGCTACACCATACATTGATCCTGAACCAGCCCTAGGAATGCCTAAATGCACAGTACGAGAATATATTCAGCGATGGACCAAAAATAAAGACAAAGTTAACTGGAACAGCAGAAAGGGAGTCAATTATAGCAAGAGAGTTATGAGAAGTATTGGTCCTAAATTCTCAAAACAGTTGTTTAACCTTAGGAGCAATCAAACTAAGAATAACAACGAGAATCCTAACAGCTGTCAAGGACCATCTGAACAAAATGAATATATATGGAGATCTTAGCTGTAGGCTCTGTGGCAAAGATGGTATGTCATATTCGGGAGAGTAAAACTGGAACTGAATTAAATAACCACTAAATCAGCATTTGACTTATATAAACTAATACACGGAACCAAGATAACTTAGTTGATACAATAAAACGAGGGTTTGCACAATAGGCTTACTTGTGGCCGCAGTGGTCCGGTTAAGGACGGGCATAGGGAAAAAAAATACGGAATGAGACTATGTTTAACATAAAAGTAAGTCAAAAGATCCAAAAGTCACTCAATTTGTATTTGTTCTCAAGTTACAAGGTTTTAAAAATACTTTTTCTACTTTATTGTTCTTTATTTAGTATTTTTTTTTAACAAATAATGTTTAAGGATACTCCTGCGGACCTCTAGACATTTTCTGGGTCACCTAGGGATAGAGCTCGTTGCTTTCTTGAGTTTTTTTTTTAATCTTATGCACTTATTGAATAAGCGTTGAAATTGCATCTTGATTATTGATAATAAACGCCATGTTATTGGCATATTTCGGATTAGTTCAGATTAGTAATCTGAGTAAATGTCCGGCACTTTACAGAATATTCTGCACACAATGATAAAGTACTGTTAGCAAAAATAAAACCTATTTTTAAAATGCTGTATCTAACTGGATTTAAATTTGATTACATCATATTATGATTATTTTACTTATATTTACGTGCATAGAATAAAATCCTAAGAATTTGGTGCATGTCTCTGAACTCACTCTATAAGTATAATAACCCTTTTCATTGGTTGCGTATATAATTTAACTAAAACCCTTAAATAACTTTAAAAGTCACATTATCTCCCCACGAAGTGGTGTGTTCTATTAACTATAACAAACACATACGTTTTTCCGTACACGTTTTGTCTTATTTGGTGTATTATATAATCTAAGTGAGCATGAAATTTCTAAAACTAGGGCATTTGGATATAATAACTAATAGTCCGAGGGACCGAAAATATTACAACGTTTATTATGAAACTACCGGCGTGGAAATCCGTTGGTCGCCGATATCCTAGTAATAAGTTAGAAGAGTAAAAATATGAAGTATTGCAAAGTAAGCAGAAATGCTATAATAAGTTTCTTCCACTCCATAGTGTTGCATCTCGCTCTCGCTCAATGTTCTGCTGGTGTCACACTTCCCGCTTGGATTGAATTTTAAATTGTAGTGCTATTTACGCTATCGAAGGGAGATGCACTGTGTTGGACAGAGGTGTCATAAAAATTGCATACCTCTACTTTCTTTCACTCAAGCGACAACGTGCGAGAGGATTAATATTTATTTTATATTAATTGAATCGCGGCAGAAGGCGTCACACCAGCAGAACAACGAGCGAAATACGATGGAATGAGGAATACTTAATCTACCCATTTCTGTTCACTTTTCAAAACTTCATATTTTTACCCTTTTAACTTAATACTAGGATGTGGGTAGTAAGTATAGTAATATATAGATTTGGTATTATTTTACATAAGAATTTTATTTGTGGGCATGGGGTAAGTTCTACTAAATAAACATGTAAATGCAAGGCTTGGTTAGGTTTAATACTTTTAAGCATATTGTTTGCCTTGCAGATTTTATTCTAAATATCCATTGAATAACAAGTATTTCGAAAGAATTGAAGTATACATGGTAAGAGCTCAAGCTGCGACTTAATTTGAATAAATGAGACGACTGGTTACAAGTTCTAGGAAAAGCATTAAGGTTTATAACTTTATTTTTCGACTAAAATCAATAAAATATTTTCTATAAAACTTACTAATGGTTACAGAACTATTTTAATGCAAAATATAGATTAATTGTTTACTTGCTTTCCGATATAATAGTATTAAAACTGTCTTAATCCAGCACACAAACAAGGCATTTAGTGTTCAAACCTATTCTCTTTTCTAGCTTTATGTTTACTGCTAAAGCATGCTTTGCTGCATTTTAGTCTAGGTTATGTCGACATCACGAAATTCAACAATATTTGTTTAATTTGCACTGACTTATTATTATTTTAAATTGCCTTGATTCTGTAATCAAACTCATTCGACCCGCTTTAAAATAATTTAAAAAATTCAGTAGGAAAAATACTATTGTGCAAACCAAGAACTCCTTACTCTATGCAGACGCCAAACTATACCATATTCCTATCTCTAAATTTGCATAGTATGGGATGATACAGGAATGGTATACTATATACAAATATAACACAGGCCATCTACCTTCACAATACATATTTAAAGTTATCACTTTATTGTTCCCAACATGTTTCGAATATATATACAGTGTGTGTATAAAGTGTGGAAACGGCTTAATAACACCACAATTTATTGGCCGATTTAAACCAAATTTGGTACAGTTGTGTAAGAGGATCTGACGCACCAAATAAATTTTAACACCCTGATTATTTTTTCATTTATAGTTTTTACTTTAAATTTGTTACACTTTTGGTATAACATACTTTGTTCCTAATATCAGTAGTTTTCGAAATAATGAGTACAATTTAGAAAAAATATATTTTTTATATTAAATGTTCAAACTGTTTTCCCTGTACAGCTTGAGAGTGTGCTAATTGAAAATAAAATTTTTCAATTGTGTTGTAAATCATTTTTGGCGTTATTAATTTAAATTCGTCCAAAATTGGACGCTGCAAATCGGCCAAATTTTGAGGTTTTGTGGTATAAACTCTGTTCTTTAAGTGTCCCCATAAAAAGTAGTCGTTAGGTGACAAATCAGGGGACCTAGGTGGCCACTCGATTGTACCCCCTCTACCGATCCACGTATTCGGAAAAGTGTTGTTCAAAAATTCACGCACGTTTTGACCAAAATGGGGAGGAGCTCCGTCCTGTACTTGCATAATTTGGACCCATCACATTTCGTATAGTAGGCACTATTTGCGTTTCCAAGAGCTCAAGGTAAAGTTGTGATGTCAAATTTCCATCAATAAAAAATGGACCGATCTTGTGGTTACCCAGAACCCCAGCCCACACATTCAATTTTCCAGGGCGTTGTGTATGACCTTCTCTCATCCAGTGGGGATTTTCATTTGCCCAAAACCTACAGTTGTATCTTTACCATTTAACGTAAATATTGCTTCGTCCGAAAATACCATAAATTTGAAAAATTGGTTACTTTGGTCAAACCTTGACATCATATAATATCACAAAATTCAATTCTTCGCTCATAATCATCTCCTGATAACTCTTAAACGACATGTATTTTGAAAGGGTGATATTTATGTTTTTTTAGAACATTATGGACGGATTTGAAGCAGACGTCACTTACTTGAGAAATTTTTCTTAATGAAGAAACAGGGTTTTAACAACATGTTGTAAAGTTCATCATAAAAATTGTAATTGTTTCACTTTCAGTTAAAGACATTTTTGCATGTAAAAATGACAGCTTTTATAACTTTACATCAAAACTGAACTGGTGTTTTATTTATTAATAAATAAAACACAATTTGTAGATATTTTCGAAACACGTCGTTATTTCGAAAACTACTGATATTAGGAACAAAGTATATTATACCAAAAGTGTAACAAATTTAAAGTAAAAACTATAAATGAAATAATATACAGGGTGTTATATTTAAAAATATAGAATTCGTTCGAATTCCAGACAAACTAAAAAGCTGGCAACAACGCCAATATCGTCATTCGGTGCGTCATCCTCTTACACAACTGTACCAGATTTTGTTTAAATCGGCCAATAAATTGTGATGTTATTAAGCCGTTTCCAGACTCTATACACACACTGTATATGTTCATCATCAGGGTGATACAGTGATCGACCAGAGTAGTTTTGGTAATAAAAATTAATATAGGGAAGTTGAACTTTCTGCTGAATTGTGATCAGTAGTTCGAACTTTTAATTAGTCAGTAAATGTAAAGCCATGCTTAATGAAGACCAGTTTTAAGAAAAGGTGAAAATTGTTGAAAGCTTTTTGTATTATGTTGATGCGAAATAAAAGTATATGATAAACCAGAGGTTAGAGAAGTATACATTTTGTTGCAGTATGGTAGAATCAAAATAGTAAATAATTGGGGTTCAATTAATGCTGTGAAATGAGGGTAGAAAGTGGTAGAGTTGACATTGTTGAAAGATCATTGTATTAGCAAGATTATTGATGAGAAATGAAAATATCTGATAATCGAGAAATTAAGGAAAATTTATTTTATGTTGGTACGATATAGTACGGTAAAAGACATGAAAGTCTAAAGCCAGATTGAATGGGGTGAAAGTCAAAATAGTTATAAAATGAAATTTGGCAATTGTAGAATATTTAGCAAATAAGAAGGAAGAACAGATCTGCAGGGTTACTAGTGTAAATAGGGACGAAACTAAAGACACTTACTTGGCAGAGGCTATTAATGAGAGGCCTTAGAGGCTAGACACTGGTCATTTGCACATCATAATGTGAGATTATTCAAAAAAAAATTCTAAATCAAATTGGAAAAAACCACGTTGTTACATTCGTGTCAACAATTATTATTGTTTTGGGCTAAAAACTGGTCTTTATTAAGTATTGCTTTACATTACTGGCTACTTGGAAGTTAATTTTTATTAGCAAAACTACGCTGGTCGATCACTGTATTCCATGATGATGAACATATATATGTTCGAAACACGTTGGGAACAATGAAGGGTTAATAACCTAAAATATATATTGTGGAGGTAGACCGCCTGTGTTTTATTTGATATAGATTTGGTTATTTTGCATAGGGATTTTAATTCTGAGCATCGGGTAAAGTCCACTAAATAAACATGTAAATGCAAGGCTTGGTTAGGTTTAATACTTTTAAGCATATTGTTTGCCTTGCAGATTTTGTTCTAAATATTCATTGAATAAAAGGTATTTCGAAAGATTTGAAATTTACATGGTAAGAGCTTAAGCTGCGACTTAATTTGAATAAATGAGACGACTATTTACAAAGCTTTGGAAAAGCATTTCGGTTCATAATTTTTTTTTCGGCTGCTAAAATCAATAAAATATTTTCTATAAAAGTGACTAATGATTACAAAACTTTTTACATCCACAATTCAAACGTGTTTACTTGCTTTCAGATATGATAGTATTAAAAATGTTTAAATCCAATACAAAAACAGGGTATATAATGTCCATTTTCAAACCTTTTCTCTTTTTAAGCTTGTTGCTAACTGCTACAGTATACTTTTTACTCAATATCGCCCAGAATTATAAAAATGACAGCTGCATTTAAGCCTACGTGTGTCAATATAAAAAATTTAACCATATTTGTTTAATTTGTTCTTTAACAAAACAGTAAGGAAAATACTGTACATACCAAGAAGTCCTTACTTTCTATGAAAATGTAAAACTACAATTTTTCCTCCTCTTTGTTTGCATAGTATGGATATACTAAGAAATCATAAAAGTTTTATATTTTGAGGTTTGTTAATCAGCACCACAAGTGGACCAAAAATATAACATTATTTAGTACAAAAATTGGAAAAAAGTACTATATAAATTGTATTGTAATTATTCTTTATAACAAAGTCTGTATATACTCTACGTATAACTTGTATTTTGAAAATAATATATTTACTAATATTGGAAAATTCTGTGCGTTACCATGTCTTGCCTACATAACCGAAAAAGACTCCTGTATTCTTTTAAATTGCGTATTTATAAAACTCGGACAAACATTAATGAAAATCTTTATATGCAATGTTTTTTTCATTCAAAATAAATACTATTTTAAATAACTTTGTCGGTATTTTACTTATTCACAGATACGAATACAGACAGTTTCTGATTGTGATTTATCATTTCTAGCATGCATGCTCTACTATCTTGTGGTTAGTGTATGCCGTGCAAAATCTAGTTCAACTTAGGTCCAAAATATTGATTTGAGTATCTATGTTGTTGATTTGTATGGCAATGTTTAATATAATTTAAAATGTTTGTTTAGGGATTAATATAAAATGAGAGAAAATGAAAGCAAATAATAATGATTATTAATGAACTGTTTTTAAGAAACTCTAGTCAATACCTAACTAAGAATTCAGTAAAATTCCAAGTTTAAGTCTTTCTTAATTAAAGCATATTTTTATAAATGGACTGCTTTTGTATAAAAACAGCTTTGTTTACTTTCGCTTAATCTACCGCACTAATGGACCTTTAAATAAATTAAAAAGAATAAAATTTAAATGAAACTTTCCGAGAAGAATACTCCTTTAAAAAAACTGTCCCTTAATTTCGGGTCGTTAAAATATATGGCTCATTTTTTCATTAGGCTCTTTAAAAAATATGATTTTAAATTAAGAGTTATAACCTTAATAAAAAATTAAATTAAATTTTCTGGGCCTCGAAGTTTTTGGGATGACAAAGAAACAGTTTTTATTTGTCGGTTAATGATTATCATGTTATTTAATTAAGTAAAAATGCAGTTTGTTTAAAACATCTGAAAATTATTTTATGTAAAAAATATTTAATTTTTAATATTATTTTATAAATAAACATTTTTCCGTGTCCCAGTAACATTGATCCACAAAGTTCTTAAAAGTTGACCGACCTGGCAACACCGTGCCTGCGCCCGAACTCTTCCCACAGGAGCTATAATTTGTCAGTGTAGTTCACGCGCTCGTGTAGCTCCCATCTCCGTATCACTGGGTTGCATGTCGTTACGAGAAATCGAGTTTACGGAGATTCGCAACCGTTATCGGTGACTATACAGTCTTAATGGCGTTGATAATGTTTAAAAATTAATAGTTTATAAAAAGGTTTATATAATTTTTCTTTCATTTACACTAATTTTTTATGATTTTTTTTAACTTAAACCACACTCTATTTTAGATCAACCGAAACAGCAAAAAATCGAAAAATCCGATGATGATATGATATACCGTTCTTTGAAAGATTTAATAATCCACCAAATTGGTAATAGCGCTTTATATTTTTATTTTTTAGAGCTTTAATCTTAATCTCACTAACAAAAATGTCATAAAGTTTGAAAAACGTTGCTGACCTATGCATTTTTATGTTATAAGTTATAAATGTCACCCAAGACACCGGTGAAAACGCAGGTCACCTTAAAATGTATAATGATTTATATTTTACTTCATATTATACCGTATTAATTGTTGTTTTTGTATATGATTATGCTGGATCCCATATGCCAACAATATTTTCAAGATGTAATATCAAGTAATGTATTGGCCTGCTAATCCTGCTAATTACTTGAACCTTAATGCCATCGAACTTAAAATTAATATAAAGAGATGCTTTCCGGCTCCCGATAACTTGACTAGTCTAATAAACTTTTTGAGCGGAATTCTTGTTGTGTGTAACAAAAAACTTAATTTTAAGTGTTTATAATCATTTCAAATTGGAAATAGAATAAATAAAGTTAAGAAAGATAAATATGAAAAAATATAATTTTGCAAGTGGAACTCTCTCCATCTCTCTGTGGATTTTCAACACGGTGTGCATTTTAAGGTGACCCAGTGCTCGTCAGTGTATTTATTGTTAATAAAAAGCTCAAATTGCCTTAAAGTTCGTGAATGAACCAGGCTCCCTTGAGGTACACTCCTCACTCACCCCACGTAAGCCGAAGAGAAAAGCTCATAACATCCATCAGTTTTTTGTTCATGATGTAAAAATATGCATCCTCTAACTGTCAATTCCGATAAATTCTTTACATACCATAATTTATTAATGTTATTTTGCACCATTTCGATACTTTTTACTAATCCAGTGCAAATATTGTTCGATACCAAATCCACCAAATCATCTATAAATTATTATGTTCTTCATTCTAATAGAACGCGTACGTAAATATAATGTGAAATATGTTCTTCCTTTTGTTGCCGAATTTAGTACTTGAATTTACCAGAATTTCCTCGGGGAATGCAGTAAAAGCTTTAGCCAATTTGTCCCAAATTGCGCTCTAAGCAGCCACATAAAAGAAATGTTAAATAATATTACTAGATTTTTTGAGAAAATACATATCTCTTTATTAGGAGAGACATAGCGTTTCTCGTTTTTACTTTAAAAGGTTTTTTTTTTATCAGAGCTAGTTACGTGTAGAGAACTGAAAAATGACTTTTGCACAAGTAAAATTTGATTTTGTAAAAGGTGGGTTTTATAATGGAACATACTACTAAAATGCATGTCACAGTTAGTGAAAAGGACCAGAATGTGCACACGTTTTGGTTAAAAGTTCACGGTTGCCACGATTTGCAAACAACCTAACGTCCTCTTTTTTCTTCTTTTGCAAACTATTTGACAATTAAAATATAATTTTTCAATGGTAGATATCTCAAAAATCATTGGCCTGTAATTTGCTCGGATGATTGAACTAACCTAAACAAAACTTTAAGTTAGTCAAGTCGAGGAAGGAACCCTTCTTTAGGCTAAATAGAAAAGAATGTCAAATTGCACATTAAAACCTACTTTCATTCTATTCTATTGCGAAAGATTTAAAAATGTTATTTTTTTAGGATTAACCCAAATAACGGGAAAATGCATCTATCCAGAGTCGGAATAAACGAACTAAACTCTAAGAGTATATTACACACGCGAAAACAATGTTACAACAACAAGTTTAAAAAAAAAAAAACGGCCATAAATATCCTTAAACCACAGCCAATTATTATTACAGGTATTTTTGGACGTGTCAGACAATCAATGACAAATGGATTGCAGTTGCGCATTTTATCAGAAGGTGGACATTTTGCTCATTTACTGTAAAGTCGAAATTGTTTATTTTTATTTTTTTCTCGCAAACGGAGCCAGATATGGAAAAAACACAAGAGACCAAAAAGTTGTATTTGTAGTTGCTTAATCTGAACAATCAGTTGAAGGATATTTATGACCGCTTTTTTTTTAAAGTATCTCAGAAACGAAGAAACTCCGGACATTCTTTTCTTAAAACGACCTTACGTATCACCCTCTGAAATTTCGTGCCGTAGGTAGGAAACACCCTGTATATTCTTACCCAATTTTCATTTGTTTTCAAGTTATAGCGTAATAACGAATAAACAAAATTTTATACAATGCCATTTTCTTAATCACGACGTTCTTTTACTAAATGTTCAAAAATACCGCCATTGACATCTAAACATTTTCTGCTTCGTCTACGGAGAGCGCTGTTCCTAATTGCTTCATATCTTTCTTTTTTAATATTGGCTGCAGTATTTCAAATAGGTGGAATTAGTGCATCCCGAGTAGCCACTCTTACTTTATACGCTTCATTTTTAAACCAGCCCCATAAAGACTAATCTAGTGCTGTGAGGTCAGGAGATCTTGGAGGCCAATCCATAGGGCTTCCGCGACGAATCCTACGCCCTGGAAATCTGTCAAATGTTGCTTGAGCGAAATGTGCAGAAGGTCCATCGTGCTGACAGTACATTCGCATTCTGATGTTTACAAGAACATTTTCTAGTGGTCCTTCTAATTAATTTTATAACATACACACACATTTACCGAAAACTTATGTTGAAAAGTACTTTGGACTGATGCGCGGGGATTTTCCATTGGCCACAACTGAGAGTAACGAGTATTATTAATACCGTTACGGGTGAATGTTGTTTCATCCGTAAAAAGTATACGCGCTACAACAAGATTCTACATGTTTAGCATAATCTTCCTTTTATAGATGATGTGCTCTCTGTACATGGTGTGGATATAAGCCTCGCTCGTGGAGTGTGTTTATTACTCCTTTTTGTGGAATGCCCAATTGTATAGCAATTCTTCGTGAGCTGGTCGTTGCGTCTTCTTCTACTTAATCCAGAATATTTTCTACTTTTTCCAAACCTTGTCGATTAGCTTGTTCAGATGTTATGTGAGAACCGGTCTCGCACAATTTGTTTACAACTCTGATAAATACGTTTCTATTAGGACATCTCTGATGTGGAGACCGTTGACGATAGTCCCCAACAGCAGCTGTAGCACTCCCATTACAGAAACCATAATCAAACACCAGATTTGCGTATTCTAAATTTGAATAGGTGTTTGGCATTTTGTAACACTTTAATCATTCAAACTTGAAAACGTTCAATTACTGTCAGACTACACTGACACATTGTCAAAGCAACAAAGTTATCGAATGTTTTTAAGTCTCGAACATGGCATACTCTGATTATGTAAAAGTTTGGAAACAAGTGGAATGCTAGATAACTACGCTAAAATGGGTTTTTTTCACATTGTTTTTACGTGCATAATATACTCCTGGAGTTAGATCCGTTCCTCCTGACTCACCCTGTATATATTTTAAGAAGTACAACCTAGACTAAACTAATAAATACGCCTCCATATTTTGACAATAACTTATTTTATTTATTTTAATCTTGGCATACAGTTGAAACATATTTTTCGACCAGAATACAGGCTAATAAGTTTATGCTTAAAATTTTACAAGAAATTTAAAATTACAGAAACATGTTCTGGGGCAAAAATAGGCCTTTATTGTTTTTAAATTATTATTATTTTTTATTTGAAGAAATACCCAATTCTTGCAGTAGTGGTCAGATAATAAAATAAAATAAAGCGGTATGTATAGGCCGTCGCTGTAGTCTGTGTCTACCAAAACTGATTAAATAATGTATCGACAAATATATCACGTCCCTGTTAAAGGAGCTTAACTTATGACTTCGCTTCCCCCTTACGGATACCGCGTACAATCTGAAACGACGTACTTTATATATTATGTACGATTTATTAAATAGTGGTCTTATGACGATATGTTTCGGATATATACATATTCATCATCAGGGGTTCCTAAATATTATAGGCAAAAACTAATAAAGTGTATAGGGGAAAGGGGAAAGAAAGTCAAAAAGTCTTTCTCTACTGATTTAATAGTGAGCTAACAAAGGCTCAATTTTCAAAATTAAACGGTGACGCTGATGGAGCTCTTCAAAAATTTTTTTTTTTGACAAGATATTAAAAATTGAATGTAAATGAAATCAGCCTACTGAAATTGTAAATGAAATGTTATATTTAATTCAAAATTTTTGTGAAGACTTTGTCAATTTGTGGTCGGATTTAAAAGGGAAGATGTTCGTCATTTGAAAGTCATAAGTTAGGATATATAAAAGGAATCTTTTGGACATTCTAGGTCATGTTATAAAAAATTTTATTTTGTGGAAGAGAAGAGAAAAATTTTGTTAGCGTTTGAAATTATGAAATTTCATTTGTAAAATTTATTTACTGGAGACCTAAGGTCCCGTTAACTTGCGTTACGTTCGTCCCATTATGTAGGAAGATAATAGAATTAGAATTTTAAGAATTAGAATTAATAGAATTAGAATTAATAGAATTTTACCTACATAATGGGACGAACGTAACGCAAGTTGACGGGACCTTAGGTCTCCAGTTTTATTTTTAAAATTGAGCCTTTGCTAGCTCACTATTAAATCAGTGGAGAAAGACTTTTTGACTTTCTTTCCCCTTTCCCCTATATTTCAACTCCACTTCGAGAATGGGCTATTTCTTTAAATTAATAAAGTGTATGTTTAAAATAAGAGTGACAAGGACATATCATAGATCGAGACATGATTAAAGAGAGAAGGCTTCTTTAATGATGAAACTTTGCTAAAATTAAAAGCACATCTTACACCTTATGTAGACTGTAAATTCAGTGAATAAATGTGTTAAGATTTAAAATAGTTATTGCGATCAGTGGTAAACCTTTAGCTTTATTCTTTTAAACATAACCTTTATTATTATTTTTTTAGAGATCTACTTATTAATTTGTTTACATAATAATGCATTTTTGCATAAGTACAATGTAGCAAGTAAAAAGTTAGAATTCAACGACATACTGTTTTATATACGTAGATGTGGAACTCCTGTTTAGCTTATATTTTAAATACTAGAAGAAAAGCATTTATAGACATCATCAAACAGTAATATGTATTTTTACATAAAAGATCCACCTAATGCATAATATCCCTTTTTTTTTAAACAAAAATTCATAAAGGAAATAAAGAATAAAATCGAAGAAAACCAGCACTATTTAAGTTGCCTTTTGCTTGCTAAGGTTCTAATGTATTAATTTTTTGAAATTTTCATTTGAGCGGAAGAAATTACATACCGTAACAACATGCAACGTTTTAATATTGAAAAATTATCTGGAATAAAGATGATTTGTAGGGAAAAGTTTCGGGTTCTTAATTCTACATATACATTTTTTTGACAACTCAGAATTTTTTTAGAGTACTGTGACTTAGGAAACCTTTTTTATTTTTTATTGCAATAAGTACCAATTCTCAACGTCGAATATAATAACTGTATCATCATATTTAATATTTAAACATTAATTTCATTCTATGTTCGTGTAACAGCCCCTGATGTTAAATGATGATGAAAACATTCGAAATATGTCGTGATAAGACCAGTATTTAATTAATTATACTTATTGTTGAGAAAGAACGCTTTTGTTTTATTAAATTTTTTTAGTTAATTGATATGAAGATTTTCTAAATATGTTGACTATTTATTGAAACAATCCATCGAATAAAACTATAACAATTAATTATAAACCATCACAAAGGATTTTGGTGTAATATAAAGTGGTGGTGATAACTAAACGGTGATAAGTGTGATATGCAATGTGATATATTTTTGGAATTATTTTGGGTGATGGTTGACCCATTTAAAGTGTTTTGGGTATTGACGAATAGCACCTACATAGGTAAATAAATTTTAATAATTAATGCATCCTTATGGTGGGTATTCACGTTGGCATTTATTATGAACGAATCGAACGAGTTCAAAAAGCTCTCGATATTTCTTTAAGCAAACCAGGTTTACTTTTAATGTTCTTCTAGTTTAACATAGCCACTAACGGCAGGATAGTGGCTGCTGATGCTTTAGCTATTATTCAAAGTTTTTAGATACAACGGACTCGTATGACAATTTACAATATTTATAGTAGGTACGTCTAGAAAGTATTCGAAACTTTATAGTTTTAAGAATTAACATGGAACATTATTTTAGAAAGTTCTGCGCATCTAATATTTTGTTCGCCTACTGTGAGAACAGGCAATTTTAAGTAGTTTTTGTATCGAAGCAGCTAACGTTCTGTATCCAGACGGATGGAAGCTGCAGCGAGATAATGTCATACTTCTACTTTAACAATCAATTTTTTGCGGGTGCAGCAAATTAAATAGATTTCTTGGTCTGCAGCTTCACCAGACCTTAGTCCCATTGAAAATATTGAAATTATTGAAAGAAAGAATGCAATAAGAAAAATGGCAAAAAGTACAGGGTGTCCATAGTAAAGATAGAGACTTGCGGTTTTTTTTATATTACTGCACTACTTTTGCGTGAAACAAAAAATGCCGCAAACCATCCCTTGTATTTCGGTTACTCTTTAAGTTATCAAAAAATTGCAAATTGTTTCTGAGATAGTTTTTCAAGTAGAATTTAGTGGCGTTCTTACTTTTTTCTGGACGTTTTGCTTTTTGAGATTTAAAGCAAACATTATGATTTTTTAAATGTATATTATTCCATTAGGCTCGTTTTAAGCTTCTCAAAAATATATAATAGTTGAGACAAAATTAGAGTAATAGGCTATAAAACCAGTAAAACGAACAAAAGAATATGTCATTACTGCTAAAATAAATAATGTGTAAAATTACACTAACATTACATTTACAACTGGGGCACATATCTTGTATTATAGCAACTGATAATGCCTTTGTGGAGCTCATAAAATAAGATCCGTCAGACCATATTACTTTTGTAGCACTGCCTGTCGACTCATATTCGGTTTAGATACAATTGCAAAAAATAAGTCTTCGCACAGCATTCCTAGTACCTACGTAAATCGTGCTCAATCTTTAATTCATAGAGTTTCAAATGATATTTATTTAATAATTTGTTAGACAAAATTTTATTCCTCCGAGATCTTTTTCTATGACTTTACACGAGCTTCTAGTGTCTGTACAAAAACCATAAAGTTCATTTCGTTCCTTTTGTGATTATCTTTTATTACATATGATTTAGGACATTTAGGTCTTGGTTTTATAAATTATCGATATCCTCTCTGAATATCTAGGAAAGTAAGAACTCTTATAAGTTAAATATTTTAATTATAAGATTGTAAGTTTACCTATTTTCATGGCACTCTATTAAGCAAACTTAACATGCATTTTTCAAAACTCTCATTCTACTACATTTTTGCCATTTTGTTTTTTTTTTTAATTTTAGTGAAATAATGACTGACTTTTTACAAAACGTTACTTATGCCAATACATTTTGACAAATAGATATGTCAGATAGATATTCTTTTATTTGTTTCAATGGTTTCATGGCCTATGCTACCCTATACAGGGTGATTAATGGTGGATGGCCTATTAGACGTTCTGGCGAACTAGTCGACGGGTTACTTTAAAAGTTTGGGAACTTACATAAGTGGACGTGTTCTCTCCTTTAAAAATATTTCTAACTGTTCAGTGTTGCCGTTTCTACTAATTACTACATTTACTTTGCGTCTATATCTTAGTTATTATACAGTAGTACAGGGTACAGGGTACAGAAATACAAATATTTTGATGATTTGGAAAAATTACTAAAATTATACTTTCTTAAATGTAACACCCTGTATTTTATCTCCGATTCTAAAAGCTCTTAACCTAGAACAGTTTTTGACTTATGAACATTTATTTGCGAAATTAATTGTCAGCAGATATCAATCATATGAGTTTTCAGTCAAATTTAACAAGTAGCAAATGGAAACTTTTGTTTTGAAATGGTTGACATTCTGCTACCTATTACTTTTTCTCTAAATTTTTATTTTAAAGTTTTAAGAAAAATGGAAGAAAACAACAACTATCAAATAGTAGAGTACTTTATGAATTTAATATTTATAATTTAAACGAATTCAAAGCAATTGCGTAAATTTTTAAAGATTAAGGTTACTTAACCAAATTTAAGTTGTTGCGTACAGGGCGACATACAAATAATTTTTTTTTTACTTCTTACAAAGCTACTAAAAAATTTAAAAAAAATCTAATTATTTTTTAATAAATGTTCAAAATGTTGACGGTTGACATCTAAGCATTTTATAATTCGAGTATTAACACCATTTGTAGTCTAAGTTCATCAGCATCCAAACTTTGAAAGGCGCGATTCACCCGATCTTCCAACTCTTCCCTTGTATTTACTGGTGTTTTGTAAACAATATCTTTGACCGTACCCCAAAGGTAAAAATCTGAAGACGTCAAGTCTGGGGACCTTGCAGGCCAATTCCAAGATCCCAAGTGCCTGAACCAGCGATCTTCGAAAATTCTCTGTATTTCCGCACTTACTGCAACAGTGCAAGGAGCGGGAGCCTCGTCCAATTGCTACCAGCTACTGCGATAGTAAGCAAGAGAAAGACTGTCCACGAAATCTTCAGCAAACGTAGTTAAAATTTCTAAGTATTTTCTAGAAGTCAAGTTTTCATCATACATCAAATATCGAATTTTGTCGTCCATCATTAAACAAAAAATATTAAATCCAAACTTTTCTTGAAATGTTGAATCTCTCGTAACATGGAGATTTTCTTCCGCCCAATTATGAATATTTTTTCCTATTAAACATTCCATCCCGATAGAATTTCGATTCATCACTCCAAATAATTTTCCGTAAGAATTGTGGGTCTTCCTAAATATGAACTATTAGGTTTTCGCAAAACAAAACTTTTTGTGGTCCTCAGGCTTAAGAAACTGAACTTTGGTAAACTTATAACCATGCATAGTATGTTTAGACAGTATTGCCTGCACACACGAATAGGTTAAGCCCAAATCTTCTTTGGCACATCTTATTGAAGACTGTGGATAGGCATGAAAATTCGCCAAAACAATAATTTCATTTTCCTCGTTAGACGCTACAGGTCTAAAGTAAAGTTCTGGTAACTTTCAAGGACGAACCAAAATTCTTAAAATTGCTTTGAATTCGTCTAAATTTCTTGTTATTCATTGATGGCAAATTTGGATACATTTCGTTGAATCTTCTGCAAGTACGCCGTAGTCTTGTAACACTGACCATGTAAAACAAATAAATTCATAAGTACTGTATTTGAATAGTTGTTGTTTTCTTCCATTTTTCTTAAAACTTTAAAATAGAAATTTTAAATACACCTACTGGCAAATAAACTAAATAAATAATAACAGAATATCAACCATTTCAAAACAAAAGTTTCCATAGGCTACTTGTTGAATTTGACTGAAAACTCATATGATTGATATCTGTTAACAATCAATTTCGCAAATAAATGCTGATATGTCAAAAACTGTTGTAGATGGATATAAGAACATTTTATATAGAAAGACAGAAAATTTTAAGAGCTTTTAGAATCGGAGATAAAATACAGGGTGTTTCCATTTAAAAAAGTATAATTTTAGTAATTTTTCCAAATCATCAAAATATTTTTATTTTTGAAACACCCTGTACTATAATAACTAAGATATAGACACAATTTAAAATGTCTCTGGATATTACCTAACTTTCCACTAAATTTCCATGTCCTAATCTGTCACAAAGTTAAAAATTTCGGCAGTTTTTGAAAGCCATGCTTTGCGAAAAAAAAAAACAGACATTAATTTATTATCTCGAAAACGATGACAGAGAAGTATAGAAAAATATTAAGAGAATTCATAAATGACATTATAGGGATTTAAAAAAAAATTAATATACAGGGTATTCTATTTAAAATATCTAAGTAGCTGGTACTTTTAGTAGAATCGGCAAAACTGCACAGTTAAAAATATGCTTAAAGGAGAGAGCACATCCACTTATGTAAGTTCCCAAATTTTCAAAGTGATTCGTTGACTAGTTCGCCAAAACGTCTAATAGGCCATCCACCATCACCCTGTATATGTTTATAAATTTTTCGTTTTGTGCGTTTATTGTTAATAGTAACTATCGAATATAAGATATTTTCGCAAAGCTCATAAATAGCCCAGTCAAATAAGAGAGAAATATACAGGGTGTCTCATTAAAAAGAAACATATGCTTGCCTTAAATCTCAAAAAGTAAGACTGCCAGAGAAGAAAGTAAGTACGCCACTGAATTCTACTTAAGAGACTCTCTTAGAAACAGTTTTCAATTTTTCAATAAGTTAAAGAATAACGGAAATACAGGGGGTGATCAAAAAGCAAATATTTTCGAAAACACCCTGTAGCTAAAAATCTAAGGAAGCTTTGACAATTCTTCTTGCGGCACCTTTTGTTTCACGAAGAAGTAGCGCAGTAATGTAAAAACCGCAAGTCTCTATCTTACCGAGATACCCTGCAATTACACCGAAAAATGGACACCCTGTAATTGTATTTTAAAGATATTAGCGCACTTATTCCTTTGATAAAAAAAACCCGATTCAAACAAGGACACGTGCGCTAAAATGATGCTATATAAAAGTTGTACTTTAATATTCTATTATTTTATAAGTTGGTACTGTAATTCTGGTGTTTATTTCTTTGGTAAGTAGGTTTCGCTATTAAATATGTTGTGATGTGATATTAAGAATCCTTTTTGTTGTAAGCTGTTCTTTATATTAACTTTTTTTATGTAATAATTGGGGTAAACAAAAATATTCTTGTAACAATAATTGTAAACTATAAACTGAATTTTATGTAGTCTTAATTATAATCAAAATGGCTACCCGTACACGGATAATTTAGCTTGTTTCTGAGTACTTTATTATTAAATGACAAAATGTTGATTTAACAAATTATTATATTATTAATGCCGCTTTGAAACTTCGATCTATTTCGGATATTAATTAATCTAGATAAATAAATTTGCAAACCGACTCCGATATAATATTATTTGTAATCATTATGATTTTTAAAAAAATACTGCAAATGTGCAATTGCATCTAGATAAATGTTCAATGGCGAGATCGCCATATTTGATATTGAAAACGTACAATCGGTACAATTTTTTCAGAAATAAATTGAATAAAAAAGACCGCCATAGAAAATGAAAAAACTTTCGAACAGAGACACGTTTAAAATTGCCTTTGCGCCTTCTGTCGGTTAAAATTGAAAAAAAAGGAATGCGTAAATCAGAGTTAATTTATCTCTTTAGGTCAAATTTTCAATAATTTATTTCTTTTAGGAATTCGCTCCGCAATTTTGATCCAACCCTTCGAGTAATTAATTGCATAGCAAGAGAGTGGCAATTCAAAATTCGAAACTTTCCAAAAGTCACGTTTATTATTTTTCTTCACAATACAGCAGAATAATCCGTGTGGATATTTTTTCTCAAACTTTTTTAATAAGTATAAAGATATATGTACTTACTTGCAATAAGAAATGATATTTCGGTTAATTAGAAACCTTTATTTAAAATTAATTAATGGATTACTCAATAAGCTTCCTTGATATGAGTAAATATTTGAGTTTTAAATAACATATAAACTTGGTCAAAGATATAAAATTAGTATTTATTTTGAGTTAAAGTATATATTTCATAAAATGATACTGTAAACTTTAAGTTAGTATTGAGATTTTAGAAGAAACAAAATAAAAACTGTCTTTAGGTAGGTACATTTACTTCACTTTTTTTTTTATTTACTATTTTTTACGGTTCGTCGGCGTATCAGAGGCCATCTTTAACCGGTCATCGACCGTACGGTTTTTAATCGTGCGGTCTACCGACTGGGGAGTGTGAAACGGCACCTTCATCCTAAGAGATATCCGATCTCATCCGGCCTGTCCGGCGTGAATAGGATGGTTTTGATGTCGATTTTACACTCTTCCCTAAGAAAAGAGCACGCGGTGTTTCCCAAGCGGTCACCCATCCAAGTACTAACCGCGCTCGACACCGGTTAACTTCGGTGATCTGACGGGAACCGGTGCTTTAAGTGTCGCTAGGCCCTTGCCTTATTTTTACTTCACCTAAATATAATATTTGCTTATATCTTTTAAATGTAAAGTCACGGCGGTATTCTTGAAACAAAATATATTAAATGGAATTAAAAATTAATTTTTCTTAAATTGAGTATATATATATATATTACAAATATAATTTATTTAGGTAACTATATTTTTCCTTCTCAGGCCCGGTACTTTTCCTGCATGTAGTTAAATGTAGCATTTTATTTTCTTTTTAATTGTTTGTAAGGCAGGTCGAGCTTTTAACCTTACACTTGTTACAGGTGTGATCACAACCGTAGGGCTTGTTATTAACTTACTTAAATTCATTTTCTTGGGTGTCAAACCCAATCAATTTTTTTATTTAATAAATGTACCTATAGTGTTTCTAAAAAACGTGTTGCTTGATTTAAGACGTTCCACAACACCCCTTACTTTTTTTGATTTTATAAATTGCTAAGTTCAGCTCAGAGTGAGGTCCCAGCTCAATCTTGGAGGTTTCCGTTTTGGCCCTGCTGCAAAACAGTGGCGCCTTTCTTTAACCCACCCTACTCTCCGGCAATTTGAGTTAGAGCATTTGCACGCACTCTCTTAGCCTCTCACCCTCAGCTTGACTTCTTTAATAGTTATCCTTTTTTTCTTTTGGCTTTACTTCTTTTTTTTTTTTTAATATTAATTCTGTGGCGAAATAAAAAAGCGTAGCAAATCCCGTGCACAATCTATCCATGTCGCTTTTGTTGTATGTTAGTTCAGTAAGACAGAGATCACGTATCACGTAATGGGAATCTATTAACGCGTTCGATTAGAAATTGTAGATTATTCATTTTGTTGTACTTGCAATTTCTGTGAGTAGTATAAACGTTAATTAAATAGCTTGTTCGCAAAATTAACGCTGCCAAAGAGCTGCTTTACATGATTAAGCAGTGTCGTAAACTAAAATGGTATTTAGCGAAAATTGCCAATGGCTTTGCATAAATTAGTCGGTTATTTACCGAACAAGACGTGTTTGTGTCGTAGATGGAGAATACAATCCCGGGATTGAAAGAGATTTTCGAGACTCTAACACAGTGTATGATATTCAATAGAATCATGCTGTTCCATAGGTATATTAATATATAAATCGAACGAATCAAATTTTGACGACATAGAGTAAAATGGGCAAAAAAGAATGGCAACAGAAATTTTAATTCGGATAATGGGGTACATTCTTAGCAAAATATTTCAGATGGCATACAGATTTCATGAACCTATTGTAAACATTTTAGGCATTGAGTTCAGTCACATCTGGCCCCCTTCTTGTCCCAAAAATTTCCATGACAGTTTGAATCGTCGCTTTCCTGCAGTATTACCCCTGTTTCGGAGTCTGACGAACTGGATTTAGAATCTATTTTCTTTGATAGAGCTTGCTTCCTTTGAAATTTTGTGTTTCTTTCAATTTTCTTTGTTAAAATTGTTGACTTAATTTTTATCGTCCTTAAAATTGTTTTTTAATCTATGTTTATCTTCTTTTTGTTTTAATTGCATATCTTTTCTTCCGTCTTGATTTGCTTTACCGAAATCGTTTCCGGTGAAGTTAGTCCTTCAACATGTTGTCTCCGTGGACCTCTACTACTACTTGGTTCTGGTTCCATGCAAGACACCGGTATAATATCTTTAAAATTATTTTTATCGTAATGGTGATTAACTACAATATCAACGGGTCTATGGTCATCTGGAAAGTTATATACCATTAACATTTTATTCCTCGTTGGGATTTTCTTTGTCAATGACGAAAATGCGTAATCGGGAATCTGTTCGGGATTAAAAAGATAAATCCCACATGTTCTAAAACCGAATTTCCATTTTGAATTGTTGCCGCTTTACACCACGCAACATTTAAAAGTGAGCCGAACTGTAAGCGGCCTAGTTCTCGACCGGGATTGTTACGAATCAAATTTGATGATGATCGGTCAAGCGGTTAAAGCCAATGGGTAAGTGTGGCTGGGTAAGCGAAACAGGATCACATCGTTTGCTACAGCAAAATCTAACAATCCGACATTAGAACATTCCGATGAATGCCCATCTAAAAGCAGTAAAACCCTACCGGTTCTGTTTGGGAAACACGTTTTCTAATAATTAAAGTAATAAACATAAATTAATATGTCAACGTTGCAACGACGTCTGCGAATCGGAAACGCTGCAATAAAGGAAAAACGCCGCTCGCGTTCATGACTCCTTCAGTCTTCTAGCGTAGCAACAAGATATTTGTATTCTATGTTACTGGCAAAACTGCCAAATGTCTAGTCTATGGTTAAAATCATTAGTCTTTTATCCCGCAGTATTCTAATTCTCGGAAAACATCAAGTCTTCTGTGAACATAAAAACGTGCTATACTCTAAACTAAATAATATTAAATTCACGTCTACGAAAACTGTTAATCGGTAGCTTTGCAGGTTCTGCGATTTTTTGACCGACAACAAGGGATGCTTCAATCTCCCGATTGGCAGTGAGCAAGTATGGCTGCCAACCTGGGCGGACGCGGCATCCGTTGGTTGGTCAAGAACAGTCAGTGTGCTGTTAGACTTCAAAGTGAGCAGACACTCCACGTGGCTAAAACAATAATAGCACGTGTTTTGATCTAACATGTGTGTCAGGAAAAGTGATTTTCTAATGTTAAAGTAATGGATATTTTGGGAACGTATGCCCGGTAACACAGGTTACTATTATTTTAAACGTAGAGTAAAAGTACCGTAAATTTTGCAGTTAAATAGACTACATTCTTTGGGCTTGGTTAAGACGTGCACGAAGTGTTTTGCAGTTGGCGTAAACGTGAAATATTCCGTTCTATACAGAACATGTCATTCAAATAACCGTCGTGATATTCAGAGGCTGTAACTAATTCAAGTTCTGATTCATTTTCTACGATAAAAACCAATGAAATCCTAACGGTATCTCGGTGCAGTGCTTTAGGATTGTTAAGATAATGTATTCTTGTGTAACAATGTAAATAGTGTAAAGTTGTAAGGGCGGTCAATAGTGGACGAATAAAGTTGTCTTTAATTCTAGCAAAAATAAAACGAAACAACCGTATACTGTGGGTGATACAGTGTCTATGCGAGGCAAGGGCGAACCCCTGTTGCCCTTGAATATATACAGCAAGGTGGTAAAAAAAAACTGCCCTCTGCGTTTACACAGGCTATAATGGAAATAGTTTTCTCTTTTTCAGAGTTCGTAATTCAATTTATCGTTTTAGCGTCTTTAGTTGTCACAGAGGATTAGTAATTAGTTGCAATCCTGTTTTATCCAAGTTGTAGATTTTTTGTGGATTTCCTATTAAAACATTTTCTAGCAGTTTAAAATAGTTAACATATTCTTGCCTTGCCATTCCTTGGGCCCTAGCGGTGGACAATCCTTGAGCCGTACGTACTGCCAGTTCAGAATGTCTTTTCATGTATGCCACAAACCAATCTTGTCCTGCTTCTTTTTCTGTAGTATTCAACGTGTGAGGAATAGTTTGTTGGATAGCAAGAGAATTTGCAAGCTTTCTTATATCAGGAGCAGATAAAGCGAAGCCGTGCCATGCCATGTTTTGCATATATCTGACTTATTTCGTGTACCGAGATCAGACAGCTTTTGCGGCCTGAGAGAACTTTATTCATATTTCTTGTGTTCGTTCTTCTTATTTCTAACCGGAACTATATACGACGTATTTCTCGAACTGACCCTATACCACCCCGAATATCCATTTCTGCATTTTTATGGTGTTCCTCTAACCAGGTCCCTTAAATTTTTTTTTAGAACAAGATCACATTAAGGAAAGACTTTTGGTAATATGCCGCACTACCACCAACAAACAGTTTCAGCTTTATATCACCAACTGCAATGTAAACGTACTAAACACTACACCTGTTAAATGTTAGGTTGGAAGCCCTTCTTTGCACAGCAACAAAGATATTTGAATCAGATCACTATTAAGTGAATAAACTCTTACTTAATCCGAAATAAAAATAATTTTTTTTTAGTTTTACTTACCAATTTTACGGTTCCATGCAGTTAATAATCGAAATAAACAAAACTTTACAGACCCAAGATAACTGCTTCTTATAAAATCAAACAAGTGTGATATTGTCAACCACCTAAGTATGGTCCGTTCACAGATTTAAAAGAATTAAAATCTGCCGTTAGACGTAATAATGTATCACCCACTATAAACGCTAGTGTACTGAATATTATTATTACTGAAGTGGACAAAGTGCCTGTGAGTAGCTGGAAAAATTGTGTTTCGCATAATAAAACTGTTGAACATTCATACATTCAAATTGGGAATATTACAGAAAGATTTATTATTAACATAGGTGTTGATAGTGACAGTGAAAATGAATTAAATGAGTAAACTGTAGTTGCATTAATTAATTATAATATATAATTATAATATATTCTATCTAAAATTGTTTATTATTTGTGTCAAATCATCCATGCTTGAAATACAATTAAGTGCAGGCATGTGTAGACCCCAGTCTGGTTTTAAACAGGTGTCAACACGGTCTCTTAAATCTGTGAATGGACTTTAAGCTAGGAGCGAAGTGAGGCGTATTACGCAAGGTGCCATATTCACCCGTTTTACTAATTTAAGTAAGAGCTTTGATCAATTTCTAATGTTCGATTTTATTTACAATCAAGATTTCTGTAAATGAAAATAAAAAAAAATATTTATTATATTTTTGGGGGACGCTGTAAAATTAAAGTATTTTTCTTATTTAATACCTTTCTTCTCCTTTCTTGGTCGATCCCGTAGTTACGGTGTTACAGGCGCAAATTGAGATTGTATTCTTTAGTCGCTGACCACTTCATAGACATTTGATTACTAAACTAAGCGTCAACTTGACCAAAATATTAAAGACATATATTATGCCCTAGTGCCTACGACAGAAACACGAATATTCTTCGATAGTTGCAACTCTCTTATATAACAATATCGACGTATTCTCAATATAAAAAAGAAATATAAGAAAAATGTGATATATAGTGTAATATTTCTATATAATAGCTTGCTAGAATAGAGAAAAATAACCACCAGTTATTTAGGAATACAGAGGCTCGGAGCTTAGTTTTATGATTCTATTCGGCCTCAATGGCCAATCGTATATACGTCTAATGTAACGAAAGATATATGGCTGCCTATTTAAGAAGTTTGTCTTATTTTGAAAAAATAAATGAAAATGTAAATACGACCATAAACAATACAAGTTTCTTTGACATTATAAGATGAAACTTGAATGTAGTGGAGTTTCTGATTTGCGGTTTCTTTTATAGCTTTTAATAGTTATATACTGTAACACCATAAAACTTTTAAACACAAAAATTTTTTTTGATGAACTAGAGAAAATATAATTGTAGATATTAATATACAATTTTTATTTCATAATTAGCTATCTCTTATTTGAAGATGTTACAAGGAGGAGGAAACTATGTACATGCAAAAAAAATGAGAGAAATGAATACAGAGCCAACTTTGATTAGCAGTAATGTAATTTTCATTCGATTTCGGAAATTTTTAATTCAGAGTCCAGAATAAACCAAGATTCTTACAAGTCATAAAGGGTTGAAGCACTACATTTCGCAATGCGTCGCACGTCAAACTTCTTGCTCAGAACGGCAATGTATCAATTTGCGCTCTTAATACACAAATAGCTATTGTGTGTCATCTGCATACTGATATGATTGACAATATGTTAAAAATTTTGGGCTGTATAGAGAGAAAAAATTAATAGGCTCAGTATGCTGCTTACTTGAGCAACACCTCTGGTAACTGAAATCAGCTTGGAAGCTTTACTATTTATGACAACCCTCTGACGTCTATTCTCAATTTATTCTCTAAAATAGTGTAAAGCAATGTCACCCAATCCAACGTATTTAAGTTTCGCATTCAAAACTTCATGGTATTTAATGTTAAAAGCATTACTATAGCCCAAAATAATTAAGCAGCTACATCGGTTTTTATCGCTGGCTTCGAAGATATCATCATTCACGTTTAGGAAAACTTGTGCTATGTTTACAGCGAATTCCAGATTGAGTAGTCGGTAAGATATTATTCAAGTTTATGAAGTGTTTTAACTTTTCAAGAAATTTATTAAGTAGGCGCTCATTACCTGAGGTAAATCTTTTATTATATGTATCAACTGCTAAATTTATGGTAGTTTGGACAATATTTTTGGGAATTTTGACCTGCTAAATCCTATTTATTATGCCTTAACTTTATTGGTTTTGCGAAAAAGAAGGGTTTTAAGTTTATCACTACAATTGATCAGTAAACAAGCTAAATTTATTTTTTGTTTAGTTTTGTGCGTGGTATTTCATATACATTGCTTAAAAACATGTCTAGCCGGTGTTGCAAAAACAAACCAGATGACTTTTGTTATACTTGTGGATATTCGTCTTGAAAAAGTTTAAGAGACCAGTTGGTGAATTTGTGAAAAATGCATTTACAAGCAATGCATTGCAAGGTCTGTGAAGAAGGTTTAATATATTGGGCCAAAGGGAATAGAAAAAGCCTTCCTTGTGGAATACCGATGGTTTGGAGAGAACCGCAAAATCATCATGATTATTGCTACTTTTTTCTTTGTGATATTAAGGGGCATAATAGAAAAACTTTTAAACATATTTTGTACCCAAACAATATTAAATCAGCTATCAGGCCACTTCCTCACAGTGATAATATACCTATACCTATACCCCCCAAAGTACTAAAAGAAGATACTGAAAACTCCTCGACTTCCGGCACCCTACGGGCTATGGATAGTGATTTTGAACCATCAACCTCAGGTCAAAACCAACCTCAACTATTTTCACAAGCCGAACTGAATGATTTAGTAAGAGATTCGGGACTTTTAAAAGATCTTTCTGAAGTACTGGGGTCTAGATTGAAACAAAAAAATTTGCTTGCTCCAGAAACTACCTTCTCTTGGTATAGAAATCGTGATGCTGAAATATTTCGCACAAAGCGGACCACTTGTGTACTGCCAAGCAATTACTAATCTAGTTACTTGCCTCGGAGCTCCTGAGTACACACCGTCTGACTGGAGACTTTTCATCGACTCTTCAAAAAGGAGCCTTAAAGCTGTTCTGTTACATAATGGCAATGTTTTTGTTTCTGTTCCGGTCGGCCATTCAGTTCATTTAAAGGTAAACTGTAAAAATTTGAAGGAATTACTTTTAAGATTACAATATAAAAATCACAACTGGGAAGTGTGTGGAGATCTAAAAATTTTAGGCCTCTTCTCTTGGGTCAGCAGTCTGGATTTACTAAAATTTCATGTTTCCTGTGTGAGTGGGATAGCAGGAATCGAGAACAGCATTGGATAAAAAGATACTGGCCACAAAGAGAGAGTGTAACACCTGGAACCAACAATGTAATTCGCGAAAGTCTTATTGTCCCTCAAAAAGTTTTACTTCCACCACTTTACATAAAGCTTGGACTTATGAAACAATTTGTTAAGGCATTAAACAAATAAGGAAATTGTTTTAAATATTTGTGTAAAACATTTCCGGTTCTGTCAGAGGTAAAATTAAAGGAGGGAATCTTTGTAGGGCCGCAGATTAGGAGCTTGATGAAAGAATTTAAAAATGTAATGGAATATAAGGAAAAACATGCATCTTTAAAGAAGTTGTACATTAATTTCTAGGGAATTATAAAGAGCCAAACTATGTTGAGATCTTTAAAAATATGCTAAAAAATTTAGGATTCTTGGTTGCAATATAAGCATAAAATTTCACTTTTTACATTCCTATTTGGACTATTTCCCGGAAAATCTTGGGGACGTCAGTGAAGAGCAAGGTGAAAGATTTCATGAAGATATTAAAGAGATGAATAAAAGATACCAGGGGCGCTGGGACACAAAAATGATAACCGATTGCTGTTGGCCGTTGAGAAGAGATCTTCCTTTAGCTGACAGAACAGAAAACGTTTTTTTAAGAAGCGTAAAAAATATATAACTATTTCTAATAGTTTCTATGTGTATATTTTGTATATTTTTGTATTTTTTTCTTTAATATATTATAAAGCTTATGAATGAAATGAATCGTTTTTTTCTATATTTTTGGATTTTACTGGTTTGAAAAATAACCTTACGCAATACAAAAAAACTATAAGCAGATTTGAAATCAGCACTACTCCATTAGTAGAAAACAGTTAAAATTTTTAAATCAACTTTTAAAGTGTTAAAAAATGCAAGCCTGTGTAATCAATACTGTTCAAGCAGCTGACACAATTATTGCATTATTGTATATAAAATAGGTTGTGTTTAGCAACTTCTATAAAATTATTTATTAAAAATAACAACATTAAATTGACGTTTTGTACGACAAAGATTTATTTGCCATATGTTTAGGAAATAAATAAATAAATAAATAAATAAATAAAGTCTTTATTGTAATTTTTAAACAATAATTACAAAAGGCGAAGTTGAAGCAAGCTTCCTCACTTAACCTAAGGAAAATATATACATTTTTTATTCATCCATTATTTAGCAGAAAAATAGTAATAACATTTTTTACTATAGGTTGAACCCTATTAGGGTATTACATATATAAATCAATCACAATAACAAGTAAACTAGATAATAAGTTTTATGACTTCTTTAACTCCTATTTTAAATCTTATGCCCGTAAGTTGCCTTATGTGGAGGGGTATTTTATTATATAATTAGTATATAAATAGTAATAATTTATCCATTATGGGTAAAATTAAAATTGCTTGTTATGTTTCACTATTTATTCAGTTACCTGACACGCGTGTTTCGACCCTTTCAGGTCATTTTCAAAGGAGCTCCTTTGAATAAATAGTGAAACATAACAAGCAATTTTAATTTTACCCATAATGGATAAATTATTACTATTTATATACTAATTATATAATAAAATAAGGAGCTCCTTTGAAAATGACCTGAAAGGGTCGAAACACGCGTGTCAGGTAACTGAATAAATAGTGAAACATAACAAGCAATTTTAATTTTACCCATAATGGATAATATACGGTTTCACCAAGAATGTAGCCCAACGCAAGTTAATTACAAGTAATAATTTATTTATAACATTTTTGATGGCAGGTTTATTAAACTGGCAATATTTTATTAAAAATTGACAGCGATGATTCCCGTAGAACCTTTTTTGCGCAATCGTTGCAAAACTGCCCATCCTTAATCAATTTTGTGATAGGAAAATTCATTTTTGCTAGAGGAGACCGGATATACACCACATGGGAACGGTAAAAGGCTTTTACTGTTGCCTCTTTACTGATCTATAGCACAGAAATATTTTCGCAATATTTATAAACTGGCAAATAAATGTTACACATTTTGAAGAAATTTTGTCAAAAATTGGCCAGATATCGAAAGTCAAGAGGTTATAGAAAAATCTCGAACAGAACAGAAGAAATTTTGGGCTATTTGGTATGAATAGAATCAAGATTTTAGTATATGTGCCATGCCTGGAAAGTGTTTCTGAAGCTTTCGGGCCTTCGCCTGCAGAGTCGATTTGAAATATTTACTTGCTCGCCTTCCAAGCATTTTCCTTTGATACGTAAATAACTACTACAGGACTCTTTTGCTTACTCTCGGTCTTAATCTTGTAAAATGCGATTTTCTGATCAAAAAAGGGACTGAACGTTTCTTTTATTCCGATTAAATTTAGAAATTTCGTACCAATACTTAAAATTTAAATTAAAGATATAAACCTGTTAGGGAAGAAAAATATCTTGATATTTATTTTGATATGAAATGCGAGGCGTAGAATTCTTATTTCTGGTTAGTAGATAATATCAATATTTACTAATTAACCTGTCGCTTTTATATTTTCAGATATAAACGTTCATATTGTATTGAATTGCAAGCGCTTAGGTCTATTGCCGTTGTTTTTAAATTTATTAAGCCTTTGATTACTCACTTTAATACAGTTTAAAATTATTCTTTATTTTCAAAACTGGTTGTGTTCTAACGTTTCTTTGTGTGAAAAATCTTGCAGAATATTTCATGGCTATTCCTGTGTTTGGACTACCAACTGAGTTTAAATTAGAATAAAGCCATATTCACAATTTGCAAAATACACACGGCAACATTTGTTTTGCACCGTCGGCGCCGTACTGTGGGCTAAATTCAAAGAAAATGTGACATTTATCCAAAATTAATGATTTCGTTTCAGGTTTTGTAGCTATAGGTTATTGTGAAGACAGAAACTATCTATGTTATAATAAGAAGAAAAGCTGGTAGCCCTAAATATGCCGCTTATGCATTCATTAATATTAATTATATTTTTTATAACGTCGTTCTTTAATATCGTATCATATTTGAAAGGAAAGCATTGCCCAAATATTTCGGTTTTGTTGTATGCCACCAGAATGTAGAATTGTGAAGCTATTAAGAACAACTAAAACTTACACAGTAAAAAATTGAGTGTTAAATTTACCACATACAGTACATATAGGACCACACTCAATAGGATATATTAACCAATCAGTATATCTTGTAAAAAATACATTTTTGAATGGTTTTCTTACTTTTTGATGAGTGTTCATGCTTCTAATTTATGGGTAGGTACACTTATACTATTGTGTGTAAATTAAACTCACAGATTGTAAACCTATCCTTCTAGGGTGTAAAAGAAATAATGAGAGGTGTAAGTAAACCATTTTTTAATGGTAATTTGTGATTAATTAGTGTAAATATCATATTATTTTAGTGTAAATTTTATTTTATTTGGGTGTGACTTTACTATAGTGAGTGTAATAAAATAATCTACCCAGAGCTAGAATACTTTCCACTTTGTTTAAGTCATTTAATGCCGTATCAAACTAACCGGGCCTTTATAATTAAAATGTAAAAAATTATGCATTCAAGATGTTTTACATTATTAACCTCTGCTTAGTTTGATACATACACATGATTGAATGGCTTAAACAAAGCCGAAAGTAGTAGCCCTTAATATATATAAACCCTCAGACCGCTTGGAAAAGGTTTGTTAAATAAATGAAAATATTGAGTATTATTTATCGTTTATTTATAAACAAAATGATGGTTACAACAGAACTGAAAAGCCCTGTGATTTTTTTTACACTTATTATTATAAGTACATAGTTGAAGAAAATGACATGCCTATTATATAGTTTAACAATTTAGTAAATTGAACATATATATATCTACGTTTAATGTACTCTCTGTAATGTGTGATGATAGATCAAGTGCCGTCATTTCACCTACACAGTAAAAAATTGAGTGTTAAATTGTTAAGCTTAACAAAACAAATAACATAATAAATATATGTATACTTAGAACACTAAACAACTAAATAAAAGTATGCTTTGAAACAATATAAAATAAACTAGAAAAATATATATTTATTTAGAGATCTAGGAAGTAAGGTATGTAGGTAGGTATCTAAGTATTTATATAAAAAAGGAATACATTTATATTATAAGCTTGTATCAGAATAATTTAAAAGCTAACGTAAAAATTGTAACAATGTAAATACCTACATAGTTTCTTAAAAATAGCGTACTTATTAGTAACGTTTCTATTAAATTTCGTTAATATGCTTACCCAATTTAACAATAAGATCCTCATAAGAGGCACTCTCATTTGGCACCTTACAGAACTTTGCTTTGTTTCTATATTTTAATTTAAATATAACATTATTCTATATCACGTTCAAAGAGCACAATCAGACTGACTTGAAAGTTTAATTTGCATGTAGCGTCAGCGTCATGTGTCAATTCCTAGAATTTCACACCACTTGTTGCCGCCTGTCTTTTCGATAACACGGGTTTAGGTATTTTTACTCGGGGCCGTGTAAAAAGACGATTAAAGAATAAGTTTTACACTCAATGTGTTAAAATAACCTTCTAGCTGGGTTTATTTACACGCTAATATGGTGTTATTAATTGTCATTGTATTTAACTTTCCTGATAGAGTGTAAAATGGAATAAATAACACCCATTCAACAAAATTAACTTTTTAGAGAGTTAAGTTCATAGGCAAATTTAATACAACAACTTTGGTCCCATATGAGTGTAAAAATGTGGTAAATTATGTTGATCCGGGTGTTAACATTAACACTACTTTTTATTACCAACAGGTGGATATTTTTTACTGTGTAGATGTTAATGCCCAACTAAAATTAACAGAGAGGAAATCGACTGAAACGACGGCGATGCTTTCAAAATCGATACTGCTAAAAAACTAGGTGTATTGAAAAAATACTAATTACGTTAAAAAAAAGTAGGAAAATTCGAATTGAGCAGCAGTGCCATTAAGAAAAACATTTACCTAACTTTTGCTTATAAATTCTTTTTAAATATATTCATTTTCAATCCGTCATTTTGTTTTTAGAAAATAATTTAAGATTTTTTCACCTACTACTAATAATATTCATTTCGAATTTTCTCCGCGATCGTATATTTTGGATTCGCCATTTTGTTTTTTTGTATGTTGGACAGCAAATTCGTTATCAGACATCTGTTTTAATCAAGTACCTGCTATTTTCGATTTTTGTCACACTTTTTTCGTAATCTAGCCCACTGTGCGTCGTATAAAATATATTTTAATAGAGGTAATTATTCAAGCTTCGCCACACTTTGTATCTAAATCCAAACTCTTTGAATTACTCTTGTTTGTATAAAAGGGAATCCAACAAAAGTCCTAATTAACAGTTTAAATAAATCTGAAACCGAACTATGTTATAAATTATACATTTCTTTGCATCAACACACTAAAAACATGCTAAGCATTTAAGTAGTACTTAATACTTTTTGCAATTGGAAGCAAACCACCCTATTACTTCCCTTAATTCCTATTTATTGTTGAAATGACTGAACTTATAGCTACTTACCTAGAAAGTGACCTTTTTCTGCTTCGCGTCGTTTGATCAGCAGTCGACCTGTTAGGTACAATGTTTTTTTCTGCCAGCGTAAGAAAAATTGCGATGTAGGTACATGATCGTTGATGTATGGTATTCCGTATCAGCATTGAGAAAAATTTCATCAGTAGTACGGAAAAGTAATGCTTGTAGAAAAAATAATTACATAGGCCTACGAAGAATTTGTGACTAGACTTGGACTAGATAGTTTTGACGTACTAATATCAAAGTTAATCGTCGTTTGTTTCTATTACGTAAATTTTTTTTTCTATAAAATTATCATATTTTTTATTACTCGCATATAAAAAGAATAATTTGCTGATTATTACTTTTATTTAAGAAGCACCGCTAATACTACATTATTAATAGATACAATACTAATGAGGAATGTATATATTTGGAATAATCTATTAACGAGAGGAGAAAAAAATCCGACGCGCGACCGGGAATCCCTGAATTTTGAGGAATAAATTATATAAAGCATATAGTTCACAATCAGTTTAAGTATAAAGGAAAAAGAGAAAGAAGAGTAAAGATTAGTTTGTTTTCATTCTGCTATGCGTTTTGTATTTTATTTTTTCATACTTATCTTGCCGTTTATATACAGGGTGTTATGGAAATGACTTATTATATTTTAAGGGGCCACTCCTGGGGTGGCCTAGAGTTACACTTGATAGTTTTTTTTTCTAAAATCGGAAGTATTTTGAATTTTGTAAAATACCTTAAAACCGGACCATCTGTGCCTCTATGAAAGTTCATTACCCCTAAACACGTGTTTTTGACATGACAAATTGGCGGAATTTCTACAGACAGCTGATTACCTTGCGACGTTGCCAAGTATTCGGGAAAATCTTTTTTTTAGGTTTTTTAAAAAAGATTAAATCAAAAACTATACTGCGATTTCAATTAAACAAGCCTTATTCAATAGGTATAGTTTTTACTCACCCCATGAAATTGTATTGCTAGCATAATACTTCGCTGAGTAAAAATCGTAGATACCAACAACAAGCCCTATGTCTGGAAATTTACACAGATAAACTATCACATCACAAAACATTCCCATCACATGTGTATCACATTATTCAACAACTATACACTCCAGCAGCAAAACGCAAACAAATTTTATGCCGTTGCAAGTAAATGAATAATAAGAAATGATATTAAAAACAAATTTATGAAGCCACATATGAAGCCATTGGGCGCATTCGAGAGACGAAACTGCTCCGCAGTGGTTACCGGTTATGATCCAACCGCTACCGATTCGTCGGCTTCCATGGATTTCGACTATTTCGACCAAAAGATCATCACGTTTGGTTCAAATGTCAAATCCATATCAGCTGTGCGTAACAAACATTAACCTTTCTTGTTTTGTGAAGCTTACCAATATACTCATCCCTTGGTTGAAACTCTTTGGTGGCAGTTAAAAAGTACGTTTTCCTGTTTAATGTATATGTTTTGTTCCTCCATTCTATTTACTACGTTCTTCGTAACCAAACTTTTGTTGCATACGTCATTTCCCCATTGACATAACGAACCGCTCTCTCCAAGCAGCGGAAGTGAAAGATGCTACCCAAAATGGCGACCGTTCCGTAACATGTTGGAAAGTGTCGTAAAAGTAGCGGTCGACACAACAAGACGATTTAGGAACTGCTCCGGAGCAGTTTCGTCTCCCGAATGCGCTCATTGACTTTGAACTGCTCAGTACCCAATCACAGAACAGCAACAAATCACATTTCCCGCCCCCTGGACTATCGTGTTTAAATGTTGTGTGTCCAGTTAAGAGGACTGGATTGGATACCGTAATTATTATTCTTAATTGCAATGGCCACCTGTCTTGACGACAATCAGCCAGCTCACGATACACATAAGTGTATCGTGAGCCAGCTATTATCATTACCAAGAAGAACAGAAGTCACAGAAGAAGAGAAAGAACATAACCGTATCAAACGTGTGTCGCGTTGTTTTCAATCCGGATTTTGTTATAAAGTATTAAGTCTATAACTAGTAATTTCTTGTATTAATAACACAGAATTAAAGAGCTAATAACTTGATAATGTCCCGAACAGTTAATGTGTTGTTAAAGTGAATAAATGTCCCGCTAGAATCATTTGAAATGGTAACGGTATAACGTGGATTTCTTGCCGATATGTTTTTTATTTCAAGGTATGTACAAATAAAACTAGAGCAATACGTAGACAATTTTTCGTGTAATAGGGTAGAAACTAAAGCATATTAAAGTTAAGTAGAAAAAATTAAATATTCAAAAAAGGTTATCTGATGAAACTGATGTAGTAAATGTGGCAACACTGCTCAAAACACATGTTTTGGGCTGACGATATCTAAAGACTATCTGACAGTAACTGTCAGATTTTTGTCAACAATTTTTTTTTTGACAAGTAGTACGAATCAGCTGTTTGATCATTGGCGCGTAGGTGTTTTGAGCTAAATTTTTGAAGGCATTTTTCTCGAATTTCTAGCTTCGAGCGCCATTTAACGCAATTTTTCCCCAATTCGGCTCGACCTATAGATTTACGGGTTAAAAAATAATAAGTCATTTCCATAACACCCTGTATATACAGGGTGTTATTTAGTAAGATTCCAATATTTTACAGGACGATTCCTAATAAGTTATTTATAAGGCGAAAAGTTCATAAAAGCACGCCCTTCATTTTTGAGATAGGGTGTTAAAAGTTTATTTTTATATTTGGTTTTCGTAAATAATGTTTGAAATAATGTCTAGTTTTAGACGGAAATTGGTATTTGGCGATTTTTTAATATTAGAAATTCAAATTTCATCTTAGTTTCGCCCTTAATTGCAGGGGGCGCCACCTAAAGGTCTACACATTTTCTAGAATTAAAATCGATTCCTCTATAATTCTTACGTGAAAATGGTATACTTGTCAAAAATCGCTACAAGCAGCCGTTTTTGAGATATTTTAATTTAAATTAATCAATGCATGTGTTTGTCAAAAAGTGAAACAATTTAAAAAACTTTATTTTTAATCAACATAGAAACATTTCAAACGGTAATTTTTAAACAACAAAACACTAGATATAAAACTAAATCGAAATCACAATAAATGTTGGAAATGTCCACCTCCTTGCTGTATGCATGCATCCAGTCTTCGTCTCATTGATTCGCGCACTCTTTGGAAAATCTCTGGAGTATTTTGAATCGTTCCACAAGAGCTACTTATTCAATTTCTTAATTCTTCTTCATTTTGGATGGGTGTCTGGTAAACTAGGGCTTTTAGATGTCCCCAAAGAAAAAAATCCAAACTGTTAAGGTCTGGTGACCTCATGGTTGAGGCCCTCCCCGACCTATCCAATGGTTATCGAAAGTACGATCCAAAAATTCTCGCGTTAGGGTTCTAAAATGTGCCGGGGCACCGTCATGCACATTTCATTTCGTAGTCTAAGCGGCACATCCTCCAGTAAAAGAGGCGAATCTTCTTCAAGAAAATGACGATATCTCTCTCCGTTTAATTTTCCTGGAATAAAGAATGGGCCTATTAAATAATCTCCACGGATTCCTGCCCACACGTTAAGAGAGAACTGTTCCTGGAAATGTGATTCCTGTGTCGCTTGGGGATTTTCCTCTGACCATAAATAATTGTTGTGAAAATTGTGTATAGCGTTGCGTGAGAAATTTGCTTCGTCGGTAAACAGGATTTGATTTTTAAGTTAAGGATTTTGAATAAGGCATTGAAGAAAGCAACGACAGAAGTTGAAACGTAATGGAAAATCACGAGGGAGGAGTGCCTGAACTCTTTCAATGTTGTAGGGATATAACAAATTATCAATTAAAATTTTCCATACTAGAACATGAGAAATGTTTAACGTCAGCGCTATTTTTCTAATGCTTGTTTCCGAGTGTTCTCCTATCAGATTAGGAACTACTTCCTCGGTTTCTTGGGTTCTTACCGTCCGATGTGCACCCGACAGATGAGTAGCTTTCGCAAACCTTCCCGTTTCCTTTAACCGAGCGTGAGTTTTTGAAGTATCGATTAACTTAAATCAAAATATCTACAAAACGGCTGCTTGTAGCGACTTTTAACAAGCATACTATTTTCACGTAAAAATGATAGAGGAATCGATTTTTTTTCTAGAAAATGTGATACATACATGCACGAAAAAGTTGTGACTCCTCAAAAGAGAAAAACACCTGTAGATGGCGCCCCCTACAATTAAGGGCCAGACTAAGATGAGATTTGAATTTCTCATATTAAAAAATCCACAAATACCAATTTTCGTCGAAACATAGACATTATTTCAAAAATTATTTACGAAAAACAAAAATAAGAATAAATATTTAACATCCTGTATCTTAGAAATGAAGGGCTTGCGGACCCATGCTTATATGAACTTTTTGCCTTATAAATAACTGAGGAATCGTCTTGTAAAATATCGGATACTTATTAAATAACACTCTGTATATTATGATTTATGTAGATTTTCTTTTGGCAAAATACCTCACGTGATACAAAGGAAACTAAAAACATATTTGAAAACAGGGACACCAAATTACCCAAATTTAGTTAAAAAATACAATTCATAATCAAAAAGCTGTAAAAACACAGGCCTGTAACATGTAAATGGCTCCGAAAGGAACCTACTCTAATTAGTTACATTAGTTAGTGCGTCTTAGCAGGCGGCAATTATAACTTGTAATTTGTTTGATCTCAACGCAGTTCCAAATATCAAAAGTCTAACGTTACATTTTCTCCGCTGCTCAGTAATTTAATAGTCTTCCTTTTCCTCAAATTCTAATTATTACTCGAAGTGAAATATTCGCTTTTAAAATTATTGGATTTGGCGTTCAGAGCCTTACCTAATTGGTAAGCTAAATTACCTTGTCGAAAACTTATATTTATTGTTTTGTTGTGCCGAATGTCTCGAGCACCTGCGTAGGGTTATTGTATAATTTGTTAATGTTGATTAAGAAAGAGCAATTAAAAAAACTGAAATATTAAAATTTTTGACAACAAACTGGCTGTAAGGAAAATTTAAATTAATTTATTAACGCCTACCTACCCTCCTATTGATGTTCTGTCTTAGTTTTTTAGTCTTTCTCTTTCTCTTTTTTTGATAATTTTTGCATCATGTGCTTTTCTTGATATTCAGTTATTACTTATTCTTTTAATCTGGCAGTGTCATCTTAATTAGATTTTTCCCCTACTTACTAGATTTGGTTATATCATAGATGTTTCTCAAGTTTCTTATTTCTATTGCTGTGATTTCCCGTTTATGTATGTCTGTCCTTATCCAAGATTAAATTCATATGTTAGGATTTGAAGAACCTTTTTATATATTTCTGTTTTTATGTGCGTTAGTTGTTTTTTAAACATGTGTATTTTATGTTGTTGGAAAGTTTCCCTGTGGATGTTGTTCTTGCAATAATTTCTTCATCATGTTTCTCTGTTGTGTGATTAATAACCCCTGGTAGCGGAACTTCTGTATCTGTTTAATTTTTGCGTCACTGATTTTTATGTCTTGTGGGCGTTCTGTGCCTGACATTATCATTGTCTATTTTTTCATAATTATTTTTTATATTGTATTTATTCGTTACTTCCTCATACATTAATTTAAAATATCCCTTTATACTTGTTATTTGTACTCGGTCAATATTCTTGATCACTCCTACCCAGATTATCTTCATCATTCTTCAGCATCACATATACAATAGCTAAACGATTGTCAATAGCAACTCCTAAATCAATAGTCCCTATATAAATATGTGTAGTTAGGATCCCCTTAGATGACACGTCGGACTGTGTAAGATAATATTCGCGTCTCTGTCTATTTCCTATGCTCTATATTTTTATCTATTTTTATCTTGTTAGCAAATTCTAACCTGGACCTAAATTTCATCCGAATAGCCATGGCAACGTCAATTTTTGTGAAGCCAAATGTCCACCAGAACCTAATTGACTCGGACGCACTTCTGTCTAAACCTGAAACTTTAATTAAATTGGTTTACTTCATAACAAAAATGAACTTACAAACTTAGACGTAGTTTCAGTGAAATATCTTACTGTTCAAGTAATTTTATTAAAAACAACTCTGAAACAACCATCCATTATAATAGCTGAGCAGTGTTGTATCATTTTTCTTTATTATCTACCTTTTACTTAGTTGGAGCCAGAAGTATTGCCTAATTGATTACTAACGAACTCTTTAAATTATTTTATAACATTTTAAGTTATAATTGCTAAAAATAATATATCGTTTGTGGAATACCAATTAAATTAAATTTTCGTTTAACCGAAATTTTGTCATTCAGGTGGTAAATAACAACTATTAGTTAGTAACCGACGACCTGACTTAACCTAAGCTAATCTAAAAGTATAATAAAATAATTAAAATGGGGATTGTTGTAAATTTTTAATATGATTAAATAGTATATATTACAGCTTATTCATTATAGTTTATATCAATAAAAGGCTTGTACCCGTAACTTCGGCTGCAAAGAATACTTTTGAAATGGTCTTTCTGTAAAGAAAGTTGCTAGTTTTGAAAACCATTAAAAAAAATTGTCTTTGTCCAACCAGAACCGCGAGAAGGTATGAGTTTTCCTTGCCAAGAATGGATAGTGGCAGGTACCATGTTAGTCGGAATATACAGTTAGTAGTTAAAATTCACTATATTATATATTTTAACAACAAATTGATTGCATCAGCAAAATCACAGTAAACGTTCTGTTATATAACAAGTTTTTAAGATACGTATTGAACGAAATGACTGGAATGGTCAGAGCTTTCAGAAGTAGAATCGTTTTCAGGTTGGATTAATACTGGCCCTATAGGTGGTGAAACAGAATATATAATTATAATATATATGTTTTTATAACATGACCATGCATAAGCATAACATGAGCTACGCATTTTTTCCATACATCGCTACTCATTTCGTTATTACCTGCCGAATATTATTAAGGACAACTGTGCTTAAAGTTGGAGATTGATTATTGAGTGATATTCTTTGCTGACAAGAGCAATACATTAGGTACAAAGCCATCTTTACTTCTAACAACATCATGAGTATCAAATCAATTTTCGTCTATAATATTAAACTTTTATCGGATTCATGGTACTCCTTTATTTTACGCAAATAGTCCTGTCGTAGTTTAATGATACGAGGAGATTCCATTATAACCATTAGATTATCTAATTTTTTATGTTTAAAGTCACAACCTAACAAAACACCACGCAATGTTTCTAAAGATTGGTACTTATAATCAGGGTAACCTCGCAGTTTATCACGAACCCGTTCTACAGATGGTACTATATTATCCTCGCAAAACTTGTAAATAGTTCGCAGATTAAGATCCCTTGTTGTATTGCCAGCCGTTCTAATTTTTTTGATTTATTGGTTTGCGCTTTGTGGAATAACCGGTTACAGTCCCCAAATTAATAACGTTATGAATTCTTATAAAACCCAAGTTGCGTTAATTTATTACAAGTACACTCTTGTACAAGGCGCATTTTCAGTTTTTCATTTTCTTTTTCTAAACACGCGTACATATTTAAAATAATGCGTTGATATTGAACATGTAAATCTTTGTTTTTTAATTCCGGACTTATTTCGCTTTCAGTGGCCGACTCTCGCACCGACCCATAATATTCCTGCAATAATTCACAGTGACCCTCTATTTCAAATTGTCACCAAAGAGCCATACTGATATAATAAAATATTCTCTCTAAAATCACACAGCGATAGCAGTAATTGAAATATTTAAATTACAGTACATCGTTTCAACCAGTCACGTCGCTGTCCGATTCCCAATATCGCATACCTCAAACATCAACTGATTTTAAAGCTGATAAAGGATCATTCAATTGGCAGAACCCTTTAACTATTTTTTGTTTTTGTCTAAAGCATACACATTTGTATTTATATGCTGCTCTATTAATTTTCCCACTCGGAAAAATATTTCGTACTTTAAATTGCCAGTTTACTTCGACGGTCTATTGCCAGTTCTACAATGTTTTCGTAAGTGTAGGAGGAACATAAGGGTTTATTAATAGTGTATATTTTTTTTGTTTAACAACAGTGAAAATCCTTTTTAGTTTGATTTAAATTTTTTTTTGTATAAATAGTATTTCTGAAGTACTAAAAAAATTATTAGAATATTTATGAATGGATTGTTCCTTCTTTCTTTGACATTGAAAATTTCTTGGTTCAAAGTACATTTGCAAACTGGCTTTCAAAGAGAGTTACTGACTATCAATTAAATACTGATATAAAAGAACACTTTTAATAATAAATACTTAAAGAATCTTTAAAAAAAGATCTCACATCCCCGATTATGATGCCGGTCCCTTTGAAAACCGGTCGAAGCTTTTTTTATGTCATCAAACTGACTTTGGAAAAAGTATACCTACTTTTAGCATTTTCTTTTAGAAATTATTTTTCACTCCGTTCGTTTTCTTCAGAGAAATATCCTTTTGATAATGAAAAGTATGAAGAATTTAATAATACATATTACATTTCACGAACGGCAGTAAACTGGCTTTTTGTTTCTGTTATTTTAATCTCTCAGTTGTCTTGATACTTTAATAATTTTATTTAATTTCTAGGATTGGACTTTTTAAATCTTTTTGATATTGCTGAAACCGTTTTATGAGTTTGCACGCATCAGATTTGAAATTTTATTTTATTAATTAATAAACAACAGAATCTATAACGCTCTACAAAAGGATAAGCCAATTTATTAGTTAAGATTAAACTTATTGTGGCTGCTTTCTAGCGAAACAATTTAATGCCGCTGGAAATTTAAATTTGCTCTGTTTTATCCGATAAGAATAGTTTTAAAACTTGAATAAAATAATGAAATTTTTTTTTTGTGTTAAATGAACTTCGGATAATGTAGGCGATTTTAAAAAACAGTCTTTGTCCGACTTTTATATTGCCTTTCTTTGTCCTCTAATTCTTCATAAAACCGCTTTTACCAATTACACTTGATGTTGGTTCGTGATTTACTTACAAATGCCAATAAACTCCTAATAAGTTCAGCACAATTTCCATTTAATAGAATTTGTTATCGCCATCAATATCATTTTATGGAGAATGGTCCTTTTTAAATAAAGTATTTCCTTCTTTAGCGCAGCTTAAGCGCTTATTCAGAAATCCTCTGGAAAACGGAAATCTTGATGCTTTCATATTCCGTTGGAAATGTGTCGGCTATATGGAGTAAAGAGTGTGTGACCTGGTAGGTGCAGTCACGAAAAATGAAAAGAATGAGAATATTTTCTATGGGATATTTGTGCCTAAGTAAAAATAGTTGGTTAGGTATAGGAAAGTGATGAAGAGACTTATTCTCTAATGCAGTAAGCAATGGAGTCATTAGTGCAGTGTATAGGCTGAGACACAATCAAAAACTTAAGGAATAAGAAATAAGATTTATGATATAAGAATTAAGATTTAAGAACGAACATATGTTGTCCTATGTTAACAACGCACAATGAAATTTTTGGAATTAAGGAATAAGATTTAAGATTTAAAAAACCGATTTGTTGGTTTTAAGAAATAAGGAATAGGAAATCAATCAATCAGAAGTCAGCATGTTTGTTAGGTTTGACTTTTGACAATTTAATAACCTCAAAATTGTATTTTCAGTTTTTCACTTTGGTTTTTAATAAAAGTAAGAGTTTCAGGTAAGTCATGTATGACCAAAACTTTCACGATTACGTTCTATCATTAAAGTCTCCTAAGAATTCTCTTTGGACATTAATAGGGCGAACTCACCATCTCCTGTTGCGCCACCTTATTGATCTCGGTTTCTTAGGCTAATAATAAAACGCTGCCGACATTGCAAACATACTACTCAAAAGAGTTAAGGACTTTTTTGGCAAGCCCTCCATATTTTTTAAAAGTATAGGCGAGTTCATGGCGAGTTTGTTAAAGTTGTAAAAATAGTATTTGTAAACAAAAAAGTGGGGTTAGGACAATAGTTTACCGTTTTTAAGTAACCGGATTGGTTAAATTTAGGTGCTAAGATTTTAATTCTGTCTTGTAGTCTTATTCCTTAACGCCTAAATCGTAAATCCTATTCTTTATTCCTTAAGTTTTTGATTGTGTCTCAGCCTTATGTCCGTGAAGTAATAAATATCTTGACTTATAAACAGGGGCGGATGGGCTACCTAGACCGGCCCGGGCAATCACTTGCTAAAACCGGCCCACAAATTATAACAAAAAATAATACTATTCTTTATTTTGCGATGTTTATTACTAACCTAATAAAATAGTAAACAAAACTAAAAATATTTCTAATAGAATGAACTCGTTCTATTATAATTTTTTTACAACAAAATCTAAATCTAAATTTAACAACTGAGATAAAATAGTATTTGTGTAATAGCAGTCAACATTTTATCAAAATAGACAATTAAAAATAAAGGGTATTTTAAATTATATGATTAACAATCTACCTAAGAAACTAGATGATCCTGCTAGCTCATTAATGACCTCCTCATTGTCGATTTTCCATAAGATTTCTTTTTTTATATTCATTATCATAAATTATTCCAAATGTTCATCGCTTAAAGAATTGCGTAGTCGGTTCTTGATATAATTTAAAATAGAGAAACTTCTCTCGCATGACACTTGGGTGACAGGCAAAGTTAAAATATATTGGTAGACTACAGATAAGCATGGATAGGCATTCTGATACATATTGTATTTCATTATTGCTAGATAGCAACAATGTACACAGCTTCTACAGAGACTACTAGAACTTTTTTCTTGACATTTATAGGTTGTTTGTGAATCTATAATATCTGGGTCATCTTCGTCAGTTATCTCCTCATAATCTGCCAAAGTATCTTTTTGGAAGGATTCATTTAAAGTTATATTCAATACAAAATGGCACAATTCTTCCTTAATATTTGACACTTGGGCATCTTCTTTAAATTGTAAAATTTTCTGTAAAATGCTCTGCAAGCTACTTTCAGAAATACCATTGGTTTTGATTTCATTAAAATGTATAGGATTGAAAATGGACATATCAGCACATAAGTTTATATTTCTGTTATATCGGTTTTCCATTGACATAATGGCGGTATCCATTATAACATTGAACGTTCCTATTTTAAATTTGTCTTTCGAATTACTAACATCTTCATCACTGCAATTTTCGTGGAAGAATTTCTTGACTTTTCGTATTTTCGTAACTGGAAACTCATCTTCGATGTCAAAACTAATATCTCTTTTCTTCATTTCACTATTAGCCCAAGTTAGAAAAATTAGTGTTGACTTTTCAAAGGCCTCAAAATCTCGTTGAATTCTTTTTAACTCTGCCGTTGACGTTTTAGTCATGGCATTTGCTTTCAATAAATCCAAACCTCTAGTCTGTAGATGTCTTGAAAGTGGGCCAGTGATAGAAAACAGTTTTAAAAACACCTGGGAAAGAAAGATATTTTCGTATTTAAGGAATTGTTGTTTTAAGTTTTCTGCAGTAGATCGGATATCAGGATTTAGGTCAAGGTTTTGTGAAATACTTGACAATGATTCAAGAACATCTAAGTATAATCTCCAAAAATCTTCTCCAACTCTTTTTCTTTAGACCACCATCTAGTTTGTTCAATTACTCCTAATTTTCTCCTTTTTTTGTCACGTGAAATAGATGACCAAACATCAATCCTCTTATACGATTCACGAAAGAAGGTGGCGACTGAATTAAGCAAAGAAAATAGTGATGAGGCTTTCACTGCACTAAACAACATGGTAACGACTATAGACTGAATTTATGCATTTCTCCATTTATATTTTCCAGAACTATCTTTGACTTCTTTTTGAGAAAAAAAATGTCAGTCTTAATATTTAGAGATCGACCGGCCCACCGGCAGTGCCCCTTAATGAAGTTACAAGGCCCCAAAGGGGTACCCAGCGACTTAACTTTTCGGTTGCAACTTTAAACCGACATAACGAAATTTTAATATTTTTAAGACTCATAAAATCATACTAGAGTAGATGTTTTACATCGTCAGGGAAGTCAGGAACGGGCTTGCCACCACACTCGTTAAGCCAAATTATTGACAGGTGTCATTTTGCAGAGCTTAAAACTGATTTTTGAAATACTTTGGTCATACCTCTTTAAAAAAAGTGCCCTACATTTGTTTCGATCAAATTAGCCGTTTTACAACACGTTTAAGCATTGACTTCCCAAATTTATTTAATTATCAAGTTTATTAACATAAGTTATTTAAATACAGTAACTAATCGAATAACAACATAACTAATAATTCGCATTTTTTGTCGTTATTCCATCTCATTAATGCTCACACGCAGCTAACTTATGGACAAGCACTCGGCAATTGTGTGGGTGCAGGAAGAATTTATTCTGATACATTTCCAAATCGAATTGTGCCGCATAAAGCATTAAAAATGTGAAAGATTTGTTACATCCTGTTTACTTTAGCAGATTTTCAAAACTCCTATTTATACATTTCCTTAGCCGACGAATGTTTTCTCGTTGTACTTGAAGCAACATTCCAGGATTGTCTCGAATCTCATTGAAATCGTGTGTTATTCTTTCTGTCAAATCTTCCCTGGTGTAAATTGGCGTCGAATATAAAAGCTTCTTTAAATTTCCCAAGAATTGCAAATACATGACACTACTACCTTTAATAAAGAACGGTCCAATGAGATGATTCCCAATAATCCCCGCCCACATGTCAACCATAAACTTTGTTAGTAAAATTATGATTTTGTCTATACTCCGGTACCAAAATAATTGGCAGTGACTCATTTTTACCGGGGTGTGCAAGACGTAAGGGGAACGCCAATTCCAGATACGTGTCATTTTAAACAATAATAATTCAAAAAATATATGAATTTTTTGTTTATTATTATAATATATTTACCCTTACTATAACGAATATAATATTATAAATTAAACTGAAAAATAAATTAAGCTTTTCCATTTGGTGATCTAATGAAGTAATTAGAGAAACTAAATTACGCAGGTATAAAATCCAAAAAGAATAATAAAGCAACGGTATAATAATATGTTATTTTCATAATGTTTTTATTATATTACATAATAATAGAAATATATAATAGTGGATTAAAGGCAAAATCTAAACCCAAATTATAAATGTTTATAGATTTCCTAACTATTGTTACCTAATGAACACTAATTAATAATAATTTGACAAAATATTTTCCTCGCCGACATTAAAAAGTGTTATAATGACAATACGTTACAATTTTAAATTCATTATTACCATTACAGCGATTATTCACTATCTGACGATAACAACATGTCATTACTGTCGCTGCTGTTGTCATCTGCAGGATTTATAATAATAGGTTGTACAATGACTTCAACGCGTACATCTAAGTCCCACATTTTTTTTTCTACGCCCTCGACATGTAATGCGCACTGTTGCCATTTTGCTGCCTGTACATTGCCGTTTTTAACAGTTCTTTATCATCTTTCAATTTAAAAGTTTTATTTTCATGCGCCACTTCGCCTTTGTCTGTGCCCCTATAAGCTCGATTGGATTTAGTTCACAATGGTAAGGCGGTAAACGTAATATTGTAACACCTCGTTCACAACCATTTCATCCACTACACATTTCATATATTTCTGCTTGTGGAGTCTTGCAAGATCGAGCAACTGCACTTTTAGCATTTTTTCACCAAATTTAATATTTTTTTCTTCGAGCCAGTCAACAATCTTTCCTTTTCGCCACGCAGAAGTTGGCACAGCTTCCACCCGACGACTGTGGTATGGTGCATTATCCATCACGATTACCGACCCACGTTCAATACGCTGTAAGATGGATTTAAACCAATCTTCAAACACTCCCGGGTTCATATTCTCATGATAATCACCGGTTTTACGAGATTTAAGCACGTTTAACCCACCTTCAAGGAAACCAGAATCACTCCCGATGTGGGTTATAATTAACCGACGACCTTTTCCTGAAGGAGCTTTCAATCCAGTGGACAGTCCATTGATAAAGGCGTTTCGTGCATCTGTAATGTTGAGATCTTGCTAAATGTAATTCACAGTATGTTCTTCATTGAACTATGTCTCGTCCGTAAAGTAAATTCTTTTCCCTGCACAGCAATATTATTGTATTTCTTCTAGATGCTTTCTACGCCTCAATACGATTTCTTCATTTTCCACCAAAAGACTTTGCGATTTCGTTTTAAGAATCGAAAATTCAATTCTCGTAGTGTACGCATTACAACTCTTCGTGAAATTTTTTGCATATTTTCATCCCTTTCAATTTCGGCAGAAATTTTTTTTTTAATTTGGAAGTTTATTTCGCAAAAAAAAATACATGCACTTTCCGACAAATGGCTAACTTTGTTGGCTGACCAATAAAAATCTTTTTCCGTCCTCTTGTTTCCTTCTAGTCGGACTTTTTAGTATTCCTATTGTCCTTGATAGTTCTATAAACAGTAGGGCAAGATGTCTTAGTCAATGTGGCACAAAGTTCTGCTGCATCAGTGAATGATATTCCACTGTGTGTACTTATAATTCTCTCATACACATTTTTTACCATTGTACGCTCCCCAGGTTTTAAATGACGTCGTTTTGTAACTTGTTGGTTACTATCACTTGAAGAACTTACCTGCATTATAATATTTGCTGTTTTGAATAACCACCAAAATAATAAAACTGAATTACTAATATCCTCTTGCTTAAAACTTGTCTACGACACTGATCGTTGGTTAGAGGCGATAGGAAAGCGTGCGACCGCCTTTAGACAGGAGTTTTTCCTACCTGCGTTGCCAAATTAAGTAAAACAGGTACCGTAGGGTGAAAAGGCCCTTAGTGACATGCCGATTTTGGTACATTTGATGAGAATTTAAATAAAATATTTTAAAACCTGGCAACATGTAACGAGTTATTAATGCACAATCTTCCCAAGGGGTTTTGAATGCTTTTATTTCAGTGAAAAGTGTGTGAATCGATGTTAATTATTTTCTCCGCACACCGTCAATGGTGATAAGAACAGTTTTGCCAATTATTTTGGGATTGTTGTAAAAATCGTTGCGAAAACCAATTTGCATAGTTGACTCTTGCAAGATAATCAGCGGGAGACATGGCATGCACCTTTTGGATGTATAGAAGTGATAAAACATCTCTAAGGAATATGTAATCTTTAAGAAGTGATTGAAAATATCCTAGGGGTGATAAAACATCCCGAGGACTGATAAAATTGATCCAGCTTCTACTAACCGATTAAACATCTCTAAATCTATCGGAATACGTCTAACCCAACAACGATCTTCACTTAAAAGTAAAATGATAAAATTTGCGAACAGACAACATATCGAAAAACCACTGAACCAATAAAAATATTTGAACAAAAATAATTAACAGAATATAAAAACAGTGTTCTGAGCTAACTACTCCTATTTCTGTAATATTTCAAATAATAATAATAATAATAGTATTATCACAAAAATAAACAAAGAAAACAACGGGGAGGATTATGAGCCCTATTTTATCTCATCTTTATCTAATGACGTTTACTGTAATATATTTCTCCCCGGGGTATTATTTCTAACCATCCTCGTTTTCTTTAGTAAAAGATTCTTTTGACATAATAACAGTAATAAATTTAATAATAAATTTTGCCCACTTTTGTGTCTTTTATTGTAAGTAGAGTCGTTAGTTGGCTTCTGCTTTCAAAATAATTCAATTTCCTTTTGAGCCCTAATTTTGTCTTAATTTACAGGGGTGGCTTTTTTACCAATTCTTGCGGTACATATGGGAATGTCGTTTACTAAGAAGTAGAAGGACGTGTATTGGGTAACGACTGTCCTTAGTGCAAAATTATTACATCAATACTATGGAATATTATTTAAGGGTTAGTTTATGGAATAGTGATGATTATTAAAGTCTGTGCGTTTTAAGAAGTCCGATATCGGATTAAATCACCAAGGGATGTTATCGCTTTTAAAACAGTAAGTCGGTTAAGTTACAATATCTTCGCACCTTCGCTATACTTGATCACACCGAACATCCCACTGGTTTACTGTATTCTATTTCGCCCAGTAATGCAATACAGTAAACCAGTGGGATGTTCGGTGTGATCAAGTATAGCGAAGGTGCGAAGATATTGTAACTTAACCGACTTACTGTTTTAAAAGCAATAACATCCCTTGGTGATTTAATCCGATATCGGACTTCTTAAAACGCACAGACTTTACCTACCTTTTTGCTTAAGTTTATTCTATACTGTATTCTCTTTTACCTGACAGCAAGTAACCCTCATTATTAATGCAAAATACAAATTTTAGAGTGTAAACATATTATTTTTCTTCGAGTCGGAATATTATAACAATAGAATAAGCCGATAATATAGAATAAATCTTATGACACTGGTGGACGTTTAGGTTTCTATTAATAAGTATACAATTTTTATGATGTACAGTGTTATTATTTTAAGTTGAACAAATAGTCCATGCTTTCAATGGAGTTAATGTAAAGTAAATAAAACAATGCAGTCTTTCTCCACAATTTAATAATGATGATTGTGAATAAAAAGGTTCCCTACATGTTTCGAGCGCTTAAGCACTTATCATCAGGGGATACTATAAGAAAAGTACAAAGTTAGAACGACCAATAGATATAAAATAAAGTTTAAGGACTTGCCTAACACCGAGTTTAGTAGAAAAAACGTTGTCTCAAATTAATGAGTACAACTCATAGTAACTTTAAAGGTTGAAGACTTGGTATGTGAGATGTTTAATCATTTATAGATATAAGTGAAGTTCTGGTTAAATTCGGATTTTCTGATCAAAGAGGACACATTTTAAGTAAGACAATGGAATAGTTTAAACCTTATGAAGGAGAAAATTTTTAATTGTTAGTTTTAAATTAAATTTGATGTAAAAAAATTAAATAAAATAAAATCATTGTTTTATTTCAGCAAAACCATGCCCAGTTAGCTGATGTGCTAATATGGGGCTATGCCCCATACTTTTGAAAATTTATAGAAAGTGATCATTAATAGTGTTAAAAAATTATGTTATTAAAAAAGTACAACTTGTTCTCATCCACTACCGCGAAACTGTCGCAACGTGGAGGCTGAAGTGAGGTTACTTCGAGAAGAGAAATGACTTAAACGACTTATAACCAGGTTCAAATATTAGAAATATTAAAATACAAAATAATTTTCTTGACAATTGGCAGAAAATAGTCATATTATGTCAAAAAATGATCAAATTATTTGGTTATGTTATGGTAAAATGGGGTTGCAAATGTCTGTCGGAGGGTGATGAAGCACTGCACTAAACCAAAAATACACTTTTCAGGGCTGGTGATAACACTAAACCTAACTGGCACATTGACTATGGGAAATATAGATTTTTAAATTAATATAAAAGAACATTGGAGAATGATGAAGAACTTTCAAACTTGAAAATAATGGGTGGATACAATCAAATTTGCAAAAGGGAGCTAAAAAGTATTTTATAGAGATAGTAAGAGGTATGTATTATGTAAGAGGGACTATATGTGAGGCAGTGCGTACCATTCGTTGACCACGTAATATTTTATTTTAGCCTTGTATTGACTTTGTACTATGTTTATGTCTAGTTATATTATTTTATTTTAGTTTGTAATATTTTCTTTTGTATGTTACTTTTTTTCATTGTCATATTATTTACTATGTATTTTAAACATTGTTTTTTTTTTTTTGACCTGCTATAATGTATATTTTTTGTACAACCATAGTTAAATAAAATTCTATTCTATTCTATTCTATTCTATTGTGCTTATAATCTGTCAAGGTTCAAAGCATTGAAAAAATTAATACTGATATGAATGATTTGGTCATTTACACAGTCTTTGTTTGGGTTCTTTATTATTTTGTTTATTTCCATTATTTCAAGTAGGTCTAATTTATTACTTTTATTACAAAAGCGAAGAAATTTAGTGTTTGTATCTGGATTAAAGTTATGTTTATTTGTAGATACATGCCTAGAAAAGTTGGATTTGATTTTAGAAGGGGATAAGTTAAGATTAGAAGCTCTTACTATCTCTTTACAGTGTTCATTTATCCGGATTTTAAATTTCCTCCCTGTTTGTCCCACGTAAGAAGTAGAACAACCCCTCAACCAACATGTAGGGAACTTTTTTATTCACCATCATCATTATTAAACTGTGGAGAAAGACTGCATTGTTTTATTTACGTTATTATTTTAGTTTGTCCCACTTTTAAGAGCCTGTAACTTTCTTTTTTTTTAATAAGCGCGTTCATTCGAAATACAGGATGTAGAATTGTTAGCCAAGTTTTTATGGGTTTTGTCAAAAATGACAGTAGATATCACATGTCACCTTTAAAAGTAAAAATTTAATTTCTTTAAATCAGGCACTCTGTATCTTAATCTCATTAAATGGTCCCTTTTCTTCCTATTTAAAAAATATAAGACCCGTACGCATTCTTCTATTAATTTCATAAAACATTGACAAAAATATGTAAAAATATTATTGTTAAAAAGAATCAAGATAGCTATGCGACAGTTTTGTTTCCTAATTATGTTTGTCAGATTATCTTATCAATGAAGCACGACACATTGAAACGAATAAACCATTTTATTAATATTGGCGTAACAAGAAAATAATAAAATTTTATAACATAATTTAATAACTAGAATTATATAATAATAAAACGAACAATGTATTTCTCAACTGGTTGCGACGTGGAGTAGTGTTTTTAAAACCAATGTTGTTTTGTTTATTTCCAGTTATACTTGTAAAATGCATTTTTCGCTCTATGTAGTTACCTAGTATAATGATAATATTTTTAAATTAATTATTTTACTAATAAATTAGTTTTAAATCAATTTTCTTTACCCGGGCGGCTATCGCCGCCTCCTTGACTTGCCATCCGTATACCCGACACCCCTGGCACCCCGGGTTGGAACGGCCCTGTTCAATATCAATTCTGACACTACTCGTTTTTCTCTTTTCCAACTCACGGTACACATTATTGAGATAACTAAAGCTAAATCATTCTCTCAGCTTTTTAATAAGTATTTTGTGTATGCCATGTTAATACTCGCAATATATAATATTACCTACCATGGAGGACTTAAGGAGGCCCCCCTTAGTCCGCTACTGACTGCTCTATAAACCTGAGAATAATTATTTAAAAAAGACCTAAGTGAAACATGAAATTAGTAATTAAATAGAAGATTCATTTTTACTGTGTCCGTCTCTCTGTTTAGTCTTTGAAGGTATTTAAAATAAAGATCTATATGTTTTTACTAATTTTTTTAAAAATGTAACTCTCATTAGTTTTCTTTTCCCTACAAAATGGGACGAACGTAACTAAGGTTGACGGGACCTTCGGTCCACATAAATTTTTTTTTACAAATGAAATTTCAACATTATAATTTCTCACAAACTCTAACAACGTTTTTCTTGTCTTCCACAAAAAATTTTTATAACATAACCTAGAATGTCCAAAAGATCTTTTTATATATCCTAGATTATAACTATCATATGAGGAACATATTCTCTTTTATATCCGACCACAAGTTGACAATTTCTTCACATATATTTTGAATTAAATAAAGCATTTCAATTAAAATTTAAGTATGCTGATTGCTTTTACATTCACTTTTTAAAATTTTGTTCGTAAGATTTTCTAAAGTTCCATCAACGTCACTTTCCACCAACAGTTTTCTCTCTACTGCTTATACTAACTGCAGCACTGTTTTTTTGTCTCCTGAAAATGAGGGTTACTACCTTCGAAACATATAGAGACGTTTTATTTTTAAAATTGAGCCTTTAATAGCTCATTTTTAAATCAGTGGAAAAAACTTTGTGTTTTTTTTTCCCCCTTTCCCGTATATAATAATTATTTCATAATCTATATTGCTTTACATGACCACCTCTATTTTCGATACATTTACGAAACACTTTTGCAATACTTTTAATAAAATTTTTCTATTATTTTGAATCTAAAGGATGGCGTTATCAATTCGAATATGCAGTTTATTCAAAAAGTATCTAACACTGAGTATTATAAATAATATTCTTAATATGACCCCAAAAGAAAAAATCACAGAGTGTTAAGTCTGGACTGTTGGGAGACCATTTTATAGTACCCGATTTTCCTATCAATTTTGCATTTAAATATGAAATCGAAAGAATAGGGGCAGTTTAATGCGCTTCTAATAAACAGAGTGTCCCCATTTAAAAAATAAAATGTTTGCTTTTAAATGTGTCATGTGACACCTTCTGTCATTTTTGATAAAACCCATGAAAAGTTGGCTAACAATTCTACATCCTGTTTTTTGAATGAACGCGCTATCTCAAAAAACAAAAAAGTTACAGGCTCTTAAAAGTAGGACAAACTAAAATGATAATACAGTAAAAAAAAAGTTATAAATATGATTATATTTACTTTATTTTCTTAAAGGTCTAAAAAAGTGTCTTCACCATCACTAAATTCGAAGGATTCGTCCCCCGTACCACCTCGGGCGGCACTCTTCCCACGGCGCGTCTCGGCCCGAGGGTATATCTCAACCAACTGTCATTCCCAAAATGTTTCGGGAAGAAGTGTTGTTGCATTTTTTATCGGGATGCTACCGTCCTTTAATTTCGCTTAGATCCTACTCCACGCATATTGCTGGTCGTTTCTGTTCTTGTGTCTTATATTTTTTGTATCCCATAAAGCGGGTTCATTTTCATACAAACTCAAATACAGAGTCGTTCGTCCACATGTATGTAGAAACTAAAGCGCACGGTTAAACATTTGAATTATAAACAAAAAGGGACAGGGTCGCTCGGGTCTCTACAGGCGCACATTTCTGTAATATACCCACAAGCCTTTGATAACACGTTGAAAACTTGACTTTTTCTGAATATTATATACTATGAAATAAGGTGCCTGTGTAATTTAAGGCCAGGTACCTGCTGTTGTCACGCCTATGGTTTGGTGCTGTCAACAATTAAGAAATAGAGTATAAAGTAAAGAACTTAAGGAATTCCCACGTTTTAATATTGTGCAATAAAATTTCCTAAATAAATACTAGGCCGAAAATGTAACAAACTGAAGGGATCTTATTAGCCCTCTAATTTAATTATATGACCTAACAAGGTTCCTATAAAACTCAATTTTAAGGGTTTTTGGATTGCTAAGGTTTTAAGATGAGGCGCGAAATTTAATTGGATTTCGGATATTAATGAGGTAACTAAAATAACCTAATTATTTTAAAATTGCTAGGATGTTTAATCAGTGATATTGATTAGGAATTTGTTTTGTTACCTTGTCAAAATATACAAACAATTTTATTTTCTAACGATGATATGACGCTGAAACACATAAATATTTCTATGTACGGATATAAGCAGATCCAACCTTGCACCTTATTCTCCTGGGATGAACTGGTTTCAAGTACATACATGCCCCCCTGGCCGGCCGCGCAGAAGGCGGTTCCATCTTTTCAGGGGCACATTATTGCATTTCTTCAAATATCTCTAGAAGAAATCGTTCGAGAACGAAGATGTGAACTAACCGTTGGACTCGGTAGACGCAGAGCAACCTTTTTGAATCAAAATTCTTTTCTACCCCCACCCCTGGACTCCAGGGGCATCGCTAAGTCGATAATAAATTCAGAAATAATTAATTGCCTCACGTCGTGTTGCAGCGCGCCTGCGCACAAACTAGCGATATTTAATTGAATTTAAAGAAGTAAAAATCAAACTCCTTTACTAATAGTTATATGCTGTGGTGGCCCCGAAAAAATTATATTTTGCATAACAGTCCAGAGCTCAGGCTACTCGATTTTTGGCATTTCGATAATAATGGTTACTCTTTCCTAGAAAGTTAAAACAATATTATTTGGTAGCTTTCTCAAAACCATTACATGTAGGATCGAAAAGTTAAGAAAAGATAATTATTGAAAATTAATTTAAAAACTGTTAATGGGAATTTATATTTTAAAACACAATTAGGGGATATAATATTAAATCGAGTTAATAAAGAAAAACTTTGATGCTTAGAAAATCACCGAATCCCGTTCCTTTGTTTTTAAATTTAACTTCTTTATTTGAAATTAAGAAAACAATTTAAATCGGATTATTATTATTTCGATTCACAAAAAACAAAAGTTTTAAAATCCCATTCTTTGTTAATAAAACAGGGAACGGACGTTCTCTAATTAGTGCTCCGCTCAGTTGTTTTTAACAATTCGTTCATTCAATGCAGTTATTATTTATTTCAAAGTTCCAAAATCCCGATTTTAAAGTGCCTAATTTTAATTAAACTTTTGGTAACGAGACTTTAATCGGGATTAAGCTATGTTTGTTTCTTATGTAATTCCAAATTAATTTACTTTATTTGGGCTTCTCTTCTGAAGTTTCGGGTCTTACGGACAAATTAGACTTTTTGGCTCCTTAAGCAAATTGGAATTAAATTATTGTTTTGAAACATCAAAGGAATTAATAAAGTAAACTAAAATAAATTGGTTTATTATTCTTTTGTTTATTTTACAGATAATAATTTAAACAATAATTCCAACGACCCATCGGTAGAGTTTACAAGTATCGCAGAGTTTTCCCTCTTCTTAACCGACTTGTTGTGTCCACATGTTCAAACTCTACAAACTCTAAAACATGCGACTGGTTGCTTATGTCATAATGTTTCTACGAGCATTTCCAGATTTGACGGCTCTGAACTAGTTTATAAAATTAAACTGTGTAGACATTTGATGAAAACTTTGATTTCAGTGTATGCTTCATTCCACAATAATTCGTTGATTTCTCGACCGCAATAAAATTTAAATGAGTCATAATCCCAACCATAAATCAGTTGCCTGACAAATATCTATTGTCTAGGCACCGGACCTTTTGAAAGGGTACAGGTCCTGATAACCTACTAATTTCAATAGTTTAGGTTAGCTATTTTCAACAAAACAACAAATATAAAACAATAGGTAAGTATCTTTATTTTAATCATGTAATTAAATAGCTATTAATATTTATACCAAAATACTAATCTACAATATTATATTATCATCTATGCCTAAACTAATTATTAAGGGCCTTACGTTACTATTAATTATGTTATATTGGTATATTAGGTAGGTTAATGGCAAAATGCAGGTTTGAATTAACGGAATTGAGCCAGAGTGGACTTGTTTCAAAGAGCATTTATATTTACAGTCAACAAATAATGACTCAACTTTGAGGATATTACAGTGACCGCTAGTAGACGTTATTTTAAAAAGCAGTAGATTAGATAGGGCAACTAATTACAGAAAAAATAGCTAAACCGCATCTCGATATCTTTTTTATAACTGGAGATAATAACAAACAAAAAATAAAATTGTTGCCAGCGTAGCAAACATGAGTATTAAACGCATTTATTTGCGTGTTACTCTCTTGTTTTCTTAATTACTATTATTATTTAATTAATATCCAGTGATCTGCTCAAAATGTCCAACATCATATTCAGTAAACAAACTTTTCTCGTTTGGATTGAACTGCAGTTTCTACTTGTGCCATGGGTATCATTCGGATGGCGTTTTCTTTCAGTCGTCCCCATAAGTAAAAGTCCAGACACGTTAAATCTGGGGATCTAGCGGGCCAGGGAAATATACTGCCTGTACCTATCCATCTACCTGGAAACCTTTCATCAAGACATCATTGGCAGAAGAATGCGCTGCACAACAATCATGTTGAAGTATCATGTGCTGCCTCGTGTGCAAATCAACGTCTTCCAACGTTTTCTAAAAAATTAAAATATATTTATGACTTTATGTAAATTGGTTTTGGTTCTTAAGTTAATTTTACTATGCCAGTTTATTAGAGAAAAGATCGCACCAAGTCGTATGTGAGCCAGCATCAACATTTAATCTGCATTTGCATTCCAGATTAGCCTCTCAAAGTAGAACACCAGGTATTTAATTTTTTCGCTCGAATTCAGAAATGTGTTATTTTATTTTAATCCAGCTGCTGGCTTCGAGAAGAACATGGCATTAGTCTGTTATTTATTGTATTTTACAATAATATATTATCGCTTACGTACTTAGTTACAGCGTCTATAGGCTTTGCTAGTAAGGCAATTAATTGGTTAGCTTTAAGTCATAACAACAAAGATTCTTGTAAAATATTGGCAACACACCTGAGAAAAGGTTAATTAAAAATACTAAGAAAGTGTTTTACAATTTTTTATTTAATTCAGTTATCCAAAGGATGCTCAATCTAACAGATGTTCGTTGCCAAAAGGACCTTTTAACGTTTAAAAGTAAATTAAAAGGCCCAGAATGAATTGCATGTCAAAGAAAATCGCCCATAATAATTTAGAAAAGGAGTTTCGTAACGTAAATTAGTTTTTAATAGGACAAAGGGTCGAACGTATTTTAATCATAATGAAAATCTCGTTACATTCCTTAAAACTTAAATTAGAAATACATCTAAACATCTAAACACTTAAAATTGAATGTTCTAATAGGTATTTACGTAATGAGTAGGATATACATATATATTATTAACGCACAGACGTAAAAATTTCATCATCACGTAAACGCTTTAATAATATAGTATCCTACGTCTTACATACACAATTTTATATAGAACTGTCATAATGACTCTTATTTGACACTGTTTAAAATGTCATAATAACCTTTATTATCGCACTAGTGTGTTAATAACATCTTAAATGAAATTAAGCTAAAGGTAGACATTTTTAAATTAAAAAACATACTATACCGGGTGTTGCATCGTCGAGCGGGACATAGGAAATCCCATGTAATTTTAAATGGGGTCAATTATTGGCTTCCCTAATTATTTTAGAGAAAAATTCTATTTAGGTTTATTAAAGAGCACTAAAACCCACATTCAAAAGAATAACTTTAGATATTTTTGATGAGCCCGTTTACGGGTTATCGCCGATTTCTTTTTAACTATTTCTCCTTTTTATGGCCCCGTATTTGCGGGCACCAGTCAAGGTAAAAGATGACTGTCAAATAAAGTTGTCATTTTGAAATGTGTGCTTTATTGTTATAAAAACTCGTACATCGAAAATATTAAAGGTGTATTTATGAGTACAAATTAATCTGAATAAAACTAAAATAAAGTATCCAATTACAAGGTTAATTATGACATTTTACATGTTTCAATATTTTACTAATTAATAGGTAGGTACTATTAAATTGTTAGAACTTTAGGATTTAGGAAGATATATGAAATATTCCTCAAAATGACAACTTTATTTGACAGTCATCTTTTACCTTGACTGGTGCCCGCAAATACGGGGCCATAAAAAGGAGAAATAGTTAAAAAGAAATCGGCGATAACCCGTAAACGGGCTCATCAAAAATATCTAAAGTTATTCTTTTGAATGTGGGTTTTAGTGCTCTTTAATAAACCTAAATAGAATTTTTCTCTAAAATAATTAGGGAAGCCAATAATTGACCCCATTTAAAATTACATGGGATTTCCTATGTCCCGCTCGACGATGCAACACCCGGTATACGATTATATGAACATTCATTTATTGTTACTATTAACAATAAAATTTTTACAGTTAGAAAAATTAATGCCAGATGCTGACATATTTTCGAAGCACGTTACTGTTCTCATGTCGCTCATTAAATAGTTGTGCTGTTCTATTAGCGCACTGATTATTTCCGAGAAATATTTCGATAATTTCAACTCTTTCTGCTGTGGAATATACCATGGTTAATTTATATATAAAGCGTTAAAAGGTATTTCAACAACAAAGTTTGGTCGAATCAATCGCAAACTATGTACTAAATTCCTATTTACAATAAGTACGAGACATTCTCTTCTTATCTTTCTTCAAGGAACAACTTTTTTTGCCACAAATAACGCTCCAACCGCTATTTTCAACACCAAAATGATAAACAAACCATGGGCGTAGTGATGAAAAGCATTAACTTATTAAGTAAATGCTTTTACTCAAATTTCTTCTGGAAGTAGTAAAACTAATCTGATGTACAGGGTCTTTGATTATATTTACGTGAACTCTAGAGCCTTTATTATTAGAGATGGAAAAAAATCTTATATACAAAAGTTCTAGGGTTTTTCTTTTATTATCTTTTGAAGTTATCAGAAAAAACAAAGTCGCATCGGAAAATGAAAAAATATAGGCAACTTCAAGTTTTTTAAATGGAACACCCTGTATATTATGCGCTAAAATGAAAGATCTTTTTTCCGTGATTCTAAATATATATATGTTGATGACATTTGGGTGAGCTATTTTTGACATATCTTAGCTTAAAATATAAATAAATTGAAAAGAAGGTTGATAAACTTGTCAAGCAAACCATGGAAACAATTAATAAAGCATAATAAATAACTTAACAACGTGATTATTTGCCAATTTTGTGTCCCCCTCGAAAATAAAATCGACGGGTCTGAGCGTTTTTCCAAAAATGAACTGAGCTGCCAGTAAATGTCTCTGTTTCGTTTTCGATGCGCCACCCTGTATACTTAACAATAAAGTTAAATAAATGAATCTAAACTACATAAAATAGGGTAACATCATTATAATAATAAACAGCCCTACATAAAGGCAACACAATATTTATATAATTCAATAATTTGTTTAAAACATCAATGCCACATGGGAACACTGAAATCTGTTTTTCATATACCTACCAACGATTTCCAGGGGTGTCCTTTATGGCCCCATATCTCTGGAGGGAGGAGGGGGGGGGGGGCGAAGGAAGAAGTGTGTAGGAACTTGTCCAATTATTTTTATGTGTTCTATCTGAATCCGGGAAATTTCCCACATATTCTGGGACACCTTGTATAAGATTTTTAAATTTCTGTACTCATTTTATTTTATCCAATTTATTACTGTCTTGGAAACAAAATTGAAGATGTTGTAAGTGTGAGTTCGTATCAATGATAAATCGCCATAATTGTTTGGCGTTGGCAACACTGTCTAGTTAACAAGAGTGACTGTCAAATTATAAGTTGTTAGAGCCACGCTTGTTGTTTATTACTGTTTTTCTTTAAGTTACAGGTGAATAAACTCGCTTAGACATTATCCATCGTTTCCCTTCACTATTCTACGGCATAATCACGACAGGAGTTGCTCAATAAAAAAAAACCGTTCATCAAACTAAAGGAGCAGAACTCGTTTAATTTAAGCAATCATCTTCTTTTCAAATTGAAGCTAAAACAACAGGGATTACAGATTGTTGTCGAAGTTTCTTTTTAAAACTCCCAAAATCCCATTTTAAAACTTCCTTAAGGAAAACAAGCGAAAACAACGGTTCCGAAGAGTATTTTTTAAATGAGTTTCGAGAAGAATGGAGGGATAAAGGCGGCTTAAACCCGCTTCATACGAACGCAACATGTTTTTTAAATAGTATTTGGCCGATGTGGAATTCGTGGAAAATGTATAAGGAGGGTACTGAGTGATAACTAAAAAAAAAAGGATTAAAAAAAATTAGAATAGATACAAGGACTTAAGGAAACGAAAAATTGCATTCAAGGTAGTAGAGTGAAGCAAAATATTTGTTGAGTTTAAAATTTGGTGGGTGAACTTTTCATTTCAATCAATTATTAGTTAAAAGAACTAAGATATTGCTAGTTTTTTTTTTTTTTTTATGATAAGGCAGAGCACTGCAGGATAAATCCTTTATGGCGCTCTGGGAGCGGTGCGTGTGCACAAGAAACGATTCACGTAGGTCTTGAATCTTTGAAGATTATAGTCGTTGGGGAACACGATCTCAGGGAGGTCATTCCAGAGTGATGACGTTCTCCAGATGAAAGAATTTTGAAACAGTGTCGTTCGAGGGACACTAAGCTAAACCACGTACTGGTGGGCTGCAGTGGCTCGTCGTGTATTTCTACCATGCACCGCTCTGGGTGGTATCAAGCGGGCAACCTCAGTTGAACACTTGATATGATGAAATTATTTGTAAAATAGACTCATGTCGCCAACCTGCCTTCGATTTTCAAGGCTTTCCAGGTTGTTTGTCAGACTATGGTCACCGATCAAGCGAATGGCTCTTCTTTAAATGGAATCTAGCAATCTCAGGGTATGTTTAGGAGCAGAGCCCCAAATATGCGAACAGTACTCCAGCGATGGTCGAATTTGGGTTTATAGAGCATCAAAAGTTGTTGGGGTGTATAGAGGTTCTTAGTTCGGAAAAGTACTCCAAGCTTCTGCGAGGCTGCCTTAGCAATGGCCGCAACGTGGCTATGCCAAGACATATGACTATCCAAATTAACGCCCAATAAATGAATTGATGAAGCCAAGGGAATCGAGTGTCCCGCCATAACTATATGCGGTTCTTCAACATTAACTTTTTTAGAAAAAACTGCCGCCTGGGTCTTTTTAGCGTTAAATTCTACTTGGTTACTGTCACCCCAAGACAGAATTTCTTCCAGGTCTTTGTTGAGATGTGAGACCTCTTGCTGCCTATAGAGATGTGCATTAGCAGCCGATGTCCGAGCATCCAAAGTAAAAGATGAAACAAGTGTGCTGTCATCAGCGAAGCTTTATATAGGATTTTTAGTTTTTTCCAAAAGATCATTAACGTAGAGTAAGAAAAGGGTGGGCGACAATATAGAACCTTGAGGGACTCCGGCGTTGATGTTAAATGTGTCTGAAAGAAATCCGTCCATCGCCACTCGCAGAGAACGGTCTTTAAGAAATAGAGCTTAGTTTTGCGAATGAGAAAAGACTCTCTCTCCTGCATGGTTCATCGGAATCAAAAACACTTTTCCCAACTGGACAAGTGTTGTTAGGCTTAGCCGTTGTTGTCTATTTTTCGTTTTTGACGTAATGGTGGGCAATAAAAAGGGAAAATTTTCCATTTCAAATAATAAAAGAAATCGAAATAAAAAAACTGAATTAATAGCAAAATGTAAATTTATATTGATTGAATAAATTGATTTGTTTCTTAATTTAAGTTCAATGTTTCCTGATACACCCAGTATTTCTTCATGATAAAGAAACCACTGCAAATCTCTAACAAGAAAAGTTTTTTTGCTGTTTCAGCACCTCAATTTTTTCCAAACGGTCGTAAAAGAAAATTGGTCAGGTTTTTCCACACAATACACTTGTATTAAAAAGTTTATTAAGGGCGTATTGTGGGTTTAAATGGAAAGTAGGTTCATCATTTATAATTTAGAGGATAAAAGGTTTTTTTGAAGAAGTAGGTATATATTTTTAAATAACCTTTTTAAAATATTACGCTTTTTATTATCAACTTTGTTGTTGGTTTGCGATTTTTTATGTTGTGGGTTTTCTGAGCCAAAGTAATTATGGCATGTTGATAAAAAGTAAACATAAAAAATATATTATTTTTTACCAAACTTTATTGCTGCATTTTAGATACGGATCATCCTTCTCTGATTAAATACAGCACTGCAGAAAAAATCCTTTATGCCCCTATGTTCGAAGAAAGGTACTTATCAATAGGTCTTGAATTTTTGGATAATCGTTGAACGACATGACCTAAGGGAGGTTATTGCTTTGTAATGACGTTCTCCAGATAATCATGTTATTCGATGAATATTACGCTAAACCACTAATCATGGGTGCGGTCAAGCGTTGAACATTTTCCTTAAGAATATCTGTAATCGAAACTTAAGTCACCAACTTGAAGTTTTCGATGTTCTATGATACTTTCAAGGTTGTTTGTTAGATTATGATTGCCGATCAAGTAAAGGGGAGTTCTTCTTTGGCTATAATCCAGCTTCAATAGCAGGGCCCCAAAATGTGTGAGCAGTATTCTAGTGTTATATAGAGGTTTCTTATTCGGAAAAGTACCCCAAGCGTCTACAAGACTGCCTCAGCTTTGGCTGCAACTTAAAAGAAAAAACAAATTAGTGATTGCTCGTGGGTTGTCAGTAGACTACGCCCAAATTTCGTTTTTGTCTACTATTCTAAAATTTGCATTGAAAAAGATGTATGATAAATTATTTAATTTCGCGTCTACTCTTTAATGATGTCTACGCAAAAAGGTAGGTTTGCAAAAATGTAAATGACATATTCTTTAGTCATGGTAATGCTATTATGTAGTATCACATTTTTTTGGTATGACCCCCATAACGGCTGGCTTACTTTGGGCAATTTTCTTTCAGTTATTTTATTAAGGATATTCGTACGTTTTTTAGACATAGAAAAAAATTATCCAAATTCACTTAAATTAGCATAAATTATTCGGTTTTCCTTAATACTTTTGCGGAAATATATCTTGCAATACTAAATTCATTCTGTGTGCGTGTTGGTAAATAATGCCTGAGGGGCAGTGGTCTTGATTTTCGCTTGTAAACTGTTTAATTTGCCCACTGTAACTGCAGCACCGTCATCAGTTAGACCAATTAATTTATTCGCTAGATCGAATCGATTTAATTTTTCTTATATAATATTGTGACTTTTACTTACATCAGTAAGCCCTAAAAATCTCTCAGAAACCAATCTATTTAACGCGTACCTTATAATGATAGATAACTGTGATCGACACGAAATATCTTTGGTTTCATCAATTTCAATTTCAAATGTAACTAATATACTGTCGATGAATTTATTTTGAAGAATTTTTGACCCCCGCTAAAGGTTTTTGAATCTAATTATAATTCGATCACTAAATTCACGGTCATATTTTTAAATAGCTTAGTTAATTCCCTAGAGTTGCCTTGATTTAAAGTTTCTTCAGATTCATCAACGTTAATTCAACGTTAATTCTTGACAACCCAAGAAAATTACGATGTCAATTAATCAACGCAAAACAAAGTCATTGTTTTTAACAATTTCGTTGTATTTAACACTCTAATCGAGCTGCATTATTGAGAGTCAGGTGAATGTTCTTTTTACCAAATAAATCAAGTTTTAGCTGTCTGTAGGTGTTCTCCTTTAAAATACTATGCTTTTGGAGAGCCAACTTCGCACCACGGATTTTGATTTTTCCTTTTTATTTGACAATAAAAAGCATGGCCACCAAAACAGTTTAATTTTGGTTTCACTCCGTATAAGCCATGCATATTTTTGATACCAATTTCCTAAAATGCCCTATTATTCCTCTTATATCCCGTGTAAATTCAGCATCATAGGGATCGGACTGCCATCGTATTTATTTTAATTTGTCCATCTCAAAAGAGAGACAAAAATCTACATTATAAACTTAAAATGTATTAAACAAGATCACTTTTTACCATAGTTTTAACTTGGTTTTTTATGTCGTTGCGTGCGTTACCCTTAATTTCTCGGATTGTCCAAACACATTAGTATATCAACAGCAGCAGAGGAAATTATAATTTTTAGGAAACGTACTACCCAATTATTGTTTCCTCACAAAATTAACGTAAGTAAGTTAAACGAAAGAAAGAAAAAAACATCCTGTCTAGGAATCTATGTTTAGGTTTTTAGGTCTGTTGCAAATAATGCAAAATATTCTGTTTTGGCTCGGCATCTGCATAAAATTATCACACTTCACACATGCACAATCAAAATTTGCAGAAAAGTAAAGATAAACAGTACACAAAAGCCGTTAACAACACAACTCGAAGAAACAAGCTGTCAAACAAATCAACATTTCCTAGAGATTTTGTCGAGTAAAAATGAGGCGTTGTCACGTTGTCAGCCTTCACTTAGGTATACAGGGTGCCCAAGATAAGGAGGGCCTCTATGGGGATCTCGGTTATGGTAAGAGCTACAACTTTGATTAAATGGGAAAAAAGTTGCGCAATCAGAGGACTAATAATATGGCATAAAAAAAGTTTTAGTAATATTTGTAAGTTTTGAGATATTAAATAAAAACTGATATTTTGGATTTTTGATTTTATTTTTCTTTGGCGTTATTATTAAAGTTAGAGCAAAACTGACAAAACTCTCTCACAGCAACTTGTTATGAACTTAAAGATTACATCGCAATTTTTTTTATACGACGTTTCGTTTCCAAGCAAACACCATCAACTTCATTTTTTCTAATACGGCCCTGATTTCTTATTGTCAAATTTTGAGAGCATTTTTTATTCTTAATTCAATGATGTACCAGACAATGTTGTTTAATTACGTTTCGAGCCTTTTTAACCATCTTTATGAAATTTTCAGGGTCCGGACCTGGATCCTAGAGTGTTGCATATGCTTTTTCAGCTTTTTTAATTAAACCTTACGATACTGTTTAAAAAAAAATAAAAACTTCCTGGGTTTATTTTCTTTTTGAAACAACACAAATCTACGCTGTTGCAAACTAAGTATTGTTCTTTTCCCAAATTAGCGAAGTAGGCATTGGAAAAAAAAATGAGTAGGTATGGTGTCAGACAATTTGGCATTACTTCAGTTGAACTAAATATGGCAGGTTATTATTCAAATGAAGAAAAATTTGATATGTTATCATGTTTTATTTTAAGCGGAGAAAATTGTAATGTAGCGGAGCGGATGTATTTGGACAAATATCCGGAAAGGAGACAACCAGCTAAACGGACTTACAGTAAGTTAGTAACTAACCTTAAAGAACACGGTGCATTTAAAAAACCCATGCTCTCCCGAAAAAAAAATAGTAACCAGGAAAAGGTTTTCAGCGTATTATTAGCTGTTACTGAAAACCCTGGAGTATCAACTAGAGAAATTGATGAAAATGTAGGCGTAGCGAAATCAACTGCTCAATTTATTTTAAACAAACAAAAATTTCACCCATATAAATACAGAATTTGTCAAGGACTGAGGCCAGGTGATGCAGAAAGACGTCGATCATTCTGCGAATGGTACACCAGAAAATGCCACGAAAACATAAATTTTCCTTACCAGATAATTTGGTCTGATGAAAGCATGGTAAATCGAAACGGGATCTTTAACAGAAAAAATGTACATTACTGGTCTAAGAAAAATCCACGCGTATTCAAAGAATCAAGACACCAAAACCGTTTCGGATTTAATATGTGGGCTGGAATTTTGGGAACAAGAATAATAGGACCTTTTTTCTATCAACATAATTTAACATCTGAGCATTACCTGAATTTACTCCAAAATGACTTAGAGGAGGCTCTGGATAATTTACCTCTGGCAGAACAACGCGACACTTAGTTCCAGCAGGATGGTGCACCTCCACATAATTCAAGGGTAGTTAGAGAGTACATTTCAGCAAGATTTCCAGAAAAAAGTATCAGCACTTATTCTGTAACACCCTGGCCGGCGCGTTCCCCAGATTTAACCCCGCTTGATTTTTTCCTTTGGGGATATATCGAGAATTGTGTTTATAAGCAGAATTTTGAAACAGAAGAAGAGCTTAGACAACTAGTGCTTGCAGCCTTTCACAGCGTAACGCCACAAATGTTAACTAATGTCCTAAATAATACAGTTTTAAGATCCTATATTTATGTTTGGAGAACGACGGAAATCACTTTGAACACCTTTTGGAAAATTAATTTTTAATGAGTTAATGTTAGTTTTATTTCAATTAATTAAAGTTTAATTATTATGGGTTCGGAATCAGTATTTTACAATGTTAAATAAATAATTAAAAATCTATTATGTAATTTTATTATTTTTTTTAAAATTCATAATGAAATTAAAAAGATTACGTTGTTACCTTCTACATCCATCATTTTCATTTTTTTAATTAAAAAAGCTGAAAAAGCATATGCAACACTCTAGGATCCAGGTCCGGACCCTGAAAATTTCATAAAGATGGTTAAAAAGGCTCGAAACGTAATTAAACAACATTGTCTGGTACATCATTGAATTAAGAATAAAAAATGCTCTCAAAATTTGACAATAAGAAATCAGGGCCGTATTAGAAAAAATGAAGTTGATGGTGTTTGCTTGGAAACGAAACGTCGTATAAAAAAAATTGCGATGTAATCTTTAAGTTCATAACAAGTTGCTGTGAGAGAGTTTTGTCAGTTTTGCTCTAACTTTAATAATAACGCCAAAGAAAAATAAAATCAAAAATCCAAAATATCAGTTTTTATTTAATATCTCCAAACTTACAAATATTACTAAAACTTTTTTTATGCCATATTATTAGTCCTCTGATTGCGCAACTTTTTCCCCATTTAATCAAAGTTGTAGCTCTTACCATAACCGAGATCCCCATAGAAGCCCTCCTTATCTTGGGCACCCTGTATATAAAATTTTTATTTGACGCGTTTCAGTTTATAAATGGGAACAAATAATTTGAAAATACTTGTTATTACCAACTCAATGCTTTTTTTGCAATTTTATTTGCTAATTTTAGCATTGCTCTAAGTTTCTATGGCTCACTCTTGTGCCCTGTTTTAAAGAAATAAAAGTACATTGGGCAATGCCTTTACAAAGCATGCGCAGAAGCAGGGGCATGCGGTGAGTTATGAAAAAGGGGAAGCACCGCCGGTAGACCCGCCGGAGACAAGTCGGCGAAGGCGAAAAATTTTTTGAGGACCACGCCCAAATATTGGCAATTTTTCGACGTTTAAATACAGGTAGAATACTGTCATGTAGATACTGTCGAAAATGTGAGATTATGTACCTATGATTTTTTAATATTTCTTCTATTTTCTAAATGGCTACCTATGTTTTTTTATTAATTTTTACGTAATTTGCCCGTCGTGAACCAATTCTTTAGTGACCCAACCCTGCCTAAGAGTCGTTAAAAACAAGTTAACAAAATTTCATAACAGAAACTAATACAGAAACCTATCTATACATTTTTACTTTGAATTCACAGTTTGATTTAATTTTAAACGGATACCGGGTGTGTAATTATTATGTGGTAAATTTACATTGTTTATGAACAAAGAAACTGAATTTACAATATGTATATATATATATATACAGGGTGTCTCAAAACTCAGTATCAAGATTTTAGGGGCGTATTTGCCAGGTCAAAATAAGCCTTTTTTTTCCTATAAGCATGTGTCCGCAAACGCTTCGTCACCGATCTACAGAGTGTTAAATTTTCAAAAAAATTTTATTTTTTCCTTCATAGCTCTTTTAGTTTTTGAGATATTAAGATAAAATTTAAAACATAGATTACGCTTTAGGGCTTACATCATCTAGTATACCGAGTGATTGTAAGAATCTACAGGGAGATATTTTTTCAGGGGTCATGCTCCCTTTTCTCCGCATAAACTTTTTTATAGTGCGCTGCTGGCGGATTCTGAAATATGCAGTACATTCTTTGTTTTGTTTATAAACTTTTTTATCTCTTATAATTTTTATGCATCTAAGATCGTTATCGAGAAAAAAATTTAAACAAATTTTTGTAATTAGCTACATTTAATTAACATTTATAACAACAGGGGGGAATAAATACCACAATGAAAACAAAAGACGCTATACTTATTTGTTGTAAGATTATTTAAACATTACCTCAAAAATAAGAAACTTAATCGACTTTGACTTTTTATAAAAGATGCTGGAAATGCCCTCCTCTTTCTGCGATACAACCCTCTACTCTTCTTCTTATAGACTGCCGTACGCGTTCTAATATTCCGGGATTATTTCTTACCGTTTGAAAGGCATCCATAATTCGTCCAGTTAGAACTTCGATGGAAGGCACTGGTCCTGCATCATAAACTAGACTCTTTACATGCCCCCATAAAAAGAAGTCCAGCGAGTTGCAATCTGGGGACCGTGGGGGCCAAGCAATTGGACCTGCTCTGCCAATCCACCGATTGGGAATAACTGTGTCTAAATAATCGCGGACGGTGACTCGAAAATGAGGGGGGGCCCCATCGTGCATAAACCACATTTGTTGACGAACGTGTAAAGGCACATCCTCCATTAATGCAGGCAATTCATTCTGTAGGAAGTTTAAATATGTGTCACCATTTAAAATTCGCGGTAAAATAAAAGGACCAATTAAAGTATCTCCTACTATTCCTGCCCATATGTTTACGCTAAACTGTTCCTGGTGTCGAGATTCTCTGATCATGTGTGGATTTTCTAGTGCCCAAATATGAACATTGTGGTAATTCACTACTCCGTCGCGTGTAAATTGAGCCTCGTCGGTTAAAAGGATACGAGATAAAAATTCAGGATCCACAGTACACTTGCGCAGTATCCATCTGGAGAACTGCAAGCGCTGTGGAAAGTCTCGAGGAAGCAAACCTTGGACGCGCTGAATATGATATGGGTATAGCATGTTTTCGTGTAAAACCCTCCAGACAGTTGAACGGGAAACATCCAAATGCCGTGCTATTTGTCGAGTACTCATACCAGGGTTTTCGTCGATAACATTTAAAATCTCTTCATCAACTGCTGGGTTGCGTGCTTGTCTTGGCGATTAGGAAATCTTAGCGCGTACAACCTCTGAGCATTAAGCCCGTTACCATTAGCCAGACCATAAACGAAATGGATGTCAGCCAGATGTTCAAATGAATATGGTCCATTTTCCATTTTAATGTTAAACAAATCAAAAAATATACGATAAGTTATAAACCAACTTTTAAATAATGTCAAATGCATAAACCAACTTTTAAATAATGTCAAATGCTTCAAAATAAGCGTAAACGTCAAAATGAAAATAGCAGTCAAAGCCCACTAATTGTTTTTTTTATTGTTTCATTGAAAAATTTCAATTAAATATGGCGAATTACAAAAATTTGTTTAATTTTTTTTCTCGATAACGATCTTAGATGCATAAAAATTATAAGAGATAAAAAAGTTTATAAACAAAACAAAGAATGTACTGCATATTTCAGAATCCGCCAGCAGCGCACTATAAAAAAGTTTATGCGGAGAAAAGGGAGCATGACCCCTGAAAAAATATCTCCCTGTAGATTCTTACAATCACTCGGTATACTAGATGATGTAAGCCCTAAAGCGTAATATATGTTTTAAATTTTATCTTAATATCTCAAAAACTAAAAGAGCTATGAAGGAAAAAATAAAATTTTTTTGAAAATTTAACACTCTGTAGATCGGTGACGAAGCGTTTGCGGACACATGCTTATAGGAAAAAAAAGGCTTATTTTGACCTGGCAAATACGCCCCTAAAATCTTGATACTGAGTTTTGAGACACCCTGTATATATATCACGGCACCTGATAGATGGTATCATTTTAGAGCTTATAGTTTGGATATCACGACGTGGTCTTTCGTGTTTCTGGTTAAAAAAGGGATGTAGGCACCGCCAGATTTTTTTTTTATTTGAGGTGAAACAAAAATAAAGAAAACCACGTAGGTATAGTCTATCTGATCTTAGTTGGAACAGCATAAAAACGCTTGGTCGGCGTCTGCTTTGAAAACGAGACCGACTCAAGGGCGGACGTAACCCTTAATAATAGTATAATAAAAATAAGTTAAATATGCAATAATTTTTTTTTTATTTCAGCGTTTTATGAAAAAAATCTGTTTATAAAGAACTTCTCCTGTTCAGGAGGATACCAAATTTGCCGTCGCTGATGCAATTTTATGTAGATTATTTCCTTCCCGTCATTTTAAAACAATCAGACGCCACCATTTTTTGAATAAATTTTGTATAGATAAGTGATTAAATCCCAAGACCTGTTTAACCGCGGATAAATTTTTGTTCAACTTTTTTGACAGAATTTTTATACAAATATTTTGACATAAGGCAATCAAAATACGTCATAATTTGAAATGATACCTATATGATCAAAAAAAAATGTTTATTAAATTATGAATTATATTTGAAATGGGTAAAAACAGTTACCTTATGTTATACAGCATCATCATCATCATCATCATTGCTTTCCGGACTGGAATCATCATTATTTAATGAAATAATTAAGGGATTTACAGGTGGTAAAACACAATATTCATTTTCTTTTTCGATTACATGCTTAACACATTGTTTCCAGAGGTCTGTCGTGCCAATTTCATTTTCTGCAGTTCTTATAGTTGTCAATAATGATTCACTTAATTGGGGGGTCTGATTGTATTTTCGTACTTTTTTTTTAAGATTACCCCAGACCATCTCAATCGGGTTAAAAACACAATAGTAGGGAGGTAAACGTAATACCTCATGACCATTTTGTTGAAGGAGGTTATCAACTACATACTCTTTTTTAAAATTTTGCTTCTTGATACGCTCTAGTAATGCGGTTTTTGTGGGTTTCGGAGGTAATTCCATTCCTTTATTTTCCATGAATTTAATAATATCTTGTTTTTTGGTACTTGTATTTGGGATTTTGGTTTTTTGCCGTGAATGATAGGATGCATTGTCCATAATAATTACAGAATTTGGGGGAATATTGTGTAATAACTGCTGTTCTATCCATTTTTCAAATAAGTCGGCTGTCATGTCCTCATGATAGTCAGCACTTGATTCTTTAATATTTTTGGCAGATAATAACAAGCAATTTGGAATAAATCCGTTCTCACTTCCGGCATGAAGAATAATTATCCTTTTTCCGCGGTTACACGGCGCGTTTAATGTACATTTCTGGCTGTCGTCAACCCAGCCATATTGCACAACATTGAGATTTCTTTTTTCGGTTCTAAAATTTCTAACTGTACGCAAAAATTCTTGCCGTAGTTTAACAATACGCTGCGATTCCATTATTATCATTCTCTTATCCATTTTCCTGTACTGAAAGCCACACAATTTTACAAGGTGTCTAAAGATTTGTAATTATAGACGTCATTTGGAAATTCTCGTAATTTATCTCGGATCATTTCTAACGTTGGTACCAAATTTTCCTCATAAAACCCGTAAATGATTCGGCGAATATGTTCTTGGAAAGCGACATCAACGTTTTTAAGTTTCTGTCCTATTTTTTTTCGCTGTAAAGAATGATTAATTACATCTCCCTTATTTATAACCCTATAGATACTGGAGCGGCTAATTTTCGTCAGGACACAAATTCTGTTTACAATTTGATTTGTTGAGGCACCATTATTTTCGTTTTTGAGACAATCGTAAATATTTAATATCATCCTTTGTGCCTGTTCCTCCAAATCTTTGTGAAAAAAGTCTTCACGCAAGCTCCACATTAGTGCGAGCATTTTCCCAAGGTCTCCAAATAGCCATAATTGATACTAAATACACACACAAAAAAAAACACAAAACAACAGAAAAAATCTTTAGACAAAACTAAAAACCGTAAAATAAATCGCAATTAATAAGTCTTATTCCCGTACACCTCACTCTCGCCAACACTGGTAAAATGCATTGCGATTTTTCGACTTAAGAGCCCGGCTTGTTCATCAAGCACGCCACCTTTTATCTTTGTCTCTCCCACGCCATCCGCGCCGAACTCGCCTATCTCTTTCTGACAATGATCGATCGTTGAACGGGCCGGAACCAATTACACGCATTGAGTCCACGTTGACTCCTACCGGTACGGATCAATATATGTTTTACTATTTTGTTTCAATTCGTGATGCAGTATTTTGATTAGACCACATATTTAGCGCTGTTCCAAGTAAGATCAGATAGACTATACCTACCTTTTTATTTGTAATGTAATAGTATCCTTTTATCCACGCTGGCAAACTTGTCTATTACATCTTCGTAAAACTTGGGGTTTTGCATTAAGTCTCTTATACACTCCTTCTCTATAGATATCACTGACAATTAGATAATCTGCCTTCACCCGTTGAGTTCCTAACAAAGTTTTTAATACGCTTTAAAGTAGAAAAACTACGTTCAACCAAAGCACAACCACTGAACTACACTCAAATGTCAGACAGATCCTCTACCGTTTAGCGCGTTTTCCTGGCGAAAAATCGCGACAGACAATCGTAAACCGCCGACTACAAACACGTAGAAACTAAATATTTTGCCGGTTTCTTTCCCGGCGTCGCTTGCATTTAGCGAAGGAAATACCGAGATCTAACGATTTACCCTTGGCACAGCAGACCATATTATTATTACTCGTATACGCGTATACAGTGTAGTATACACGTATTGAGATCACTTCGATAAATTTAATATTGCGTTGGTCGGGGATGCATACAGGGCCGGATTTGGTTTGGAAATTAGATAGAAATAAATACTTGGGTATTTTAATTGTATGGATAGGTATAGATTAATATAAAATTTGTTTTGTCTTATGAAAGCGGTAGGGGAAGCAGTGCTTCCATCGCTTCCATGGACCGCACGCCCCTGCGCAGAAGTCGAAATGACCCTGCATGTTTTATCGCTGTTGCTGCTTCAACTTATTCAGGGTAATAGCCATATAGTACTAATACATATATGGTTTACATACCGCAAATCAAGAAAACTTTAAGAAGACACTAGATAGAAATACATAAACCAAACGAGACTGCTTGTTACTTGCGGCTTATGCTTGGTTGAAAATAAGTCGGGTATTATTTTTATTTTCTTTCTGTATTATTTTTAAGAAAAAAAGTGTAAGCTATGTACGAGCTCATATAAAACTGATGTCATTGGCCAAAACATAGTTTGAGCTAGATGAAAACATTGGCATCGCTACAATCAATTGCTTAAAAGGTTCGTGAGAAGGTAAGGGTGAGTTGCAATATATCGAACTCTGAAAGAAATCTTTTTGATTTTACTGAAATGATACATCTGTGACTAACATTATTTCTGCTGTCCATGATACTTTTAGGAATTTAATGACATTTCACGCTATAAAGGAAAACACGTTTTAATATCATTATTTGTTAAACTCTTCTTATACCTAACTTCAAGTGGGTACAGAGTGTGTCCTCATATTTTGACAACTTATAGCAACTTAATGATTAGAGACAGAAGGAAACTTTTCAATGAAAAGCTGCAGGGATTCATCTAAAGTTTGCTGCCGAAAGGACAACTGAGCATCACGGGTGCATATTTTTACTTATTGTAAATTTTTTTAACCTTACACACCCCTTATATATTATTTTTTATTGAATGGAGCTTAAAATTGCCTTTACAAAAATATATAACTTGCCTAGTTGAAAATATTGGCGATGAAAAATCAAAAAATTGATGAGTTTATGAAATCACATTGCCCGAGCGAAAAGTTTAAATTACGAGGAGCGGAGCAACGAGGGATTTAAGACGCGAGGGCTATAAGCTATCTAAACCGTGGTTAATATAATATTTTTTCCACTACTACAAACTTTTATAAGACATTTATCTTTATAGTATTAATAATTATAAAAAATTATAGGTAGGTATAAGTATATTTTTTAATCAAGTTACCTGCGCTTTGGAATTGGCAAAATATTTTGTTGTTTTCGTCAGGTGGCAGGTCAATTTTTGTTCATTTATGTCATCAGATTTCACGAGTTTTCCGTTTCTTTAAAAAATGAGCGAAGAAAATGTTAGTGATATTATTATGTGTACACCCCCAGAATTAAGGATGGAAGGAATGCCTTAAAAAATTTCCCCCTTGATAATATATTAATTGACGTGTTTCGCCAAATTTTCATACTATCATTGGTAGAGGCAATATTAAATGCTGTTCGTTTTCAAATTGTCACCCTGTATAGAGTGTTCCGTTTAAAAAAAATTACAATATGTCAAAGTATTCACCCGTTATGCTCAATTGTTTATTTCGATAAAAAATTCTGACGGTTTGGACGAATTCCTATACCATTTTGTTTTAAAAGTTTTTTTCTATCTCAAATAGCAAAGTTGCTAGAAACTGTCAAAATATGAGGAAACACCCTGTACAACAGGTAAGTTTTAGTGTTGTGCTATGTTTGATGCTATAAAAGGCATGTGCTCATCTAGGTTAGTTTAGATTTGTTCATTCATTCAACACCAAGTTTGCGAAATACACACACGAAGTGTGTGATATATTTAACCGGAATGGTAAAATTTCATGTAAATTTTATCTTTATTTTACCGCGGAAACGTCGCGTCATAAGCAACGCCCGCTAAATATTCCATTTTCTATAGTGTGACATATTTGTATCATTTTACAGCCCATTTTCTAGACAAAAGCTCTTTCAGCGCGCCTCAGGCTATATAGTTATATGCATGACACGTTGTATAAGTTGTCGCATTATATGGCTTGAGTTTGAATTAAGTATTCATAGTTGTTTTTTCATATATTTTCTTATTGAAATAAAATTTATTTATTTAAAGTATAATGCTAAATACAGTAGGAAGTAGTTTAGTATAAATGCGTATTGTGGTAAAGTACCTATATAATTTATTTATTTATTTATTAATTATTAATAGCTTACGCTAAGAGTTTACAAACAATTGTGAACAATATAATGCAATAATTATTTTAAGCAAACTTAAATTGTCAATTAAGTAGTTCTGATAATAGCATATTGTAACTATAAGCCTATATTATCTTTACAGAATATGATACATTTTCTCTTAAATATTTTAACTGAATTTGAGTTCTTTACACTTTGGGGTAGATTATTGTATTGAATAAGTCCGCTGTGGAAAAGATCATTCTGACTGTAGTTAGTGGTAACCGTTGAAACATATAAGTCTTCTCTGGCTCGGGTTGGATAGCTATGTACATCTGTTATGTACCTGGTGTTTCTCAATAGATGTTCAGGAAGTAAACTGTGTTTTATTTTATATTATATGATAGTCATTGTATTGAGAAATAATATTTGTTTAACACTCAGGAATCCTGTTGCTTGTAACATAGTTTCAATCCTTGTATATCGACTACACCCTATGATAGTACGCATGGCTTGATTCTGCTTTTTTTGAAGTATACTTTTCTCTGTCATGTTCAACAAAAATAGTATAGATGAACAGTAGTTAAAATGTGGTAAAATAATCGAATTGTAATTTGTTCTCTTTGACCAGTCACTAAGATATCTACTCATTCGTCGTAGTAGATTTACTTTCTTTGCAATTTTATTGGTTACGTATTCTGCATATGCAGAAAATGTTAAATGTTCATCTACCACAACTCCCAAGTACTTGCACTGTTCAACCTGTTCTATCTCTTGGTTATTTATAAAAATTCCTCTGTGATTCCTAGTAGGTGTAGCATTGAATTTACTTTTATTTATCATACATTTTGTTTTTTCTGTATTTAGACTTAATCCATTTTGTGTCAGCCATTTGTACAGTACATGTAGGTCTTCATTTATGGTTTGCACAACCTGTTCAACATCTTGACCCACAAAATACAGCAAGGTATCGTCGGCAAACAGCTGAACTTTACATTTTTTCAAGTTTCTTACTATGTCATTGATGTAAACAATAAACAGATTTGGGCCTAACACTAGGCGAGTTCGGTTAATCCTCTGTGAGGGCTCCGATCCGTCGGATTGTCAAAATGTCGTTCGTTTATTCGTTTCAGAGCTGACGGCCGACAAAGAACTGCGTTCGTTTAAAGCGGGGCAGATGACTCGGAGCGTCATCTTTTTCATCGGAGGTTTTTGAGCGAGTAAACCGAGGATACAATCAGCTGATTGACAAATGCTACACTTTCTCGAACTGATTTATTTGTTCGGCATCATGATCTTTCATAATCATATCGTAGTCGATTTGAACCATAGGGATTAATAATTTAGTGTAAATTTTTATTTAGAAAAAGAAAAAGTCAAAAATTGAGGTTATCGTGGCTGTCATATACGGGAGACCGTTCTTTAAATACCGGCACCTCGGAGTAATTTGCGGATCAGCTGTTTTAAATTTGCGGTCTATTTCATCTCATCTGCGAGGATTAACCGAACTCGACTACTGTACCCTGGGAGACCCCAAATAGATTTTCTTTTAGCGCTGATGTGCTGTTTAGAAATTTTGTTTCCTGGGTACGATTGGATAGATAGTTTTTGAACCATTTGAGCACAACATCTTGAACACCATATTTTTCTAATTTTTCTATGAGCATACCCCTGTCTATAGTTTCAAAGGCCCTTCGAAAATCTAAGAAGACTACCCCTATAACTTTTTTCTCGCTTAAAGCTGTTTTCCAGCTCATTAAAACAGTTTGTAGAGCGCTCTCACAAGAATTATTTTTTCGAAAGCCTGCCTGGTATTCACTAAGTAGTTTGTTTGTTTCAAAATATTCTATAAGTTGTCTATTAACTGTAACTTCTAATAGTTTTTCATAGATAGGAACCATATTAATAGGCCGAAATTCTTCACTTTTGTCTGTGTTTGTCTTCTTTTCTATGGGAATGATTGTAGATTTCTTCCATCGTTTTGGGAATGTTCCATATTCTAAACTGCTGTTTATCAACTGTAAAAATCTGTTACCTGTAACCTCAAATGCCTTTTGTAATATGTGTGTTGTTATTCCATCTACACTACTGGTTTTCTTTTTTTGGTTGTTAACAGTATCTTTTAATTCCATTAGTGATATTGGTCTAAATTTATCCATTGTTGTGTCGAAGCGTTCTATTTTTGATATGTGATGGGCTACATGTTAGGTGAAATGGATATTCCATAGTAGAGGAAATTAAAGTAGTACTTGTTATATTTGACAATTTATTTCAGTTTCCTGACACGTGTTTCAACCCTTGCGGGTCATTATCAAAGGCATTATCAGACAATAATAAATTCTACATACCATTAAAATAAAAATTGACAGATGATAGGTTATTTTGGTCCTTAATTTACAGGTGTTGGCCAAAGGTACAACTAAATTACAGGTGTGATTATAGAGGTATTTAGATCTAAGTAATAAAATTAAGAAAATGATATTGTGTATAATAATTCTGGGTTTTTTCGTTGCTAATTATTGACAGTGTTTACTGCATATTTATCTTAAGTTATTAGGCTATTAAGTATTAGATTGGCACCTGAAGGTATTTCAATTTGATTGTTAACAACATTACATCGATTTTCTAAGGCTTTTTTGATTGCTAATGTTTCTAATAGGTTGAGTTTTCTACCCTTGTGTTGAATATATATCGGTTTTATTTTGTTGGATATCGAGTGGTTATTTATTATACAGTGGTCCGCTATTCCTGTTTTATTTTGTTTTTTTTAAATGGATGTTTTATGTTCTTTAAGCCTAGTTTTAAAGTTTCTACCTGTTTGACCTATATAGATTGCATCACAGTCACACATTGTATTTGGTAGACCCCGCTATGTGTTAATTTGTCTTTTTCAAACAAAAACTTCGAACCAAGTAATCGAAAAGAAATCCCTACAACTAAGAGGAAGTAAAGGAAAAGGATTCCATTTTAATAAACTACCATTACTATTAACTAACAGTGTAAGCATATTACTTACTTACTTACCTAACATCGAGTTTAGTGAAACTGTAATGTAAGCTTGTAAGTCTTGCTTAGAATTAAATCATTTTTAATATAGCGTACTTCACGTTTTGGTAGTAGTTAAAGTTTCCCCTTTTAAGTGAAAAACATCCGAATATTTATTGCAAATTTTTTGTAAAGAAAATTTTTGTGATTTTTCAAGATGATCTAATTTTACTGTGTTTAACAACTTATCTACTCTGTTTACAGTTTTGTGGACTGGGTTATACTGACATATGTCATAATAGTATAAAGGCACAATTTTTGGAGCAAAATTTTTTATGTTCACATCTTGATTGCGTGTATTGAGAATTCGTACCGGAATCCGATTAGAAATTGATTTTACCAAAATTCCTGCAACAAATACACCTTCACAAATTTCATCCGGTATTACAACGCATTCTTCATTTTTGTTCATATGAAAATATTTTATTACTTCATGTCTAGCCGGTATGCAAGTATAATTCTCATGTTTCGAGTGAATAGACGTTAATATTTGTTTATTATTTACATTAAATGAGAAAAGAAAGTTTTCGTAGTCTAACTTTGCCAAGTATCGCATAAAAAAATCTGTTCCAATTAAACCATGTACATTGTCCTGAAAACTATCGATCAGCAAAAACTCGTGACATACTTTTGCACCATTTATATGTAATGATAAATTTGTCGAACCTTGCGAAATAATTGTCCCAGAGACCCCGTTAATTTTTATTTTCTTTAAACAATTAATTTTTTCCGTTTTGTCTATGATGTTTTTAAAAATGACACTTATTGAAGCTCCGGTATCAAGTAAAAATTTTAAATTTTTATTTTTATATTTTACATAAATAAAATTAAGTCCATTAGTATTAAATATAAATGGGTCAGGAAAATTTGCATTTTTATTCAGATGGGCCTCGAAAAAATGTTTCGCTATTACCGTTGGTATTATCCAATTCTTCAGAGTTCATGTAATACCCTCTTTGATTTGAATTATTACCAAAGAATCGTCCTCTAGTATACTGTCCCCGTGGTGAATAATAATTAGTATTAGAGCGAGCACCTCTCCCTCTAAAATTAGTATTACCTTGCTGACCACGCGAAAAATGCCCCCTAAAATTGTTAGTGGTAGCACCAAAATTGTTTGCACCCCTATTACTCCGGAAGTTTGTATTTTGTCCGCGTCTATTATAATAATGGTGTGAGCAACTATTGCCTTTACCTCGCATATGAAATAAGGGTTTTGAATTTGTTTCGCCTAGATATTCATCTTTCGCACCACCAATTGCCTCACTAAGAGTATCGTAATTTCGCGCTTTCACTATGGTCCGCAAACTGAAATTTTGAAGACCGTTAGCAAAAGAGCTTATAGCGATTTTCTCATTGACCGGCCTCAAAATATCCATCCCTCTAGAGTCTCCCCCAGACTGAGATATAGTTAGGTCGACCATCAGTTCTTCAATCGCTTTCCCAAACTCTTCTACCGACTTTGACCCTTGTTTTATGTTATTTAGCTGAGACGATAAAGCGGTCGCGGATTTTTTTGTAATAAAATGCCGCCTAAGATCTGTAACTAACAATTGGTTTGAAGCATAGGATGATTTTAACCTAATATTTGCATTTCCTGATAAACGCGTTTTTAGTACATATGTGGTTAACAATAATTTACCCGCATCATCCAAAATTGCATCATACCACTCAATGCCATTTATTTATTGTAAGGTTACGGTTTCAGAACCATCCATAACTGGTAGAAGGCCTGATGCAGTCTTGGGATCGAATTTTTGAGCCATCTTTGCTGTTTTGACTTTGTCAGAATGTTCTGAATCTGAGTCAGAGGAAACCAAAATTTCGCTTTCTATTCCCGCTAGCGTGATATCCCCTAACCTAGATTGTAAAACACCTTGACAAGCTTTTAAATATTGTTCTATCTGCTGAATATATTCCCTAACTGTATTAATTACCTTGGGCTCGTTTGATTTTTTATTAAATGTTTCCCTAATAGTTCTTAATTCTAATGTATAATTTTTAAATTTAATTAGCTTACGTAGATTATATTTCTCTTTTTGCCGTATTTCCGTATTGTCCTTTACTAAATTCCTCTTGAATACTTTGACTTCATCGAGTAGATATATGAATTCAGTAGGTACCGACATCCCATTTCTTGTCCACTAAATTTACCATGTTCCTTGTACCTTAAAAACCATATTTTTATTGTAACCTAAAAACCTAAAATGTTCCTCTTCTTATTTAAACTGTTTCTCGGCTTCTCCCGATTTCTTCCCGAATTTCTGCACGCATTCTCTATACCATCGCTTTTGTGACTCTTCTAAATATACACCAGCCAAAGAAAATTGCCAACAACACAATAATGCATGTACTTAGGATATCTTGGATAGAGCCAAAACCATGGGTACTGGGGCTGTTAGTTTGGCCACCGCTATTCCCTGCTTGTGCTATTTGGTTCGTAGACAGGATCGCCATGTAACAAAGGGAGTTACGGGGGTTTTAATACCCCCTTTTACGATAAATCAAACTCTCCTCTTTCGAGTAAAAATAATGTCTATTTCTCATATCAAAAATGTACCCATTACAAAAGTGCTTATTTTACTTGTTATACTAATTACGAAATCAATAACCTTAATTACCTTAATTACCTTAGGTCTACATGTTAGGTTTAATAATAATAAATATACTGAGTGTACGAATATGACAAGAAACTAATAAATATATTTATATAATAATAGGATATATTTTGTTCTTACACTACACTATTGATGAAACTGTGCATAATTCCTTTTACAGTGTATTGCGCTATGATTCTGTGGTGTCAATTATTATCTATACAGGGTGTAACATAAAGGTTGGGAATAAATTAAACGGTGGATTCCTTAGTCAAAAATAATAGAAATTTTTCATATAAGGATATGCTCTACGAAATTTCGTTTCCAAGTTACAGGGTGTTGAATTTTTCTTAAAAATTTAGTTTTTGTTTAATATATTTTGAACGCTGGCAGATAACGAAACGAAATTTTAGCAGTAACTTTACTTGATAATTCACCTCACTTTTATTGAACCAATCAAAACGCTCATTTTCATAGCAACCACCTTGGTAACGGTCGTCTTACCCGATAAGACTACCGCTAGCTCGAAAAGACGCTTTCGAAAAGACGCTTGTAGCTTTTTTACTTAAATAAAAAATTAGTAACACCTCTAACTTGTATATTTACCTTTATCAGACGGCCTTCATTTTTATGTTCAGTAAATTATCCAATAAAATACACCTCTAGAGGCGGTTTCTTATCTTCATACCTTCGTTTTTCACTCGAAACTCGATTTTCCAAGAAAATTTTCATTCAATGTAATTTTTACTTATAATCAAAGATAATACCCTCGAGCTAAAGCTCTCGGGATCATATCAGATTATAAGTAAAAATTACATTTCGTAAAAATTTGTCAGAAAATCGATTTCTTGTTAAAAACATCGGTATTACCGATAAGACACCTCCTCTATCGGTATATTACTGTTGATAATGCTCTAGGAGAGGTAAAAAAATTGTCTTCCTGGGATACTCAGTGGCGTGCATACGGATATTGCCGTAGGGTTTTTTAATGAAAAATGTGGTACGCCACTGGTAGAATTATTTTTTTGTTAAAATTTATGAATTTTCCTTTTATTCTAAACAAAATTCCCCTCTTGCGTTTTCTTTGTGTCTCTTGCCATTTTCCCGTAATTAAACATTTTGCAAATATCAGTTTTCAGCAATTTCAGTACCTAACAGTAATAAAATCGAGTACCTACGTTGTGATCCAGTGTTTACAAAATGGCAGAAACGACATTGAAACTTTTAGATTTTTGAAACACCATACTAATATGTAATTTACAAAAATTAAAATACTAAAAACTTAGAAATTGAAAACAATTATTTTAATAAAGTATGTAAACCAACGCCACAAACAAAATTACAAAAGGTGCTGAAAATGTTGCCCCTCAACTTCAATACATTTTTCAATGCGTTTTCTCATGGATTGTCTTACTCGTCCAAAAATTCCAGGCATCTCTCGAATTTGCTGACAACCCATTTCAACTCTTTGACGAAGAATCTGTACGTTAGGAATGGGAACGGAATAAACCATGTTTTTTAAGTGCCCCCATAAATAATAATCCAATGGATTAAGGTCGGGTGAACGAGGAGGCCACGCTCTTGACCCTCCACGACCTATCCATTTATTGTGGTACGTTTCGTTGAGGTATTCTCTAACTTCTCGCCTAAAGTGAGCTGGAGCGCCATCATGCATAAACCACATTTGCTGTCGCGTTTCAATTGGAACTTCTTCCAATAAATATTTGGTAGTACTACAGGACCAATCAAATAATTGCCAATTATTCCTGCCCAAACATTAATAGAAAATCGTTGCTGGTGCCGGGATTGTATGATTCCATGAGGGTTTTCATCAGCCCATAGATGGTTATTATGAAAATTAATTATGCCATCCCTTGTAAATCCAGCTTCGTCGGTAAATAAAACGGATGAGTGAAATGAATGGTTTAAATTGAATTTATTTAAGAACCATGTACAAAATCTAAGACGTGGTGCATAATCCTCGACAGAAAGAGCCTGCACTCGTTGTAAATGGTATGGGTACAATAAATTATTATGTAGGATTCGTTGGACTGTCATATGGCTTACCCTTTCCATTCTTCCAATTCTTCTAGTACTAGATTCAGGATTCGCCACGACAATCTGAAGGATTCGTTCCTCACGCTGTACTGTTCTTACGTATTGTGGTCTTCCACTGGAGGTGCAAGGCTTTAATGATCCGGTTTCACGTAAGCGAGCGTGAATCCTTGAAAAAGTCTTCCTATTCGGAATGCGTCGATTTGGAAAACGTTCAACATACAGACGTACAGCTAACACAGTATTCCCGTTGGCACGGCCATAAATAAAATGCATATCTGCTAATTCTTCAACTGAGTAATCCATTTTTAATAGGTTTATTACTAAAATTGAAAAGCCTAAGCAAAATTAAATAACCTAACTGACAATGACATTATCAGAAAATATCGTGGTCCAAGGCATGCTCGATTTTGTTCCTATTACTCTCAATTTCCTATGTAACATGTGGAAAAACTGATATTTGCAAAATGTTTAATTACGGGAAAATGGCAAGAGATACAAAGAAAACGCAAGAGGGGAATTTTGTTTAGAATGAAAGGAAAATTCATAAATTTTAACAAAAAAATAATTCTACCAGTGGCGTACCACATTTTTCATTAAAAAACCCTACGGCAATATCCGAATGCACGCCACTGAGTATCCCAGGAAGACAATTTTTTTACCTCTCCTAGGGCATTATCAAGTGAAGTTACTGCTAAAATTTCGTGTCGTTATCTGCCAGCGTTCAAAAGATATTAAACAAAAACTAAATTTTTAAGAAAAATTCAACACCTTGTAACTTGGAAACGAAATCCCGTATATGAAAAATTTCTATTATTTTTGACTAAGGAATCCACCGTTTAATTTATTCCCAACCTTTATGTTACACCCTGTATTTATATGAAATAAAAGCAGAAACTTTGTTAGGCCACCAGTATCTTGTTAGTTACATACAAAGGTTTTAATCACCTATGAGCGTCCCTTTTTGTGACCTTTGTTAACGAACTTTGTATCCGAAGTTGTATTACATGTATCCCTGTGTTAATCTTGAGGGATAGCCTAGAAACTAATAAATATATATTATGATTTTGTGTTAGCTTTAAAGCTAAATATAATTATCATACTATATTTTGTGAAGCCTAATCTGCGTAGAAACGGGGCATTATAAAATAGTTTTTCTGTTACTAACTTGAGAAATCGTCATTATGTACTACATTTCTCTAATGAGAAGTAAAATTTCTCTGCCCAGGCATATAACAATAATAAATATTCGCCTAGGTAACTAATGAAAAAAAAAAGTTAGGTTACACACGATTTTAGCATTCTTACTCATCGTTTCTTTAACATGTTATTGATTCTGAGCCTTGACTAACCATTTTAAATGAAGAGGTTCCGGAAGATAGTATCAAATTTGTAATAGAAGAGGAATTTTCATCAAATTGGGAGATATTTTAAAGGAAACTGTCATATACGAAAAGTCTCAACACCATTTAAAATCGCTTTTCTATATCAATATCTCAAAGATCCTTTTGCCGATATTGGTGAAATCTGGCAGTATTGTTCGTTGTGATACGACGCTAAGTTGGCACTGACTAGATGATAATTATGAGTTCCAGTTGGAAAGAACTTGATTTTATTTTATCAATTTCTCGCTTCTATTTTATTTTCTCGAAAACGAAGATACGGAAAAATATCAAGAGACACAAAAGTTGCATTTTTAGCTGCTAAACCCGAAAATAATGTAAAATTTTTAAATAAGACAGTGGTGTACATTATTTTTGGAACATTTTTATTATTTTAAATGAATTTATTTATTTAACCATCTCAATTTACGTCCGAGACTAACTTAAAACATTTCCTATTTTCACTAAACGGCAGTGTAGTTTAAATTAAATTTAGAACAGCTTGTGTTAGATTTATTCGCGATTTCACTGTTGAGTATAGAGACAGTGAGTCCCAGTAATGTCTAAATTCATTTAAAATTCAGGAGTGTGCTTTTTGGAAAAACGCTCAGACCCGTCGATTTTAAATTTTTAATGTGTTTAATTTAAAAAATTGTGTATACGGGGTAGCCCAAAAATAAGTCACGACAATAAACTTAATTTTTTCAAATGAAAACATCTATTTTTTTATTTCATTTTTGAATTTTGCATCGAGTTCTAAGTATGTTTCATTTTTCATGTACCTTAACTCAACAGTTATCGAAAAAATTACGATTGAACATATCAATAAGTATATTATTATAAGACCGTATTTCTGAGGATTTATTTGTAAATCGCGCAAAACATTCCATTGTGTGTTTATTTTTTTTTTTTCAATTTTGGTATTTCTGAATGTTGACTTATCACCGTTTAATCCCATAGAAACAGTATGACGATTTTACTTCAAATAAGTAATTGTCAAGCGTAGTTGCAAAGTTGCAGTTATCACAATGGTGAAGTTAACGGAACGAGAAAAAAATTGCAATTCTATGCATGGTTCGATTTGGTAATAGAACACGTACTTAAATAGAAACAGCTCAATTATTCAATGAAATCCATCCTGATTGTCCTCCCCTATGTCAAAAGGTGGTGAGTATAATAGAGGCTAACATGAATATTTCAGCATTAGTGCCTTTACATCTGAATCCATTAACTGACTGACGGAGAACTGATGTTTTAGCAAGATGGTGCTCCTCCGCACTATGCTGCCACTGTGCATACACTTTTGGATGGATTCCCAATCGGTGGATAGGAGGGAGATGACCTATTGAATGGCCTGCTAGTTCGCCAGACCTGACTCCACTGGACTTCTTTTTGTGAGTGAAAGTATTCGTTGACAGGACAAACAATCTGCAGAAGTTGAAAGAGAGAATCCGAAGGAAAGTGCGGAATAACTCCGGAAGTGGTTGAAAACGTGCAAAGAGAGTTTATTGATCGCCGTGGATATTGTCAAGCCGTAAATGGCGCACATTTTCAACATTTAATTTGATTAATTGTTCTGCTCTTTTTAAATTAACAGGTCTACTTATTGATATGTTCAATCGTATTTGTTTCAATAACTGTTGAGTTCAGGTTTAGTACATGGTACATGAAACATACTTAGATTTCGGTGCAAGATTTAAAAATGAAATAAAAAGTATATGTTTGAAAAAATGAAGATGATGTTCATAAGTTATTTTTGGGCTACCCTGTATACATACATTTAACATGAAAAAAACGCATTACGAAATAAAATTCGACGGGTTTGAGCGTTTTTCCAAACAGCAAAACGCTGGATTTTAAATGAATTTAGATATTACTTCTGGGACTCGCTGTATACAAGGCTGTTTCAAAAAACATGTGCTATCGCTCGTGTAGTGATTCCTTACCAAAAAATAAGACAAATGGTTTCTATCAACATAGGTCCGCAACCGCTTTAATTTTAAGATACAGGGTGTTTTGAAAAAAAACTGTTTCTTCCTAATATTTTTGAGACCGCTTTACATATCATTTTGAATTTAAGTGTGTGCTAACTAGGCATAAAAATACATTTATTTCATAAAAAAGATACGCTCTACTTCTACTAGTGGCCTCCGCGCTAACATGCATTTTGATATTATTAACGAAAAAAATGATACGCCACTGCTTTTCTTCAAAATTACTAGTATTTTAAAATTGTACTTACTTAACAAAAATTGTCCCTAGACTCTTCTTCGTATTACCAACGGTTTTCGATTTAAAAAATAACTAACCTGCACAAATGTGTTATCAAAAAAGAAAACGGCAGTAGCGTACATAGTTTTTGCCCAGCTAAAAATTATAACCCCTGTATCTCAAAAATAAAGCGGTTGCGGACCTATGGTGATTTTTTGATATTTGTCTTATTTTTCGGCAAGGAATCACCACACGAGCGATGGCACAACATGTTTTTTGAAACACCCTGTATATATCCTATATCAATTTTTCCTAACTCAAAAGTTATTTTCTCAGGAAGCAGAACTTTTTATAAAGAATTACATTTTGCTCTAAGATCGATATTAAAAGAATTTCCCATATGGTAAGAACTACTGAAGACACGCTTGTATGTGTAGCGAAAACTTTACTAAGAGTAAGACATTATGTATTTTCTCATTCTTCTCTGTAAGGTTAGTTCAGGTTACACAATCTACTTGTAAATATTCAATTTTCTGTGATATCGCATTTTTATTTTCATTTTTGCCATTTATTTGGCTCTCTATTTTAAACAAAAGATCTTTTATTTTGCCCGGGGTCATCATGCATTATATGGCATGCACTGCTATTTCAGAAATATGATGGTATTTTACTGTAAAACATAAACTTTGCGTGTTGATCCTTTTTCCATTCTTGTTTTACTGGGCAAATTTGAAATATTATTTTATGGAAAAATGAAAACATATTTAACGACAAAGAGCTTGTTTCAGGAATTGAATAATATGCATCTTCTATAAATGTACATTGTCTTTCTGTTATATTTTTCACAACGTTGTAACTGGCGCCCAAATACTTTCAGGTATCTTCAAATGGACACGCTAGAGATAACTTCCAAAACGGAAATTTTAATTTTCCTATTAAGAAGAAAATTTACTTTACGTATAAGTAATACGAAATGGTGAAATTGGGGTGATTTTGATAAATTGAAAGGATTTTAATTATTCCGCAGCACCACAAAGTTTCTGGTCATAAAAATAAGGTACCTATTAAAGTTTAATAATACTTAGAAGCCTCAATAGGTTCTTTTTAAATTAGGCAAAGTCCTAATCGTTTGGCTTAATGAAACAAAGCTAGAAATGGGGCTAAGTAGGAGAGAAAGTAAATACGTTTGCGATCGTTGTGATTTATTTTTGTTCCTATAAAATTTTCTTTATGCTAAAGAAAAACCTTTGGCGTATTTCTAATTGTATTAATTAAACTAAGAGCCCAATGTTGTGATTTTTTAACTTTAAAGTTGTTGTTGAGATGTTGCTGTAACTTCGATAAGACGAAGCTTTTGGGGGCTTACGACCCTATGTGCTGTTACAGTTTTGCTAATATGTATATAAAGGGTGTCGCAAAATGTACGCACATTTTAAATATCGTGGCATTTTCGTTTTTGTCATAGTAGGCTTCTGGAAATTTGATAGATGTCATGTAATTTATTGCAATTAATAGCCGCGCAAACATATTATAAATATGGAAAATGTTATGCGGAAAGAGTTCGTAGAGTGCGAGTCGTTTTTGGAAGAAATAATGCACCAGAACATAAGACAGTGCAAAGATTGATCAAGAAATTTGAGCAAAGTGGTTCAGTTGGAAACATAAAATCAACCGTGTACTACTCGATCAATTAAAAATATTGCAGCAGTGTCGGAAAGTGTCGGTGAGAATCCAGGCACGTCGGTTCACCGTCGGTCACAGCAAGTGAACATTACCAAAGGCAGTATGCAGCGAATTCTTACAAAAGATTTGCATTTGCATGCCTATAAAATCCAATTGACCCAAGAATTGAAGCCAGCAGATCATGGGTTGCGCCGTGAATTTGTTAATTGGATTCTGGAAAACGAGGCAAATGACGGAGATTTTTCGAAGAAAGTCCTGTTTAGTAATGAGGCACATTTTCAATTAAATGGATACCTCAATCAGCAGAATTGTCGAATTTGGGGGGAAGAGAATCCTCGTGTTATTTACGAAAAACCAATGCATCCTCTACGAGTCACCGTTTGGTGTGGTTTTTGGTTCGGCGGCATAATTGGGCCATACTTCTTTGAAGACGAGGCTGGAACTGCACTAACAGTGAATGCTGAACGTTATCGTGCAATATTAGAAGAGTTTCTGTGGGCTGAATTAGACCGAATTAATGTGGAAAATTGATGGTTTCAATAGGACGGAGCGACCTGTTACACTGCGCGTGAAACAATGGACTTGTTACCACTGAAATTTCCTGGTCGTGTCATATCTCGCAATGGTGATCAGAATTGGCCACCACGATCCTGCGATATAACACCGTGCAACTTCTTTCTCTGGAGTTTTCTTATCTTGTGTCTATGCTAATAAACCAGCCGCAATTCCTGACTTAAAGAACGAAATTCGACGCGTCCCTGATGAAATTTGTCCACAAATATGTGAAAATGTTATCAAAAATTTCGTCAGAAGGGCAAGGGCCTGCCAGCAAAGCCGCGGTGGACATTTGTCGGATATTGTGTGTGTTTCACACTTAATCGTGATATGTATTCTTTCTAATCCCAGTAAAACTTTGATATATTTCAAGAAATAAATGTGTTTTGTTAACAAATGAAAATGTGCGTTCATTTTGGGACACCCTTGACATAACTTCTGCTGCCGCTACCGACGTCACCAAATGTGATTTTGTTCACGTTGACTGCTAACTGTAAATTTCCGTGAATGAAACTTATAATCGTGACTAAATTCGTCAAGAAACGTCAAGTTGAATGCAGTTTAAAGCAAAAATACCTCACTAATTAAACATAGTTTATTAACACTTGGGAACTCTGTTACAACAAGAACTTTGAAAACGACTTCCCCCCAATTATAAGGAAATTTGTAAATGTTTCCTTTCATGAAACTAAACTTCGCACAGAGTTAAATGAAGGGACAAAGCAAATAAGTTTGATACGATCCCTCGGATTTTTTGCCCCAATAAAATTATTTTAGAGCTTAAGAAAACATTAGGCGCCTCTAAAATCGTAAGTCTGCTAAATAAAGAATTTTCTTTTTATAAACGAGGAAGAATGTATCAAAAATTAAAGAAATTCTACAAGAGAATATTATTCTGTGAGTGTCGTTTAGTTGGGCGTTGTTAAATTCTGTTCTTCACAGTATTATAAGTATACAACTCAATTTTAGTTTTAGCTTAACACAACAGCTACTTTTACAAAACATGGCTTAGCTCGCCTTTCAATCAGCAGAAGGGTTAACTTTTGATTCAAAAGATTTTCCAGTTCGACATTACGGGCAAGCTATAAGAACCCAATATATATTCACATCGTCCCCTTACCATGTCTCAGGATTAAGAAAGGGGCTTAAAATGAAACTTTAGACATAAACTCCATTAACAAGGGCCCAAAAGGTTCATTGAATAAGGAACTAACAGCTCTATTCAATTTAATGTCTCTGCAGGCGGTTAAAACATTTTTTTTTCATTTCTTTTTACGGAACGAGTGTTAAAATGTCATTATTTTTTAAATCTGATGATAAATTAATTATGGGAAAGCTAGGACAGCGAATTGTTGACTAGTGTTTTTGCACACCCGCTAATTTGAGGTCGCTGATTACAAATTCGAAGTGTTTTTTCGGAAGTCTAATAGTTTTCGAGAAACAAATATCTAATTTTTTTCACCTATTCAAATGAAATGCAAATCATGTAATACCTAACATTTTTCTATTTCCAGTAAAATATCACCTACTTCTTAAAATAAATAGAAAGCGTGACAAAAGAAACCCTGAAAACATGCCGTTTATTCGTTATTAAAGACGCTGTCAATTCGCTTCCTGGTGTACCCCAGAGAGGGGTGCCAGGACATTGCAGTCCCGAAGCGGATTGGCAGCAAAGGGATGGATTGGATTCCAATTAGCGCCTGTTTAGAGATAGGTGACGGTATGTTCAATTTGGTTAGATCAGGTTGAATCCAAATGGATCCTATTTAGGGTACCCTAGGGGGCGAATTGGAAAGAAAAGAGTGGGTAGCGCTTTTAAGTGAATTATTTTTTTTTTTATGATAAGGCAAAGCACTGCAGGATAAATCCTTTATGGCGCTCTGGGAGCGGTGCGTGTGCGCAGGAAACGATTCTGATTTTGTCTTGAACCTTTGGAGATTATACTCGTTGTGGAACACGATCTCAGGAAGGTCGTTCCAGAGTGGTGACGTTCTCCAAATGAAAGAATTTTGAAACAGGGTTGTTCGAGGGACACTAAGCTGATCCACGTACTGGTGGGCTGCAGTGGCTCGTCGTGGATTTCTACCATGCACCGCTCTTGGTGGTATCAACCTCAGTTGAGCACTTGCCATGAAAATATTTGTAAAATAAACTTAAGTCTCCAACCCGCCTTCGTTGTTCAAGGCTTTCCAGGTTGTTTGCCAGACTATGGTCACCGATCAAGCGAATGGCTCTTCTTTGAATGGAATCTAGCAATCGCAGGGTATGTTTAGGAGCAGAGGCCAAATATGCGAACAATACTCCTGCGATGGTCGAATTTGGGCTTTATTAAGCATAAAAAGTTGTTGGGGTGTATAGAGGTTCTTAGTTTGGAAAAGTACTCCAAGCTTCTGCGAGGCTGCCTTAGCAATGGCCGCAACGTGACTATGCCAAGACATATCATGACTATCCAAATCTACGCCCAAGATATTAATTGATGAAGCCAAGGGAATCGAGTGTCCCGCCATAACTATATCCGGTTGTTCAACATTAACTTTTTTGGAAAAAACTGCCGCCTGGGTAGCACGACTCCCTCGCTCTTCTTTGGAAAAAATATGGGCTCATTTAACGATTTTCTTTAAAAATTTTTATTCAACTTGCTCTTTCAATTAAAAATTCAAAACTTGTGAAGTCTGTTATTGAAATATCCTACATTTTAGTTAAACAAATAAACATAGCAATACCTGCACGCACATTATAATTTGTAAAAAATGTCAAATTATTGCGATTTCATGATTTTGTTACAATTATTATTTAGATTTTAATTATTAAAAAAAAAATGTAACCTTAATAAACCTCAACTATATAAGTCTAATTTAGTAACCAGTTTTTAACGAAAGTTCTACAAAATATAATAAAAAGCTGAAAATAACGCGCACAAATCAGGTTTAAGTCTCCCAAAAACGCAATGGTGAAAAACGTCAACTCTTAATATTTAAATTCTTTTAGGGTTACTTTGCATGGTCATATCTCACATTAAATGTACGACCAAAATTAACGTAAAATGTGCCAACAGAAAATTATATTCAAAACTTTTCTTTATTTTGTCTAGGCTTCTACTATGTTATTTCAGAGTCGTATATCAAAAACAGGCTAGAGAAGCACCAAAATTCCGTCAGATAATTTAAGGAACGTCCAGTGTTTACTTTGGACCTAAAACAATTTTATTGGTACAGAAAACAAAGGGATAGCATCAAAGTGTATTTGCTTTCTGCCCTTTAGGTCCTGTTTTCCTTTATTTAACTCTCTCTCGCTCTCTCTTGAATTTGGTTTCATTAGTGAAAACGTTTACTGCTTTACTTGGGAACTAAGATTTAAACTTCTTGATGGAAGTTGAAAGAGACATCCTGCGGTTTTTTGTTGTACCTATTTCCTTGTTTTATTAAGGTTTTATTGCTACTTCAATTCACATTGAGAGAAAATTAGTAACATACAGTGCGTTTTTCTCTAAAAGATTTATGTGAGCGGTGAATTTTTCTAATTCACATCATATTATGTCCTTGCTAGTAATTTGTCGGCGTTATAAATTAAACGATAAAAATTTTATCTACCTAATTTCTCTTATCTCTCGACTGAAATCACACCATTACAATTGCTTAATTTGAATTTAAGGATCACCTTTTAACGAATTGCCGTAGCGGTTAATTAGCGTTCGTAATCGGGTCCTTCGAACTTTCGAAACATACAAAATGTTTTAGGAATACACTCTTCTGTGTTTTCCGACTGCGATTTTACTACCAACATTGCTAATTTTCCAATTTTACTGTTGCCTCTTCCAAATTGGGATATAATATACATATATATGAATTAAACTAAAACTTTAGGCATTTTATATCCGTAATTCAAAAAACTTCAAAAATTTCTGTTCTATCTGCATCGAATGTTGGAAACCTAAATTTTGTAACTTCATCTGTTGATTTATCCAGAAGATTGTAAATTAGGGTAAAGGAAGAAAAGATGAACCACCATTTAAATAAGTCAAGATAACAATTTTATATAAACTTGAAGAAGTAGTCCATTACAGTGAAGTTGATATAATCAAATAAAACAACGGCAGTCTACCTCCACAATTTTATTTTATTTAAGAAAAAAAATCTGCAAGAACGTACAAAAAACAGCTGGTGTTCAGAATTCATTTTGCTAGTTCTAACAACATCATCTGCACTAGAAGAATCATTTAGTGTAAAATCGACCGATAAAACTGTCGGTTTTCAAGATAAATAGGTTTTTATGCGAAACACTCAAAAGTTGCTAATGCTAAAGACAAACAGTTAAAAATAAAATACGCAGGGTATGCTGTGTGCAATTAATTTTTGGGAAGCAGTTTCCAACTCTTCTAAGGCAAGAAGGCTTTATGCTGAAACATTTCCAGCTCAGATATTTTCAGATAAGTCCAAAAACCTTTGAAACGGTTGATTGGAACTTAATTAATTTACAATGTTATTAAAATACAAAAATAATGAAAACGTTTAAATGTTATTTTTTCAAATGTTCAATATGGGTTCCGCGTACTTCAATACATTTTCTTAGTTTTTAAATATTTTCCCGCTACACTGTAAATAATATTCCGGCATTATTACGGGCGTGGTTAGAATGCTGTGTTATTTCGCTGTTTAGTTGTTCTTCTCTAGTATTTACTGGTGTTGAATCAACTAGTTCTTTTAAATGTCCCCAGAAGTAAAAGTCTAAGGGATTTAGGTCTGGAGACCTTGGTGGCCATAAAACAGGCTCACCTCGACCTATCCATCGAGGGCCAAAAACGGTTGTTATGTGTTGACGTACTATACGGTTGTAATGAGGCGGAGCACCATCAGGTTTCCATTTGGGGCACTGCATCTGCGTTAAGGAGCACTTTAGTACTTTTTTCTATAACAAATTAGAGTTATTTTGATTTCCTCTGTATGCTCCCCATATAGGTCACCAAATTGTGATGTAAATAAATTTCAAAAATTTTTTGACTATGTAAAACTATCTGGTAATTTCATTATCACTTGATACTTTAATGTTCAATACCCTGGTGGAGGTCATAAAACTGTGGTGCTAAATATATTTATGGAATCATATGGGCTGTATCGAACTGTAAACTTAAATAAAATACCAGGTACAACAACTGTAACATCAATAACATCATATGAAAATGAAATCACTGTTTAACCATTTTACTTGCACAGACTAACCACTCAGCAGTCCCCATTGAATGTAGGCACTCTAGGGGTAATACGAGAGTAACTTATAGGATGATCACAAAACACAGTCGAGGCAATTAACTGGGACTCTATTACTACTGACCGGAGTAGCGTAGAGGAAAAATTTGAAGTATTCACAGGCACAATAGTAAGCACAGTGGAGGCAAGTTTTCTGCCCAAATGTAAAGTATTAGGAAATAGGGACCATTTAATAAAAATCACTTGTTCTAATGATAGGCTGAGGGATGTGAGAGAGAGATTGCAATTACACACACTCAATCAACCAGCAAAATCCTGTACTTGTACCAAAATAACTTTTAATTGACTATAAAACACTTTAGGGGGCTGAACTATCAATATCTATGAAAACTGCGTATGATGCCTTTATATACCGGTCTAATAATAAACAAACTGCCATATGGAATATAATAGGAATAGAATCTAACACTACATCAACCTCCTTCTCCTCTAACTTAGACTCTGAAACCTTCAATACCTTTTGTATTACAATAACAGACGACACAATTACTAAACTAACACAATCAAATAAAACCGTTAATGAATACTTACAGTATAATTTTAAATTTAAATAGGTTACTTATAATGTTGGATGAGATAAGCGGGGTCACTTAAAATGTAGTAGTAGCAAAGAATGCTGTGGGTTAAATACCAGAATATTCGAAACTCTAAAAAATATTATGATTTATCATTTGGCTAACTTAAATAATCTATCCATTTCAAAAAACATCTTTCTGAAACCTTAAAAAATTATACCAATTTTTAAAAAGGCTTTGCTAAAGACCCTACAAGCTACGGACCAATCTCTTTATTGCCACTTTTCTCAAGGATCCTAGAATCAGCAACAATGAAAGACTAGGTTTATGACTATTTTGACAGCAATAACATATGTATCCAAAATCAATACGGTTTCAGAAATAAAAGGTACACCATCTTTTAGCAATTGAAAGTCTTGAAATGGGATAAAGCTACATTTATAAACTCGAAAAGTTGTCGGGGTTGATGTTCAGTTGGCGTTGGAAATAAGAGTTTAATTTAAACCAAAGGAAATACTCAGTTCAATTTATAAACTCAGTTCGTGCAAAGTTCGTAAGTTTCGAAAAGTTCCCGTGTAGTTCGAGATAACCAATCTTATTGTTCGGAGTTCTAGAGGTTCGTTTCGATCAATGAAGACGCTATTTTAATTTTGGTTTCCAGCGAAACGTCAAATGTCAAGGATTTCAACCAATCAAACAACAACTTTTCGAACTTCGCTACTGACTTTATAAATGCCATATTCTGGACTGTCGAATATCGAACCTCATTAACTTGAACATAACTTCAACCTCGCCAACTTTCCGAGTTTATAAATCCAGCTTTAGACACATATGCTCCATTGTTTGACCTTACCAAGGCATTCGACTGTGCCTCTTTTGACATTCTGGTAAAAAAATTAACCTTTTAAAACTTTACTTGAACAGCATTGCCTTTATTTAGTCTTATCTATCTGAACATACCTAATATGTATTTCACAAAAATACGGGATCTAGAAAACAGGGCATCAAACACGGAGTACCACAGGGCTCAGTACTGGGTCCCTTACTATTCCTCATATACATTAACGACTTTCCAAACTATGCCGATAACCACACCCTAATACTGTTTGCTAATGACACAACTAATCTGCAGCACTATCATCCGTCTGATCCTATACTCAACATTGTTACTGACATGAAGTTGTCAATACAGGACCGGTTCCAGATTAACAAGCTTAGTCTTAATAACAGCAAGAACCAGAATGTAAACGTGGTTCTATTTTTTTTTCTCGAAAATGAAGTAAGATACGAAAAAATATCAAGAGATAGAAAAGTTGTATTTTTAGCTGCTTAATCCCAAAATGATATAAAATGTTTAAACAAGTCAGTGGCGTACATTTTTTTTGCCAATATTATTCGTAAGGCCCCCCAGGACGCCACTGCGACTCATAATTGTCATGTAAATAGTGCCAACTTGGCGTCTTATCACAGCGAACAACACTGCCAAATTTTACCAAATTCGGCAAAGAGCTTTGAGATATTAATAAAAACCGATTTTTTTTAAACTTTGACACTCTTTATCTTGAAAATCAGACTTTTTAGGACACACGTTTATATGAACTTTTCTACTTGAATTTGATTCAGGAATGCGCCTTTGCAATAATTACGGCCTATTATTAAGTAACACCTTGTATTTGTTCATAAATCTTTTTATTTTTCTTTTGCTAACATATTGTAGCTGTATAGTATTTGATAATATTCTAATATTTTCACCTTTTTAAATATTATCGCTAATTAGCTTGGCTATTTTAATATTATCATTTATTTATTGATATAATAATTATTGCAAGGTTGTACCTTGTTTTATTTTTACTCTATGACTTGTAAAAGGACCTTTGTGTAATTATTACCAATATCTATCTATCGATCCTCCTATAATAATACCTTTATTTATTACTTCTCGTAGTAAAAAAACACGTGTGATAAAAACAAATTTATGTTCTCTAAACACAAATTTCATCAACGCGAATATGTTTTTGTTCAAAATATTCGTCATAAACAAACACACTGTCCCAATGTAAACTTTCTGCAAGACAAAATATAGACCATATAGGACTATAGGTTGCTATACTTTGTAAATATTGCGGTGGTCTGCCTATTCCCCTAGCCGATCTTCCCTTCCTTTTCCCTATTTGTAGAGGAAATATTTTGTTTTCGTTCATGATTATCTTGATTGCATATTTTCTTTTGCGTGTATACAAAGCAATAGAAAATTCGCTAATTAAATACATCTTCCACGCCTACGCCCTGTTAATTTAAATAACAATCTTAACCCTATATAGGTAATTCTAAATCCTAAACAAGCAACAAAACCTAGATTTTCCAATTTCTAACGCAAACATTATTTATTCGAATCTATAGAATTCTAATTACTGTTTCATGGGAAGCACAAGCAAACATCTGAAATGTTTAGTTTTGTTTAGTTGCCTATTAAATTTTAAACCGACTGCAATTAGACCAAATGGTGGTAATTTGTTAAATAAACTATAAACTTAAAATTAGCTTTGTGCAATTCTACATGATTTTAGTAGTAGCGCGATTAGAACAATAAATTTGAATTTTCAAACAGTTTTAACATCGCGAATTTACGCTTTTTTACTTTGTATCAAGCTCATTGAATTATAAAAAATTTTCTTACGGTCAATAAGAAAATGTACAAATATTTATCGGGCAACATAGTTATTTATGATATAAGTGTTAAAAGTACATTTTTAAGGCACGCGTGTGGAAATTTACATCGCTCGTTCTGCAAACCACAAGAGTGCCTTAAAAATACTTTTAACACAAATATCATAGAATATTTTTCCTACAAACGGCAATAAAAAGCATAGAATAATTGAAAATTAAATGTTTAGAATCTCTTACATCCAGGTAGTTTCTAATAGCATCGCATATTTATATTAAATTAGTTCACATTTATCAATAAAACCTAGCAACCATCATTGTTGGCTGATTTGTTTACAGAAAAATTGAGTATTGGAAAGGTCTTGTCAGTTTTATTAAAACGCTAGCGCTGGCTGTTGTGATTTGCCAAAATGCAAGAAATACAAGAATTTGATCTACTTAAAGACATAGAAGAAGCTGCTAACAGAGCTACCTTGGATTTACTGCCACGAAAATCAAGAATTCAGTATGAGATTGCTCATAATAAATTTATAAAACGGTGTGAAAGCAAAGGCGTTTCTGGAAAGTATTCCGAAAACATATTCCTGACCTATTTTGAGGAAAAGGCAAAGGTATGGAAGTCATCTTTTCTTTGGTCCCATTATTCAATGATCAAAGCTATGCTACGTGTAAATAACGACGTAGATATTAGCAAACATTTTAAATTGATTGCCTACTTGAAGCGTCAAGGAGAGGGTTACCAGGCCAAAAAATCAAAAAATTTTACTAGAGATTTTTAGCGAAATTATACTGATCTTCGTCCAGCAGATGTCGTACATCGGCGGCTCCTCTTAAAATATGTAAAAGGTTAATGTATCAGAAATCCGGTCGGAATTAACACGTTCGGAAAATTTTCTGCTGCTATAGCAAGATCTCTGCAACTTCCAAATTCAACACTCTATACGGGGCATTACTTTCGCCGTTCCTCTGCGAGCTTACTTGCCGATGCTGGAGCAAATTTGACGACAATTAAGCGGCATGGGGAATGGAAATCCTCAACCGTTGCGGAAGTGTACATCGTGGATTCCTTGGAAAATAAAAATTCTATTTCTCGAAAATTACTTACAGTACAAACGACATAAGCCGATGATACTTCAACATCAACTGGACATGCTGCTGTTTCTGGTCAATCTTCCTCAACCGCGAAGAACAGCAGAACTGCAGAACGAATTCATTTTTAAAATTTTTCAAATTGTACTATTAAATTAGTGTAAATAAACAAAATAGATGCACTAGTGCCTTAAAGTAGGTATTTTAAGGCACTAGTGCCTTAAACTAACATTTTTAAGGCTAGTAGACAGTGTTAAAAGTTCCATTTTTAACACGTTTGTAGAAAAAAGATTTTAAAGATATTTCTCCGAGTTTTTTGGTACAAGCCTTTCCTGAATCTGAAATCCTATACTTTACCTTTCCGGATATATCGCTTCAGTAGAACGGGCTCTAGCTTGAGCTTACAAATTAACACGTGGAATCCTATACGACCCGGGTTAAAAGCATACTCAATGTATGTAGTTTAGCGTAATATTAAAAATCTTAAAACCTTGATTTTGGGAACATCTCGTTTCAGCCTACTTAAGAAACTTCCCCTTTAAAATGACTACCGCAATCTTATGACTTGCTGATTAACAACGTCATTAATGTCAAGAACTTAAAAAAATGATAATAACGTTAGCCCCCCACCAAATGTCAATTTGCATAAATACAAAGTTTCAAACAGGGAATTAATTATTACGCAAAGTAGAAGGCTTTTGTTTGCGTAACAAAAGTTGCTTTGTTTTAAATTTATTATTATTATGTTATGTCGGGGTGGTTTTCTTTATACGGCGGTCTTTTGTGAACTAACCAGTTTGCCATTAGGCCGTAGTTGACTGAGATATTTATTAATTTACTTTCTTTGTTGACTAAGTTTAAAGGTATAATACGAGTCACTGACAAAAAATGATTCAAAATGCTTCTTGTTTAGATAATCTAAAGCATTTCACAAGATCCTCTTCATTCATATTAAGAATTGATCTCGTCTTCGTCATATGTCTGGGGCGGCCTTCTTACGTTTCGTGTAATACCCATCTACTGCTTCAACAAAATCTTCAATATCAGTTAATTCAAAAGAATTTAAATCGTGGTATTCAGTCATCTTTTTCAGATTCCTATTTTGTTCCAGATAAGGGGGATTAATGACAAAAAATATTAATTGGAGAAACCAAGAATCAAATAAATATACATATTAATATTAAAAATTTAAAAACAACTTTTTTAATTAATGAAAGTGTTTTTTATGAATCAATTTTATTTATTTAACTGTTAAGAACTTCAGTTAAACAAATCAAAAAACGTGTCCATATTTCTCTAAGAGATCTGAATATAATATTCAATCAAAAGAACCAACACAAAGGCCCGGTCTCAAATAATTTAATATTAAAAAAAAACCCAATGAACCCTAAAACCCCTTTATCATATGGATTACCCAAAGTTCACACAGCTAATATGCCTATAAGACCAGCGATATCCTTTGTTGACTCTCCATGCTGCACAATTTCTTCTTGGCTTAATGACATTTTCAGAAAGATCACAAATCTTGAAAGCGTCTATTCAACTAAAAACTCCCTTGGGTTCTTGAATCACTTAAAAAATATAGAACTTCCACCAGATGCTAGATTGATATCACTTGACGTGAAGAATTTATTTCCTAGCATTCCCCCAGCTGATTGCATCAATTTAGTTGATAGATTGCTAAGAAGGAAGGGTTTACTCAACTTATTAGTTTCAGACCTAATCTTGTTATTATATACAGTTCTGGAATAATACTTCTTTCAATTTAATCAGAGAATGTTTAAGCAAAAGTCAGGATTGGCAATGGGTTCTTGTCTTTCTCCATTTTTGAGCGAGGTGTTTATGAACGAATTAGAGAACAAAATCATGAGTAGTAGATTCTCTAGGTTTCTGCTTGCATATATAAAAGATATATTGATGATATATGTATAGTTTAGAATGGCAGTGACTCAGATCTGAGAGATTTCCTTAGTTTCGTTAATGATTTACATCAGAATATTGAATTTACACTTGAGATCGAAAATAATGGACAATTACCTTTCCTAGATTTACTCCTGATAAAAAATAACAATAGAATTAACTTTGAGGTCTATAGAAAACCTTCACTTACAGATAACATTATTCATTTCAGTTCAAATTCTCCCTTTTCTCATAGTGTGCCACCTTCAATTCTCTTTTCTACAGACTGTTCAAGTTACCTTTGTCTAGAAATACGTTCACCAAAGAATTCAACTGATTGCCAGAAATAATGGATATCCTTTGACATTAATCAATAAACTTTATTATAAGTTTGTAAACAAATATAAACTAACCTATAACATCATACATGCTAATACACAGGATCACAAAAATTATAGAGCTTTAACTTATTTCGGCAACATTTCCTCACAACTAGCACATTTTTTTAAATCTCACAACATCGCAGTAGCTTTTAGGACCTGTGACACTCTTAAGCCGCATTTAATCAACACTAAAGATAAAGTGGACCCCCTTTCAAAATCAGGAGTTTATTCGCTACATTGCGGAGATAGATTGTCCGGCGGTGTATGTCGACCAATCGGGCAAGAGAATCGCCAGCAGAGTTCATGAGCATCTTAGCTTATTTAATAAATACCAGAATACTGATATAACCAACACTAAGTCTGCTTTTGCGAACCATCTATTTGAATCAAAACACCAGTTCCCTCTGAAAATGTTAATGTTTTGCATGAATGTCACAAGAGTAAAAAACTAGATCTATTAGAAAAACTAGAAATAACGAAAGCTAAAAAGAGCCCTGTCCTTACCTGCGTTAATGAGGTCTTTAATTTCGAGCCTTATTTTATTTTAAACAACTTAAATTACTAACAGCTGATAGTAACCAACATTTAACCTAATAAATTTCCTCCGCCAATTTTATCGATTTACAACATTGACGTCTTTGATGGTGGTACTCTGGTACGCTCGTACTTTGTATTAATGGCTGTTATATTTTGGGCCGAGTTTATTCTCTAGGTGACTGCATCTCCCCTGCTCACTATGCCTAGTACTTATTTAATCGACCTTACACTGTTAGTTTGTTGTTGTACCCATTTGTTTTATATACAATTTTTCGTTTAAGTTCTGACTGTTATGTAATGACATTTTTATTCTTTTTTAATTGTTTTTTGGTGTATCAGGTAGGCTTACTAGTGAGATTCGCTCACTTATAGGCGTGATAATTGACATCTTTTTAGGTATGATGATGCCTTAAAGGCGAAACATGTTATCGATTATTTTTTAAATAATAGATTATTTGAGACCGGGACTTTGTGTTGGTTCTTTTGGTTGAATATAACATGGTTCTTTTGGTTGAGTATAAATGGTTGTCAGAGCTTCGTACTGTCGCCATAACACTTTTCCACTCCTACTTTTTTAAATCGGTCCTGCCAGGAAATGTCAATAATTGTCAATTTTATTACTTGATATCCTTCAGCTTATGCGATATTTTATTGGGTCTGCGGATGCCAAATATTAAGCGAAAACAACTGTTTTGTACCTTTTGCACTCTTGATCTATCTACATTGCCCAGGCAAGGTTCATACACACAGTCAAATTAGAGAGTATCAGTGATTCACACAACAATACTTTGATATTCCGATTTAAATAATGCTATTGACCCTAAATTAATTTCAATGATGTATAATTATGCTTTTTGTAGAAGCGACGTTATAATATGCTTCTTAAAGCGCTATTTATTGTCCAGCCAAGATATTTACATTTATCTTTAATACGGATGGGCTCCTTATCTATTTTCAGCTGAAAAATATTACTGGATAGTCCCCAAATCGAACAGTCACCGACTTACAAACATTAATTTTTAAGGCATGGTATTTTGACACTTTTAAAATGCTATTTAAATCTATATTAATGCGTTATTACTGCCAGTAGGATTAAATGAATAGTATACCTGCGTGTCATCGGCATACAGCTGATAACTGCAGTTTTTGAGAAATGAATAAAAGTGACATAATATGTATGATTAGTAATATTCTCACAGGTATCGAAAATAAAATAGGTGTTTACTAATTATTGCCAGTCAGACTAAAAAGTGGCACTATTATTGATATTTAATTGATGCATCGCGTACTTCAGAATTAAAATCACTTAGCTACGCATTTGCACGAGCCCGCTAAAGTTGGGTATCACGTTGATTGGGGATGGCAAATTAAGCGCATCCTCTTCTTACATGACTAAATTTTAATTTCGGAGTTTTTTAGTCAAAGCTTGATGACATATTGACTCATTGAAAAACTATAAATATTTTATAACATTGGGAATAAAATTAATAAAACTAGACTTAAAGGGCTTTTTATAAACTTTCCGGATGAATAGTCCAAAGCTAATATTTATTTTCCAATATGGAATTTTTTTATATGCACAAGTGGGCATAGTATATTTACTGAGGCGTAAAAAATAATACATTACAGTTAGATAAACGCAATTTGAATTTAGAATGCTTTGGCTGACCGAGGTGGAAGTTATTAACCATTGAAATGGAGATGTTGTAGAATAATATTTAAAATTACCCTTTATCTACGACCATTGAATAAAGCAACCATGCAAATGTTTCATAAACAATACCTCATTAACCATTAATCAACTATTTTCGACCAATCACAAATAATACTTAAATCAATTCTTAATTTTTTTTAAAAGTCAATTTAACCTAATGGATCTCAGAGGGTCCAAATATTTCTGATCGCAAAAATGTTTTATACAAATCAAAAGTCCATGAAACGACCCTTGCAAAAATTCAGATTATCATTGCTTTTCATTGAACCTGGACATAAAAGCAGTGGAAATTTTCAGAAACTCAATTCAAAATATGAATAAAATTGAAATCGCTTATGTTTTGTACCCAGCAAATACACAAAACACGACTTTGCCGTGTTTTTTATTAAAGGCTTTTGTGATATTTTCGGATGAATTGGCTGAATCTGCCGATATTTTTTGGATATAAAAATGTATTTTTGTATTAATCAAAAGAATTTCTTTATTGAACCGTGATTGAGATAACTAAATTCTTGAACAATCAAGCTATTAAAAATATGATTTTAAAACAGTCATTAGTATAAAAACAGATATTTTATGGACTTAACGTCACTCTAATACGATTTATTCGGTTTTAAATTATTATCGACATGAGTTATTCGGTAAGTGGGCAAACTGAATTAGTAAACGAACTAACAGCTTTAAATTGAAATTTAAATTACCCCATAAACCAAACTTTAATCATCTTCCGAATTCAGTTGTTTATTCAAAATATTCCCTAATAGCTAATAGGATTTATTTAGATAGAATAACTTTGGTTTGAAATAAGGTTTGTAACAAATAAAATAATATCATTAATAATTTAAAATTATAATATATTTAATAATAGCAAGAAGGGCATCATAAGGTAAACAATTATGACAAATGTTAAGAATTAGTATATCATTCCTTATAATATTAGCAATACCGGAAAGGCTATTATACTTTAAAACCACCGAACTTCAATAGATGAATTTCGGCACACTTAAAATTTCAATTTAAAATTGCCAGTTAGGGTAAATGCTATAGTTATTGGCCATTTCAGTATTTTCTGGGAAAACTGACATTAAAATATAGGTTGCTCGCTTGATTCCACCCAGAGCGGTCCATACGTGGTTTAGCTTAGTATCCCTCGAACGACACTGTTTAAAAATTCTTTCATCTGAAGAACGTCATTACTCTGGAACGACCTCCGTGAGGCCGTGTTCCCCAACGAGTACAATCTTCAAAGACTCAAGACCAACGTGAATCGTTTCCTGCTCTCACGCACCGCTCGTAGAGCGCCATAAAGAGTTAATCCTGCAGTGTTGTAACTTATCCTAAAAAAAGAAGTGTCCGTGCACGTGATGTCCAAATTATAAATAAAATGGTTGCTTTATTGAGTAATAGCGTCAAGTTGAGTAAGCATCTGTTTATTGGGCTGTGTTTTCTATTGAAATTTCTTTATTTTGGCCGGATGCACAGTCCAAAAAGTAAATTCTAAAAACTAGATTAACGTTAATTTAAATTATTAAAAATTAATTGGTATTATTATTACTTGCTAACACATTGTTTAATATACTTGACATTTTGCTAGCAGGTTGTAACATTTTAAGCATTAATTTGCAAATGCAAAATATTTTTTTTAGGATTTTTGCTAAAAAAAAACTGATTTGTTTTTGTAAAAACTTTTCGTTGTTTAAATTAGTTGACTAAATAGGCAATGCCTACAATTTTCATCTCTTAGATAAAAGAATTAGAAGAATTCCATAACTTAATTTGTATTTCTTACTTATTTAAAAAATGTATTGTTATTTTTAATCGCAACTATACCTTGATATGTATAGGTACTTAAGGTAAAATTGAAATCACCCTCAGAGTATGGCCAATAACTGTAGATTGCGAGGCCAATTATTATGGCGCCATGGCCAATGATTATACTGTCGGCAATATATTTTTTAAAACAAATTTAAAGATATTTCGACACTTCTTAGAGTAAAATTAATATTGTCATGAGATTGGTAAAAAAAATATTGCATATTTAAAACGAAAGTATTTCATACAGTGTATTTTTTTTGGCAAGTGAGAGTAGAATAAACAAAACCCTTATTCTTATCAGATCAATAACTGTAGCATTTACCCAATTACGACGTTACCAAGTTTTTTTTTGTAGTAAACCAAGGTTTCTTTTTCAAATGTTATTTTATTACTCTGTTTGTTACTGAATTCAATTTCTCTCGTTAACTTTACTTTTTCCACTTCTTCACATTAGTAGTTAATTATCTTATGGATATAAATTGAGGGTATTAAAAAGAAATGTTAATTGGAATTCATTAATGCTTCCAAAGTTGCGACGCATTAAACATGTTAAGCAAGTTTAATGTCAATAAATATTAACTTGTAAAGTTATTGCAGGAAATCATTTTATTCTAGAATTTTGATCAAAAACCAAAACGTTGTTGTAAAATTATGATTTGCCTTAATCGTTGCAAAAACCAATAAGGATGTAGCAGTTGTTCTCGAAGGGATTGTGTAAAATATAATCTACTCCTGTTATTCTGGGACACAAACTTAATTAGTGGGTTGATGAATATAAAACAATATTTTTTAAATATAACAGTATATTATATTTACCTTCTTGTCCATAACAATTTGCCCAATGCATGACACCATGATATCCATTCGTTCTTCTCCACAGCTACCGTCACTGCTACACTCGTAAGAGCGAAATCTTGCACGTTTTTTTTTTACATTTTTACTCGTAGGACAAGAACGCGTTCATCTATTACGAGAGTAATCTTTAAGATATAGATTGTAAATTTGAAGAAGTAGTCCATACTTGCAGTGGAGTGTAGGTAATAAATTAAAACAACATTTCTGTCTTCCTCCACAAATATATATTTTGAAATTTTTTTTATTGAATGTTCCTACATGTTTCGACTATATATACAGTTATCCTCAGGGTTATGTAGTTCCCCTGAGTCGAAACATTTAGGGACATTCATTAAAAATTTTCAAAATATACATTTGTGGAGGAAGACAGAAGTGTTGTTTTAATTTATATAGATTGTAGGTCCTTGAAAGTAATGCCCAGTTATTGTAAAAAGCGTAATTTTGTTAATTAATTTTATTATGTCTTTCAGTAACTAATTTATCCTATAAGTAAGTAAAAATGACGAACGTCCCGTTCCGTGAAAGGCGAAGATATCTGAAAAACAAGAAAGAAAATAATTAAAAAAGAAATTACTAAAATAATTATTGTCAATTTTTGCTTGGTCACACTCCTGCGAAAACACAGGATGCGTCTCTGAAGCTTTACAGTGAATAATATCTAATACGTTCTTTAAGTTGGACCAATGTCATTAACATCCATTTATAATTGTGTTGCTTTTAAGCTGTCTTGACTTGGGTTGTGGATTTTTACTACTATACCCAACAAACATATTAAGTAATGTAGACCAGAACGGAAGGAAAATAATCCTAAATTGGGAAATATTTGCTTATTTTTTCCTTACATGTTTTCTTAAAGGTCACAAAAGATTGGAACTCTAGAATCTAAGTCAATATTTGGATATCTACAACTTAAATAATTTGTTATATGGAAATCTTAAAATTTCAATTTAAAATTGCCAGTTAGGGTAAATGCTATAGTTATTGGCCATTTCAGTATTTTCTGGGAAAACTGACATTAAAATATAGGTTGCTCGCTTGATTCCACCCAGAGCGGTCCATACGTGGTTTAGCTTAGTATCCCTCGAACGACACTGTTTAAAAATTCTTTCATCCGAAGAACGTCATTACTCTGGAACGACCTCCGTGAGGCCGTGTTCCCCAACGAGTACAATCTTCAAAGACTCAAGACCAACGTGAATCGTTTCCTGCTCTCACGCACCGCTCGTAGAGCGCCATAAAGAGTTAATCCTGCAGTGTTGTAACTTATCCTAAAAAAAGAAGTGTCCGTGCACGTGATGTCCAAATTATAAATAAAATGGTTGCTTTATTGAGTAATAGCGTCAAGTTGAGTAAGCATCTGTTTGTTGGGCTGTGTTTTCTATTGAAATTTCTTTATTTTGGCCGGATGCACAGTCCAAAAAGTAAATTCTAAAAACTAGATTAACGTTAATTTAAATTATTAAAAATTAATTGGTATTATTATTACTTGCTAACACATTGTTTAATATACTTGACATTTTGCTAGCAGGTTGTAACATTTTAAGCATTAATTTGCAAATGCAAAATATTTTTTTTAGGATTTTTGCTAAAAAAAAAATGATTTGTTTTTGTAAAAACTTTTCGTTGTTTAAATTAGTTGACTAAATAGGCAATGCCTACAATTTTCATCTCTTAGATAAAAGAATTAGAAGAATTCCATAACTTAATTTGTATTTCTTACTTATTTAAAAAATGTATTGTTATTTTTAATCGCAACTATACCTTGATATGTATAGGTACTTAAGGTAAAATTGAAATCACCCTCAGAGTATGGCCAATAACTGTAGATTGCGAGGCCAATTATTATGGCGCCATGGCCAATGATTATACTGTCGGCAATATATTTTTTAAAACAAATTTAAAGATATTTCGACACTTCTTAGAGTAAAATTAATATTGTCATGAGTTTGGTAAAAAAAATATTGCATATTTAAAACGAAAGTATTTCATACAGTGTATTTTTTTTGGCAAGTGAGAGTAGAATAAACAAAACCCTTATTCTTATCAGATCAATAACTGTAGCATTTACCCAATTACGACGTTACCAAGTTTTTTTTTGTAGTAAACCAAGGTTTCTTTTTCAAATGTTATTTTATTACTCTGTTTGTTACTGAATTCAATTTCTCTCGTTAACTTTACTTTTTCCACTTCTTCACATTAGTAGTTAATTATCTTATGGATATAAATTGAGGGTATTAAAAAGAAATGTTAATTGGAATTCATTAATGCTTCCAAAGTTGCGACGCATTAAACATGTTAAGCAAGTTTAATGTTAATAAATATTAACTTGTAAAGTTATTGCAGGAAATCATTTTATTCTAGAATTTTGATCAAAAACCAAAACGTTGTTGTAAAATTATGATTTGCCTTAATCGTTGCAAAAACCAATAAGGATGTAGCAGTTGTTCTCGAAGGGATTGTGTAAAATATAATCTACTCCTGTTATTCTGGGACACAAACTTAATTAGTGGGTTGATGAATATAAAACAATATTTTTTAAATATAACAGTATATTATATTTACCTTCTTGTCCATAACAATTTGCCCAATGCATGACACCATGATATCCATTCGTTCTTCTCCACAGCTACCGTCACTGCTACACTCGTAAGAGCGAAATCTTGCACGTTTTTTTTTTACATTTTTACTCGTAGGACAAGAACGCGTTCATCTATTACGAGAGTAATCTTTAAGATATAGATTGTAAATTTGAGGAAGTAGTCCATACTTGCAGTGGAGTGTAGGTAATAAATTAAAACAACATTTCTGTCTTCCTCCACAAATATATATTTTGAAATTTTTTTTATTGAATGTTCCTACATGTTTCGACTATATATACAGTTATCCTCAGGGTTATGTAGTTCCCCTGAGTCGAAACATTTAGGGACATTCATTAAAAATTTTCAAAATATACATTTGTGGAGGAAGACAGAAGTGTTGTTTTAATTTATATAGATTGTAGGTCCTTGAAAGTAATGCCCAGTTATTGTAAAAAGCGTAATTTTGTTAATTAATTTTATTATGTCTTTCAGTAACTAATTTATCCTATAAGTAAGTAAAAATGACGAACGTCCCGTTCCGTGAAAGGCGAAGATATCTGAAAAACAAGAAAGAAAATAATTAAAAAAGAAATTACTAAAATAATTATTGTCAATTTTTGCTTGGTCACACTCCTGCGAAAACACAGGATGCGTCTCTGAAGCTTTACAGTGAATAATATCTAATACGTTCTTTAAGTTGGACCAATGTCATTAACATCCATTTATAATTGTGTTGCTTTTAAGCTGTCTTGACTTGGATTGTGGATTTTTACTACTATACCCAACAAACATATTAAGTAATGTAGACCAGAACGGAAGGAAAATAATCCTAAATTGGGAAATATTTGCTTATTTTTTCCTTACATGTTTTCTTAAAGGTCACAAAAGATTGGAACTCTAGAATTTAAGTCAAAATTTGGATATCTACAACTTAAATAATTTGTTATAGGGAAATCTACTTTTAGTTTAATTTACCTAAGGAATTGTTTGGCTATTACACTAGGTAAACATTACCTAATTTTTGCCTAAAAAAAGTCCAAATAATTTACTGACCATGTAGTTTTAGAAACAAGTAATATTTTGGATAATTTTGCCATATAAACTGTTCCCAAAGTTATAGACCTTTTGTGGTTCATATTTGAGCTACTTCATAACTTTCTGATTAACCTCAAAGGCTAACATTGCTTGTACAGTTAATAATAAAGGGAAAAATTACTTTAAGGTTAAAAATATGAAAACGGCCATAGGGTGTTTCATTAAGGTCGAAGAGCGGCCATATCTCGGAAACTATTGGGCATAGAAATTCAGGAAAAAAAAATTAATGACTAAAGTGGCCATGAGAAAATCCTGGAAATAATTTTTAAGTTTCGCATTTTGCCGCAAGGGGGCGCAATTGAAAAGTAAATTTTTAAATTTTAGATATCTCCGAAAATTGCACGTTAAGGTATATTTTTGATAACACCATTAAAAAGCTTGGTCAATTTTGCATAATTTTGGTCCCATGCTTATTGGCGTACCGACTTTAGTAAGAGTGGGGGAAGCTGTTGAATGTGTAATCATTTAAATCGCTGTAACTTATAAACCACTTATCCGATTTTAGCAAACTAAAACTTGTTTGGAAGAGAAATGTAAGTACTTTTAACTATCGTCTTGAGTGGTCCATGATACTTCTCAATAAAAATACAAGAGGGCGCAATTTGCAATAATAACACATTTCTTAACTTTATTCATTTATTTCAAACCATACGGTATAATTATGATACCATAATCGAAAAGTAGATGAAATTTGCTACAAAAAATGTCAAAACCGCAGTTCGATATCTCCATCCGTTTCAGAGTTATTGCCAATAGAATAATTTTTAAAACTTTAAATGAAGAAGCGGTTGTTTTCATAGTTTTGTGATCAAGCATTCCATGACAAAAAATATTTTTAAACTTTATGGTTAGGTAGGTTTGTTTCTCATTATTCCAATGGCCCAGAAACCACTCTAGAATTAATGGCAATCATGGAAAACGTGTCATTTAGGCGTAACTCTAACAATATGACGTGTTTTAAAAAATAAATCTAGATAGCTGTGAAATAAAATCTGAAAGTTTCCATGGAGATAAGACAAATAATGCAAATAGTTGTCAACTAGTTCCATTTTGAAAGGTGTTGACAAAAGTTTATCCGTAATTCATCTTAAACTTCTTTCAAAAATGGCTTATACTAATGCCGAAGCTTACGATATGCTGGCCGTATATTTTGAATGTTTTCAAAATGCGCCTATAGCGGAACGCGAATATGCTCTCAGATATCCTGAACGAAGGCACTATGGCAGAGCAGTATTTCAGCGACTGGTAATATGCGTAAGGCAAACGGGAAGTGTACGACGCATTTCAGTTGCTTTTAGAAGACGTCCAGTAAGAAATGAAGTCAACATTACAAACGTTCTTGCGTACGTAGAGGCCGATCCGCATTTAAGCATAAGAGCAATTTCTTTAGACCTAGGTATAAGTTGTACTGCAGTGTTCCGAATTCTAAGGGATTTTAAGCTAGTTTTACATCAGGCGCTATCAGAAAGTGATTATGACAGACGGCTCGACTATTGCTATTGGCTAAGAGAGATGTGTAACGAGAATCCTCAATTCCTCTCCCACGTGTTATGGATTGATGAAGCCACTTTCAGTAGCTGTGGCAAAGTTAATTTACACAATATGCACTATTGGTCACAGACAAATCCTCACTGGATGCGCGAAGTGGATCACCAAAACAGATGGAGTGTTAACGTGTGGTGCGGAGTATTAGGACACAGAATTATCGGACCGTTTATTTTCAATGATTATCTAAATGGTGAATCTTATTTAAACTTTTTACAAAATGACTTGCCTATCCTTTTAGAAGATGCTCCTATTGGCCTAAGAACATCCATGTGGTCTCAACATGATGGATGCCCGGCACACTTTTCGCATATGGTCCGTGATTTTTTAGATATTGGATACCCAAATCGCTGGATTGGAAGGGGTAGTTTGTTTGCTTGGCCACCTAGATCCCCGGATTTAACTGTGTTAGATTTTTACTTGTGGGGGCGAATAAAAGACATTGTATATAAAACGCGACCAACCACACGAGACAACATGATTGAGCGAATTGAAAATGCACTAAATTCGATTTCACGAGCTGAAATTGAAACAGCTGTCTCTAGTTCTAGAAAAAGAATTAATCGTTGTATTTTGCACAACGGAGGTCATTTTGAACATTTATAAAGTCTCTCAATTGTTTTCCTAAGAAGCTTTCCATGAATATTGTTTCCTTCAATAGTTTCCGATAATTATTTCAATGCTGTTTTATGGCCCGTTGGCCTTAAAACACGCTCCAAATTTTGTATTTTACATGATTTGGACTAGTCCTAAGCCTAGATAAAGTGTAAAGGAAGGCACGGAGTTTGACATTGGAATAATGAGAAACAAACCTACCTAACCATAAAGTTTAAAAATATTTTTTGTCATGGAATGCTTGATCACAAAACTATGAAAACAACCGCTTCTTCATTTAAAGTTTTAAAAATTATTCTATTGGCAATAACTCTGAAACGGATGGAGATATCGAACTGCGGTTTTGACATTTTTTGTAGCAAATTTCATCTACTTTTCGATTATGGTATCATAATTATACCGTATGATTTGAAATAAATGAATAAAGTTAAGAAATGTGTTATTATTGCAAATTGCGCCCTCTTGTATTTTTATTGAGAAGTATCATGGACCACTCAAGACGATAGTTAAAAGTACTTACATTTCTCTTCCAAACAAGTTTTAGTTTGCTAAAATCGGATAAGTCGTTGATAAGTTACAGCGATTTAAATGATTACACATTCAACAGCTTCCCCCACTCTTACTAAAGTCGGTACGCCAATAAGCATGGGACCAAAATTATGCAAAATTGTCCAAGCTTTTTAATGGTGTTATCAAAAATATACCTTAACGTGCAATTTTCGGAGATATCTAAAATTTAAAAATTTACTTTGCAATTGCGCCCCCTTGCGGCAAAATGCGGAACTTAAAAATTATTTCCAGGATTTTTCCATGGCCACTTTAGTTATAAATTTTTTTTTCCTGAATTTCTATGCCCAATAGTTTCCGAGATATGGCCGCTCTTCGACCTTAATGAAACACCCTGTATTTAATAATTATTAGTTTTCCTGTTTATCCGACAACTATAAAAAAACAATAATTAAAATTTTAAGAATTACATGAGGTGAGTGGAAAATCCATTAGACTACGATATCTTTCGTCGACGAAAGTTTTTTTAAAACTTTAAGTTCATATAATGTTTTTAATTAAGACACTCTGTTTTTAGGTTAATGGTAAAAATATTTAATATTATCGTAATAATACATAGAAGAACGCATATTTTAAGGGCGCGTTTTGTTTTTTGAAGTATCATCACCATAATTCACAAACACATTTCCTTCGCATCCAAATTTCGGTCCAGAAAAATGATAAAACTTAATTATATCACTTTATTGTTGAAGTTATAATAAGCGGCCATTCCAAATATCTACTTAAGTCGAACTCCATTTTATAATTTATTTTGTCCTGTTAGAAGTGTTGGCATAAGTTGTTGTCTTTTCTTTCTAACGCCAGATATAATGTGTTTTCTCTGTATTTTTGTCAAGTGTCTTATTGCTCCTATTTAGGTTATATTTAGGTCGAGAGGTTGGTCTCACTTTCCACATTTAGACGTAAAATAGGTCTATATTTATTTCACTTCGTTTTAACTTATTGGACAGAAAAACCCTATCAACCTATTTTTGACCTTCAAATTACTTTAGTTTCTTTCCCCACATTGGGCAATAGGAAAACAAATGTATGTAACTTATCCCTATATATAATTGTTCACGCAAAATATTTGACCCGTTTAGAGGTCGAATAAAGGTAAATTTAACTTAAAATGTTTGTTGGGTAATGATTATTGTAATTTCTTCTAATTTTTTCATACGGCTTCTGAATTGTTATAACAATATTTCTTCAATTTTCAACTTTTTTTCTACTATCTTAGAATTTCAATTGAGAGTAAAGTTTGACGACATAAACTATTCAGCTGATTAGCTGCCACCAATGTTTATTTTATTTTTATTTCTTTCGGTGTTTATTATTTTCCATGCGGATTTTCGCTTGTTTTTTCAGAATACGCCCTGTATACCTATTGAGATACTTTAAAACAAATACCACCAAGGGCTTTTAATAACACATCAAAAGAAAATAGTCAGTCTCTTTGATAAACAGTCACTTTAAGTTATTTACAATTTAATACCCATATTCACCGAAAAATTTCCATAAAGCTTTTAATGCTAAGCAGGCTAGTTTGCATTTTTTTATGAGTCCAATGAAAAAACTAACTGGATTTCCGGGCAACTCGCAGTCCAAATTAATCCCGTAAAAACCTGGGTTACGTTCTTCGAAGCTTTTATAATAATTACAATTTTAATCAAATTCTCTTTTTTTTTCGTATTTTTTTTATTCGCTTAAAAATAAAGCAGTAATTTGGGCATTTAAAGAATTGAATTTAATTTTAAATGTTGTAAAATTATAATATTTTAAGTGCATAATACTGTCATAAAAATTATCCTTAAGTAGGTTGTTTGTAGCTTTTTATGCTATGGATATACTAACAAAGTTTTTCCCAAGAATATTTCGAACATATGTGAATAAATAACGAGGTTAGTCTGAGAGGTAATTACGTGTAATAACAATAAATTACACTTAAACTCGGGGTTTAAGCTGCTTAGCTAGCTTAATTAAATGCTTAAATTATTTACCGGGGGTTAAAAAGTATTAGTTTAATTTCTGTAAACTTATGTATGCAAAGGAAGAAGTCCTCAAATTAAAATTGTAATTTATTTTTATTTTCAAATTATTGCAACCACTTCATTTCTTATTAATAATATTTAAAAATTAATAATGTGGCTGCTAGCTACACTGTTAGTAGGGAAAAATCAAATTTAACATTAAATTAGACTCTCCAAAGATGAACCATTTCACAATTTGGCTTTAGAAAAGTGAAGAAGTACTCTAAATAGTCTAAGAATATTCTTCAGATCTTTTATTTATGTTTATGCAACGTAAATACTTAGAGTACTCGTTTAATTCTTTAAAAATGATAAAATAGAAATACAACTTTAAAAGGTATGCTAATTGTAACCCAATATAGTTTTATAGCAAGAATTATAATAAACCAAAAATATTTCTAACAATTATATATCGTAAAATTACAGATTATTAATTCCATTTTTATTTGTGATTCTATCAGGTTACGAAAACAAAAACATTTTTAACAAGACAAACTTTTTTAAGTATAAAATATATTAAAAATCATTAAGTTATGTATAAATCTAAGTCTAGTTTATATAAACGCGAATCGCCAATTTCGCTATCATTGGTTAATATTAATTAAACTCTAAATTTTATTCAAAATTTAACAATTGAAATAATATTCGCCATGTAATAAAAAATAATTTCAAGGATATATTATGTTTTTAATTACACATTGAGGATATATTCTGTTTTTAATTGAAAAAAAAAAATGTATTTTTTGGAATATTCATTCTATCTCAGAAACTATGTTTTTGTTTAACAAATATTCTGTAATTGTTAATATACGCAGTACAGTATTTATTTCTAGCATTTACTTTAAAAGTAACTGAACTAATATTTTGTAACGTATATTCCGTTATAACACATGAAATATTTTGAATCTGCAAATTTTAAGGATAATACTTTTTTAGCTGTACAAATTAGCTCTTAAAAGTTGCTAAAAACAGTTACTACACACCTACTGAGGTGTGCGAAATGTATTTATATAAATACATTTAAATACATATTTAAATCTAAATACAAATGAATACACATTAACTGAAACAAACACATGCATGGAATTTAAATGTATCACCAATTTTAAAACATTTAAATATACAGGGTATCTCTAAAAGGTCTGTACAAAATCTGAGCACATATTCCTGAGGCCAAAATAACGCGATTTCAAGCAACTTACCTTAGTCCAAAATTGCTCCGTTTCTGAGATGAGGTCTTATACCTTTTGGATATGGTATGGATGAAGCTGCTGTTCTTTTAATGTTCTATGAACTACATCCTTGGATACTCCTACCTCTAAACCTAAGCGTATGGGGCTTAATTTTGGATCTTCAGCAATTCTTTCCAAAATTTGTTTCTCAACCTCAGGATTCCTTATTGCACGTTGCCGTCCATAATTGGCAGTTAAAGGAGTGAAGCTACCGGTTTCGCGAAGGCGTCTCTCAATAGCAGCAAATGTTTGATGGTTTGGTATGCGCCGATTTGGATATCTTTCCCTGTATAGCCTAACACTTTCGCGGCCATTTCCTTCACAATACCCAAAAACCAATAGCATAGTCGTCATTTCTGCAGAACTGTATCCTTCAGCCATCTTTACAGTCAATTTAAAATTTACCTAACACGTTTCAAACACCTTATTTATTCTCGCATTGGCAAATTCTTACTGAAACACTTATTGTAAACAACATAGACTGAAAATTATTAAAATACGAAAAATGTTTGCATTTAAATAGTCTGTTGCAAAAAAAAAATTAAAGGTGTTCATCAAACAGGTAAAAAATCCGAGGATTTTTGGATGTGACACTCCAAAAAAGTATCTAAAAAAAATACATTTCCCACTGCTAATTCACTGACCACATTTCATCCTCAAAGATAACAGCAAACATTTTTTATTCAGAATAATTTAAATATTCCGGTGCTGCATCGAACACTAAAAAACGAAATATCTCAAAAACGGCTTACTTCAGCCAATTTTCACAAGAGTACCTTTTTTGTTTCAAAATGTTTAAAAATCAGTTCCTTAACAAAAAAGGAAAAAAAACTACACTGATAAAAAGTTATGGCCATTCTAACCATAAGAAGTGCATTGTGAAGCGCCCTCTAATGGACACAGTGAGAAGGTGTCCGTATTCGGGTTTTGCATCCCAAGAAACCCCCGGGTACCAAGTTTTAAAGTAATACGTTAAAAAATGTCCATTAATTTTAAAAAATTCGATTTTTATTTTTTAACTTTACCACCCTGTATCTCAGAAACGGAGCAATTTCGGACTAAGGTAAGTTGCTTTAAATCGCCTTATTTTGGCCCCAGGAATATGTTCTCAGATTTTGTACAGACCTTTTAGAGACACCCTGTATATAAATACAAGAAATACATTTAAATCCATAATTTTTTATTTATTTTATACATTTGAGATCTTTAAAAAACATAGTTTCAAATTTTAAATAAGCTATTATTTTTGTATGTTTTATTTAGGTTCTATAGTTATGTACAATGTACATAGGCATATCTACTTTTGGCGCTAATCTACATATCATTTAGTAACTAGTACAAAGGAATAACAGACCTAAACAGCAAGTATTTTAAAATAAAATAAATGAGTATTAGATACTTACCATAAAGACACGTTAAAATATTCAAAACTAAAAGATTATCTGAAGAATAAGCTAATAACCACCGGCCAAAATATGATAAAAATGCCTATCTATTCATCTCGGCTCCAAGGTAGAGAAGACGGCGGACAGAAGCCACTGGGTGGTGGGGACACACACTTTTTTCGATTTACTTGAAAAAGTATTTAGATTTACTCTCTTTAATTGCAAATTTTACTAGCCAAGTAGTTAATAGGACCATATTTTACTCCTTATCAATATGTTGATTCTATACAGTGAGTAGTTTTAAATATTACATTTATTTTATGTTGAAATAACTTTCAAAAATATTTTATCTGAATCTTTTTTGTGGGTAAATTTATAACTAAAAGAGGAATCAAAACGATTATAAATTGAATCAAAGTAACGTGCACTTGATTTTTACTAAACATAAAAAGAGTTAAAATAAATTTCTATTTTAAGGGAGTTTTGATTCATTCTAATTGACTATGAGATTTTTTAATAACCACGGCCAGAATTTCTAACAGTGTACTTATACACAGTCTTTGCATACTCTCGACTAATCTCATAGTTTATGTAATTAATGGTTTTTAAGATTCCTGCTTGACGTAGTTCATTAACATGTTCGACGCTAGTTTTCGCATCCATTTCTGTTTACTGGACCATAATATACGCGAATAATTCCTCTCTTAAATAAACATTGGTGATAAATGAAGTGCAACCCGCTCATTAAAACAATTCCGCCGAGTTTATGTTCAAAACGCATCGGGCAGCATTTTTTTCGTTCGCCATGCGCCAAAGCAAACCGGATTCCCGCATTAGGATTTAAAATGGTTTTATGTTTCCAGAGCGCTTGCATTCATTTTAAAGCAATAATAATTCAAAGCTGTGACGGGCACGATATACGAGTTTGAAAAAAAATGCCTGTTGATTTTAACTTTAAAGGAACATTTTGATTTGCATAAATATTAAATTTAGTGGTGAAAATCTTGTATGTTCTATATATTATTTATGGCGTACCTAGTATAATTTACTTACTTTAATAATATGCTTCCGAATTATGCATGGCATTACACTTTCTAGATTTATATTTACATTTTTATAAAAAACATCATATGGACCTTAATAACCTCTCACACTTGAACCTTTTTGAAATTTTTTCATTTTTCTAAAATAGTGTTGGAGCAAGTATACAGTGTGTGTACAAAGTCTGGAAACGGCTTAATAACATCACAATATATTAGCCGATTTAAACTAAATTTAGTACAGTTATGTAAGAGGATCTGATGCACCGAATGACGATATTGGCGTTGTTGTCAGCTTTTTAGTTTGTCTGGAATTCGAACAAATTTTATATTTTTAAATGTAACACCCTGTATATTTTTTAATTTATAGTTTTTACTTTAAATTTGTTACACTTTCGGTATAACAAACTTTGTTCCTAATATCAGTAGTTTTCGAATTAACGAGTACAATTTGGATAAAATATATTTTTTTTATTAAATGTTCAAACTGTTTTCTCTGTACAGCTTGACAGTGTGTTAATAAAATTTTTCAATTGTGTTGTAAATCATTTCTGGCGTTATTAATTCAAATTCGTCCTAAATTCGACGCTGCAAATCAGCAAAATCTTGAGGTTTTGTTGTATAAACTCTGTTCTTCAAGTGTCCCCATAAAAGTCGTTAGGCGACAAATCAGGGGACCTAGGTGGCCACTCCACCGATCCACCTATTCGAAAAAGAGTTCCCGCACGTTTCAACCAAAATGGGGAGGAGCTCCGTCCTGTTGGAAGAATGTACTTGCATAATTTGGACCCATCACATTTCGTATAGTAGGCGCTATTTGCGTTTCCAAGAGCCCAAGGTAAAGTTGTGATGTCAAATTTCCATTAATAAAAAATGGACCGATCTTGTGGTTACCCAGAAGCCCAGCCCACACATTCAATTTTCCAGGGCGTTGTATATGACCTTCTCTCATCCAGTGGGGATTTTTATTTGCCCAAAACCTACAGTTGCGTCTATTGACTTTACCATTTAACATAATTTTCGTCCGAAAATAATATAAATTTGAAAAACTGGTTGTTTTGGTCAAACCTTGACATCATAATATCACAAATTTCAATTCTTTGCTTATAATCATCTTCTGATAACTCTTGAACTACATGTACTCTGAAAGTGTGATATTTATGTTTTATTAAAACTTTATGGATGGATTTGAATCAGACGTCACTTACTTGAGAAATTTTTCTTAATGAAGAAATGACAATGACATGTTGTAAAATGTCTAAACTTCTCTCTTCATCTACTACTGCTGGTCGTCCTAATCGTCGCCTATCTCTACAATTTCTAGTTTCTTCGAACCGTCGGACAGTTTTTAGAACAGTTGCTTTAGAAATTGTATTTCGGTTTGGAAATGCGTTACTAAATGGATTTTTAACCTCTTCGTAAGACCTGACCCTATCGCCATATCCCCTCATCATAAGAATTGTAATTTTTTTACTTTCAGTTAAAGACATTTTTGAGTGTAAAAATTACAGCTTTTATGACTTTACATAAAACTAAACTGGTGTTTTATTTATTAATAAATAAAACACAATTTGGTGATATTTTCAAAACACGTCGTTATTTCGAAAACTACTGATATTAGGAACAAAGTATGTTATACCAAAAGTGTAACAAGTTTAAAGTAAAAACTATAAATGAAAAAATATACAGGGTGTTACATTTAAAAATATAAAATTCGTTCGAATTCCAGACAAACTAAAAAGCTGGCAACAACGCCAATACCGTCATTCGGTGCGTCAGATCTTCCTACACAACTGTGCCAAATTTGGTTTAATTTGGCCAATAAATTGTGATGTTATTAGGCCGTTTCAGACTTTATACACACACTGTATAGTCTACAACTCATATGGAATGGCATTTCCCACTATAATCTGTTGCTTATTGCGAGAGAGTAATAAGATGTAAAGTTCCAATGACAGGACTCCTTAAGCAGCAGGGTGGACAACTTAAAGTTTGCATTGTAAACTTCAGGTAAATTGCTATGATAGTTTCTACAAGTTCCATATTTTAGATATTTAAGACCCACACACCCCGAATCGGTCCTAAATTAGGGTCACCCTAATTTGCATACTATAGAAAGACGACTTTGGTGAATGAAAGTAAGACGTTACTTCAGGCAGTTTATTAGAATAAAAATAATAATAATTATACTTGATTATAATTATAGAGATTATAGAGGCAGAAAATTGAGATATTAATTATTCTAATATTAAGTATACAAACTTATATAGAAGTAAGAATAATATGTAAATAGATAAATTAGAATAAATATTAATATTTATAAAAAAAAATCTACTATGTACAATACAACAACTTAATTTTTAAATTTTAGTCATCATGTTTCGAGTAATCCGAAGAACTATCGTTGTTGGGGTCCAGAGAAATAATAAGGGGCTCTACAGTGTTTTCTAACATGTTATCAGCTTCCTACATTCTTTCTTTTATTTCAGTCACATGTTCGACGCACTTACTCCATTTTTCACTATCCACTGTCTTTATTCCCTCTTGCAAGAGGTTTCCAACGTCTCTCGTTTTAAAAGTGGTGTTATGCCTTGCTACAAGTCTCCAGTGCATTTTGATTTAATTGCTAGTAACCCGCCCTCGACAAATCTATTTTTGCTACCAATGAGAGTTGGAGGCGAAGAGCGTTGAACATATTGAGTATAATAATTTACTCATTTTTAGAAAACTCAGTTTTACTAATCCGATTCTCAGCAACAAATTCAGAAACACTAGCCATTTTCAAAAACGAAGTTTTCCAACAACTGCCGGAAAGTAACTAAACATTTCAAATTTTTGAAACAGTGAAGCACAGGTAAGTAAACTACCTATCGGATCTAGGAGTCGCAAACGATTTATGTTTATGCGACTTTATTTATGGTAGGTCTTAAAATTTTACTTACATTTGTAATGCCTACAGACTTAGTCCATTGACTTCTACTACTTCTACTTCGAGAGCTTAAAAGCACGCAAATAAAAATTTGGTTCCGCAAACTTTAATTGCCTCATATTTTTCTTTCTGGTGATATAGTATAGAGGAGCTGATTCTTCACCGAAATTAAAATTATAATAATTATTTCTTTTTAACGAATATAAAAAAATGTGAATCCAGATAAAATACAAAATACTTTTTACCTACATCATTTGAAATTAAATATTATGTGATCATTTATGTTTACCCAAGCAGTAAAATTTTACTTTTTCCAAGACATTCTAGTATTGTCGCTATTCATTATTTTATCATGCTTTTAAGAAATTGAACCAATATATATGCTAAGATATCCTGTGAAAACTATACTTTTATCACTTGACTGAGAAGGGCTTCTCCTCTTCATCTATGCTGGTTTAAGTAGTCTTAAGGTGCAATTTATTTACAGATGGTTTATGAAATGGAGCTCCTAATTACATAAGCACTTTAGAAACTATATAGAAATATCTCGATTCTGTCTCCCTATCGCTACGACAAAAGGGAAACGTAAGAGATCTATCAAAGAAACTCTTTCAGGGTATGACGTATAGACCTTTTTCCTAAATAACTACCAGAAAAAAAAGGTACATATAAATTACATTCGTTCGCAACGCAATTTGAAAATTGAGTTTTTACGTTGCTAATGGAATTGTAATGGTATTGAAAATACATTTTGTATACTGATATATATTGAATCAAATTCAAATATCAGGTTTGTTATATGAAATGTTTAATTTATACAATAAAGCTTCGAATAAGCCTGAGATAGACATGCAGGTGTAAATCCTTATTTAAGGAAGTTAAGTAAAGGGTTTTGAAAGTAATAGAGACTAGTAACAAAGTTTCTTGTTTGAATACCGACAAAGATATCCGGAACTACGATATTGCGGATATTACGATAATTATATCTCCACCGCTTGGCAGTTTGCGGAGAAAGACTAGTTGGGTCTTGAGGCCGTACAACGCGTTATTGCCTTAATTTGAAGATAGTTGCAAAACCGGAATTATTTCAGGTTTGTATACAGTCCTATTGTTACAAAATTGGTAGTCGAACTATAGCAGTTCCAAAACTAAAATTTCGAGAGAAAATGTTAGACCCATTCCGCATATTATATCTATTTATTTATTACTGGACGTTTGGACATGATCCAATCATAATTTGGTACAAATATAGTTATATTAAAAAATTGAAACGTAAACTTAAACCTAATTACCTAATGATAATAATTGATTAGTCTATTATCTAAAACATACCTAGAGATATTAAACAAATCAAAATTAATTTCAATCTTAGCTAGTGCATTATCCTTGAGATAACCGAATTTGGTCCGTATCTAGTGTAATGAAAATCAACATTGAATGTTTCCGGATTTCTAAGTGCACGAGCGGGAATGTTTAAATTTAAAGGCGGTATAGCATCTCAATAGACACTATCAAGTTTCCCGTGAGTAAAGTCGTGAGCTGGTACTATAGTATAATTCCTCCGTCGCGTCGGACAAATAATTATTGTAAATCCCTAAGTTTCTATTAGAATCAAAATCTATAACACAGACATTTTTTTAAAGTAGGTAATATACGGGGTGACCGTTTAGTGTGGCAAAGTAGAATAGCTCCGTTTTTATTTATAATACACAAGAAATGTTAATATAAAAGTTGAAGGACAGTAAGTGAGTTATAACGAAATTTTTTTTTGTTTTTGCCCTCTACGTGGTTTATTAGTTATTTTTGCTCATTTTGGCGTAATATTTTTTTTTAATAAAAAGTCTGAGAAAAATGTTTTCTTTTTTTAATTTTGGTTATTTAGGGTGCTTTAATCAGTTTATCTAACTGTTACTGTTTACATAAACTATCTAATCAAACGTTCAAAGTGTCCGTTGGGGAAACGATCATCCAAATGCATTAAAAATAATATAATTCAAATCAAATCAAATCAAATCATTTATTCATACTTGCAAAAGCAGCCATCATGGATAGGTGTACAGGGTTTTCTTTTATATTTAGACCCCTATTTAGAGGAAAAACTATAAGAGATAGAAAAAAACTTTAAATATGAAAGTTTTATGATTTTTACTGAATCATCAGAATATTAGCAAAAAATTATTAAAATACTATTACAATGCCGAAAAATATAAGCAACTTATGTTTTTTTAAATGGAACACCCTGTATTTATTTCATTAAAATTATAGATCTTTTTTTCCTGATTACAAAAATATAGGGTTTGTCTATATTAACTCCAACCAGTTTTAAGATATTAGCGATATAAAATAAAAATTAAAAATACTTTCTTTTATGAAATTTTAAAATATATTTAATACAAAATAAAGAAAAAATGCAGAACCATAGAAAATTATTGATTTTCAACATAACCCCCTTCATTTAATATACATTTTTGAATGTTTCCTAATAACTTATGATTTATTGCGTTCATAATGAACTCTGGAAAGTCCCTATTTAGCACCAAAATTTCTTCGTGAATTCTTTGTTCCAGAACTTGAACGTTTTCTGGCCTATTGTAATAAATTTTATTTTTTAAATAGCCCCAAAGAAAAATGTCCAGAACCGTCAAGTCAGGGCTGTTTGCCGGCCACCTTATTGGTCCGTTTCTTCCAATCCACGTATTATATTTTTCATTTAAGTATCTTGTAACAGGGACAACATTATGGGGTGGGGCACCGTCCTGTTGCCAAATGAGCGTAGCGTATTGGTTGAGAGGAAGCTCTTCCAAAATGTTTTCAATCTCATTTTCAAGAAATTCCATATATCTTGGACCAGTTAAACTCCCATTATAAATTATTGGACCAATGACCCTATTTCCTATAATGCCACACCACACATTTATAGACCTACGACCCTGAATTCTAACAGGCTGAATTTTGTGGGGATTTGAAGTTGCCCAAAAATGTTTATTTTTTCGGTTAAACATACCAGCTGAATTGCCTCGTCGGTAAATAAAATTTTGTTTAAAAGATTCCCATCAATTTCACGCCTTCTTAAAACATCCAAACAAATTCTAGCCGCTGTCTCTTGTGATCTTCTGTTAAGTTTTGGACTGGTAAAAATTTATATGGATGATATCCGTATTTTTTCAAAATTTCGTGTATTTTTGATAGGGATTTATTAAAATGGCCTGCCGCATCTGGTATAGAATTTTCAGGATTTTCTGTAATACAACATTTAAGTAATTATTGTAGGATTTAAGAATTAGTATAAACTAGAATGTTTACCTTCAAAGAACAGCAAGACATTTAAATCTAATTGCTCATCTCTCATTACTGTCCTCTGGATAATATCGAATTTTTCTGCTGTAGAATATCCCATGTTATTGTTTTAAGTACGTAGCAAAATGTTCGTTTAATACAAGCAAACAACGACAAAAATGTCATAATAACATGTGTTTTCAATGGCGACAGACCTTTATCATTTTTTATTTCCAAAGCATTCTAGACTAGAAACTAAATACAACTTCTTAAAATTTTGATCGTTTATATCTTAAAACTGGTTGGAGTTAATATAGACAAACCCTATATTTTTGTAATCAGGAAAAAAAGATCTATAATTTTAATGAAATAAATACAGGGTGTTCCATTTAAAAAAACATAAGTTGCTTATATTTTTCGGCATTGTAATAGTATTTTAATAATTTTTTGCTAATATTCTGATGATTCAGTAAAAATCATAAAACTTTCATATTTAAAGTTTTTTTCTATCTCTTATAGTTTTTCCTCTAAATAGGGGTCTAAATATAAAAGAAAACCCTGTACACGTCAATAAATATGCAAAGTTACAAAACAACAAACAATTAATTATTTTTAAAATTCCTATATATCATTATCATATGACATTTCTGTCATTTACAAATTCCGATACTGAGTAGTAACATTTACCAACCAGAAAATTCTTTATTGTTTTTTTAAATTTGTTTTCATTTAGAAGTCTTGTTTCCTGTGGTAATTTATTAAATAAAGTAGCGAGGCCAGCATTGTCTGGTGACTTTTCGAACTTTGTTAGGTTATGCTTTATTATAGATAGATCACTAGCTTTTCTGGTTGGGTATTTGTGAAAGCACGAGTTTGTTGTAAATTTGCTTTCATTTTTTTTACATACATTAGTAGCTTATATATATATATATATATAGGTATATACATGGGAACGTCATGATTTTTTTATCGAGAAACACTGGTTTACAGCTATCTATCATTCTCAATCCATATACGAGTCGAATTATTCGCTTCTGGATTAAAAATATTCTTTTAGAGTTAGTTGAATTGCCCCAAAGTATAACATTATAGCTAAGTTGACTATAAACCATAGAATAATACGCCTGCAACAGTGCCCTCTCTTCAAATAAGTGTTTCAGTTGACGCATGGCAAAGTATGCAGTGCTACACTTTTTCGCGACGTGATCCACATGCGATTCCCATGTTAAAAATTGGTCCACATATAAACCAAGGAACCTGCAGCCCTCCGCAGCACTTATTAGGTTCACAGTTGTAATTGGTGAATTAGTCCTACATCTGAAATTGACAAACACAGTCTTCTGTATGTTTAGAATTAAATTGTTTCTTTTACACCACTCATTGAAATCACTAACGATGCTTAGTACTAGGTCATGAATTTAATGCAACAAATGTTTTTAGAATCAATACTACTGTTAAATATCTGATTTAAATATTATTTCAATAAAGAAGCAAAATATATCAATGTTTGCGGAACGAATAGTGTTATCACCGGGATAAACATAAAACTTGCAAATATCATCTTTTAAAATACTATAATATTTCCCATATAATAAGCGGCTGGTCGACCGTTATTCCAGGAAAAAGCAATGTTCTACATTTAGATGTTAAGAGTATTATTTTTAGAATCTTGTACATTCGAAAACTCTTTGACGATGTTTTGGCGCTCGAGAAAGGTGACACAGCATGGTTCATTTGTTGATTACCGTCCAATTGGTTAAAAGAAAACATGGCGGCTGTGTAGCCTATCAGAATGCATTGTTAGTTAATCGTCATGACAACAGGGGCGTAACCTTGCTGTCAGATAATATAGTTTTCCATTTTGTATACGACTACACTTTTGGCTTCGATAAAGCAAGGTTGTATGTCAACAAACTCACGTGGTTTCTTTCCGTCGGATTGAAACAAATATAATTGCCTAAAAAAAGGCACCCAGCAAATGTACTAAACAAATGTAGTGACTAGTTATGTGAAATGTAAAATCAGTAGTGAATATTTATGTTATAGTATGTTATTGTAAAATCATGTACTAAAGAAGTTTTGTGTGATTTGGAGAAATAAACGCCAAATTACCACAGTTATAAGCTCGTTTAATTCCTTCACTCATTAAAATAATGTTGCATTTGAAAAAAAAAAGAGTAAATTAATTTTATAATGTGAAAAGTTGACACGTTTGTAGAGCATACCCTGTACAAAATATGGACTGTTCTGAGGGTCTTAAGTCTTATATTAGTCTTTATCTTCGATACCCTCGAAAACGTTTCGAATGTTTTGAGTTAATTCCATTATATTTCAAATTTTAAGGTGCCAAGTTTTTTCTTCCAAAATAGAATATTTTTAAATAACTTGGTAACCATGTTTAACACATTACGCCGAATATCGAGTGGAATTTAAAAGTGCAAGAATATACAGGGTGTTCTATTCAAAAAAAATTGTTGTTCCTCTTTGCTGAGCCACCCTATAGAGTCAAAAATAATTTTACGTTATAGCTCATTTACGGTCCTTCAACTTTTATATTAACATTTTTTGTGTATTATAAATACGAACGGAGCTATTCTACTTTGCCACGCCAGACAGCCACCCTTTATCCAAGGAACTTTCTGAAAATTTTTTCAATTTAATTTACTCATAAATATTCTAATATAAAGGTGCCCGGTAAGTATATGATATACTCTCGGGGGCGTAAAGGGGAGGTCAAAATAACCCTAATTTGACATAAACAAAAAAATCATAAAGTGCCCCTTAACAGAGCCCCAGCGACTTACCTATTCGGCTCTAACTTTTAAACCGACATGTACTGAAATTTTAATATCGCCCATAAACACTCATACAACCATTCTACAGTAGAGGTTTTAACATCGTCAGGGAAGTCAAGAACGGACTTACCACTACACTTTTTGTGCTAAAGGTAGGGGATCAGCATAATATAATAAAACCTTAGAATTAACAAAACAATTAGTATGGTCATTAATAAAGATTGTAGTTGAATAGTAGTGGTACAAGATGCGGTATATCTGGTGAAACATCACCCATAGAAGTAAAGAAAGTAGTAACCACCGATTGATTCTTTGCAAAAATATTCTGACGAAAGTTGGATATTTCCGAACTAAATCTAGAAAAGTTCAGACAGTAAAAAGACCCTTCGCATCACAATATCAGACTATACACGTTTCTCGCTACTTAAAGCCCAATCTAAAAAACCACCCGGCTAGCATATCTCACCGAAATTTCTGATTAAGCGGGATTTTATATGTGTTGAGCAATAAAAGGGGCATAAAGGGGTCAGATTTTGACAATAAAAAGTGCTGTAAAAGCGAATGAAATGACTAGATCGCATTCCTTTAGGGGTCCGAAGATGATGCAGAGTAGGAACGAAAAACTTACACAGAAGGAGAAGAAAAAGACAATAAACCAGACAGAGTTATGGATATTGTTAATGGGCAGAATTCACATAGTTTATGATGTTGTGTTAAAGTTTTTGGGCGTAAGATTTTAGGAGTTTTATATTTTAAGCCTTCAATTATTTGTCATTGGTTTTTACGAAAAACTATTAAAGAATATTTACGATTTCAAGGCTTTTGATATCTTTAACACAATGAACTAACCTACACTAACTATGTGGCCACAAAAAGATATCGCTCGCATAGCATTATGGCACCCTAACTGGCATATTGTCACGAGAGGCACCGGGGGCTTAATCAGGAGGCGGTGGTCATCATAATATGCTGACGTCTCAGGTATCGACAATCAAGTGTCCCACCTTCTCGTAGAGTTCGAGAACTATCGATACTTTTGACTATCGAAATTAATCGATAGTACCTATTTCTTGTACTATCGATAATATTGCGATTGTTCTGTGATCCTAATTATCAATTATGTCATTGATTCAAGTCCTAGAAACAACACTGTCCCTTTCTATTTTATGATGCCAATTCGCCAGTGTTTAAAAAAAGAAGTATTCTATTCTACTGGGTTAAAACGTCATCGGTCATCCGTTCTTCTTTCTTGGTCTTTTTGTGGTACCAAAGAGTAACCCAACTCATCATATATAACAAAATTATTTTATTTTTAATTTAAATGTTTTAATTGACTTTGAAATACATAGGTACTTTTTTGTGCATGCAATAAAGTGGTTTTTATTTTTTTTCTCGAAAACGAAGCACGATACGAAAACAATTCTAGGAACAAAAAAGTTGTACTAAAGTCTGTGCGTTTTAAGAAGTCCGCTAAGCCATAAAACCTCTTGAGCATTATGTCGGTGGCTCTCAAACAATAAATTATATTGAAGGTAATTTTGAATGTTGATGAATTACATTTTCTAAATAAAATAATTTAAAGTAAATAAAAAATTAGTTTAGGTAAAGAAAAATAATAATTTTTTAGCTTTTGTAGTATTCAGACAAATTAGTTTTACGAATTCTTTTTTATAAAGTTTTGGTTCTAAAAAGAACCGATTTTGTAGTCTATAAATCCAAGGTTTTTGAATGGAGTCGAACCCTTTTATATGGTCTGTCCAAATCCTCTTCACTCTTTTTTCGAAGTCTTCTTAAGGTTTTCTCTGAAATGCCGCAAGCATCAGACGTTCGTTTTTGCACTGCCAAAACAGACTCTAACGGGCCCGAGTTATCTTTTTCTAAAGTAAAATAACGTTCCACTTGTAATACCAAACGGCGTTCACCTGGAGATAAATGCCTTCTAGGCGATGTGCCACCTTGCTGAACATTTTCCATAACTTTGCTTAATAACTGATTTTAATTTACACACAATGAGAAACAAACTAAAAGTGAAAAGCACAACTACTTATTTAAAATAAAGTAGAACATACCATCCCGCACTTCAGCAAATTTTAATTATTTCTTGGAAAATAGTAATTATTATGAAGATTTAATTATAATAATCCCAAAATAATGTCATTATCGGAAAAGTATATACCTGACAAAATCTTTAACATATTTAACCATCCCGCACTTGAGCAAATTTTAATTGGTTCTTGGAAAATGGCGATTATTATATAGATTTAACTATAATAATAGCAAAATAATTTAATTATCTATTTAATTATTATTTATGCTCAACGCGTAATTCTAAGATAATTTTGTTTTGAAACCTCTGATTTCGCCCAGTAATAGAATACAGTAAACCAGTGGGATGTTCGGTGTGATCAAGTATAGCGAAGGTGCGAAGATATTGTAACTTAACCGACTTACTGTTTTAAAAGCGATAACATCCCTTGGTGATTTAATCCGATATCGGACTTCTTAAAACGCACAGACTTTATTAGTTGGTAAATCCGAAAAGTAATATCAAAGTTAGAAAAAAGTCAGTGGCGTACATTTTTTTGCCAATAATATTCGTTAAGGTGCTCCTCGGGATGCCACTGAACCTAATAATATTAATCTAGTCAGGGCTAATTAAGCTCCTTATCATTATGCATAACGGTACCAAACTTCAATAAAATCGGGAAAAGGATATTTAAAAAAATTATAAAAAAACCTATTTTAAAAAGAAAAACTTTAACACCCAGTATATCAAAAACGGGGCAACTCCGGACACATGTTCATATGAACTTTTTCTCTTAGAATATCATAAATAATCACCACCTTAAGTTACGTACCGTGCTTCTGAAACACCTTGTATAATAACAACGTCTAGAATTCTTAATCATCTAAAGGTGTTTTGGGAACCGTAATGCGTCTTGCTTCAGTTTTAAACCCGAAAATTAAAATAATTTAAAAATTAAATTTTTGTGAAAACCAAAGCAACACGCATTATCATTTTCAAAACGCCTTGAGATAATTAGGTATACCTTATCCTAATAAGTACTATTATTAAATATTAAAATGTAAATCATACCATTTAAAAGAATTATGTAAAATACATTATGTAATCTACAAAAATCGATTTCTTCAAAAACTGAAGAACAATTTTTTTAATGTTAGTGCTTAAAGAATTATGAAAGAGCCAAATTTGATTGTGCAATAAAAAATACGGGTACACGTAAATTGCCTCCCGAGATAAAGAACAACCCTAAATAATAGTTAAATTGCCTCCGCTGGCCAATTTAATTTATTAAACAAAAATGTAGACTACACACTAAAAGAAAATATCGAACCTGAACTATCCTGGTAATGTTTTGTAACGACTATATTGTTGCCCACGTCGCCTAAAGTGAGAAGGAAGGATTTGCATGCTTTGTTTGTGCAAGCCCACCGCTTTTTACCACTTTTGGAAACCATATATAGTTGTTAACTAACAACTATTTTCCTCTTTCCCTAAAAATGATACTGGGATTCATGTTAAGAAATTTCTATAAGGGTCTTAACTGCTGAAATTTAGAAATCTAACTAATAAATATTATAAAGCACAATTATTTTCAATATGGTAGGTATCATAAAATTATTGGAATTACCCAAAGGTTTTTGAGAGCCATTAAGTCCGACTGTTTCTCGCACTACATGCTGGGAGGCAATTTACCAATACCCAAGAATAAAAGTTATCATTTAAAAACAAAAAACTAGTAGTAACACAACTTTTAAGAAAATATCTTTTAATATAATGTTATGATTCTTTTTACAATAATTTCGTTGACACCTTATCTTAAATTATTGTTCAACATATTTGTGTTATTTTTGACTGTAAAATAACTTTTTATTTATATTTATGTATTTAGGAATGATGTTCAGTTTTTATCTCTGTGCATTTCTAGGTATGCTTCACCCCTGAAAAAAACTTTCCGGTTGCCCATGATACAGTATAAAAACCGCTATGAAAAAACTTTAATGAACATTGAAAATATAAGAGACACTTAAGAAACAAACTTCTTTTTGATTTTTCTCTTTAAATACGAAAAACGTTGGTGGCATGTTAAAATTTAACACAAAATACCCGAACGGCACCATTACCTCTGGAAGATAATTGCCATAATTTCTGCGCCATTTAGCTCTTTCGCATTTAACACCGCTTTGCGAATTTTCCAGAAGCATAATTGTATGTTTTTGTTATGTTAACAGTCGAAACAAAATTGGAAGTTTCTTCAACTGTTTTGTAGAGTCGTCTCGGAACAGGAATAGTTGTAAAGTTTATTTAAATGAACCTAAAACTGAAAAAGCATTTCCATAATAGTTTTGTACGAAGTTACTGTAAAATTATTTTATGTAAAATTACCTGCCTTTTAATGGGTAATATTTATTTAATCTTGAGGTAGTGATATTATTATTATTATGATGTTGGTAAGTTTATATAAAAGGAAATACTATTAATTTGAGAAATGCTTTACTGTGTAAATTTCACGTTACTAAGTTTATATATACAGGAAAAATATTACATATTAGTTTATTAAAAATTTACGTCTTATGGTATATTGAAATTTATTGCAATATTACCTTACATATTTACCCATTTTACATTGTAGCGCATATTTTACTTAATTTTTAATTAGACTTAGTTATGCAATATTAGGCACGAGATAAATAACACGTGTGTGTAACGAGGTGAGTTTCAAAGATAAGTTCGCATATTTACACCATAAATTAGCAAACTCGAGTTTGGAACTCCTAGTAGTAGTTTCTCTTACGTTTTTAAACACTGAATTTACTACTTACTCGTCTCAGTTTACAGGGAAGCAGCTTTAAAGTCTACATAATTGGTATGTCAAAATACATTTTAGCAAATTAAATGTGGGTTCTGTTGAACTACTTAGAAATTAACGCATAATATGACGCCATAGGATAATATTCAGCCTTATTCACAAGACGGATGTCTTGTATCGTAAAAGTTTAACTCTGGATTTTTCTGATATTTCGGTAACCATCGTAAAAAGTGATATCCAATTATTAATGAACATTATCCAATTTCGGACATAGCACAAAGTTATAGAATATAAAAACCTGCCATAAATGGCCGTATTTTGTTTTTGGCTAGTCTGGGAAGTCATTTTTATTGATGGAGCGTTTCATAAAAATCGGTTTCCTCAATTATTGTAAAAATTGCTACACGGAAAATTTTTTTTTATAAAAATAACCAAAAATATAATAGAAGTAACTATATTTTATAGTTCTATATAGGACAGCCATATGGTATATTAAGGAAGACTATAAAATAGTTAATATTTCTAATAGTTACTACAAAAATATATAGGAATAAAAAAAATCGTTACACTAAAAACTATTAAACAGAAGTGCTAGTAATATAAAAATATGTTGTTGTTTTTTCTAGCCTCTGGTATTACCATTGTAATAATTATTTGTAAAAACTACCAAGCAGTTTTGCACATTTTACTATTAAATATTGTAAAATTTGATTTGTATAATTTTAGTTGAAGTTCTACCACCAACTTTTGTTATACTAATTAAATATTTTAGTATTTTTATTTGCTTCTACACAGGACATAATGAAATATATTTGGCCTTTTTTTTGGTCAAAACTAAGTCTTCCTAATTTAGTTCTGCTAATAAATCCGCGAAACTCCACATAACAGCACCATAATACCATAAAACACAAAATCAGAGACTAAATTAACCAGTTTAAACTCAAAACACACATAAGAGTAAGAGTTAGACGTACGACCCCTTTGATGGCATAACTGTAAATGCGACGGCGGCGGCGGACGCGGCTTTGACTATTCCTGTAAATTATTTGGGAGTTTCTACTATATTCATTTAGTAAAATAAGAATTTTCCTACGAAAATTTTATAAGCGCTTCTATATTTTTTGATACTCTGCAAATATGTTGTTATAAAAATTCAAATAGTTTATTGTTAAACAATCTTACTATAATTACACCCTTCTAAATTATTTTCAAAATTTTAGTAAAGAAATATAGTAGTTTTTCCTGATTTTCCGTTATGACCCTTTTTTATGCTTGTCTCTTCATGTAATAAAAAATTATAAAAGCCACAAAAGGATTTAGTAAAATTCACAATACAGTTTCTTACTTTTAACTAAAAAAAATGGATATTCAATTTAACCAAATGTAAAATGTAATATATACCTTAGTAGTGGCATAATTATACTATGTTATATAAAAAAGCTAACCATATTTTTTTAATAATTTTATTTAGTTTACAATTTTATTTTGGTAAGGACTGATATACAGATTTATAGTTATTAAGAGGTTTTATAGAGAAATATACTATAAATTCTTACTAAACTAAATTTACAATACTGTTTTTTCCATAGGCATCGTAACTATAGATCCGACACGCCATTTATAAATGCTATAAAATTGTGATGCCAAAATCGTTTGGTGGTGGGACGCTGAGAGGAGCTAGGTGGGACCGAGAGTGGGGATTACACTGACTTTACATATGCATGCGACAAAACTCCAGGAAAATAACATCCGCTATGCCGAGAATTGTCGAGTCGATGCGGATGGCCACGAAAATGATGAAATCTGGGCGGATCCGTTATTGCTGCGTTGCCATACTACAAACTTTTTACAAGGTTTTAGGCAATGTTATATATTTCCCACATCATGTTTATCTAGTTAATCATAGAAGTTAATACTTTTAACAGAGTAAGCTCAGAAAACCACGTTTTCTGTGGCGTAAGTCTGGCAAACCAAGCGGAGGAGAGCAGCTTGTATGTTGATTTACTTTACACTGGAATACAATGATGACATCACGTTTATTTGTTATTGTTCGGTCTAATAGTTACGATGTCTATGAATTTTTCCATGTAGTATTCATATGCTATACATATTTATTTTTGAAATCGCAAACTAGTAGTACAACTCTAGAAAATTTGAATTAATATTTTCCCCTGGTTTTAATTTTTTTAAGCAAATGATTATATTCATTTTCACAATATCAAAATGGAGCAGTTATACAACAGAACTGTCCCCCAAAAGAACGATTATTATTACAATAATTTCCCCATACTGTTCATTCGTGCTTAAAATTGAACTAATATAATTATACGCCATAAAAGTGATTTAAAATTATAATACAGTGAAGTAGCTGAAACTATTTTAGCCATGCGGTTTTGCAGCGCAAAGATAATTACTATAATTATGTTATGCTAAATAACTTAATATATTGTATTGATTTGCATTAGTTATGCAATCATTTTAACTAAATACGGCTTTAATTCACAATTATACTAACTAATAACATAGTATTGTCAAAGGGTTTCTTTTATTAGTTTTATTTAATACAATATTATTATTTTTTTAAATTGATTCATTATTTCGATTATATTTGTTTAAAATACAATTTCTACCCTCATCCGCCATCTTGTGCCAAATAAGATGTTTACGTCAAATTCAATACCACCATACGTTCCGTTGAGATTTTAGTGGTAGCAGTCCGACGTCCTTCAAAAATATGATAAGAGTGAGAAATGCATCGGTATCCAAAACCCATTATTGTCGATTAGAGGCCGGATGAGGTCGAATATCTCGTGGAGAGGCAGCTAAAGGTCGCAGGAAATCCAGCCATTGGGGTGTGCAGGCCGGAACGGTTGTCATGACTGAGGGCCGTGATTCAGAGTCCATTCAAAGAAGAGCCATTCGCTTAATCGGTGACCATGATCTGACAAACCACCTGAAGAGCCTTGAACATCGAAGGCAGGGTTGCGACTTCAGTCTATTTTACAAATATTTTCATGGCAAGTGCTCAACTGAGGTTGCCCGCTTGATTCCACCCAGAGCGGTGCATGGTAGAAATACACGACGAGCCACTGCAGCCCACCTGTACGTGGTTCAGCTTAGTGTCCCTCGAACGACACTGTTTAAAAAAATTATTTCATCTGGAGAACGTCATCACTCTGGAACGACCTCCCTGAAGCCGTGTTCCCCATCGACTATAATTTCCAAGGATTTAAGACCAACGTGAATCGTTTTCTGCGCACACGCACCGCTCGCAAAGCGCCATAAAGGATTAATCCTGCAGTGCTTTGCCTTACTATAATATAAAGACAAATAGTCCACGTGAGCTGTCGGTCTCCTCGGCGGAAGAAAGATACTAACATTGGCCGTACAGCCCCAGAAGCTAAGAGCAATCAAAAGCACACAAGCAAACCACAGATCTGTTTATTTTCGGATATAGCGAATTAATTCTTGAGAGGTCCATTGCCAACTACTGTTCGTTTGTCATTACGGTGGCCTGCCGATGGGTCTTCAGACATTATATGGATTCTTATGTATCACTCTTTTGCTATTCAATCATCTGCCAATCGTGTTACGTGCTGGTTCCGCTCCGTCCTTTGCTGTCTAGTCTATGAATTTCTTGTCGTATACTTCGTCTTATTCAAGTAATCCGGCCTGAGTTTGTAACCTTGTATCCTATACTTAAAACACAATAGTTTACAAGCAAAACAAATCACTTATGGATGGTATGTAAAAGACTGGCTGTAGATAGATCATCTTCTGAATAAATTACGACTGCTTCATCAATATAGCATTGGGAATCCTAAACCTGAACGTCTTATCGCTTTATTTTGTCAGTCATTGAGTTTTGTTTATCTACCTGGAATATTCTCTATATAAATAAAAATGGCTAGAATTACATCAGTAAATAAATCGGACGATAAAAGTGATGTATATAATTACAGACCGTAATGTTTTAGCGTGATAGCGAATCTGTAGAATCTACAACAAGAAGATGCTTGAGGCGTCTGTTTCTTATGAATATATAGTTTGCTTTCTTGTTTAGGCAAGGCTGTGGAGAAAATAATACAGAGCCGTATAAACGACTTTGTATTTCTCCAAAACATTTTACCACCAGAGCAGTTCGATTTCCGGCCTGCTCCATTGCACGGTGCGCCAAACAATTAGGTTAGCGTTAAACGTGATGACACAAATTAATAAAAAGGAGTGGGAGTAATCCTGATCGACATCAGTAAAGCATTCGACAGGGTCTGGCATGACGGCTTGATCCTAAAACTGATCAAATTGAGTCTACCTGTATATCTAACACAACATACATAACATTCGCTGTGTCATCGGAAAACGAAGTTTCATCAACAGAACAAATAACGGCAGGGGTCCCGCAAGGCTCCCCAATCGCCCCAATCTTATATAACATATTTACGAGTGATTTTCCCAAAAGCGCTCAAACGCAAACTTACCTATTCGCCGATGACACAGCGATAACCGCATCCGCCAGAAGGCCGCCACCAGTAATCTAAAAATTGCAACATCACATCAATCTCATAGACAAATGGCTGGGCAATTGGAGAAGTCGGCTAAATGATGCCAAAACGCAGGCCATCTTTCTGTCAAAGTCTATCTAGAACAAACCTCCCAAATACTAGGGTCAAAGTCAAAAATACACCAATAAAATGGAGTGACAATATTAAATATCTAGGTTTACGTTTTGACAGAAAGATGAACTGGAGTCTCAATGTCACCCATAGACTGAAAAGCGCGAACGCACAAACAGCTGCGCTGTACCCCCTCCTTAATAGAAACAGCAAAGTTAAGCTAAAAACTAAACTTAACCTTCACAAAACTATGATCAAGCCTGTTCTTTTATATGGCGAACCCACGTGGTGCACGTGGCACACGTCTATGACTAATCACAAAAAATATTAAATTTTCCAAAACAAAATTCTCAGACTGATCACCAATGCGCGTTTTTTTACCCCAACAAGACTTTTGCACAAAGACCTAAAAATAGACACCATACTATCTCACCTACACAAACTCCTTACAAACTACTATAAAATCACAGACCTCTCAAACAACGCCCTAATCACACAATCCCATACACGCTCCCCTTTCCCTTGCACATACAAATTGCCACGCGACTTACACCGTAAATATTCCGGTTCTCATGAGAAGCAAAAACGAAATCATCGACAGGATCTCAAACTAATTTCGTTTAATTAAAGCGAAAGCTACACTACAAACAAATGAGAGTAAAAGGCTCTGCCTATACTCAGAAGCACTAATCGATACAAGTTCAGTTCTGTTCTTCAAGTTAACTACAAAGTACCTTTGTCGTTTTTCTGGTTAGTTTAGGTTACTTATTTTAGGCGAATTGGAAACAAAAAGTTGAATTGGAAGCTGGTTAGCATATATTAAACCTCTAACCAGACGCCCCAATTGCCTTTTATTCTTGGTTAATTAGACGTCACATAACCACAAACCCTAGATAGTGATCGCGTTTATCAGAAATCAGAACGTAGCGCTGCAGTAGCGATCACCAATTTTCTGCTGAACGGGTAAATTTGTCGAGCCATTACTTGTAGCGCCAGCTGAGGGACGACCATGATTTCGAGCGTAAGTAAAAACCGCTAAGAAAGAATTAGAGTATTAGAAATCGAATACTTGAATATTCGAAACCGAATATTCGATTACTCATAGCTGATATTCGAATATTTGAATAATAAATAAAGTGAGTATTCGAATACTTAAATTTCAGAAATTCCGAGCACTAATGTAAACGGTTACGCAATGCAATTCTTTGCAGAAGCAATACTTTGTATGACATTTTTTGCACCTAATGTAAAGAGGCTTTAATGAACGCGACCAGTCTGTCGTACGTCGTACGGGCAAATATAAAAGGTATTTTAAAATGTTAAAGCTTTTCTGCAGGTTAACTCTTTAATTCACGAAACTTCGCTGAGAAATTACAGCTTGCACTGTATTTTTAAGTAAAAAAACATGTTTTATTCCGGCATTACGCCCTTTCCTCGTATCATTTATACCGGTAAAGTTGGAGAGCCATTTTGCAAGTTATATATTACATTTTAGCCAGCAGCGAGATATTTTAATCCGAATTCTCGGCTTCTGTACATTGTTAGGTAAATTGCCTACACGACTGCAGTTAATGGGTGTTCAGGTACAATATGTGTGCTACTGGAAATTCCAGTCATCATACATGTACCAATATATAGCCAGCATCTCAAAAACTAAGTGAAACCAACATTTAGTGAGAGTTAAGCAGCAAACACAGTCCTCCATAATTGATCTGTATGATCTCCCGATTACTCCTGTCCCTTATTCCTTATTACAGTAAAAAGCATAAAAAATATATCGCCCTGAAGACCTTTTTGGTTTATTTGTGCTTTGGCATAAAAGAAATGCTTTTCGCTCTAATATTGTTTTGTGATATTTCGTCAGAATTTATTTTATACACTTACCAATTCGCCTCGTGGCAAAAAAAAACCTAGAAGTTAAAGCTCTGTCGAGTTAACCGCCCCAGGCATCACGTAACCATTGGCTGATAAACTTTTTATGATTAACGTTTTATATGTGGAGGACTTCACGTCACACACACGTGATTTATTATCCTTTCACTCTCTTCTTTTTCCTCTTCATAGAAAGCGTTTCCATTCTTTTACCAACAGACACACTTGTGCCAGATAACGTATCTCGATTTTCAACAAAAGCGACATTATTTCGCTTTATATACTTTTTTTGAAAATTAAATGGGAAGTCAGAAGTACAATGGCGGGCATATTACATGAATAATAAAGAAAATATATTATTTTTCCTAACACAGCCATTATTTTTTTGTCAATAAAAAATTCATATTTAAACGACAAAATTTCCATTCGAATTTTGTAAATTTGTATGTCTTAATTTTATATTGTAATATCATTAAATGTCTGGTCTTCTCCTGTCAATAAATAATTTTATTGTAACTGTTTATGCAACCAAATATACATGACTGAAAAGGATCTTTTATTATTGGTTACAACTTTCCATGGCATACGTCAACAGAAGAGAACTGTTAAACTTTATGCTTTTCAGGAAGTAATCATTATGAATGACGACGCTTAATTTTGCGTTTTTAGGTTTACATTATTTACTTATACCTATTATATATCTATTTATTTAATAACCGGCAATGCCCATTTTCACAGAAATTCAAACAGGTAATATTACATCTTTCGCGGAGTTATATTATTATAATTTAGTAATTTACAATTTATTCACTATTAGTAAGGAATAAAAACCAAACAAAGCATTATCTCATTAATGAACAGTATGTTTATCAGACTAGAGATTTCAAATTAGAGTGTCAGGCTTTTATTGTGCCTATCACTATAATTACTATGAGATAAATATTAAATAAACAAATATTAAATAAAATTAAAAAAATTACTTAAATTATTCTGTTATAAGGAAAATAAGATTCTCATGTCACATACTGTTTAACTTAAAACGCTTCCTGCTAATAATGTTACTTTTACGGTTTAAAGACCTGATACTTACCTTGAAATAACAATTTCCGCTCGCCTGCTAAGTAAGAATGCATGTTGTCTTCTGTCGTGAGAGCTCTTTGTTCAAGCAGTTATATCTAAAATACTCCTTTCTAAGATAAAAAGAGAAGAAAAAAAATCAATTAAAATTTCTAATAAAATCTTTTATTACACGTTTCAGAACTTAGTTCGTATCATCTTCAGGCATTGGCGTAGTTAAACCGGGGGATTTAAAATGTCCTATCAGGGGTGCGTAACTAAAATGGTTTGAATGGTTTGAAATGTTCCATAAAATCCGACCTGCGGTTCTGGGGTCCGCTTAAAGTCTAAGAAAGCGTGAAAAATTGTTGGCGCACAAGCGACAATGGTCAATTTTTTGCGAATTTTAAATGCAAGAAGAATGTGTATTTTTGCATTATTTCCTTTTAATTTGGTTACTTAACTTGTTTTTAACGACTTTTAGGGGAATTCCTGACAGGAAAAATTTTGTCGTAGCTTCAAAAAAAATATCGCCTCCGTCTGACTCATTTAAAATCCAGACCTCATACTTCCTCATAGCTAAGCCACTAGTGGGGATTAAGTCACCTCCCTCCTTCCCAGGTAGAAAGCGCATTTTTGAGGGCCAAAAACTCTTATAATACCTGTCCGATTATTTACCTTTAGGTCATTTTGAGCGACAGTAAAGGGATATTGTTTTATTTTTGTATGAGGCAAAACTGTGACTGTCCATGTTCCTTGACTTCGACCAACAGGGTCGAGGGGTAAGGGGGGCGGGAGACCAGATCCTAAATGCCGTACGATGTTTCGAGGTCAAATCCTTCAACTTATTTCTTTTACAAATCTCAATGGTTACAAAATACCATCGCACACGTGTACCTTCAAGATTAGGGTAGTTCAGGTTAGTTAGTATCCAGACGCCACAGAGAGCTCGGGTTTGAACACCTGCTGTGCCCTGTAAAAAGCACACCTGCAAAGGTACGCGATTAAGACTGGCTGGCTATACTAGCTCTATGTCTACTGACTAACCTGAACTTCTTTAGGGCCAAAAACAGGATACTTCTATCATAAAAGTACATATTATAGTAGACGAAATACAAAGACTTAATATTCAGTTCTAATATTTGTCTATTTAACAATAACAATTTGTATAAACAATTTGTTTTGGCTAATTTTCAAACAAGTTCCTGTAAAAATACTATTTACTTCGTGAAAAATATTCTGTGCATCTGACGTTTTTGCCAATTTACTTTCTAAAATATAGTTTAATCCAAAACAGAAATAGTCTGCTGTTTATTCAGGAAAAAAGTTTATCGCTTTTAATATGGGGCCCGGTAAAAGGCATTTCTCTGTTTGTAATGTGATATGCCAGCAGGCTGACTAAATTTGCATTGCTCATATTAGCCCTTTAAAAAAATAGCGATTTTTTAAACGCACTCTAGCTTGTTATAAAAGCCTTTAGAACTCTAAAAACGAGACCTTTTTTTGTTATTGGTGATTACGTGCAGATTCGAAAGCATATATACCATAGGCCATACACCACATTAGACGTCGATTTAAAGGAGCAGTGGCATTAACTTTGTTGGTAGGGGGCGAGCCCCTGCCTCATCATATATATTTGCCTTTCCATCGATATCTGATAATTTTGGTTAAAATTTTAAATCTACCCAGCCAAAGCCCAAAAACGCAAGAAATACATCATCATCATACGTAGCTTGAAGCCGAGGGGTGTCTCACTATGGTAGCTGTTTTACAAATGTCTAGGCAGTCACTGGCAGTCATCGGCAATTACAGGCAGTCATCGGCAATCACAGGCAGTTATCGGCAATCACTGGCAGTTATTGGTAATCACAAGCAATCAGTGGCAGTCTTGTGGCATCGCCATACATTAGCCAGTGTTTTGATGTAACCAATAAGAACGTACTATTTGGAATAACTATTAAGTTACAGCCGCCTTCATAATAGTTATTCCATTGCCGCCATTGTAGAAAATACAAAAGACGATATAGTGATTGCCGATAGCTGCCAGTGATTTTCAATGACTACAAGGGATTGCCGCTGACTTCCAGTGATTGCCGATGACTGCCAGTGATTCCTGCTAATTGCCAGTAAATTCCAGTGATTGCCTCTGTTTGCCTATGACACTTAATGTCGAGGATTGCCAGCGACTGTAAAGAATGTAGTAATGTAGCAATACCGCCAAACCCTAATACTAATAAGCTTTTAAATCTTGAATGATCATCATTCATATCATTCACGATACATCATTGTCTCAAACCTTCAAACAAACACTTTTAAATCTAGTTCAGAAGTTTTAAATTATTTAGCATATAATCTAAAAAATATATATAATGACGTCACACTTTAAAATCAAAAATAGTTTATTAAAATGCTTCCTAAGATACAGGTAAAATCTGCAAAATATAAAAATCCTAATATGTGAGATGCAGGACCTGTAGATAAAGCCAACTGTTCACCCAAAGGAATTCCGCGAGCCGATTTTAAAATTTTTAATCTAATTGGCTTAAGTAGGTATATTTAAAATAATTTTTCTGCGACAATTCAGTGAATGCCGATACTTGTACTTTTTCGAAACTAGCTATGGCAGATTAAAATCAATTTATAAATTTAAATACATACTGGATGTTAACCCTAATTTAAGATTAACAGAGTCGATTATTTTATCTCTTTGCGATTATTGCGATGAAGTTTATGGTCCCTGTCTGCAGGCCTAGACACAGACTACAGGTCATGCAGAACGCGTGCATGAGGTTTGCTGCGTGTGTCAGATAAAGAGATCATATTATTATAACTTCATCATATTTTCAATTTGGTTGGTTCAAAATGGAAAAAGGCGTGACGTTCATTTTCCCTGCTTTTTACAAAGAATTATCAATTCCCATACATCAACCTATCTTTACGAAAAACTAACTTTTGCGGATGGTATATTTGTTAGACCGAGAAGGGTGCCAACTTGACTTCATATACTACCACATTCCACCTCTGCTTTAAGAGGTTTCTTTTTCTTATCATTCATGTTTTTTTATTTAACACCTTAGCTAACTATTTATTGTACATTATACAAGAATTATTACAAATATGTATAGTGTAAACCACTCGTTACTGTAGGAGTTACTGATAGTGTTCCAGTATCCCTATCCTCTAGTTTATACAGATTTAATTATGTTTAACATCACATATTATTATTATTTGATAAACTAATAATAATCAGATTAATTTATATTATTTAGTTATTCTCAATAATATTGTATATTATGTTTTGATTAAATTTGTAAGATATTTCAGGTTGGGCCTAAGCAGCCTGTGTCTGAGCTCCGCCTTAATAAAGACTTTTTGAATTGAATTGAATAAGATTACGGAACTAAGATCAGGTGAAAAAGGTGAATAAAAGGCAGAATTATTTTCAAACTTCTGAAGTAAGATTTAAAAGCTAATTAGGGTCTGCCGTAGTGCTACAACACACTGCAATTATTTGCAGTCTCTAGCAATCCTTGACAACCAACAGTATTACTGACAGTCATCAGAAATCACTGGCAGTCATCGGCAATCGCTAGCAGTCATCGGAGATCACTGGCAGTTTTAGGCAATCACTGGCAGTTGACTGCCAAAATCGGCAGTAGGTGTTCAAATTTTACCTAGTGGGACACCCCTCGCTTGAAACCATACGTAAGAATTTTTCAATAGAGAAAATCAGCTCTTCCTTAGAATCAAATTTAAAATTAAAAGTAAATTATCCAGACCTATAAATACCATTTGAAGAATGTGCCGTTTTGCCTAAAGCCCAATACGCGTAAAATTTATTCGTCGGATTTTCGAAATAACCGTTTTTTCAAATGTAAAACTGAAGCTTAGTTTCGCGCTTCAATGATTTTAAATTAAGCCCCTTAAATGCGAAATCACAAAGAAATTCCTGGAAAAATCGTTCTCATAATACTTTCTGCATTTTCACCCAAATTACCCATGTCAAACCAGAAGTCACTACCAGAAACGTAAAGCACGTGCCCTTCTTACGTTTTCATTTTCTTTTCCTCTTTGTTGTTGGTTCATTTTTTTTTCTAATATCGAAGTTGAAATCAAATATAAAACTCTCAAGGAAAAGTTATTTATCGATATTTCTCGTTGTGGTTTTTATTTCTATTTAAATGATCGGCAAGTACGGGGCATCCCCACCATACAGTTTTGCTAAACTTTGTTCCTCATTATTTTGTATTTTTGATTTTTTATTATTTTTGGTAGATTATTAAGGAGTCCATTAAAAATATAACAAAAGGCTGAATTGGAGGCAAAATTCAATTAATAGAATAAAACTTGCATTGCGACAGTTAGGCTTTATCTACCCCCTGCTTCACAGGCGGAGTAGACTTGCTAATAGGACTAAGATCAACCTCTGCAAGGTATTGGTCAGGCCGGTTCTAACTTATGGTGCACCTACGTGGTGCAACATAAGCAGAACGGAGCTTAATAAGTTCCAGGTGATTCAGAACAAGGCGCTAAAAATCATCGCGAACGCGTCGAGATACATTATGAATGTAGTGTTACATAATGACTTTCAGATGTTGACAATTAACGACTTTTTCTTGAAAACTATTAGACATTATTACGGACGTACAGACGTATCGACAAACCAACTTATTACCGACTCACATACAAGATCAAGACAAATCGGGACGTACAAGTTACCTAAAGACTAGCTCCCTGTTGGTCCAAATCCCATCCCACAATAGTAGGGAGGCACTAAAATTGACACGAACAAATATTATATATTTAACAAAAAGGCGCCAAAATTTTTGCAACATAACTTCTAAATTAAATCCGCAAGAAGCACAAACATCCAAGCAAGCAGCTAATTACAAATTTTTACAAACCATACAGCTAAATAGTAATAACGACTAATCAATAGATGTTAAAGGAGTTTCTCCTGACGTATAAAAACATTGAAGAACCAAGCTAGACCTACATCTTATATCAATTAAAACAATATATATCTAAGATTCCGGAAAAATTAGGTGTGGTAAAGTAAATATTAACGGCCAGTGATGTGGAGCAATAATTACCACACTGAAGTACGCGAAACTTTAATTCAGGTTAGTAGTTGTTCGAGGGGTTTTGCATGGGTAAAATATTTGTTATGTTAACATATTCTTCTTCTTATGTCCCTCCTATCGGACTTTGGATATCATCAAGGATATTCTAATCTTATTTACAGCTGTTCTAACTAAATTATTCGTGATGCAGTCAACCCACTCTCAGTTTTGACTTGCATTATGTTCTGTAGTACAGCGCTTTGCCGTCATCTTATGAGGTTCAGATATTCAAGGTTTCTCTTCTTGGTAGTAAGAGCTCTTTCAGATTCTTTGTTGATTCGGCGCATCACTTTAATATTTGTCAACCCATCCAATTCTTAGTATTCAAACTTTCAATTTTCTTGATGTTTTTCTATTTGGGAGTCCATGACTCGACGTCATACAGCAAGGTGCTGAACACGTAGCCTCTTAACAGTCTTACAGAAAAAATAATTTGTTGATGCTGAATTGTTGGAGGGGGGTAGACCGCGGAGCTAAAGCGCCGCAGGCAAAAAACTTTCGAAACTACGCCCAAATTTCGTAGGAATTCACCTTCTTTATGCTCCCTAGGGAACAGGGGTCTAAAATTAATATAATGTGGTGGGACGTTCTCGAAACCGGCTTCATTAAGTTTACTCCCATCGCTCTTCTTAACTAAAAATAGAATAAGACCGATCTTGTTTTTCAAGACTTATTATGTAAGTAGTGAAGGGGTGCCAGGCCAAGGGGGGCGGGGAGGGCGATCGCTCCCCTGTGGCTACGCCACTGGTACTACAGGATTGTGATCAGAACCAGTTCCAGGGTAGGTCTTGGTGTATTTGACGACGTTACAATGTCTTCTTGTCTTCTTGGTATAGTTTATCTAATTTTTTATTTGAAAAAGATGTTTGTTATTAATAAATCTTCGTTTTGGCAGATTTGTACGAATAGATCAGCCCGCACATTCCTGTTACCCAATCCATAGTTTCCTACGTATTCTCTGACTTTACCTTGTCCTATCTTGACATTGAAGTCTTCTATAACTATATTATTGATGTGGTGTTTTTTAGTTGTTTTCATTGCCTCTTCTAAAATATTTTAAAATTGTTTTATTTCTTCTTTTGTTTGTTAACATACTAATGTCTTATTTTTTACTTGCCACTGATAGATCTATAGATATTCACGAATAGACAGTACACCTGGTTGTAATATGCCCTGCGATGCGCATCAAATTAGCACAAACAGAAATGACAGGGAAAAGTTTGAAGCACCCCGTAGTGTACTCAAAGAATTTAGCCAGATTCTCTTGTGTCCTATTTTGAAGCCTGATTTATTCTCAATATTCTGTTTTTTGGTTACATCAAAAATTATCAAATGATCATTCAATATTTTTTTTAAAATTATTTATACCCGTGCCAAAATTTATTAAAATAAACTTCAGTTAATAATATTAACCGGCACGTTGTCACTTTTTGTTTTCAGTTTTTCTCTTATCCACTTTACGTCACATACGTTTGATTTATTATCTTTCTAAATGCTTTTTATAAATTCCATGTGCAGTTTTTTATTCTTTTATTAACACGCATGGTTGACGTTAAAAAGGGGCCTTACTTTTTTGTGCTGTTATGTGTAATTATATTTGCGACTGAACATTTTTAAATATAAAACCTTTTGTGATGCGAAACAAATTTTTCGTAGCACAGCAAATTAATGTTACTTTTGTTTGCAAATTTTTTTATTTTCTTTTTCTTTTTTAGTAACCAAGTTTATACGTATTGGAATCGCCGACAAGAATGACAACCCGCCATACTTCGACAAAGCCCTTTACGAAGCGGAAGTCGACGAAAATGAAGACATTCAGCACACAGTTCTCACTGTCACCGCCAAAGATCACGATGAATGTAAGTAGAAACACAATTTATTATAAAATTTGTAATTTTATTTATTTAAACTACAGATATAAATTACAGCGGGGTTTAAAGAGCTAATAATAATAATTACGTTTATTATTTTTGTTATTTTAATTTATTGTCATTGGGAAGTATTAAACTGTGAGGAAATAATTTACACTAAGAACGAAAATAAATGTCCTTTAACGTCGTGCATTTTTGCCATCGTACACTTTCTAGGACATGTTCCATGATAACTCTCATCGGCTGTATTGCCATAGTTTCTGTACAATGATTTTCCTATTGTTATAGAATTCAGAATTATCTTGAGACTGTTTCCTCTCTTAGATAACCTCATAAAAAGAAAATCCGGGCCAATGAATTTATATATTAATAATTTCACACCTTAGGAAGGAAGCTTTAATAGATATTTACGTTATAAGTCCGGTAAATCGACTTTTATAGTATGAGTGAACTGTTTCGAGACGAGGCGACGAAGGAGCCGAGTCTGGAATTTTGAAACGAATACTGTAAAGGATTTGCCGGACGAATTACGTACAATATTTTATTTCATACTGTTCTGTTGAAAATTATAATTATGTTTTTAAATTATATGAAGTTTTATTCTGCGTCGTATATTTGAAAAGTGCTTATATTTACTGGTGGAAACATTGTGTGTTTGACATTGATTAAACTAAAACTTACAAATTTCAGTCCGTTAAAGAAATTTTACAGGACTAGTCCGGTAAAAAATGTTTACCGGACTTCAAATATGTAAAGGTGTGTTTTACAATACAGTGTGAAATAAAATATTGTCCGTCATTCGTCCGGCAAATCCTTTACAGTATTCGTTTCAAAATTCCAGACTCGGCTCCTTCGTCGCCTCGTCTCGAAACATCTCACTCATACTGTAAAGGTTGATTTACCGGACTTATAACGTAAATATCTATTTCCTAGTTTGGACGCAAAAGAAATACTTTCCCGCTCTGTTTCCTACAGAGTGTCCTTTAAATGACTGTACAACGCTTCCACAAATTCCTTAACCAAAAATAAGGCGATCTAGGTAAACTTACCTACATGGAATGTTGCTTCGTTTTGCCGCTACAGGGCGCTAAATTTCTCAAATTAATATCGTTTTCGGAATAATTTCTAAACGTCTTTATCGATTTTCACTAATTTTTGGATTAAGAATTACTACTATTATTGGCGTGCTTTGACGTAAACGCGATCTTTTCTTAATGCCTGGAAATTTAAAAATGGTGCGTGACTGGTAAATAAAAATTGTATTCTTGTTATCCCCTGTCCCCTGTACAAATGACTTCAATTGTTTCTCTGACACTAGATGACTTCATTTTGAAACTTTTTGTCTCTTGTAAAATTTTCGCGAGACATATAGTTTTTTCTTCCAGAAAATTATTTATGATACCTTGAAATTCATCATTGTTGTTTACTCGGAACGAAAAAACATGAAAAAGTCTTAATTCTAATAACTACCAACTAGTTTAATTCTTATAACAAGTGTTTGAAATGTTCACCGTGTTCCTGAATACATAAATTAATTCTTTTCAAAAAATTAACCTGTACTTTGGGCAGTGGCGTAGCTAGCATTGAATGGGCCCTGTATCAAGAGCCACTAAATATCTGATATCTGATAAACACCAAAAATATTTTTGCTGCTTGGTGCCTTGGTGGGCCCCTAGACCAGTGTGGGCCCTGTATCATTGATACAGCTGATACAGCTGTAGCTACGCCACTGACTTTGGGCATCGTGTCGAGCTTCTTTTTAAAATAATCTGCAGCATTGATAATTCCTTGCAATAACTCAGCTTCCTTAGCGATGGGAGAAGCACACATTTTGATTTAAGTCTAAACGCGTTAAATGGGGAGATCTTACTGCCCAATTAACGGGTGCATCGTTGCCTCTTCCGATCCATCTATTAGGATATTTTTCATTAAAAAATCTTCGAACATTGATGCTACAGTGCGATGGCGCCCCGTCGTGCATAAACCACATTTCGGTACGAAGTTGTAATGAAAGATCATCCAATATATCGGGTAAAGTGTTTTGCACGAAGGTAGTTATCACCATTTAACCGATTTCGCATTACAACTGGTCCAATAATAAAAGTGTATATCATACCTGCCCAAGCACTAATTCTAAACTCATGCTGGAAATGGTTCTCCCTGAGGGCATGAGGATTTTCATCGCTATACACATGTCGTTATGTACATTTCTAATTTTCGATCTCGTGAACCCAGCCTCGTCCGTAAATAAAATTTTCTTATGAAAGCTTGCATTTGGTTGTCTCATTGTTTCGATGAAGCGGCAAAACGTCAGCCGACTTTCAGCATCCATTGGCAAAAGATTTTGCACATGATACGGATGAAGTAACTGGTCTCGTAGAATGTTATTAACGGTATTTTTGGAACCCGCCAATTTGAACCCCAAGCGTCTACAGCTTAATTTGGGATCATCTTCAATTCTGTTAAAAACTACCTCTTCGAGCTCCGGAGTCCTAATTGTACGTTGGCGGCCTCGATTAATATTATTCCCATTATATCTACCCGTTTTCCTAAGTTGCCTCTCAATACTCGCGAAAAATTGATGGTTCGGAGTTATGCGATCTGGAGGTTTGTCACGATAGACTCTGATACATATACGTTCATTTCTTTCACATTATCCATATACTAGAAGCATGTCAACCTTCTCAGAGATAAAATAATGTTCCATTATAAACGACAAATAATTATTCAATTTCTAATAAACTTGAAGCCTCTCAACATTAACATCAAGTAAATACTATCGCCCGGTATGTCAGATTTATTTTACTGTTGCCTAGTAAACGAACAAAAAACAATGTTTGTATCATTGTCAGGCTAGGATAACTTAAATGGTGAAGATCGTTCCCCGTTCGTTTAGTTATTCAACCAGACGCTGATGGCGCTATTGTAGGAATTTTGTTTTATAAGGTTGTTCGTATCCTAACGTTGGTAGCGGCAAAACATGTATTTGGAATGAGCGTTCTGTATCTTTCTCTCTCTGCATTCAACCGTACCAGCTAAGGTGCGATAAAGATAAAAATATGACTTATGCGCTGATCCATAATAAAAATATCTTCCGAAGTCGGATCCAACCGACATTGCCATTTTAAAATTAAATTTTTAAACGAAGCGGCGCGGCGCGACGTATAAGTTTATTCTGCTAAAATGGTGTTTTATTGTTGCGTTCCCGGATGTAAAGTACAAAGTGGGAAACGTGTGAAAATGCACAGGTTTCCAAAAAGCAACCAGGTAAGTTTTTAGTTGTTCTAGCGAAGTAATAAAAATGGTGTATCGTGAAGAGCCAAAAAGGCACCTTGCGCCTATACTGTATACAAAATATTGTGGCTATCTAAAAAAAAATGTATGCAGGACAGCTTTTGATCCTGAATAATCATAAACATTACTTATATACTGATTTTCTTAGAGTTATGACAGTTCACGATCTTAGTATTATGTGAGTGTATTTTTAGACGCATAAACTTTGGGTAAATGCTATTCAAAATCCATTACTCTGTGGCAAAGACAGGATTGACATTCAAAAAACTTATAGAGTTTGTCACACACTTGGATATGACCAGAAAATTAAGCATGGCAGAAGAGGATTGTTTTTAAAGCTGAACTCTGTTCCTATGTTAAATTTTTGCAGCACAATCGTAGGTAAAACTTGCCTTGTTATTATATTAATTTATGTAAATATGTAATATTAATAAAGCTTGTCGATATGTCAGAAACGTTGTTACAACTTCCTTTTAACCTCCCAAAACATATTGACATTTAATTCAAAAGGTTCATATTTCTAACTTTTTCATCAGAGATAGAAGTGCGAAAATTTTAATTGAAAGTTGTAAAATTTTAATTTTCATGCATGGCGCCGACCCCCCACCCCTCGCCCCCATTGCTACATTTAGTTCTTTAACCAGTCACGAATGGCGCTATTAGGGAACTAATTTAGTATGTTAAGTTGCCTATCTATCCCTACCATAAGCGCATCTTCCTTGTCTATGATCATTGTTCAGAAAAGCAGCAATGATAAGGTATCGTAAATATTTTTTTGGAAGAGAAACTGTACTGGGGAAAATTTTACAAGAGACAAAAAAGTTTCAAAATGAAGTCGGCTAGTGTTATAGAAACAATTAAAGTCATTTGTACAGAGAGTAACAAAGATACAAACTTTTATTTATGAATTACGCGCAATTTTTAAATTTCCAGGCATTAAAAAATATCGCGTTTACGTCAAAATACGCCAATAATAGTAGTCATTCTTTGTCGTAAAATTAGTGAAAATCGATAAAGGCGTTTAGAAATTATTTCGAAAAAACGATATCAATTTGAGAACTTTAGCGCCCTGTAGCGGCAAAACGAAGCAACATTGCATATAGGTAAGTGTGCCTAGCCAGCCTTATTTTAAGTTAAAGAATTTGCGGTTAAGCGTTGTACACTCATATCAAGGACACCCTGTATATCGAGTTGGGAGACTAGCCTTAAGCTTAATAGAAATGACCGCCTTAAATTCCATTTTGTATTATTAAGTGCTGGAAGCAAGTTATTGGCATTTTTCCAGACGACATCCTAATCCGTAAAAAGTGCAGCGTATTTCCTATAAATCAACAGTGAGATAAAACTTTGCCGAGTTGGTCCTAATAACTTTTAAAACCCTGGGGGCGTTTTTACTCGACCATTGGTGAAAAACAGGAATGTGTCATTAACCAAGATAAACTATTGTTCGATTTTATAGAAAAGCTTATCGTTCCTTTGTTGTGCAAAAAGATAAGTAGGTATATGGAAAATATTATTTATATACAGAACACTTTACAACCGGTAAATCTATAGCGTAATAAATGTAAGGTTATGAATTATATTCTCAAGTATAAGGGCCACTTGCATGTAGTTCCACTTAAGCAAAATTAAGTTCCGCTTAAAGCAAGGTGGCACTTGACGGCTTGCACAGTCCCCGAAATATTCTAAAAGTACACTTAAATCAAAGAAAATATAAGCCGAGGGTGAGTTCGGTTTAAGTCCCATTTAAAGTTAAGCAACTATCGCTCATTATTCTTTATAAATTATCTTCAAACAAAAATACGCTTCGGTTTAACGATTCGTGCTAGGAATATTAAGTTAGGTTGTTTTGAAAATGGATAATTTGCCAAATTTAATTATTTGAGATGAAGATGTGGATAAAAATTAATTTGGATGTCCACTGCGTCTCAAGAAGGATGTATGAAAGAGCAGCATGTTTTAATACAGTAAAATCTCTCAAACGCGATGACCTTCGGAGAATCAAATGTTGGTCGGTTAACAGGGATGGTCGGATAATAGAAAAAAACTAAAACAACTGGTCTGCATGTTACAGTGTTTGTTTATTGATAAGTATCTACAAATATGTAAATAATTTTGTTTAAATTTATCAGAACTAAAATTAAATGAGATGAATCCAATTCACCAATATCTATACGTACGTGCATACTAACATAATATATTATTGAAGCAAAAGAACCAACACAAAGTCCCGGTCTCAATAAATTTAATATTTAAAACAACTAATCGGTTACATGTTTCGCCTTTAAGGCATCATCAGACCTAAAAAGAAGTCAATAATCACGCATAACAGTAAACAAATCTCCTAGTAAACCCACCTGATACACCAAAAAAACATTTAAAAATTTAAAAGGAATAAAAATGTCAAAATATAAAACAAAAAAATAGATAAACGTTACAATTACATCACTCAGACAGTCAAAACTTAAACTAAGAATTGTATATAAACAAAAACGGTATAACAAAAAGTAAAAGTATAAGGTTCGTCAAACAAGTCCAAGGTATATTGAACGGGGGGAAGATGCAGTCACCTAGAGAGCAAACTCAGCCCAAAATGTAACAGCCATCGACTCAAAGTACGAGCATACCAAAATACCGGCATCAATATATTATAATATATGTTATACAATGTACTGTACATATTTCATGAAAAACAATTTGCTCTCCTCAACTCTACATGGATTCCTCAAGAGAAAATCTACTGAGACCGCTCTGTTAGAGTCTCTAAATCTCATTTATCTATATCAAGATCAAAACCAATTCACATCGGGAATATATTACGATCTGTCCAAAGCCTTTGACTTGGTTAATGTTCAGCTTCTCAAAAGGAAGTTGAAATCTTATGGGATCGGTGGACCCCCCTTGGATGGATTGTCTTTTATGTGTCAGATCGCAGTCAATTTGTTCAATTAGTGGGAGAGGACGATCATATCTTAAATAAAAAATTCTTTTCTGTCACTCAACAAATCATGTGTGGTATTCCACAAGGCGGTATACTTTCTCCTCTCCGGTTCCTGATATTTTGTAATAACTCGCGGAATGTCTTGGAGGAGGCCGCGGGTTTATACCAGTTCGCGGACGATACCAGCTCCCGGAGCATCACAAAACCTTTAAAGGTATGGTCGGGAACTTGAATGCAGTTTCGATGAGAATAGCGAATTGGTGCGAGTCCAACGGCATGTTGCTTAACCCTCAATAATTAGTTATTGTCAATTTTAAAGGCATCAGATCAGCCGACAAGAGCAATAAATCATCTCTCGTTTCCTTGGGTAACAAATCAATTCCGAATGAGATTCACACAAAGTTCCTGGGTGTTCACATTGACTCGGCCCTAAGGTGGGGGTCCATGTCGATCATCTTGCCGGTAGACTTGCCACATCTTGCTTTATGGTCAAAAACCTAAAACAAGAGCTAAATACTCAAACTATTCTTCTCTATATCCGCGCACATGTAATGAGTCGCCTGTCTTATGGGATTATCATTTGGGGCTCTTCGTCAAAAATTAATAGACTTTTTATTCTGCAGAAGCGATTGGTGCGTGGAGTGCGGTGGATGGAGCACAGTGGGATGCACATTGCACATGCTGCCCCGATCTTCAAAAAGTACAAGCTAATGTCCATATTTTCTCTGTATTACTACAAATTGTTTCTTTTTAAAAGAGAACATATAACTAACTTTACAACAAACGGCTCAATCAATAAGGACATGCAGACCAGACTGTCCTCTCAGCTCTCCATTCCCAAACACCGGACATCCTTGTATGAGAAGTCTCTATTATACATGGGGATAAAGGCATATAACAAACTCCCAGCGAGCACCAGAAGCATCAAAGATTTCGTCAAGTACAAACAATATTTAAGAAGTATACTTATAGAAAATGTATTGTACAGTCACTCTGACTATTTTCAAATCATGTAACATCTACTAACTACCTATGATCACTGACATTGGCTGCCACATGGAGGTGCAGACCAATTGCTATTCTTAATGATAATGGTTGTTTGTACAAACGAGTCTTGTGTCGTGTACGATTAGTGTGTTTTGTCTATTCTGTTTCGTTTTCCTTCGTCCGATTCAAAGATATATTTAAGGCTCCTGTTGCATTGGACGGTGCAATGTTTATTATCGTTATACTGTGTTATGTTTATTGACGCATCCAATATATATTTTTTGTATCATATGAAGAATTAAATAAATAAATAAATGTTTGCTTTGAATATCAAAGTCCTGGTTATGGTAATATTATTATCGATTTCTTGAAGAGAACAACCACTGTCTATACAGTTAAAAGCTTCTGTAGAGCATTATGAAATTCTGAATAATGCCTCAAATCGAAAATGAAATAGAATAATTAATAAAGTAAAATTTAAGAAAAACTAAATTCTATACGGGAATATATTATATTACTAGGCCGGCAAAATAACTTCTTGTGCCGTTTTTTGATTGTTGATCAGCAACGGACTAACATTATAGAATAGGGTGTGTGCGAACTCACGTTTGTAACAATGAGGTACACGAAACTTTAACCTGTATCTCCACAAGTCGACTGGTTCAAACTTGTTAAAAAATTGGGAAATAAAATCCTTTCTGAATTTTACTGCACTATTTCTTTATTAAAAGACTAATAATATTCCTCCTCTCTTCACCCCAGCATGGGCTACAACATTACTAACAAGACATGTTAGTTAAAACACTTTTGTAAACACTGAACAACTATTTTAACGTGAGAGCTTTTCTCCCCACGGAGCGACGATCTATCTATTTAGACTTCCACCTGACACTTTAACAACTTTTAACAACTTTTTAACGTAAAGGCTTTTCTCCCCACGGAGCGACGAACTATCTCTTTAGATTGCCACCTGACACTCATTTGTTTACGCTTCAGAATATAAAACTAAACCTATTCAAACACCTTGACCAATCAAATGTTAACACGTCTAACCCAAGCGGCCATGTCCCTAATCAGGCCACTGTCGATCGGCCAATCAAAAGATTATGCTTGTTACTACGCATGTGGAAGCTAATATTATTAGATTTAAAATAGCAGACAGTTTTTTACATTATAGAATTTTGTTTGAACGTATATTTTTATAGATTTGTACAACGTTGCCACCACTTTGATATGCGGTGTTGCCATTTATATTGCATGTGAAATTAATGTATTTTTTTCTATTTATTGCATTTAGTTGTTGAAGAAAAACATAGTACTTTAGCACGAATGCGACGTTGCCGCTTGGCTTAGTATTACATTACATTATATCCCCTAAGATTGATTTCAACATTTTTACTTTACTTTCCTACTGGGTCACGACAGAAATATGAAGTGTGTCCCAAACAGGGTGTTTTGGGACCTACATTTGCATCAAAAAATTTAACAGTTTTGATCGATTTCAGAAAAAATATGATTAAACACGTAAAAGAGAAATCTGAGGATTTATTATATAAGTAATGATCAAAGATTTTTCGCTTGTAAACCACATTGAGGTATTTTTTTCTGTTATGCATCATTTTTCCTTTAAATTGGATATATCGTCTTTTGTATCTAAATAAATAATGATTACCAATCTACGCCACTGCTTCTTTAAATAAATATTCTGTTATTTATTGGTATTATCAAGCAGAAGCTATTAGAAGCATATTTTGCGATCCTATTATAAAATTTGCTTTAAAAAATCCACCGAAGAAATTCCGCAATATTTTAACAAAAGACAGTAAATGGATTCTATTATGCCGAGGATAAAGGCGGAGAAGTGCCTATACCTGATAGGTTAGAACTCCTTACACACAGGCTTTTAAATTTTTCTTCCTTCGATTTTCACGATTATTTCGCAAAAATAGGGTACAACAAAATAAATGGTTTAATAATAATAACAGGACAGAAAGAAGAAAATTTATGGATTATGTCTGTTTTTAACCGACTGATTTGGTTTCTGAATTATACAGAGTTTTTCAATTAATCTAGAATATTTTAAGTAGCTATTCCTTACGACTTTTTATAAAGACAACTTCATGTTAATATATATACGTCCAAAAATGCCTATTTTCTAAAATTATAGGGAGTTGAAGGTGATATGATTTAAACGCAAAGATGCACGTCATTGATAATTATACCACTTTTTTTTTGCTTTAGTAAAGTATATACGAAGTCAATCGGAACAGCAAAAAACTGAAATTTGGGTTAGAGGCGGCAACTTCTTTCTGAAGCATGGGCGGCGTGCAACGCGAGGAATGGAAAATATTTTACCGCATTAATTAATTTAAGTCTGTGTATACAAAACCAGTTGGAAGAGCATAGAAACTATTGAGGTCGGCATTGTGGCGCTGCATTTAATTTATAGTTATAAAACCTTGTTCCCAATAATTTTTATATAACTACACAGATCTATTTTTTTTAAATTAGCATTATATATAGTGATGATAAGAAAACACTTAACACCCGTTTATCATTATATTTTATTTTCTGTGAATTTGATACACAGTCAAAATTCACTATCCGAATTTCTAGAGCTTCAATCCGTATTTGTGGCTATAATAATGGGATCAGTTGCCGGTAAAATACAATATTCATCCTCCTTCTCTCATGCTGGATACATTTCATCCATATACCACTGTCGTTTACTTCATCAACAACTGTGCTTATATTTCCAAGTACAAGAGCATTGTCAGTTGGCGATTGGTTACATTATCTCAGTTTGTTCTTGACTGCAGCCCAAATCATCTCGATTAGATTAAATATACAGTAATAGGGGGGAGGCGTAAAATAGTATGACCATGTGCTTCGCATGCTTTGTCGATTACATCCTTTTTAAAGTTCTCTTTTTTAATATCTTCCAATAACACCTTTTTTTAGCATTTTTCTACTTTCCTAGAATTTCATCCTTCTTTGTGCTACTGTTAGGAACTTCAACAAAGTTGTGTAAACGCGAATGATAGTATGCATTGTCCATATCAATGACAGAGTTGGGAGATAGATTTGGCAGCAATTGTTCAATAAACCACTTTTCGAATGGACTGCGATGAGTGCTTTATATTTTTAGCCAACGATAATAAAGCATTAGGAGCAAAACCCTTAGTACTGCCTGCGTGTAGTATGATAACTCGTTTACCGTGCGAGCAAGGTACATTTAGTGTGTACTTATTACCATCATCCACTCAACCATATACAATATCTCCCTTTTTAATTGTCAATATTAATTTTACGTAAATATTCTTGACGCCATGCTACGATACGAAACCGTTCTATTATACCATTACTTTGTTCAATTTTTTGTACTTGAAGCCACAATCTAGCAATATACTACGTAAGGTGTCCAGAGATTTATATTCATAATTGATATACAACTCGGCGTATAACTTCTTCCATTATCAACTTTTTTAAGCTTCTGATTAGCTCTTTTTCGCTTTATGGATGGTCAATGATAGCTCCCGCTCTAATTACTGTGTAAATTGTAGTTCGAGCAACTTTAGTGAGCTCACAAATCCTTTTTAATATTTCGTTTTATAGGAGGCCCCAGAACTTTCACTTTTTAAGCAGGTGTAAATATTTAAAATATGTCTCTGGGTTTGAACATGTAAGCCTTTATTACAAAATTCCGACAGCCCCGCCATGGAATCGGCTTCCACATTGTTCGTTTCATTATCAGAAATATCGGAAGGTCTCCACAACGCTATTTTGATTAAATATTTAAATAACAACAAGAACGGTAACAACAACAAAACAATAAGAAAAACACGACACTCAATAACAACAGTAGCAACAGCAATGGCAACAACAACGGAAACAACAACAAAATAACTTAGGAAACATTACTCTCGGGTACTTGCTAAAATTTCCAATAACGAATACAAGAATAAACTAAATTTACTTCCCGCTAAAATTTCCAATAACGAATACAAGAATAAACTAAATTTACTTCCCCCTATTTTAATAATTATACTACACCACTGTCAGGGCAACAGCTAAAAAAAAAGGAGTGGAGCAGATATTTTTTAGGCATTATTTTATTTTTTTGTCCTTCACAATTATTTCATTATTTATTGACTTAAATTTGGACATTGAGTTAGATCTGCATCTTTAACTCCTCTTCTTTGTCGTGCTTCTGTTCAGAATAACTTCTTGGGTGGGTTTGGGTGCTGACAATTTTATTGTTTTGGCTGCTTTGTTGATTGTATGCTTTTATGTAATGCTTCTCTTATTTTCCTAATGATATTTTTATAATTTTTTAGTGCAGCTTGTATTTCTTATGGTGGAAGCCAGTCGCGTGGAAGTCTATATGTAGCTTGGTGTTGTGCATCAGTGTGTGACTGAGTGATAAGTACATTATTCGAAACGTCCGTCCGTGCGTAATATTTTGTAATTATTTTGTCAAGAAATTCGTCTAATGTCTCCATGTGCATGTCATTGTGTAGTACTCTTGTAGGTGTATGTCTAGGTGCATTTGTAACAATTCGTAGTATTTTGTTTTGAAAGATTTGAAGTTTTTTGTACTTTGTCTTATTTATGGTATACTATAAGTCAGTACTGGCCGTAATAATATTTTGTATATATTCGTCTTTGTCCTATTGTCTAACGTACAGTTGAGTTCAGAAAGAAGTAGGACACGGATTCTTATCCTATGTAAACCAGTCTTTTAAAAAACATCAAAAGTTTGACATGACACTGACATCCTTTTTAAATTATTTAAAAAAATATATTTTTTACAAGTAGTTATTGATTCAAAGCATAATGCCTAGGCTTGACAATGTTCAAAGGACTCAAATAATTGCGTTTTTAAATGACGGAATACCTATACGAGACGTTGCCGCTATAATGCACGTAGCAAAAAAAACGGTAGAAAATGTTAAGTACAGATGGGAAGCGGATGGAACTTTGGATAAGAAAAAGCCTCCTGGAAGACCAAGAAATACAACGCAAGAACAAGACAATGGTCTTGTGCAATACTTGGAGGAAAATCCCTTTCAAATAATGCGAGCTGCTATTCAGCAAACTAATTTTCCTGGTTCGAGACCGACAGGTTGTCGTAGGGTAAAAGAATCCCATTTAAAAAATTATGTTGCCGCCAAAAAAATTAAATTAGGGGAAGAACACAAACAGGCACGAATTATTTTTGCCTTAAATAATATATTGCGGCCAGACTGGAATAGAGTAGTCTTTACTGACGAAAAAGTTTTTCAGTCTACGGTCAACAGACATATCAGGGTATACAGACCTCGCAATACAAGATATACTGAAAATTTTATCAGTAATTCCGAAAGATCAGGGAGATTTTCGGTAAATGTATGGGCATGGGTGAGTTATCATGGACTTGGAGTGTGTTGGATTGTAAATGAAAGGTTTAATGCAGTCACTTATAAGAACATTTTGGAATATATTATGATGTCTAGTGTATCGCAACATTTCCCTAACCAGAGCTTTATTTTTCAACACGACAACTGCCCGGTTCACAGCGCGGGTATGGTCAAAGATTGGTTCCAGAGAAATAACGTGGAAACTTTGCCGTGGCCTTCAAAAAGTCCCGATATTAATATAATAGAAAACGTGTGGGGTCTAATGACACGAAAAATATATAAAGCAAATTTCAGACCAGCTAACAGAAATGAACTTGTTTCATTTATTGAAGAAACGTGGAACGAGTTAAGTGATGATCTTGATTTTGTGAGAGGTCTATACTTATCGATACCCAATAGACTGAATGAGCTTTTACAAAAAAATGGAGCGATTACTAAATATTAAATAGTTGTAATTGTCTTTTTTAATTAATTATTGTGTACAATAAAACGTTGAAATTAAGTTAACTTGTTATTTTTTAATGAAACGAAGAAAAAATGGAATAAAAATTATAAATATGACACATTTAAGTCTAGCCCAATAAATAAAAAGTTTAGTCTGTTATAATTTGAACACAGTCAATAGCTTGTCCTACTTTTTTATGAACTTTCGGGGATTATGGGTAGGTTTACAACACACAATCGATGTCCTACTTCTTTCTGAACTCAACTGTACTTTGGCGGTTAATAAGTGGGTAGAGCGTGCAAAGTTGTCTTTGTGCGCACGCCAAACGGTAATCCGCATTTGCGTTCCAGGCTTTTTTTTTATCAAAGACCCCAAAGCCCCAAGTATTTAACCGTGTTTTTCCACGGTATCTGTTTGTTATGGACTTTGCTTTCCGGTAGTCTTACTCTTGACTTTGAGAAAAAAATGGCCTGTGTCATCCTTATTCAGGCGCATTTTCCAGTCACTAAGCCATGTTTGAAGAAGATTTATATCAACTAGAAGCGGCCGTTAGGAACGCGTGGGCGAGAAAAAATTCATACCCGGTCAATTTTATAATAATATTAGATTCTTTTTATTTAAAATTTATGGGTAAACTTAACAAACCCGGTACTTGACTCTTTTTTTTAGCTGTTCGAAATGACTTCGTAATAACTGCTATTAGATGGTTGATATAATTTTTTTATTTTTAACTTATTTTAGGAGAAAATGATCTTAACTCCACACTCTAACTTTATTGCTTCGCATACTTGTAGAAAAAGAAACATTTGAAAGGAGCCTTGTAGGTGAGCTTAAATACTTTAATGTAAACCCGGAAAGGATAAGGAAAAGTTTGAAAATTGGTCCCCCGGGGTCCAGAAGAGGAGGATAGTTTACACCGTCAACCTTCGACCCTTTCTCACCCGCATCTACGGGTCAAAAACACGATTTACCTCTTAAATCATAATGCGAACGTTGTCAGTAGTGAACTTGCTTACGCTAAAATGATATTACTTAATTTATGTAAAGCTACTTGAAATTTACACGGAGCCTCTTAGAGCCCGCGCGTCATCATTAATTTGCATAAGTCCTTGTTGGAGGTAAACCTAATTGTGTGGAAGCGGTTGTTCAGGAAGCTTATAATTTTATAATAATGTCAAGACTGAAAATATTACATGGTTTGGGAGACTTTTCACCCAAATAATTAATTAAATTAGATTAACAGACACGATTATTAATTATTTTTTTGGGAGATAATCCTCTTTGACCGGTACATGTTATGAACGGGAAAAATGTAGTCTTTTAAGCCTCTCGCAAATATTTTTTATTTTGTTGATGTAAAGAAATTAAAATATCTCCGAAATTACGCCATGAATAATTTTTAATTAAAATTTTACGTAAATTCTTCAATGGCAAGTGCCTACTTTAAAGCTAGATAAGAAACTCTTTGTATTTGCTACCGAGGTATGCTTTGATAGTATCGAAAATGAGCACTTCATGTTTTTTGAGAATTTTTGCTGGTCTTCGATAATAATAATAATAATAATAAATTATCTTTATTTAAGAGTAAATAAAATTAAATAGTGTTAGACAGAAAGAAAATAAATAGGTTTTAAACACCTAATGCATTTTATACATACTCTTTGCGAAACTAAAACAGATGCACGTCATACCATTCGAATGACCTCAGTTATCGACTGTGTTGCCAGCTTGTAACCAAAATATCCGAGTGAGGGAATTACACATTTTTTTTTAATAAAAACAAGACAAATATACAAAAATTTCCCATAGTTTATGTATTTGTTTACTGCGTAATACATTTTACCATCAACTTTAGTAGATCTAATACTTCTTTTATTTTTATTTTGCCAAGATCAACCTATGGTACCATTCTGAAAAATCCATGTTTCATCCAAGAAAACGAATTGGTACAAGAATGCTTCTTTTTCTTTAATATATCCTTTCAAAAGTACCAGTCGTTTGAAAGCTACATGGGAAAGTTCCATTCAGTTCATGTTTTTACCATCCGAAGCCTATTTTTTTGTGGAGGCTTCTTAAAGAGTTAAGACAACCATCAGACAGTTCTCTGTCTTTTAATTTCTAATTTAAAGTTGTCAAAGTTATATGACGTTCTAAAAAAAAGTTACAGCTTATGAATAACCGATGTAAAATATTATAATTTTTAAATAATACAACTTGTTTCGTACATTCCATAAATAGAGTAACGGATAGAACTTTTATCCAATCTTCACACATTTACAACTCTCTTTAAATTAGAACGTTTGTTTTAAGGTGATTGTAATAATTTATTTTACTTAATAGTTGTTGAAACTGCGCTTACAGTGGAGATATTGAAATTTAGGGCAGCTGCTACACGCTAAAAATTAGTAAAGTTGAAATAAAATATATAGACCTTAACATACTCTTTAAATTTACTTCTCTAACTGCTGTCAAGGATAATAATGGGCCATTGTTGTTAAGTTCTTCCTAAAAATAGCTTACTAGAAAAGCTATAAGCTCTTTGCACCGACTGTTTAAATGCTTCGGCATTTTTCACAAATAGTAAACAACGTACTCGACAGAGATAGTATGTAGACTTTTGTTATTGTTAAAGGAACAGTTTTTAATGCTATTTATGAAAATATTTCGAGTTTTTGTTAAAAAATAAACGCAAACACGAAACCACCGAATAATTAAGGTTAGTTTTGCACGAAATGTCAAAATAGGCCAACGAGCGAGCTGGCGCCGTTCCCAATTTTGTTGCCAATGTCGGCCAATAAAATTCGAATTATTTTAATTTTTACAAGCTTAAGTAAACAAAATATTTGCTATAAGTGGGTTCGTATCAAAGAAAAATACATTGAGTTTGTAGTAAATTTAATATAGAGTAAAGTTTCAATAGTGTATATTCTCTATGCTATGACCTAGATCACTGAAAATAATGAAAACAATCTCTATCCATGACCAAAATATCTATAATATTCATCCACGTTGTAGGGTTCTATTTCCAAGAGTAAATTAAAAAATTTTTTCTTTCGTTTTTTAAGTTATCTATTAGTTTTATGTCCTGTGGTAGATGATTATAAAGTTTTATGCCTTGATATTATGCACCCTTTTCAGTCATGGCCAATCTATGCCTGGGAAATGTATATTCTAGACTTCTTGTCGGATATATTTTTTGTTGTACAGGGTCTTCCAACGAGGACTGAACAGGGGCTCATTTTTGAGCTTCCTTGTATTTAAAGAAAAATCCAAAATAGCCAATCGATGTACTTTTTCCTGCAGAATTCAAAAATGAAACCAAAAATTTATTTGAACCAGAAACAAAAGAGTTACGCTATGGATAAAGTGTTTTTTAAATGGAACATAGCTTTTTTTATACGATTTTTGGAACGACTGATTTTTTTTTTGTCCGTTCCGATTAAAATATTTAATATTGTGACAACTATTTTTATTAAATTTTAATGTTTTATCCATTATAATTTAACTTTAACCTGTTTGAAACATGCACTAGGTAATAAAGGTATAATATACCTTTATTACCTAAGATTTACCTTAAGTAGTAATAAATTTATTCCAGCAGAGAGTGTATAAGATTTAAATAATATTTTGGGTACCTGGTACGCATTTCTAATCAGTAACAATATAGTTTAATTAACGCAATATTAGTTATTTTTGCAATGGTTCCAAAGCTTAAATTAAGCATTTATTTATTTACATATGCGAGATGTTACACGTGGCGACATCTTTTTTTTTTTTTTTTTTTTTTTTTTTGGACAACCGAGAGGAGCCATCTCGTAGCAATCGAGCTATTTATTTATTAAGCGGAAAGCGGTCGAGACCGATGAGTCCGTTATCGAAATAATAATCGAAATATAGTCAATTTGCTTGTATATCTTCCCTTCACACATAGTGCACAAGGACATTATTTATGCCTTCCATTGTGGAGTCCAGACGGTTTTTGAAGCTGTTCACGCTTGTGACACTCGATTTCTTCACTCAAAAATTTCCACTTGTATACGATTCTGTTGCTTAAAAAGTTCTTTCTTGGAAGTTTATTTGATCTTTCCTTGTTTAATTTCTTAGAGTGCCCTCGTAGATGTGGGTTTAGATTCCGAGAAAAAAGTCATATGGATGTTGCCGTCATAATGATTATTTAGTATTTTATAGGTTTCAATCAGATCTCCTCTCGTTCTTCGCTCTTCTAAATATGTTAGCCCTAGTTTCCTCATTCTGTCTGCGTACGTGGTGTTGTAGAACTTCTGTGGTATCTTGCTAAATCATCGCTGCACTCCTTCCAACAGATTTATGTCCTTGAGGAAATATGGACTCCACACCGAGTGAGCGTACTCAATTTTGGGTTTTATGTACGTTTCGTAGCGCTGATGAATCATCTGGGGACCAGTATTACTAAAAGCTATTCTTGCCAGGTATGAGAATGAGTTGGTTTCTTCACGATTGAGGTAATTTGTTGTTCCCATTTCAGGTCACTGGATACTATAATGCCAAGGTCCTTTTGCGAGTTAACATGCTGCAGCGCTTTACCATTTAAGACATATACGTTTCCTGGATTTTCGGGACCTATAGGCAGCACTACACATTTATCAGCATTAAGCTTCATCAGCCATTTTTCTGACCATGTCTCTATCACGGCCAGATAATCATCTGCAAAAAACGCGATGTTCGTCTTGATGTTCTCAGCCAATTCACTGGTATACAATAGAAACAAGACAATTAGGTCATGGAAGGATGAGCAGACTCCATTGGCCCTTACTTCAAAAACTCGACCCTGTATAAAATTTCCAATCCAGGTATGTGGGCCGCCCCTTACTCCAAAATGGCTTAACTTGACTAGAAGCCTTTTAAATGGCACCCTGTTAAAGGCGTTTTCGTAGTCCAAGTAGATCGCGTCCGTTGGTTTGTTCCTATCAAAGTTTATCGTCCAGTCGTTTAGACGTCTTAGCATGTTAGTTGTTGTCGATTTCTTTTTTTGAAAGCCATCCTGCGAGTCAGGTATGACTTTATTTACCGTCGAGAATTCGCTCAGTTCCTTCACTATGATTTTTTCCATGACCTTACTGACAGTGCTTGTCAAGCTCACCGGCCTATAGTTTTCTGGTTTAAATATGTCGCCCTTTTTATATATGGGTGTTATAATGGCCTGTTTCCAACTAAATAGCAAAGTTCCCCAGTTCATCAATTTGTTCATTGCATTACTTAAGGGCGTCGCTAAACTTGTTACACATTTATGTAAAAAGATGGACGGAATGTTATCCGGACCCGGACTTCATTCAGTTTTTAGGCTTATGATTGCTTCTTCCACTTATGATGGTGTAAAATTTATAGTGTTCAGTGAGTTTATGTTTTTGGAGCTGTCGGGCGAAACCGGTATTGGTATTCTTTCTCCAGCATTGCTGACACAAAAGCAATCTGTTTCTCAGATTTGGGCCACTTCCTCGTCTTATGGTTTTTGTGACTTCTCGTTTGGTATTCTGCCTTGCACCATACTACGGAGAACTCTTTTTGATCACCATTGTTAAATAGTGAAAAACGATTCTATCCCTATACGGATGTAGGTATAGAAGCTCTAATTACGATGGCTGTTTACTACAGTTTACAAACTTCTTTTTAAAAAATCGTTCGTCATACAAAAGAAAATTAAAGAAGGATTTTTGTTCAGTGATAAGGCGTAGTTATGAAAATAATATTTTTTTTGAAAAGAAACAGTGACGTATCGTTTCTTCCGTTAAGAATACTCAAAGACATCTTAATGCGGGCGCCACTGGTAGAAGTAGACCAAATCTCTTTCTTTTAAATGGTTAGTACTAAAATTCAAAATAATATTTCAATTAATCGGTCTCAAATATATTTAGTAAAAATCGATTTTTTTTTTAAATATTCAACCAACGAAAACAAAGCGGTTGTTTTATTTTAACGTTTTGTTTTTAATCACACAAAGAATTATCCTTTAAAGCTTGTCTATGTACTTAAATAACACCATGTATTTCATAGAGGGTGTTAGTAGCTACTTCTGGTAGGTAGTAATTGGTAAATATTTTTAATATTAATCCATCCATGAGGGTACCTAAGCTTTAACACAAATATTCCATTAAATAGTTTTAATTAATCCATCATATAACCTGAGTAAACTGGTTTTGTTCTGTTAATTATTAATTTGCTAAAATTTATTTAACAATTTAATTACATGTTTTAGTCGTTAAAATGTTACCATTAAAATATTTTTCTGTCAAGCATTTGCAAATTTGTGTTTAATATGAAAGCACCGACAGGCCATTAGTATTATACATTATACCGAGATTATTTTAATAGTATGAGGGGTTAACATTAATTTTCCTAATTAAAATAGTTATTTGCAAATAGCTCGAAAACTAATAAAGACATCGAATTACGGTTTGCACCAAGTGTAGCTGTTTGTGTGCACTTTAAGCCTAGTAAAAAATTGTGTCATGTCATTTACTCTTAGCAAAATTTTTTATAAATAATGACTGTTCCTCGAAAAATGAAATGTTTGGTCCGTTTGCCCTTTTGTCTACCACATCGCCAGACATACTGTATATTAAAATTAGAAAATTTCTCAGTTGTCAAGACATTTATTAAAGAAATATCATCAAAATAGCCTTTATTCTCTTCTATATGTATTAGAAAAAAAGTCACTGTTATGGCCTTTATCATTTTACCAATATTTGGAGAAAATATTTTCGCATTTACAGAATGGTCCTAAAAAGTATGACGGCAAAAAAAAAATTTTCATATGGTGCACACTGTATCTTTTTGCATGTTTTGGTTCCTTTTAGTATTTTTCTTATTACCCAAAAATTTATTTGATTTGCTTTAATCGTTTACGAGCAGTAAATTAAAAACAGTAAAAATCGTTTTGCACGTCTTGGAAACATTGTTAAAGAAACCGCCTTAGATCTGTTTTGTCCGATCTACATAGTGTAAACTTCAACACAAGAGGTCCAGCGATGCTCTGACCATAAATAGTTTTGCCTTATTTTATACAGGGTGTCTGAAATTTAGTTCCAAAAATGACAAGTTTCAAACTAGTTTTTCTTAAGATTTTCAAATAAAGCACCCTGTATGTTAATTTAGTATATAATGCAGAATTTAAATACAAATATTTTTTTGTATTACAAATGTATAAAGATTATGGACCGTTTTCAAGATTACAAGAAAGTCTAGGCAGCCATGGAAACACAACCATGTTTATTTAAGAAGAAGATTAAATATAATTTAATCGTTTAAAAACGATTTACTTTAAATGACCTACTGATGTTCCCAAATATTATGTAAACGAATATTTTTACGTAAAAAATTTCATATAATTCGTACTTGCTCTACTTCTCTCCCTAGTACATTTTTGGCACAACACCGTCGGTATAAATACATTTGTTCCCTTATACTTCCGTTTTGTAAATGATCAAATAAAGAGGGAAAAATTCTCAGACCCTCTCTTAACCTATCCTGAAATCAACCTCTTTCTTGTCCCGCATACCGTTATCTGTATCAATAAAAAACAGAGATCTCCCTCTTCACGCGCTTTTTTTCCGTTTAAACCATTTTTTTCTTGAAGAACCACGAAATTATGCATGAGATTGTCCTCGAGAAGAATCATTTATAAAAATGGACCACTTCTGTTCTGTTTGTTAAGCTTATTTAATTGATGATTTGAGTGAGAAATTCTCTGAAAATTTATAGGAGAATCTCTAGTAGCGAACTAATATTGAAAAAATATTTTAACAAATATTTTTATATTTTGACACATTTTTTTTTATATTACAAATATTTTTATTAATATATTAATACCGGATAATTTTTTTAACCTAATGCTTCCAAATATTTCGAGTAATAAGCACTCTACGAGGAAAATTTTCAAAATAAGAAGTGAATCTGTTCGCGGAGGAAATACACTAGTGCTAAAATTAGTCCTCCTTCCTTATAGGTGGGACGGAAGGTAACTTTGAGATCTTAAATAGAAGCTCCTATTTTTTATTGCAGATTCGAATTTTAGGGCTAAAAATACGTAGGATTTGTCTGAAACATTTTTTTCGATTCATTATAGATGGCGCTGTAATCGACGAAATGTAATTTTTTTTTACTATGCATACGATTCTGTAATACATTTGCAATTAAAAGATTCATTGTAAATATAATAATAAGGGTGCTTGACTTACATGAGTCATCTCGGCTCATCGTCATTTCATAAATGCAAGTGCCTTCGACTTCAATGCACTTATTAATCCTTATTTCAACTTACTGTACACAACTGAAAAGTTTCGGCACAAGTATTTCTGCTTCGCTGAATCATATTCTCACCTGTTGTTGGTACTTGGTTGTAAACTTGAGATATCCCCCACAAAAAGAAATCCGACGAGGTAAGATCTGGCGATCTAGCAGGTCAATTCACCGGACCAGGTCTACCGATCCAGCGACAATTGAAATTACGATCAATTACCTACCACCGAATAGTGTGCTGGACAACCATCAAATTGAACCCACATGTTGTGTCGTACTTCTGTTCATTTTCCAAAATGTCTTGGCACATTTAGCCATTCAAGTTCTCTCCAATAATGGAGTGGCCGATGAGTTTGTTGTCAATTATTCCACGCTTCATGTTGACAATCAAAGGACCCTGATGGCCAAGTCTTCTTATACAGGGTAAGTCAAGAAATACTTATCATTTCCAGCTATGACGGAAAAAGATGGAAAAGTTAATCTCGGTACTAAAATAGGCTTTAGGCGTTCTCTAAAAATAAGCGGTTTCCATTTAGAAAAAAGGTGGCCTTAATAAGTATTTTTTGGTTCGCCCTGTACACGCGTAGTTTTGTTCATAAAATGCGCAATAAAAATAATAGTCCAAACGATTTTTAGAAGAATCTACAATAGTGACAATACAGAATTTATTCCTTTTTATATGTCCCACTGTATAATAAGTACGTTTTAGACATATCCAATAAACCACAATATTTATTAAATATTGTGAATATATTGACAATACATATCTGCAATATTAAGAAAAAATTGAAATATAAAAGATGTAGCGTATATTTTGCCCAATAGATATCTCCTTTATGATTAGAGAAATTGTTAAATTAGCAAAGTTATAGCAATCTCACCGAACCTTCAGAAAATGAAAGGAACAAAAACAACTGAGTATCGGAAATGACAGTTTTTTGACAATTGGCAGTTTTTCCAAATGGAAAACTAACGATTTTTTCATTGTATCCGTTCAATAATTTCATTTTTTTAAATATACAGGGTGAGGATTTTAAAGTGTTACAACGCAATATCTGAAAAACGGCTATAAATATTTTAGTCAAATTTTGGGACGTGGATAGGGAGGTTGGGGGACAAATTTTAAAATATTTTTGATATTTACCCCCCCTCCAGATTTGATGTGGCTAGTGACAAATTTGAAATGTCAAATGGAAAGGTATTTTTTTTTTTGATAATTCGATTCCTCGTCAATAACTACGTAAGTGAGCAGAAAATTGTTACATTTGCTCTACTAGTTGCTTAGTTACGAATTTTTCAATAAATAAAATAGGAATACTTAAAAATGATAATTCCTTAAAAAATCTAACGACGATCATGCTTCAAAAGGTGTTCGAAATGACCCCCATCCATTTCTAAACATTTTGCAATTCTTTTTTGACATGAGTTGCGCACGCGAGTTAACATTTGAGGCGTTACTAAATTACATGCTTGTTGAATACGATCTTTCATGTTTTCTGGTGTGGTCGGTGGTGTAGCCATAACTTTCTCTTTTATAAATCCCCACAAGAAAAAATCTAATGGGGTTAAATCTGGTGACCTTGCAGGCCAATTTACAGGACCACCACGACCAATCCATCTGTTTCCAAACATTTCATTTAGTGTATCTCGAGCTTGTCGGGCAAAATGTGGCGGAGCACCATCTTGCTGAAACCATAGTTCTTGTTGATTTCCATTATTATTCAGAAGTTGTGGCAAATCGGTTTGTAAAAAATTATTATACATTTCTCCATTTAGGTGACGGTCAAAAAAATGTGGTCCAATGACTCTATCTCCGACTATGCCACACCAGGTATTAACCGACCAAGGATGTTGGTTTGGCAGAAATCTCATCCAGTGAGGATTTTGAGGTGCCCAATAGTGTAAATTGTGCCGGTTGACCTTAAATTAAGAAAAGCAAAATTGATTGAATCAGTATAAAATTAAAAATAAATCTAAATGTATGTGAATATTCTCTAAACACCCGTTAACGGGTGTTTAGATATGTATTTATTTATGTACACCCATCAAGTAGTGGATTACATATTTTTGATTATTAAAAGTTACATTAATCCATATTGATTTAAATAATTACCTGACCACAATTGGTAAATGTAGCTTCGTCAGAAAATACTATCTTTCTTAAAAATGCATTGTTTTCGTGAATTAAAGTTTGTAACCACGTACAAAATGTAATCCTATTTTGAAAGTCTTGGCCATACAATTCCTGATGAATAGTTATGTGGTAAGGGTGAAAATTGTGCTTGTGTAAAATAGCCAGTACCGATTTTTGGCACATTCCTGAATCACGAGCAAGTTCCCTTGAACCAACATGAGGATTTACAGCTATTACACCCAACACTCCAACGGCCATATCGTCATTAGTTTTTGTTCGTCTTCTAACTCTGTTCTTATTTTTTAGGATTCCCGTGCTGCGGCCTCGATCTTCTAATCGCTTAAATGCCATATGAGATTTTTGAATGGCGGGAAACCTAACAGTCCACAATTGCGCCGCTTCCCGGTAGTTTTTTCTACATTCTCCCAGAATTAACAACATGTCTATTTCAATGTCATAAGATTGTTCCATAATTGCACTGAATAATGAACTTTATCAGATTATCACTACTTGTCAAAGTCAAAAGTGGTTTCCTAGGATACAACATAATTAAAGGTTTGGATAAACAATAATCATAGGTGTCATGATTTAAAATGTGTAGTTTTAAGTATTCCTATTTTATTTATTGAAAAATTCGTAACTAAGCAACTAGTAGAGCAAATGTAACAATTTTCTGCTCACTTACGTAGTTATTGACGAGAAATCGAATTATCAAAAAAAAAAAATACCTTTCCATTTGACATTTCAAATTTGTCACTAGCCACATCAAATCTGGAGGGGGGGTAAATATCAAAAATATTTTAAAATTTGTCCCCCAACCTCCCTATCCACGTCCCAAAATTTGACTAAAATATTTATAGCCGTTTTTCAGATATTGCGTTGTAACACTTTAAAATCCTCACCCTGTATAGCATAGTTGTTGGGGCTATTTTTTACCGTTTTGGAATTATACGAAAATATAATAGAATAATCATTATCCTCATTAAAGTTTTGTAAATGGCTCATGTTACTCATGTCACCTTGACTAAATTAATCTTAGCAACTTCTGTCTTCTTGACAAATCTTAATAAACGTTGTCAAAATCAGGGTCTAATTGGGATACTCTAAAAAGCAAAAGTTCGAAAGTCTTAAATTATAATTTAGTAATTCTTAGCGAAAACACTTTCCGATGTGTGTTTCGTCAACTTTCTGAGCGAAAAACATTTCAAAGAAAGAAAAGGCATTGTCGAATACTTGAGGATGAAGAACTTGCTGTTCTTTTATATTTTCAAGGGAATTTTTCTTTGCTTTTATATTCGCTTCGTATCATTTAGAAGCTTAATTTGTTTTCAGAAAATCCACAAAATTTGATAAGGGACTGTGCAAGATATCTTGGCAAATGTTGCACAGTAGTTTTTAAAATTCTGAAACGTCATAAATTCCTGGACTTTAAATTCAGAAAAGTTCAAAAATTAACAGAAGAACAAAAGCAAAGGCGTTTGGAGTTTTGCCGTCACATGACAAACATCCTCAACAATAACGCCAATTTGTTTGAGAACATCATATGAACCGATGAATCTTCTTCTAATACAGCTTCAGCTCCCAATCCCAAAAACACACACTTCTGGGCATCGCAGAATCCGCATCTTACAGTTGAAGTGATACGTTCTGGGTGGGTATCAGTAAATGTGTGGTGCTGCATAGTGCAAAACATAATCATCGGTCCAATTTTCATTGATGGATCTTTAAATGAAGTTAGACATTGTGAAATGCTTGCACATTAAATAGAGGATATTCTTGAAATTTGTCCTCTAAACGCCGCAAGGAAATTTATGTGGCGGCAAGATGGTGCTCCATGTCATAGTGTTTTTCCAGTTAGATAATACCTCAATGAGAATTATGACATTTAGATTGATCGTGGAGGGACGATTGCAAGGCCTCCCAATAGTCCCGACTTAACACCATTAGACACACTTCTTTGGGGCTACCTCAAAAACAAGATATCTGCATCCAGACCAAATAGTGTTGCCGATTTGCAGGAACAAATCCAAATTAAAATTGACTTTTTTAACTTGGGTAGGCCAGATATGATTGCTAATGCAATTAAAAAACGTAACTACCAATAGGTACTGCATTTTATTGAACGGTGGTCGTTTTGAGCAATTATAAAAATAATATATATGTTGTGTTGTGCTTTAATTTCGTTCCAAAACAGTGAAAAATAACTCCGACAACCACTATATATTTAAAAAGTGGATAAAATTCTTTAACTGATACAATGAAAGAATAGGGGGTATTTGAAAAAACTGTACTTGTCAAAGAAACTGTCACTTCCGATACTCAGTTGTTTTTGTTCATTTCATTTTCTGAAGGTTCGGGAAAATGCTATAACTTTGCTAATTTAAAAATTTCTCCGAAACCAATAATAATGGAGATATCTATTTTGAAAAATATACGCGAACATTAAAATTGACATTTCTTCCGCGATTTACCTGGCACAAGATTCGAAACAACATTAAAAACTTTGTTCTTAATCTCAGATGGCAGATCATCGTTGAACTCATTCTAAAATGTGCAATTTTCAGACACAACTGTGGTAATGATTGAGAGAAGCAATTTGCTGTTGCTAAAGTAATACAGATTCTTATTACCTGTATTCTGTATTCAATTTTTAAACTCTATTATTTTTACTCAAATAATCATTATAGTAATAATAATAGTTATTGTATATAAAATTTTATACATAATACGTAGGATACTAATGTTATTTAAGCACTTATGTGATTCTAATTACACGGCTCGACCTACGAAACACAATATTTAATGAATACTGCGAGTATGTTGACAATATTGCCACAACAATAAATAGTGAATAGATGTTACCTTAATATTTCGTCAATATTGGGTGCTATTTGGGGTATTATAATAAAACTTAAAGTCAGGGGTTCGGACCAAAGTGCGAAGGATATGAAAAAAAACGCATAATATTATTGGTTTACCCTTAATTACGAATATTAATGATATGAGACATCTCTATGTTTTTTCAAACCGATATTTAATAACTAGTATTGGTAGGTATATTTGCTAAATTTTACCAATAGGTGATCTAACTTAATACAATAATGTTATTTTCGAATTATGCTCAGTTCTGGTTATAAATAAATTTGAACTATTTCCCAAACTCAATAGAAAATACGGAACATCAAATATTGCAAACGTTTTCCCGCTTTTGCTGCTTAATACAATTATTATCGCAGCCCTATAAATCCAACATCCCTGGGTTGCATGAATGAAATAATTGTGTTGAAAGCTTTTAGACTACTGTATCTGGAAGTTTTTGAGTAAGAACGTAATAGCGTAATAGCGTAATATTATTAAAGTGCAGCGTATTTTATATCGATCACCTGGGGAAAAATGAAGTTTTCCATGAAGATTTAAAGCCACCGCATTAAAGGAAAATACTGCATTTAGAATATTAGATGATTTTTATGTCTGGACCGGTAAGAACACTTTAGTATGTTCTTCTAAAAACCTCGTATATTAGAACGCCAGTTATGATAGTGATAATTGCGATGCTGGGGCGTTAATTGTTAAATAACACGCACCGGGACGTGTTATTTTGAAATGTGTATTAATTTTAATGTATACCAAAAAATTCTAATAAATGTGCATGTGTAGAATGTGTATTCAAGAGAATGGAAAAGTTAACAAAAACAAAGTGTTGATTAATAATTGCATCGGTAGGTAGGGCTCGAACGCTGTAAGTTAAACACCAAAACGTCACCACTCGACAACGGCAGTATAATAATAAATGCCTTTATTTTGGAAATGTTAAAAATAAATACAATATTACTATAATTCCAACATGTTTCCAAAAAAGTTCAGGACGGTGCGTACTTTCATACTTGCCTTCATAGGCATTAGGCTGATAACGTTGCGGAAAGTAGAATAAATATGTTAGGGTGGCATCATTCGCCTGGTCTACTGCGACCTTTTCAGATCTATTGTGATTCCCTTTTGCTTTTTTAGATGATTTGCTCCAGCCTTATTCTCCTGATTAGGGCTAGTAGCCTTGTCTGCGGTTGCTTTATGTACCTTTCCGCCTCGGGGTATTCTAGACTTATCTGTGCAAACCTGGTGCTTACTATAGGCACTTGGAGGTCTCGTCTTCTATGCGGCATAGGGCTTCTTCTGTCAGACCAATGTTGCTCATATGTCCTACAGTGCCTGTTAGTAGACCTACAACTGCTCCGACGGAATTTTTGTCCTTGTTTAGTAGATCCTCTGTGAGTTTAGGCGATTGTCTTTTAATGAACTGTTTCGCTTCGTCCTAGTGTTGCTTCTTCTTCTTATGGATTTTTCTGTAACACATTGTTTGTGGGCTTGCTTTAGCAATGCCACAGGATGGTTCCGAACCAATGAATGCCATTGACGAACCTAATCTGGCCATTTCGTCGACTTTTTAATTCCCCGGATCACCACTGTGTCCTGGAACTCAAATAGGGTTGCCCTCTTTTATTGGCTAAGGCATTCAGAGCTCGCGCGCCGCCTCGCACTAGCTTGAAGTTTACCCCTATGGAGTTTAGAGCTTTTAGAATTCCCTGATTGTCGAAAGAAATGCAATGGAGCGACTATTTTCGTTTCGCCTGTGGATGTCTCCGACGCAGTGGTTATAATAATAAAATAATATTGTGGTTGCTGTTGTTAGGCGTACTGGGATCATTGTTTTGAATCATTGCTCACAGATTCAAGCCCCCATGTCGTCATCGGTCTTTGAATCATCTGTATACCAGACTTTCCCCACTTAATGGCAGACCATTGCCCCAGACTTCCCTATCTGGTATTACTACGTTATAACCCTTATCAAAGTTATATTTTGTGGCCATTGGCTTGGCATGCCCGTTATTGGGTTTTCCTTTAGCTCTCTTTCCAGCCTTTGGTATTCCGCTCCATGCGATGGGCTGTTGCATTGATCTGTATAGCACGTTTCTTGCTTCTCCCTGGACAAAAATGTGTAGCAGTGGTAGGTCTAGTAAGACTTCCATCGCTGCTGTAGAGTGAAATGTTTAATACCCCTTTAATATTTTTTGGATTTTGGCTTTGTTTAGAAGATAAATGCGCCTATATAGGGGCATAGCGATATGCTAATAAATGTAATTTATTCTTCTAAACGAAAACCCTTTGTCACAGAAAGGCGTATATTTTGTTCGCGTGTAATTTTTTTATACAAAAAATGTGCTTTTCCTAGATACTAAAATTGAAAATAATATCTAAAGCGGTCTCGAATATACTAAGAAAAAAATGTGTTTGTTTTGAAATTCTTAACATCCCGACTGGACGCGTACCTATATAAGCTTGTTAGCTTCATTATCTTAAGAAATAAATTTTTCATTAAAAAGCAGAAATTTACTACCTACAGAAAAATAATCTGAACATCTTTTAATTTAAAATTTAATCTTTGGATGTGAACATCATTGTCTAAAAATAGGATCACATTTCTGTTTCGCTTCATCATTTTTTTATCGAATTCTTCAAACCAAGTCATGATGTCTGTGATCATCCAGGCGTTTTTATTGGGGTCCATTCCAAAGGTAATTTCTCAATTAAAAAAAAATACTATTTTTTCCCTCCGTATTTGTAAATAAAATGGTTAGTCTTTTTCATCATCAAATGTCTGTCATTCATTTCTGCAAAAGTTTTGTTTGGCATGGCAGCGTACTAAGGACCTATTTCCTCGGCATTGTAAATGTCTTTTGGGGCAATATTTTTTAAAATTATTGGAAGTTTGGATTTCTAGGCTACTACGTCCTCCAAATTTACGTCAGCAACACAGCTAGTTTTGAACGTTATCATGTGCCTTTGACAAAATTTTGACGCCTTAAACTTTTTAACACTAAGATTTTCTACGACCTCAAAAGCTTTTTGTTTTATAGAAGGCCCAGATATTGTTATGTTTTTGTTTCTTGTTTTGCATACTACATTACATTACAAAACCACCTTATCAACTGCTAATCCACTAGTTTTGGGAAACTTTTTTTCGCTCTTCTCTTTCTCCTTTTCCACAAAACGTTTTTAGCTTTTTTCAGAAAATTGTGTTTTTCCCACATTAAACGTTTCAGTTAGTTTTCTAACACTTTCCTTAACAATTTCACTTTCACAAACGTTTTCTGTTAGGCGACATCTTTTCAAATTTAAAAACGCAGTGTTAACATCAAATGAACAACATCAACTAAGCAAAGATTTCAAAAAGGCTTTTTGTGCTAATTTGTTCTCTGAATAGTGCATTTAAATCATAATTACATACACACTATGTAATTTGTTTATGATACCCTTCACATTTCACGGAAAGGAGAAAAATCCAGAAAATGTGCCTACACGGTAAAAAAGTGATAAACACTAAATGGTGGTACATATAGGACCACACTTAATAGGGTATATTAACCAATCAGTATATCTGGTAAAAAAGATATTTTTGAATGTTTTTTTTTTAACTTTTTGATGAGTGTTAATTCTTCTAATTTATGTTTAGGCACATTTACATTATCGTGTGTGAATTAAACTCACAGATTGTAAACCTATCCTTCTAGGGTGTAAGAGAAATAATCATTAGATTGCTTGAAAAGGTTTGTTAAATGAATGAAAATATTGAGTATTATTTATCGTTTATTTATAAACAAAATGATGGTTATAACAGAACTGGAAAACATTGTGATATTTTTTACACTTATTATTATAACTAGTTGAACAAAATGCCACACCTATTATATTATAGTTTAACAATTTAGTAAAATAAACATATATATACCTACGTTTAATTTATCTCATTGTTAAGCTTAACAAAACAAATAATATAATAAATATATGTTTACTTAGAACACTAAACAACTAAATAAAAATATGCTTTGGAACAATATAAAAGAATGAAAATGACGAGTATTATATTAATCGTATATATATTTAGAGATCTATGAAGTAAAATATGTAGGTTGGTACCTAAGTATTTATATAAATAAAGAATATATTTATATTATAAGCTTATACCAGAATAATTTAAAAGCTAAAAAGAAAACTGTAACAGTGTAAATGCCTACTTAGTTTCTTAAAAATGGCGTACTTATTAGTTAGGGTTCTATTAAATTTTGATAACTAATTTAACAAGATCCTCATAAGAGACACTCTCATTTGGCACTTTACAGAACTTTGCTTTGTTTCTATATTTTAATTTAAATATAACATTATTCTATATCTCGTTTAAAGAGCACAATCAGACTGACTTGAAAGTTGAATTTGCACGTAGCGTCGGCGTCATGTGTCAATTCATAGAACTTCACACCGCTTATTGCCGCCTGTCTTTTCGGTAACACGGGTTTAGGTATTTTTACCCGGGGCCGTGTAAAAAAAACGATTAAAGAATAAGTTTTACACTCAATGTGTTAAAATAACCTTCTAGCGGGGTTTATTTACACGCTAATATGGTGTTATTAATTTTCTTTGTATTTAATTTTCCTAATAGAGTGTAAAATGGAATAAATAACACCCATTCGACATAATTAACTTTTTAGAGAGTTTAATTCATAGGCAGTAGACTTTTTAGTTCCTATATGCAGGTAAAATATACAATACAAGTATTTCAGATAGGGAAGTTGAGAGTATTCGTGTCCGTTATATAGAGTGTGTTGGGAGGTGTTTTTTATACAGTTTAACAATAGAAATATTTTTTGCACCTATCAAAGTGTCCATTAAGAGAGGTTTTACTGTACTTAAGTTTTCTCTAAAAGCCCTTTCCTAACTTATGTTTTAATTTTATCTCGCAAGACGTTTTTCTGATTATTAGAGGAAGGTTAGTTCTCTTGATCTTCTTACTACCATAAAGGAAGACTGAGTGCTTTTTTTAAACTTCTTTTAGACCTAATATTTTACGTAAAACAAACGTTTTGTTAACAAGAGGATACTTTTTTGGTAAACACCGTTCCATGCTTCTAGCGAGTTAAACAAATACATAACCCCCTGTTTTGTATATACCGAGGGAAGACGGCCTCTTCAAAGATAATATTATAAATAATCCATTTACAAAGACCATTTAAAAATTTAACGTCCTTTGTTACTTCTTTTTGTTATAAATTCGGTTAACCGTGTATTTGAGTATTTAAGGTATATTTGCTGTCTCAAGCATTAATTACGAAGTTTCAGGGAGAGTTTTGCATTGAACCTGAAACATAAATCCAAAGTTCAGGTCTGCTTAATGGGAAGCAGATGGAGGTTGTATGGATTTTATTTAGCTCGACAGAAGGGCTCGGGTATAGTTAATATTTATAAATTAAAATACCCTAAAATTATTTCGAGGGATACTTTTAAAGTAAGTTATAACAATATAAGTATGGCCTAAAAGATAATAACTAATTAAATTACGCGAAATGTTACTTAAACAAGAATTAAGACAATAACAGTATAGGTCAGCCCATTCATACATTTTATATGTGTCACATTTTTTTTTTGTCGATGGTAATATGGCACATCATTTAAAATGTCCGACCATAAAAACGTGTTAGAGCCAAATTGTGTAATTTAGCTCCAATGTATTTTACATTTTCTTAGCCCACGGATGTTTTTTCGTTGTACTTGTTGGCCGCTGCCTTTATTTGCTTTGGCCAAATATAGATTATTTACTGTAAATTCTATAGGTTGCGTGGTTCAAAATATGTCAGTTGAAATAAAAGGCCTTTTCTCACACAAAATATATTTATTTACTTTTGTTATTGGTCTGCGTTGCAGCAAATACGGTTTTAATGTTACATCTTAGTATGATAACTACTTACTTTATTGACTCAAATACACATTCTACCTCACTAACAACAAACAATAATATTGTGATACAATACTACTTCTTAAAACTTCGAGAATTTATCGCACAAGTTCCACAAACTCCCGACTGCTTTTTCTAAAAGCTTAACTGGACTGGACTGGATAATTACATTATTACATCTTCAGGATGTAAGTCCGCGAATTGACTAAGTTTTTTTATGGCTTGGATACCATAAAAATCAACTAAAACTCGCGTAAAAGCCGCGAGGGAGACTGTTGCTTCTTACAAGGATTGATACGGAACTGGTTTGTCAAAACATGTTACGTCGTATTTGTGATATATATCATTCCTTTCTCTCATACACACAGCAGCATCATGCCATGCTATTTCACTTAACACGGAAGTATATCTAGTTGCATAACAATAAACCATATGTTGAAACGCCGGGCTTTATTTCCTCTTACGTTCAATCAAGTTTGTGGTATATTTCCACAGGCGTGTGACTCACTGGTCGGTTTTATTATGATTGGAAATTAAACTCGTGTTAAAGCAAAATAACTTTATTTAATATACTGGCGAACTTAACACATTATAACTTCTGCCGAAATTAACACATTATAACTCGTTGCACAGAGCTATGCACACTTAGTACCCGTACTTAGGGTGAAACTTCCACTTTTTACATAGAAATTAGTACACTAACATTTCTACAGATTTACCACTTGGTACAAATAGTAAAATGACCGCCAACAACCAACTTTGGCTATTCCTTTTTGACGGGACGTGTTGCTAGCTTGTCTGCTCACTCAACAGTTACTCTAAATTGATACACTAACATTCGTAAAGATTTACCACTTGGTACAAACAGTAAAATGACCGCCAACAACCAACTTTGGTTGACGGGACGTGTTGCTAGCTTTATTGCTCACTCAACAGTTACTCTAAATTGATACACTAACATTCGTAAAGATTTACACTTGGTACAAACAGTAAAATGACCGCCAACAACCAACTTTGGTTGACGGGACGTGTTGCTAGCTTTGTTGCTCACTCAACAGTAACTCTTAAGACTTAGTTAGCGCCGAACGCAGCGGCTGGATCCGCTGCACGAATACCCTATGACGCGACTCATTCATCTTTTGTGGCCGACGCCAAGCTTCCGCCAATCCAGTTAGCGCATTTTACAGAGAACAGAGGTGGAGCGTGGCAGTGGTCTCCAGCCGCTTCCATGGCGCGACTTTAAAATACATCATTTCTTATACCTACTACGTTATGAACGAGATCGTAAATTTGACATGTTACGCCTACTATGTTACAACTAAACTAAACAGTCCATCTTTGGACAACTCATTTCAACTCTTAGGGCTGTTCCCCAACATTCTCCCCCACCTTGAATCATTTGTGATTCAATTCAATTTAATCGAACATTATGTAGTACATCCCCTTTCTACACAATCTACTCTTAGAAATTAACACTCTGGTATCCAACATTATACCTAACCTAACAACGACAACCAACAATACATAAACGTTAACAGCCATGACCATCAATATGGTTGTAGACTCTACATCGTCTCATGATCTGAGTCAAATACCCCATATTCAGAAAGAGAGCTGCGCATGTGCCACGTGCAACGCAACCGTGCAGCTCTAACTATAACCATTTTTTTTTTCCCAACTTCATAACTTATACTAAAATATTTACAATATGACCGAAGGTCACACAAAATTGTTCAGCATGACACACGATTTCATGTATCACATGCCCCTCGTATTTCCAAACACTGTCAAAGTTATCTCGACTCCGCAAATGTTCATTGTCTTTTACTGGACCCACTTGACATAATCGTACACAAGCCAATGCTCAATCATCCACTTGAAGTCCTGTTTTGTTCTGTGAACATAATCTTGACCTAAGTGTATAAATTCCCAAAAAAAAAATAAAGTCTTTCTTTTCCTTTGTTTTCACGTAATCTGAACGTAAGTGACCCGTATCCTATTGAAACCTGTAGAATAGGTTTCACAACAATCTTAATATTAAAAAGAACCTAAAGTTCTGTACAGCCGTCCTACCCGTCCGTATTGCACAGATTGAATGTCCTATTTTTCATAACTGGCACATTTTTACCGAATCATATATTGTGTTAAATGACTTTGATATTCTTTGAAGAATATATTCGAAATTTACTTTGAAAGCTCGCTTCGAGCACTATCATAAAATTCATTTAAAAAACTGAACACACAAGGTCCAGATAGCAAGCTCCGTTTGAGCTGCACATACACGTTGGCATTCCGCAGCGACACCCGTAACTACTTCCCTTGTAGTATAAAATAATAATAAAAAAAACTAAAAAACTAAAGAACGGTGCTTCTGAGAGACACCTCTATCTTTAAGTATTGACATTGGAGTCGAATACTGCGAATGGCGCTACTGATGAGACACCCCTAACTTTCTTGAACTGGCGCTACTGTGAGACACCCCTAACTTTGAGTATTGACATTGGAGTCGAATACCGCGAATGGCGCTACTGATGAGACACCCCTAAACTTTGAACTGGCGCTACTGTGAGACACCCCTAACTTTGAGTATTGACATTGGAGTCGAATACTGCGAATGGCGCTACTGATGAGACACCCCTAAACTTTGAACTGGTGCTACTGTGAGACACCCCTAACTTTGAGTATTGACATGAAGCACAAGGCGTAAATTTGCACCCCACGTCACACACTCACAATTTTCCCGAATCCCCACCCGAAGAAGACCTGATAATTCCCCTGGACTGGGCTCAAAAACCCCTTACCCGCCCCAACCCAGAGAAATGACACTTGGTAGTGATAGACAGCACTACTCGTGTCTTGTAGTGCCGAAGCCGCAAAGTAGATAGAACGAAATGGAAGAAGGAGAAGTAACAGAGTGACAGATGCTCCGCAGAGCGAAAGGTGGAACCAGATTCCGCCGGAACCCAGAACCGAAAGGGCAGTGCGCTACTGTCAGGGTAGTCTACGTCTTTAGTCTTTTGACACCAGGGACGCTCCTAGTGTGTTCTTGAAAAAGCTGCCAGAAGTTTCCAACTGTGCGAACTCATACGACGCTCCTTAAGAGCGAAGGGCCAACAAAAACGACAAAAAGAATGCAAAAATCATGTAACCGTTTAGGTTTCCCAGGGAGTCTTAGCCTTCGACCCCCAGTGGACTTAAGGCAGGCCACCACGCCAAAAGAGGACTGACACCTTGTGTAAAATAAACCATTATAAATAAAACGTACGTTGAAACTTATTATTCAACAAACTAGTAATCGAGTAGATTAAGACTTAAAATATGGCCACACGCACGAGGTGCGGTAACCTATAATCAAAAGTAGTTTGGCTTAGTCGTGATGAAGTTCAGTAGTTACATGTGCCTGGTCATAAATGAGAGGAGACACTTTTGCTATAGACCTAGTGAAAATGCTGTCAGCTGTTTTTAGTTCATCATTTTTAGCGTTTACTTCTTGTTTTAAGTCTTGATGATCCTTAAGCAATGCTTCGGCCGTTTGTACATCCTTTACCAGATTATCTGCATTAAGTCTATCTTTAACTTGAGCGACCCACTTAAGCAGATCTTTAGCACCGTTTGTAAATATCTGTTGGCCAACCGCATCTTCAAGCCGAGCCCGTCTCTCGATAGCTTTTTCCCTAACCTTAGCCCAAAGCTCGTCGATTTCCTTTTGTTTCTGAGAAACGTTATGTTTTTCAGAAGGATATTGTCCTTGTACGTCATTGGCCAATAACATTACTTTGCTGACTTTCTCTTGAACCGGCGCCAATTCCCGTTCCAAGTTATCGTGTCTACTCTGCAGAGACTGTACTGTTTTCAAATCGTGTCCTAATACAGCACTTTCAAGCTGCATCATTTTTTCGAGCATCCAATCCCTTGCTTCTTCACAGAGCTTATTGTAGAGCTCCACGCTGCTAGCGCCCTCCAGGCTCTTCTCTTTGGTGGACTTCAGTCGGTTTACTTTCTGCCACGCAAGTTGAATTTGACGGAACCTAGCGCGAACTTTGTCGATTTGAGAATGATTTAGTTTCTCGAATTCGCGCACCTCTGCTTCGAGTTCGTCCATGCGTTTTGTACTGCCCGATAGGTCAGTAACGAATTTCTCATATTTTCTCTTTGCCTGCAGAACACTATCATTCGGATCTTCAATTGATAACATCTTTTCCTTATCTTTGATCCATCTCTCGAAGTCATCACACTCTCTATAAAATCTAAACAATCTAATTGAATCCTCCAACCAGGCATGTCGGGTAGCAGCCATGTTCTTTAACCTGTCGTATGTATCATTCAGCTGCTTCTGTCTTTTCGGGACGCTATTGTTGTCGTCAACTTTTCTCTTAACAGGTCTGGTAGTAGGTCTGTGTACTTTAATAGGGACTTTCGTCTTAACCATTTTGGTTTTTTTCACTTTTTGTATACTTTTAACCGTCTCAGGTTTACGTACGGTAACTTGGATTATTCTAGGTTCGATTTCAACAACGTAGTTAGCTGGTGTAAACCCGTCGGTACCGTCCGCTTTTCTTATGCACCACCAATCAGGGTTACTTTTGTTCAGTAAGAACATCACCTCGCCTTTTACCATGGTGAGACCGTGGTCACTGAATGGATATAAGGCACGGACTTGTGGCACCTTTCTTTCTTCCACTATGTTACGATATTCTACTTTTTCTACTGGTTCATCAACAAATACTTCTGTGGCTATCATTCTATAATTAAACTGCATGTCTTCAATGGATTCCGCCACCTCCAATTCTGTATTTAAATCCAAATTCGAAATTCCAGTTTCGATAAGTCTGTTTGCTGGTACATTCAGACTCTGTATATCACCATGATAAGCATGAAGTTCCCCTTCTAAATCTTTATGTCTCTGTAATAAGGACGCTGCACTAGGTTCGTCTATGCCCAGATCTTTTGAACACAAAATGTATTCCTTTTCCAAGAACCAGGATTCTGCTTCGTTCGCGTCTGCGTAGAACTGATACGCTTCTGCCGCGTCGTGAAGTTGTTTGGTTCTTTCCAAGGCGAGTTTTTCCACTAATTCCCAGGCCTTCTTGTTTCTGTCCATGTGTTGTTCAATTTCTACTGATCTTGGATGTTTTTCTTTAATTAACTGCTTTCCAGCCATGTTAAACGAATCACCAAGTTTCGTATACTCACCCGGAGTTTTAAATGGCATATTGACCTGAAACGAACCGTTTTCTACACGTTTTGTAGTATTAATAAAGATACTTTCTGCCAACTGATCGTCAGTTGACATTATAGGTTTTGAAGACACTTCTTCGACTGTCCAGAATTTTGTCAACAACTTATCCACGTCTTGAGTTTGCAAAAAAAATGACGCACTACTTCCGCCTGCCTGCGTAGCGTGCCCTTTTACTGGCGATGTACAATGTGAAGGTACCTTCCCTGCTATAATCCACCCAAGTGTGGTATTTACCAAAGTAGGTTTGTTAGAGCCTAAAATACACTGCCCCTGGCTTAAAATCGAATAGTAGACATCAGCGCCCAACAACATGTCGATATCGGATGGAATATTAAAAGTTGGATCAGCCAGCCGGCTTTGTAAATTATACGGAATATCCAACGTTTCTACTTTGATAGGGATTTGCGGCAATTTGTACGTGATATTATCCAAAATGATACACGATTTCACTGGATAACAGATATCCTGCGTTTTCGAATATATGGTAACGTTCGCCAATTTAGTACATAAAAAACTGTTTTGTGAAACGCTTGAAATATTTACTTTATAATTAATAATATCACACTGTAGCTGCTCTACTAATGATTTAGTAATAAACGAGCTTTGGCTTCCATTATCCAACAATACTTTCGCTGTTATCACATCCCCATTCTTACTCACAAGATTTACCTGCGCGGTTGCCAATAATACGTTAAAATGTTCATTTGCCAATGCTGAAAGAGACACTGGTTTAGTGGAACTTATTTGGGCATCCCTACTTGACTTACCCTGTAAATTTTCTACACCGATATTTTGAGGACTAGGCGTCTCCGTACTCGTATTTAAACTTGACACGTTGTGTGTTCGATTCCCAGACCCGTTGTACTGCCCGGATGGCCTTAAGAACGATTGATTATTTGAACTGTTCGCGTTGTACGAGGTTTTGTCGTTATTATTCTGAGAATATCGCCCGTTTCGCACGGTACCTAAATTTGCATTTCGCGTGGAATTTTGTTGTTGTGCGGTGCCCGAACTTGCATCAGGACTACCTCTTGGCACATTTCTATGCAACGTTGAATGGTGCGATAAATTACAATATTTACATTTACTTTGTGATTTGCACTGAGCGACAGAGTGTGCACCCAGACAATTAAAACACAATCGCTTCGATTGTATGATCTGTTGCCTTCCATATAATGTTAAATCCAAATATTCTCGACACGCATATGTTCTATGATCTGGAATGCCACAAATACAACAATACTGATCGCTCTGCTGTTGACTAGCAAAAAAGGATACTCTGTTATTACTAGTTGTGCCTCTGGGCTGTGAACTTTGTTGTTCGCTACTAATAGAAAGATTTTCAAACACTAAACACCTACGTTGTAAGAATTCAAAGAAATCTGTTAACCCTGGTAAGTTATTTAAATTACGATCCAGCTCAAATGCCTTTTTTGTGGCGTAATCTAATTTATTTTCCATAATATATACTAACAAATATTCAATAACTTGAGTCTGAGATACCGGCAATTGTTTTAACGACTCCACTGTCTTTGTATTATTCGCTATGAACACCCTTAAATTATTTGAATTTGGCTTAGTTAGCACCGGCGCACCTAAAATAGTTTTGAAGTGGTTATTTACCACACATGTCAAATTCTCGAATCTATTTTGCAAAATGTCAAAAGCAATCTGAAAGTTACTTCCTATTAATTCAAGAGAATCTATTAGCTTCAAAGCCTCGCCCTTGAGTGCAGATTTTAGGTACATTAATCGTTGTACATCCGAAAGAACTGCGTTCTCTATAATTAAAACTTTAAAAATTTCTGCAAAAGACCGCCAATCCGAAACACTGCCATCGAACGATGGGACCTTCAAATCTGGCAATCTAACACCCGAAGAAATATAATGTTGCCCCTGATTACTACTCGTTACACTACCTTGTGCATTATCTGCGCTTAATATTTCATTAAACGCCGCCACCAAAGAATGGTATTTGCCCTCGACTTCATCCCTATCTAAATCGTCTGGATTTAAATATTCAATACTATCCTGTAAATCAGAGTACGTCCCGTACGCTTTTCTCAACGTCTCCTCTCGCGATATAATTTGCTTCAGTGCCTCTTTGTCTTTTTTATTAGTATTATACCATGTTTGACTCCTCGTGATCGCAGCCTTTGCCACCCCACGTTTTCTTTTTAACTCGCTTAATTCACTTATATTAACTGCCTCGTCTGAAGGCTCCATTTTTTTATTTTTTTTTTTAATGACTTTTGCTCTCTAACTAGCAACACAACTTACACAGAGGTGAAGTCGAACACAACACTACCTTAATGTTGGCTACCAAAGTGTAATGCTACTAACAAATCTAGAATTATCAACAACAATATATACTACTACAATTTCTACATGTAACGTTTTTACCTTCCGCTGTCTCTCTGTCGACACTCACTTAACTTTCACTTCACTACTCTCACTGGTTTGGAAGTCTCTTACTGCCTCTTCTTGCTAATTTTTTACTTTAATTTTACTTTCGCACTTATTCAATTTTCCAACATCCGGATTCGAAGGACCATGTTGAAACGCCGGGCTTTATTTCCTCTTACGTTCAATCAAGTTTGTGGTATATTTCCACAGGCGTGTGACTCACTGGTCGGTTTTATTATGATTGGAAATTAAACTCGTGTTAAAGCAAAATAACTTTATTTAATATACTGGCGAACTTAACACATTATAACTTCTGCCGAAATTAACACATTATAACTCGTTGCACAGAGCTATGCACACTTAGTACCCGTACTTAGGGTGAAACTTCCACTTTTTACATAGAAATTAGTACACTAACATTTCTACAGATTTACCACTTGGTACAAATAGTAAAATGACCGCCAACAACCAACTTTGGCTATTCCTTTTTGACGGGACGTGTTGCTAGCTTGTCTGCTCACTCAACAGTTACTCTAAATTGATACACTAACATTCGTAAAGATTTACCACTTGGTACAAACAGTAAAATGACCGCCAACAACCAACTTTGGTTGACGGGACGTGTTGCTAGCTTTATTGCTCACTCAACAGTTACTCTAAATTGATACACTAACATTCGTAAAGATTTACACTTGGTACAAACAGTAAAATGACCGCCAACAACCAACTTTGGTTGACGGGACGTGTTGCTAGCTTTGTTGCTCACTCAACAGTAACTCTTAAGACTTAGTTAGCGCCGAACGCAGCGGCTGGATCCGCTGCACGAATACCCTATGACGCGACTCATTCATCTTTTGTGGCCGACGCCAAGCTTCCGCCAATCCAGTTAGCGCATTTTACAGAGAACAGAGGTGGAGCGTGGCAGTGGTCTCCAGCCGCTTCCATGGCGCGACTTTAAAATACATCATTTCTTATACCTACTACGTTATGAACGAGATCGTAAATTTGACATGTTACGCCTACTATGTTACAACTAAACTAAACAGTCCATCTTTGGACAACTCATTTCAACTCTTAGGGCTGTTCCCCAACACCATATAATATGTATTAGTACTATATGGCGCCTTGCCCATTTAATCAGTGTAAACGTAGTGAAGCCGAGGGTCCTTGTTCCGCCAGGGTCGTTTCGCGCAGTGCGTACGCGTACGCGCGAGGAAAAATAAATAGACATTTATTTTAACGGGAAAAAATGAGGTTATCACATTTGATTTTGACAACTGGACAGAAATTTGTAAACAAACATTAAAGTTCTTGATTTGTTTAGATTTTGTATATTATTTCGATTGAGAAAAGAAAATGAACGCAGGTAAATATATTATTAAAACTGTTATTAGATATTCTACAATTATTTTTAGAGTTCAACAGGTAAAATGATAGGTTTTTGTAGGATTCTTTGAAGTACATGCACTTTTCGGTAAAAATAGGTAGGTACCTAATTATATCAACAGCAGCAAAGGAAATTCTAATCTTTAGGAAATGGACTACCTAGTTATTGTTCCCTTACGAAATTAACGGAAGCAAGTTGAAAGAAAGAAACATCCGGTCTGGGTACATACCTGTAAAACGATGAATCTTTGTTGAAGTTTTTACGCCTGTTTAATATAATGTAATATATTCTGTTTTGCCTCTGCATCGTCACACAATGATCACACTTCACACATACAATCAAAATTTACAAAAAAGTAAAGATAAACAGTACACAAAAGCTGTTAATAATAACAAATCAACTCGATGAAACGAGCTGTCAACCAAATTAACATTTGCTAAAGATTTCGGGGTTATGTCGAGCAAAAATGAGACGTTGTCACGTTGTCAACCTCCAGTTAAATGAAATTGTTATTTGACGCGTTTTAGTATAGAAATGGAAACAAATAAACACTTGGAAGTACGGACTTTTTTTGCAATTTTTTAGCAAGATTTTTGGTAATTTTATCATTTTTATCATTGCTCTAACTTTCTAAGGCTCACTCTTCTGCGCTGTTCTAAAGAAATAAAAGTACATTTGGCAATACCCTTACGGCGCATGCGCACAAGTCGAAATGACCTTGGATCTTCTATCTTTGTTGTAGCTTCAAGATATTCAGGGTAATAGCCATATAGTACTAATACATATATGCAATAAACCCTTCTTTTGTCACGTACGCCCCAACACTACGTTTTGGTGGGCGGCCGCTCATTTGTTGATACACATAAGATGCCGTCTTCTGCAAAGCTCGATTTGTAAATAGCAAATTTCTCCGCAACCACTCATGGCGGTTGCAAATACGTTTTAGAATCTAACTGAAGTTAACTGACTTTTCTTGTTTCCATGTTAATTTGTAATTTCGATGCAGATAAATTAAAATATTGTAGACTGCGGCGTTTCCTTACTTTGAATTCATACTTCTTTTTATTAATAATGCAACTAGATAACTGAACGTTTCCCCAACAGTACTTGAAACAGCATTCCAGGATTGTTTCTAGTTTCATTGAAATGGTGTGGTATTCTTCCTACCAGATCTTCCCTGCTGTAGACTGGAGTCGAATTTACAAGTCTCTTTAAATTTTCCCATAAAAATAAATTCAATGGAGTCATGTCGAGCGACCTCAATGGCCACAAGATGGGCCCGCCTCGACCATCGATTACCAAAATTATTTGGAAAGTGCTGACGAACTAAATTGCTAAAATGGGGCGGTGTTCTTCCGTGCAGTAAACATCCATTTGAAAATATATCAAAATAAATTCTTCTCGTCCACACAATTGCCGAGCGTTTGTCCATAAATGAGATGCATGTCAGCGTCTTCACTATAGGAATAATCCTCCATTACTTAAGTCTTATGTACTCAATCAATCAGATAATTTAGAAAAGTGTTGTCAATAACATATTGTTAACGAAATAAAAAGGACTAGTGTTTTATTGTAACATTATATTTATTATTTCAATAACTTGTTATACAAAGATGTGTTTTCTCCAGTTCCTTTTTCAAAGAGGGATGACAAGAGCATTTAAATAATTAGTTTTTAGCTCTGTATAATGACACATGTCAATATTTTGACTCAATGAGTGTGGTAAGTCCGTCTCTGACTTCCCTAACGATGTAGAACTTCTACTGTAGTATGGTTTTATAAGGCTTTATGGCCTACATAAAATATAAAAATTTCATAAAATTATACATGTAGGTTCAGGTTAGTTCAGGCAAAGAAACTTATAGCTACGCAATAGAAGTGGAATCTTTATGAGCGGTTTAAATCCGCGAGAGGCCGCTTTACAGCGTTAATAAACAGACGATTTTGCATCGAGTTTTAATTGGCGCGTCCCGCGTTAAACTTGATCGACAACTACGTTGCCAATAATTGTATACTTTCTTAAAAGGTGGCAACGGAAATATAGAAGTGAAAGATTTTGCATCTTTTATTAGCTCAATCTTAATAATAAGAGCTAGAATTTACTACAGTCAGTGAAACAAGACACTTAATAAAACCACGCGAAACTACGTTTTAAATTTTCTCATCGGATCTGGAGGGGAGAAGGATCACTAATCTATTTCACGACATTAAAGCCTACTGTGGCGCAATGGTTAGGGTTAGTCATCGTTTTGCCAGTCGCGAGTTCGATTCTACTTCCAAGTGTTTTTTTTAAATTATTTTTTGTTGCTTTAAATATTTTGTAACTTTATTTCTACTATAATATTGGTGGATTTATAGATTAATGGTATATTATTTAACTAGCGCGCCTATAGCTTTATTACTTGCAAGTGAAATGCTGTAGTTTTTCTACGATCATGAACTCATTTTTAAGAATATATTTATCACAAAAAAACTGTACCTACTTGTGAGAGTAAGCAAAACAGTCCAGTTAACTTGGGAAGAAAATGCCTTATAACACACGCGTGTTGAAAAGTGTATTTGAAATCTAGGAGTCAATTTATAAGATTTGAACAGATGCATATGGTGCCCATATTTTCTTTCCATTACACAATATTAAACATTTTAAAGATTTGAAAGCGTTTGTATAAATATGTACAATGATAATGTTAATAAAAATCATGTTAAAAAATAATGTTTACTGAGCTGTATATTCTGTACCTATCTAGAAATTAAAAGAAATTTGTACATTAGTGTTTAGGAACTTTTTTACATTCTTTTGATATCCTCTATCGTGTGGTACTATGCACTTTTTTTAAGGTCACCCTGTATAACAGGGTACGTTAATAAGGTATTCGTCTTTGATAGCACCCAAACTACAAGGGATACAAAAAAAAGTTTTATATTAAAGCTGTTGGGTTTACCAAAAGGCATAACGCAAAAATATTTAACAGCATACTGAGCGGCAAAAAAATAAATTACATACTTAAACATATTTTTTTTAATGAAACACCCTGTATATTTTTAAGTTGTGATTCAGTAAAGAAAGACCTTTATATCCGTCTTTTCGTTTTTTAATTTTCTTGTGGCGTTGCCAAATAAATTCAGCTTAGTTAAACAAAATTTATACCATTAGTACCTCGGAAACCGTAAGGGTTATAAAAAAAAATTAATAAATAAAAAAATTAATTGATTGTAAAGAAAAAAAGTCTAAACCTTATAATCTTCGAGATATCGACTTTTAAAAAATGACATTTTTGAACTTTGACAGCTTCTAGCTCTCTAACGGTACATCTTAGACCAAACCGGCCTACATGTCCCTTTCTTACTTTTTTATTGTCTTCCCAAAAATATTAATTTCAGGTTAAACCGGAAGTACTATATTTCCCAATGTCTTTGATATTTCCGGATTTCGAGTTACATCCGGTTTAACCGGAAGTTTACACTTTTGGAAAGATAATAAAAAAGGAAGATAGGGATATGTAAGCCGTTTTCACCTAAGATGTATCGTTAGAAAGCTATAGAAGCTGAAGTTCAAAAATGTCAGTCGATATCTCGGAAACTATTAAGTTTAACTTAATAAGTGCACTATAAGTCTATAGTGCACTTATTAAAAAATAATTATTATTTTATGTAGGATCAAAAAGTGTTGTAAAATAAATGGTGCTCTATTTAAAAAACCAAAGATGGGTATCAACTCCAACCAAACGACTTATCCTGTATACGTAAAAATACAATAAAATGAAAATGTTTGTACAATCAATTCACTTTTTTATTGAACTTTTTTTTTATAACTATTACAGTTTCCGAGAAATGGTAGTGGGTCATCTTACATGTACCACCCTGTACATGGCGACTTAACAAATTCGGTAATTGAAATATTATGTGTTATTTCGATTTTTTCAAATGGAACACCCTGTATTTGTTTAACAGAAGGGGCTTATCTTTTAAATTCATACTTTCCTGTCGAAACTAAATACGACCCTAATTAAAACAAATTATTTCAATGTTAGGTCCTTTTTTGTGGCAACAAGGAAGATTTAAATTTTTTTGTTCTGGTCGTTTTAGACCTATGACCAAAAGCGTTTATTACGTACCTACGTCTTGGTGCCGTAAAATAAAATAATTTTAATAAATTTTTAATTTTTTGAACCACCATATGCAGATGAACGTACATTTTATATCCCTTTTTATGTTTAATACAGTTTTTCTAGATTTTTTATTTTGTTTTTGGTCCGTCACTAGACTAAATTAATAACTAGCCAGTTTTATAAGTATTAGTAGTACATATTTCAAAAATGCTAACATTCGTCAAGAGAGTATGCCAAAAGATTTCGTATCGTAAGTTTAAAGGAATATATTTCGTGAACACTTTGTACAAAAAAATCGATTGAAGTAGTAAAAGTAAAGATTACAATAAATTTAATCATTTTTATATTAACCTCAGCTCTTTGGTAAACCCGAAAATGAAAACATTGGTTCACGCCGGCCGGCCGCGCCGTATTATTTTATTGGGTTTACTAATCTCAATAACCAGTCTACAAAATTCAATTAATAATCCTAAATACTATATTACATAATTATATCGCAGCCGGAAAGACGACAACTCTGAAGCGGCGGGTCACTTCTCGACACCAAATTTGTCTTGTACCTAACTCTGTAGAAAGGGCTCTTTAAGCCGATAGGCTTTCTCGACACCATGAATATTAAAACATTTACATCACATTACTTTTATAGAAAATTAATATAAATGATCGGGCGGCGGAACTTTCGGCCCCATATTGGGTAAGGTACCTGCTAAAAATTTTAGGTCAAGTAATCTTGCAAGAAATTTCGGCCCCAAACATTGCAGGTAATGCGAATTGAACCAAAAAGGTGGATTAGATGCCGTGTTAGCGCTGTTTAACCAATATAAGTCTATAAAAGGGGCAAACAATTAATAATAATATTCCACGGTGAACTTGAAAAAGGCGAATTGGAACCAAAAAGGTGGATTAGATGCCGTGTTAGCGCTGTTTAACCAATATAAGTCTATAAAACCGCATTAGCCGAGTTGCAGGTCAAATACACCTGAATAAATATTCATTCTGGAACTCTGATTTTCATTGACCTAAAAATATATCCATCCAAGATAATTACATATTTATAGGTTAAGTACCTGGCAGTTAGTGTCGAGAAAGGCTATTAGTTTACCTAAAACCTTAACGTTTGGTGTCGAGATCGGCTATAGGATTAAAAATGGCAGGTATTTGGTGTCGAGATTGGCTACGGCCCTCTGAAGGTGCATTCGGCAAAGCCCGACCGCTTAACGAAGAATGATCCCCGTTTTGAAAACCGGGATCCATCGAGAGATCGAATTATTAACATTACGTCGGTTTTCTATTGCGTAGCTATAAGTTTCTTTGGTTCAGGTTACTTAAGGGCAACTTTAGAAATTTTTTTTCTATGACAAATTATAGACCCGAGAGTATGCCATGTACTTACGGGACACCCTGTGTGTTACATATTCTTCACAAGGAGATTAATAATTGTCTTATAGCAGAAAAAACCTGTATTAACCCAATTATTTATGAGGTAATGAAAAAAAAACGTAAATAATTACTGAATTAAATCCAAAATCGAATTCACGAACCTCGCTCACTTACCGGGCACTTAAGTTGATTTATCCCTAATTGATTTCTAATGAAGTTTTATCCTTATATTAAAATTTCTGATGAACGATGCCTATAAATTTTCGTTAAGAAAATTGGCCGTACAAAAGAGAAATTTGGATAAATTATCCTCTTAAGAATATGCCGTGGGGTGGAAGGTATTCACGCTCGAAAATAGTAACTGTAAAGGGTAATGTTTTTAATGATTTTAATTACATCAGAAGTAAGGTAAAAGTAGGTACCAATTATTAACAAACAAATTATTGTTAGTTGGGCCTTCCAAGGTCCCAGTTTGTGCAAATTTATTTATAATAGGAGTTGAAAATGTATTGACCTACTACAATACTTACACTACACAAAAGCACATACAGATATTACATATCTAGGTGTTTTTGTTTGTCATAAACGTAATAGAATTATATTCTAAAAATTTGTAAATCGTATATTTATACTAATAAATAAAGGAAGCGAAAAAAAAAATAACAAAACATGTAAAAAATACAAATTCAACCCTGTTGATAGAATTAATATAATATAATAAAGTGATAGAATACTCTATTAAAGTAGCCGATACTTGATGGCAATTAATTATTATAAAATAAATAAATAACACACAGGTTATAATTTCCACTATATATATTATTATCACTTTTAATTTGCCATAACAATTATTGTTTCGACACACAGTGTCTTCTTCTAGATGGACTTTACTGACTAGGATTAGTAATTTACAAGTGTGTTTTCCAAATAAATTAAGGTGTTCAATAAACTAATAAATAATAATCCAATTAAGTAAATTATAAACCATTAAGAGGTTGGGTTAATAGTAGGTGATGCCTAAACTTAACAACTAACAAATACAGGGTGTAATCTATAAGTTTAATAGTGGGGAACCGTTTAGGTCTAGTTGGTCATTTAGTGGTATGTTTGATTTTATATATTTGTTAATTTCCATTGATTCTAATAAATTTAATTTGACGGATTTGTTTTCTTGGTGTAAAATAATAAAATTATCATCAAAATAACGTTTTTCATTATTTAAGTGTAATGCATAATGAGAGTCTGAATGATTTTTATTGTAACTATTTTTGTGTTCCTTTATCCGTTTTTTAAAACATCTACCTGTTTGTCCTATGTAAATTTTTGGACAACTTCCACATTTTAGTTTGTACACCCCACATTTAGTTTCTTTAATAATTTTAGTTTTATTGTTTTTTATAAATTTCCCTAATTTATTATTTGTTTTATATGAAATTTTTATATTACGTTTCTGTAAATGTTTTGCGATCTGTTGAGAAATCTTACCATTATAGGTTAAAGTTCTATAAGTAGTGTTATTCTTAAGGTTTGGAGTTGGATATGCTAATCTAAGTGTTTTTTTATATTGTTTTTTTGTAATAATGTCGTCTATCATTTTAGTTTGGTATCCATTATTCAATGCGATCTGTTTAATGATATTAATTTGATGATTATATACATTAAGGAACTGAATATATAAAAAATGTGGGGTGTACAAACTAAAATGTGGAAGTTGTCCAAAAATTTACACAAACAGGTAGATGTTTTAAAAAACGGATAAAGGAACACAAAAATAGTTACAATAAAAATCATTCAGACTATCATTATTCATTACACTTAAATAATGAAAAACATGATTTTGATGATAATTTTATTATTTTACACCAAGAAAACAAATCCGTCAAATTAAATTTATTAGAATCAATGGAAATAAACAAATATAAAAAATAAAACATACTATTAAATGACCAACTAGACCTAAACGGTTCCCCACTATTAAACTTATAGATTACACCCTGTGTTTGTTAGTTGTTAAGTTTAGGTATCACCTACTATCACCCAACCTCTTAATGGTTTATAATTTACTTAATTGGATTATTATTTATTAGTTTATTGAACACCTTAATTTATTTGGAAAACACACTTGTAAATTACTAATCTTAGTCAGTAAAGTCCATCTAGAAGAAGACACTGTGTGTCGAAACAATTGTTATGGCAAATTAAAAGTGATAATAATATATATAGTGGAAATTATAACCTAAGTGTTATTTATTTATTTTATAAAGTGATAGAAAACGCGAATGTACGAAACAAAAATGAACCCCAATAGTTTATACCCCATGCAAATCTATAGAAATTTTAATTCTTATACCCATTAAATTAGAATAATTGGCAACTTTCATTAATTTAGAAACTTCCCAACGTTTTGATAAAAAAAATGAATTAGGTATTAAAGCTTTTGCCTAAAAGTATCATCTGCAGGTTACCTATTTAATTAAATTTGCGTGTTGTCTGTTCATGTTTGCACTGAATTTCAATAATATCGTAAATTATGATGCAACGGTAAACATTAATCAAACTATAAGATGTTTTATATTCCTTGCGGTTTTACTGGCAAACATAATTCGACCTAATTTAAAATAAAATGTTTCATAAAAATATTTAAAATTCTGCACAGGCCCTCGCATCAATCAAAACGTAAAGCTTTCCCGAGTGGGTACATCTTGAAAAATTTTAAATTGCGTTATATTTGTCTCACGGAAAACCAGAGGAATACAAATTTTAAACGATTTATAACAAGACTTTTTCGAAAATATAATAAATTTCGCCACTGCAAATTGATAAATTCTTCATGGCACGATGATTTGTCAACCCACCTGAATTTCACCTAAAAATCTGTTTCGAAACAAGATAGAAGGGTTAATCATCATCAGATGAAATATGTAAAATTCATATTCATTACCAACGCCTGACTGAATTCAATCACAATGTTATTATTACGGATAATAAAAGCAATAAGCGATATCGACAGCCAATATGAAAAATGAATGATTTAACCCAAATATGGGGTGCTTAAAAATAATTTATTTTGGCTCTTAATAGTAGGTATCACCAGAATTGATTTTTAATAACAACTTTATTGAAATTTTTACGAGCGAATTTGACATCAATCAAAATATTAAGCTCGTAAGTTTTCACTGAGGGAACAAAGAAATGTTAAATTACATAATAGTTGTCGCACCTTTTGTACTTAGTAAGTCAACTTAGAATTGCAATTTTTAGAAAATGAATTAAAAAAAATAAATTTTGTGTTATTGTCCATGTGGCGTGCGAATTACCTACCTTGTTATAATAAAGAAACCTTCATTATAACTGCCACTGGTGGCACTATTGTGGCTTGTTATATTTAAAAATGTATGCATGTACCGGGTGTCCCACTAAGAATGGCTGTCGGCCGTATCTCAAAAAATGTTAGTCGTATGGCTTGCGGAAAAAAAATATATTAGGTAAAGTGGTCATGAGATATTGTTGGAAATTATTTTCAAGTTTCTCAGACTGGCGCTAGAGGGTGCAACAGTAACGGTAAATATGATTCACGAAGTTTCCTCAAAAGTCGCCTATATAGTTAAGGTATCCCGAAAATAACATTTTTGTATATTTCGAAAAATTATTAATAAAATTCACCTATAGAACTTGTTCGTCACTTTTCCAATAAAGTGGTGGGGGAAGGTTGAACATTATTTGTATAAAAAGCTGATAACTCCGGTCTGGCTTAACATAATTTAGTAAACTTAGTTTTGTTAAAAAGGGCTTTTCTCACTCTATATATCATCTTGTGAACTACGGCAATATGTGTTTTACACTAGGCGCTAGGGGGCGCTGTCTTACAACTTCACAAACAGTGCGCGTTTTTTCCATAATTGTAAATATAATAGTATATTCAATTTTACCTTAAAATCCTATGCACAGTAGAGCGAGTAACGCCCAAGTCTCTAACAATTAATCAAATACTAATATGTGGATTAAATTCCACATATGGCAAAACATTTACAATGTTTTCCTCGGTTCGACCTCGGCGGCGTCCGCGATATACAGGGCGACGAATACTTCCAGTAGTACGAAAACGGCTAGCTAAACGATTAAACATTCTACTGTCGTATCGACGCCTTTGAGGGTATCGTACTGCGTAAACCCGTTCAGCAATTGTTGCATTTCCCAAACATTCAAAATACACCGCGATGATGTCAACCGCTTCTTCAAGTAACAGAGGCATTTTGAAAATCAAATACGACACAACACTGTTGGCACGACAAAAATTTTTACGTAATAATAAAAGGTGAGACGCGTGCACAGTTTTAATTCATATTTTGTTTTTTCAAGGCCTATTTGACTCTTAAAAAAAACTTTACAATGGCAACTTGAAAATAAAATCATAATGTTCCGTAATTATGATTATTGTTGTTAATATCTCTGGATTGAAAATAGATATTAACTTGCGGTTTTCGCTGACTTCTTAGACTTTTAATCATCCTTGTAATCAGGTAAAATTGAATATACTATTATATTTACAATAATTATGGAAAAAACGCGCAATGTTTGTGAAGTTGTAAGACAGCGCCCCCTAGCGCCTAGTGTAAAACACATATTGCCGTAGTTCATAAGATGATATATAGAGTGAGAAAAGCCCTTTTTAACAAAACTAAGTTTACTAAATTATGTAAAGCCAGACCGAAGTTATCAGCATTTATTACAAATAATGTTCAACCTTTCCCCACCACTTTATTTGAAAAGTGACGAACACGTTCTATAGGTGAATTTTAATAATAAATCTTCGAAATATAGAAAAATGTTATTTTCGGGATAGGTACCTTAACTAGGCGACTTTTGAGGAAACTTCGTAAATCATATTTACCGTTACTGTTGCACCCTCTAGCGCCAGTCTGAGAAACTTGAAAATAATTTCCAACAATATCTCATGACCACTTTACCTCATATATTTCTTTTCCGCAAGCCATACGACTAACACTTTCTGAGATACGGCCGACAGTCATTCTTAGTGGGACACCCGGTATAGTCAATGGCAGTCTTATAAGGCTGGTTCAATAGCCAACAGTAATGTGAACAAAATAAAAAAAGTTTCACCCATTTAAAGCAGAAAGTACAGAAAGTTTGCCATTCAATTAGTAGTTATATTAGAACTAACATAATAAGAGTCTTTTATATCTTTTAAATTGTAACCAGGTCGCTTTGAAAACAATGGACGATGTCTTTCGATGACAATCAGGCTCAACTCAGTTTTCATCGAAGGAACCTAATTGCACCGAGAAACGTTCTGTTGAAAATTTGGTTCATTCAGCAATGTTTATTTTCAATTTCATCTCGAAATTCGTTTCAATAAAATGTAAAACAAAAACCAGATCATCCTCGACAGCTGTAAGGACTACTAGAATCATTTGGATAAAAGAAGAAGTAAGAACACATCACAAAACCCTCAACTCGGTGAATTTAAAACTAAAGTACTTAAATTTTACCCTTACTTATTTATTGTCGTTTGTGGAGTTTCTCAAATTAGATTATAAGTTTAGGGATGAAGATCCATAACCTGAAGATAGCGCAAGTACATTCTCTGAGACACAATAACATACAACAATACAGACGGTTGATGGGTCAATCTAACTTCAATTTCCATAAACGTTTTTTAACTTTAACCAACATACAGTTTGCCCCAGGTGAAAAGAAGCTATTAAATGTCAACCTTAAATATAATTCTTCACATAAGGTTAATTCGAACTATAAGGAAATGCTGGCAATTGAGGCAGAGACTGTTATCCAGACTACGGACTTTTCTAATAAAAGCATTGTAAGGGCTAAAATTATCAGTTTCTTAGGCAACATAATACCCCAAAATTCACACAAAACACTGACTATGATAGAATCCACCTAGATTCATTGAAAGGAAAACTTAAAACTAATGACTTATGACTTTATAGCCCCAAAGGCTGATCATGAAAAGATCGGATTACATAAATAAGCTAAAGAATTTTTTAGAGGACGATGACTTCGAAAAGGTTAATAAAAACCCTACAAACTTATTTTTTAAGAAAGTAAAAGGTGTTTTGGTATTTTAACTCTTCAAAAGATAAATCATATCCTATAAATTCGAGAACAGCTTTGTTTATGGTTTGCCGAAAATACGCAAAGAGGAGATGCCTGACCAGTGGTATCATTCGTTAACTCACCCTCTTATAAGCTTTCTTCCTGGCTGATCAAGATCCTAATGGACATAAAAGGTTTTCGCAACATATATGCAACTAAGAACTCTTTAGATTTAGCTAATTACCTCAAGACCATTACAATTTCAGGCAAAGCCATCCTAGTTTCGCTGGACGTGAAGAATTTGTTCCCGAATGTACCACCTGTTGATTGTATTAATCTTGTGAACAGAAACCTATTAAAACTTCTAATTTCAGATCTAAAATCGCTTCTTAAAATAGTGGTTGACCAGAACTCTTTTCAATTCAATGGGCATTTTTTTATACAAAAGACAGGCCTGGCAATGGGATCCTGCCTTTCATCTTTTTTAAGCGAGGTATTCATGACCCACTTAGAACAAAAAATCATGAAACGGCGTTTCGCAATATTTTTAACATCCTATAAGAGGTATGTTGATGATATTTATCAGGTGCGGAGTGGCGGGTATAAACATTTAACTGATTTTTAAAAATATATATACTCACTACACGAAAAAATTATTTTCACTTTAGAAAAGTGAACAAGAGTAAACTTTTCTATTCTTGACTTACTACTTATTAGAAATAACAACACAATACCGTTTGACATATTCAGGTAACCTTCTTCAACGGACAATATACAATTTTCATCCAATTCACCGTACAGTCATAAGTTTGCTGCCTTTAGTTCTTTCTTATACAGACGCTTAATACTACCACTGTCAAAGAAAGCTTTTATTAATGAACCCACTACAATCAAACATATTTTATAATAGTTCCCCTCTAAATTAAATAACTAAAATATATTTCAAATATGTCAATAAGTTTAACCTCTCCTTTAACATCATACATAATACTGAAAAAAACATTAGCAATAATTGTAGATACATGAGGTTCTTCGATAACATATATCTCTTACTTACAGTTGGCCAAATTGTTTAAGGACTTTAATGTTTTAATAGCGTTTAATACTGCAAATACCCTTAAAAAGCATTTAGTTAATACTAAAGCGTTGATTGAAGACAGTGTGTTATTAACATCTGAGCGCAGCTTTTCTCGGCCGAAAAAGTTTCTTTATTGCACGAAGCAAGAAAAAGTCCAGTACTCACTTGCGTAAACAATGTTTTTAATTTCGAACCTCATTTGATTTTTAATAACATAAACAATGATTGTTAGGTTAGTGTAAGCTAACTTAAAATGACAGACCAGTTAACTTCGTCCGAGATAGATTAGTTTCATTGTTAAATTTTGACATGTATAGATTGAATTGTGCAGGATGTTTTTAAAGTTTGATATGAAAGAGCGGATTAATTTGTGTTTTTATTATTAATTTATCCATAGACTTTGTAACTTTTTTCCAGTTTTCGTAGCATAGGTATGGGTCGTTTACATAGATATTGTTTTGTGTAAATATTATAGATATTAAACTTTATTTAGTGTTGTTAACTGCCTTTAAATTGAGTAAACTATATGGATATTAACGAACTTTCTAATGGTTGTCCGTCTACAAAGAAAAAATTCAATTACTCTTTAAAGAACGAATAATACACCATAGAATTCCGGAATGAAATCCTGAACTAAACACATTGGATGCTGCAGAAATATGTGGCACTTTAACGAAACTTTCCTCGCGCGCTGTGTTTAGAGTTTTGAAAGGGAAATAGTCCAGGAGCCCAGACAAAGATAGCTGAAATTAAGGATACATCTTTTTCTAAAATATCATGAAGAGTTTTCAAACAAAATTTCAAAGAAATGAATTTTAGGCATATTAAACGAAATCGAAAAAAGCTACTTATTGAAAAAACATTAAATTTTTGTATAGCAGCGAGAATATTTGGAAAAAATACGGTAATTGCGGGAAAAAGTTATATTAGACCGACAAAACATAGCTCAATGAAGGTAATACAGTTGAGAGAGTATGTCAAGATCTAAATATTAAAAGTTCAAGGCGGGCATTTATGGACGGATTTTCGAAAGGACTAAGAAATCCTAGTGGAATGCTCACGCCACGGGAATTTATTCACCTGACGATGCACAATCCGGAGCTCTCTATACGCTAGAGTCCCTGACAGAAACTTTGGACTTGGAGTATAGGTAGTAGGTATCAATTTATCTGTAATCTCTATCTATTTTTCTATAATTTTTAAGTTTTTAGAAGAAGGGGGGGTCGCAGCCCTCCCCTGCCCTTCCTTGGCCACGCCCATGGTAAATAAAAAATCTTTTGGTCTAAAGTTGCTCCTTCTGGAGCGAAACATGTGACCAATATAGAAAAAATAGTTTGAGGCCGAGACTTTGTGTCTTTTACTCCTTTTAAAGAATCATTGTCTTGAATTGTGGATGTAGAAATCCTCAAAATATCTATATACGTGTTTGGGGTTTGTTTATAAAAAGATATTCTAACATTGAAATCTGGCACAAAATTAACGAGAATAAATTTAAAAATACAATGTAGCCTTTTGAACATAGCGAGTTGCTATTTGGTAATGATCTTACTTAAATTGGCTTCTAAAGTTAATTTTCTGTCCAATATAGCTATCTTTTTCCAATAAACTACAAGCCCGATATGATTACGTTTATGTATCAATCATTTGAATTTTAGAAAGTAAGTTTTAAGATCATCATGGCCGAACAGACATACATACACACACTATTAGAGACAAAAGTTAAGCAATATATCACCGATTCGCTTTGCTAAAACATTCACAAAGTTTTGGAAGCCTCGATGGACTTTTATGGTTCTTCATTTATAAAATAAAAGCATCGCGTCAACAAGAGTTATGTTCCATTGAATCCTAAATCGACGAAGAGATTTATTTACGTTTGTTTCGTTTGAATTTTCTTCTTAAAGTCGCTAAGATCGTTGTTTTTTATTTCATGTGGAAAAGATAGGGAAAAAATGTATTTTTCTGTGTCATATCAAATTCATTTTGCAAAGCTTGTATAGCACACTAAAAGTTAATGCATAACAATTTCCGCCATCAATCACCGGATAATTCTAAATTCGTAAGAAAACATGAGCAAATTAAATTTGGGCAAAAAATATTGAAATTTCATGGGATATTGAATTTTATTTAAACTTGTAAAAATTAATATAATTTTAATTTTATGTGCCGACAGTTGGCAACAGAAATGTCAACGCTACAATGCTGCCAGCTCGTTCGTTGGCCTGTTTTGATGTTTTATTTAGGTTTCGTGTTTTAGTGCGTGTATTTTTTTAGCAAGAAACGTTAGGTCTATTATAAAAAGCATTAAAAAGTGTTCTTTTAAGAACAATAAAAGTGTAAATACATATCTCTGTCGATAATGTTGTTTACCATTTGTTAACAATGTCGAAGCATTTATATAAGCTACTTTCAGGAAGAACCTAACAATAAGGGCTCATTGTTGCCCTTGACGCCTTGATAGCAATTATAGAAGAAACTTTAAAGAGCATATTAAGGTCTACATATTTTATTTCCACTTCACTAATTTTTAACGTCTAGCAGCTGCCCTAAATTTGAATATCTCCACTCTAAGCGTAGTTTCAACGTCAGGTAAAAAAATAAACTATTATAACTACCTAAAAAGCAACGTTTCTGTTTATTTATGTAAATTTATATTGTTTTTATGAAAAAAAAACAACGTAATTTCCTCACTCAGATATTTTGATTGCAATCTGGCAACTGACGTCACTCGAAGGGTATGACGTGCAAAGGAAATTGTTTGGCATAAGTATAGTTTATAAAATTTCATTTCGCAGTTGACCCATAGACGTCTTTGTTTAAATCTGCACCAGAGGGCGCAATAACACAATAATAATACAATACCATTACTCTTTTGCTGCTGACTGCTAGAACTTATATTTTTTATTAACTAGAAGTTTCGTTTGGTTCTAACGAGAATCCTACATAAATACCATGAAACCCAATAATTACACTTGGAAAGTTTACTGGCGGAAAGTATTTGTCGCCAATAAACTTGCCATGTGTAAACTGTAGGAAAGTGCACTAGGCCTTAAACTAAAAATAGACCAGGCATTTCATTCCTACTAGCTACCAATCGATTTAAAATGTGCGAGTGGTTCGACATAGACGGGTAGGCAGATGCATAGACATGTCTATATGCAGACGCCTAAAAATGGCAACGCCGTACGGGATACCAGTAGACAGCGATCTATAATCAATTGTCCTATCCTCTTTGCTATAATTCATATTTACGTATTATACAGAGTGTAAATTAGATGAATACATAAAAATAACTTGACAAGTTCCTATACATTATTTTTCCTACGGCCCCCCTATGGAGATACGAGATAGGACGCCCCTGAAAATCGTTTGTTTTTAAATAACTTTTGAACTACTAGATGTAATTTAATAATTTTTTAATATGACACAGTAGGTACTGCTATTTTTTTTACACCCTGGACGATAAAGGCCCATTAATAATATTTTTGGGCAGCCTAAACTTTAAACTAAAAAAGAGGTACTCTTGATCGACATCGATAAAATGAACTGTTTACGAAAAAAAAATTGTTCAATATGGTTTTTATCGAATAATTTTGCATGTCGGTTCAACATGAGCTCCTTGTACTATGCATTGAAATTAATCCCAAGTTTTCTCGGATTGGCATGGATTAAAGTTTTTAAATAGCCCCGCAAAATCGAATGGATTTAGGTCAGGTGATCGAGGAGGCCAAGCCACTGGTCCTCCTTTTCATATCCATCGATTTTCGAAGTTCTTGTTTAGGTGTTCTCAAACAACTAGACTAAAATGTGGCGGGCCCCATCATGCATGAACCACATATCATATCGACTAAGGTAGATATTCTAAAAGTGCTGGCTAATTGTTTTAAATAAATTCCAAATAATTTTCTTGGCAATACAAATGGTCCAATTAAATGTTGCTCAGTGAATCCGGCCCACACCATGATGGGTTCAAATTGATGCTAATGATGCGTTACAATAGAAGCATGGGGATTTTCTCTCTCCATAAAAGCAAATTATGGGAGATTATGATGCCGTTTTTCGAAAATCCATCTTCGTCCGTAAAGACAACTGAACCAATGAAATTTGCATCGTTTCTGTGCCAATGTAAAACCAAGTTAGAGAACTCCATCCTCCGCGGGGTCTTTAGGAAGAATCGCATGAACTTTTGGTATAGATGCAACCGTAGCGGTCTGAGGATTCTAGAGATCGTCGATTTTGGGTAATCAAACTCGACATTCAATTTTCGAACACTTGTAGAAAGATCTGCTTCTACGGTATTTAGGATGTTTTCCTCAATACCCTCATCGCGACGGATTTTATTTCCACAATTGTGGCTGGCATTGTTAAACTATCCTAAAATTATTTATGACACTTTACATTAAATCATTCGATAAGTACAGGTAATTAACTAACCAAGAAGAAGAAGAAGAAAAGAGATTAAAAATTTCAAACTTCAAAGCACTTTATTTTCATTTGGCGCTGGAATAAATATACTTATTATATATGGGTACGTGTTATTAATAACCATAGCAGCAAAAAAAGAATTTTATGAAGATGACAACCAATGCAAAAATCAATATTGAACAAAACATTTTTTTTTTGTAAAGAGTTCATTTTATCGATGCCGATCAAGAGTACCTTTTTTTTAACTTAAAATCTAAGCTATTCAAAAATATTGCTGTTGTGACCTTATCTTACAGGGTGTAAGAGAAATAACAATACTAGTCTAGAGTTAGTCCATCCCTGGCAAACTAAATAAGCCGAATATGATTAAAAGGGCTCATTTTAAATAGACTTATCTAGTAACCATCATATTAAAAAATTATTAAATTACACCTAGTACTTCAAAAGTTATTTAAAAAGAAACAATTTTCAGGAGCGTCCTTTATGGGCCCGTAACTCCGTAGGGGGGCCGTAAGAAAAAAATATATAGGAAGTTGGGACACCCTGTATACGGTGAAAGTATAATGAAGATCCATAGTGTCGAACAAATTGTCATATGAGAACTGGATAAGATTGCCTATTAACCACTATCTTCTAAACTTGCGGAAATGTTTATAAAAACCAAATTTTTTTCCATATGTTGTGTTATTTATAATACCTAACAACACCAATTAATTCTATAAACATAATAGGAATATGAAATAAATTTTTTGCAGGCTTCAGTGCTGTACCATCGTGTGTTATTTTTTTTTACAATAAAAACAGAAACACAAAATAACCGCCCACTGAGCAACCTGACGTTACATGTGAACAAACCAAAAATAATGAATGAGTTTTTCTTACTTCGCCTGAGGCCGTCCACCGCATAGTCCATATTTATTTTACATCCGCCGTAAACAGAGGTAAACAAAAATTTCTGAGCTATAACCTGACAATATAATTATTTGCTTATTGGTCAACATCTGTACCCAGTGACGGTTTTTTAATAATAGCTGCAGAGGGCTAAAATAAAAAAAAATTAATTAACATTCTACAATAATGTGTATTTTTAATACCCCTGTACAGGGAGTCCCACATTCGAGCCTCATCATGGGGATTTCGGAAACTATAAGAGATACAGCATCGGTCAAATTATGGCAAAGTTGCGGAATTTTGTGCAGAGCAATATGGTAAAAAAATATCTGAGCTATCTTTTTTAGTTTTATAAATATTAAAAAAAAACAAAAATATTGAATTTTGGTTTTTTTAAATTGGACGACTTATTTTATCCGCTACAAAAAAATAAACACAACATCGTTAAGGCAACTTTTATCGCTTCATATCGTGGTGTTCTTAGAATTTCGTTTCAACGTTTCGTTTTCGTGGAACTATTATCAACTTTAATTTTTTAAATACGGACCTGCATTTTTTATTTTATTTTTTGAAATCTCTTTAAGCCCTGAATTCAACCATGTAGCGCACTTAATTATATCTAGACGTTTTGATGCCATTATTACATCATCAGGAATGTGATAATTAATTTTTAAATAAATACGACCCTGGAATTTATTTAAAGTATTTTTTTAAAGAAAAAAATGCATTTGCATGCCATGTAATAGTAGCCAACTTTTGGAGCAAACAATAGCCCATTAACCAATTTATTGAACGCCAATATCTTGGCATTCGCCAACTCAAGCCTGATTTTCGGTTATCTAGAAATAATGATGTCTGATTGTCAAACAGGTATTTAACAAATTGTTTAAGACACCTCACAAGATATTTTTGTTTAATTTGTTTTACTCACAAGAGGATATAATATGAATAATATAAATTTTTTAAATAAAAGAGAGTAGGTAAATGAAAAATGAAGAAATCTTATAACACATTTATAAATGAATAATATATTATGTAGGAAATAAATAAAAACGGAAAATAACAGAAACAAAAAGTAAAAAACTGATTATATTAAGTGTTCAAACAAGTGCCCTTCCTCTCGAATGCATTTTTGAGTAAGCCTCCTTAATTTAAATATCGCCCGTTGAATAACCCGTGCGATTGCCCTGACTTCTAGGATTAAATTTCCTCGTAAAACATTAATATCGCGTGGCGTATTACGGTACAGACGATTTTGTAGGTACCCCCAAAGAAAATAATCCAACGGATTTAAATCAGGACTTCTTGCTGGCCATCGTATAAATCCACGATTTCCAATCCATTTATTTGGAAAAATTTCGTTTAGTAACTCGGTTACTTCTCTTCCATTATGAGGCGGAGCGCCATCTTGCTGCCACCATAAGTGTCTTAAAGTCTCCAAAGGCTCGAGATCTAATGCGTCCAAAATATTATTATTTATTATATCCAAATATCTTCGCGAGTTGAGGTTGCCTTCATAAATAAAGGGTTCAATAATTTTATTGTTCCACATTCCAACCCACACATTAAAAGAAAGTCGTCCTTGAGGTCTTACTTCCTGATTTTGTCTGGGATTTTCCACAGACCAATAATGTTCATTGTGTCTATTAAATAATCCATTGGTTGTAAAATTGCATTCATCAGTCCAAATGACTTTGTTTAAAAAATTATCATCTTCATTTGGTTTGAAGCTAAGCCAATTACAAAATTCAAGTCTTCTTTCTGAATCACCAGGCCTAAGCGTTTGACTGATATGAATTTTGTATGGTTTGTATCCATGAGAATTTAAGGTTCTCCAGATCCTCATCCTCGGTTTTTCTAGTTCGTTGGAGAAATGCCTAGTTGAAGCGCGAGGGGCATAATTAACCTTAAATAAAATTTTCTAAATAGAAAAATTGGTAATTTTTTAAAATAAATTAAAACTTACCGAATTGATAATATTTTGTTGTTCTTCCGGTTCCATACGTGTTCCATAGTTTACTCTTGGTTTATTGAAACTACCATACTCGGCTAAATTTCTATCAAGTGTAGCAAAATAAGTATAATGAGGCTGTAAGCGTTCAGGATAGTCCTGAAAATAACGCTGACAAGAAATTTGTGAATTCCTATTGGAAGAATAATAAACTCGTAACATGTCGCGTTTTTCTAAAGCAGAAAACATAATTTTGCTGAAATATTCAACATAAAAATATGGTGACAATTGTCAACATAATTAAGCCACACAATCAAGTAAGCATAAAGTTGACGTCTAAGCCACCTTTGTTTTTTTTTTTTTAGTTTTACTTTATACTTTGTTATTATAAAAACTAAAATATATGTTATATATTATTATACGAAATTAATTCTTTATAACTAATAAATTCTGGCTCCACTTATATGTTGTATTTGGTAAAAAAAATAAGTAACACCAGGGCCGTATTAATTTAAAATTAATTATCACATTCCTGATGATGTAATAATGGCATCAAAACGTCTAGATATAATTAAGTGCGCTACATGGTTGAATTCAGGGCTTAAAGAGATTTCAAAAAATAAAATAAAAAATGCAGGTCCGTATTTAAAAAATTAAAGTTGATAATAGTTCCACGAAAACGAAACGTTGAAACGAAATTCTAAGAACACCACGATATGGAGCGAAAAAAGTTGCCTGAACAATGTTGTGTTTGTTTTTTTGTAGCGGATAAAATAAGTCGTCCAATTTAAAAAAACCAAAATTCAATATTTTTGTTTTTTTTTAATATTTCTAAAACTAAAAAAGATAGCTCAGATATTTTTTTACCATATTACTGGGCACCAAATTCCGCAACTTTGCCATAATTTGACCGATGCTGTATCTCTTATAGTTTCCGAGATCCCCATGATGAGGCTCGAATGTGGGAGACCCTGTACATACGAACTCATCGGCTATGTTAATTCGAACACCTTGTTGTCGCTGTTGAAAAGCAACGTCATCATGCGCGTCACCCAATTATCTACTAACTAACTATACTCTTTGCAAAACAAGAACCAATGCACGTCATACCCCTCGAGTGGCGTCAATTATCGACAGTGTTGCCAGCTTGTAACCACAATATCCGAGTGAGGGAATTACAGTTTTTGTTTCATAAAAACAAGATAAATATACCAACATTTCCCATAGTTTATATATTTGTTTACTGCATAATACCTTTTACCACCAACTTAAATAGATCTAACACTTTTTTATTTTCATCTTGCCAAGATCGACCAATGTTACCATTCTGAAAAATCCATGTTTCGTCCAAGAAAGCGAATTGGTACAAGAATGCTTCTTTTTTTTTAATAAGTTCTTTCAAAAATACCAGTCCTTTGAAAGCTACATGGGAAAGTTCCATAAGCCCTCGCCTCAGGTCATCTTTTTACCATCCGAAGCCTATTTTCTTGAAGAGGCTTCTTAAAGAGTTAAGACATCCATCAAACAGTTCTCCGTCTTTTAATTTCTAACTTAAAGTTGTCAAAGTTACATGATGTTCTAAAAAAAAGTTACAGCTTAGGAATAACCGATGTAACATTTTATAATTTTTAAATAATACAACTTGCTTGTTTCGTACATTCCATAAATAGTGTCACGGATAGAACTTATATCCAATCTTCACACATTTAATTAATTTACCATGTTATTAAAATACAAAAATAATTAAAACGTTTAAATGTTATTTGGGCAAATGTTTAATATACTTTCTTGGTCTTCGAATATTGTCTCGCTGTACTGCGAATAATATTCCGGCGCTATTACGTCAGAATGTTGTGTTATTTTTGCTAGTAGTTGTTCTCTAGTATTTACTGGTGTTGAATAAACTAGTTCTTTTAGATGTCCCCAGAAGTAAAGTAAAAGTCTATAAGGGATTAAGGTCTGGAGATCTTGGTGGCCATAAAACAGGCCCACATCGACCTATCCATCGAGAACCAAAAACGCTTGTTAAATGTTGATGTACAGGGTTTTCTTTTATATTTAGACCCCTATTTAGAGGAAAAACTATAAGAGATAGAAAAAAACTTTAAATATGAAAGTTTTATGATTTTTACTGAATCATCAGAATATTAGCAAAAAATTATTAAAATACTATTACAATGCCGAAAAATATAAGCAACTTATGTTTTTTTAAATGGAACACCCTGTATTTATTTCATTAAAATTATAGATCTTTTTTTCCTGATTACAAAAATATAGGGTTTGTCTATATTAACTCCAACCAGTTTTAAGATATAAACGATCAAAATTTTAAGAAGTTGTATTTAGTTTCTAGTCTAGAATGCTTTGGAAATTAAAAATGATAAAGGTCTGTCGCCATTGAAAACACATGTTATTATGACATTTTTGTCGTTGTTTGCTTGTATTAAACGAACATTTTGCTACGTACTTAAAACAATAACATGGGATATTCTACAGCAGAAAAATTCGATATTATCCATCTATATTATTCTAATAATAGAAATCCATCTACAACTCTTAATGAGTACCACAGGATATTTCCCAATAGAATTTTACCTTCCAAAAGCACTATTAAATATGTTGTGAAAAAATTTGAAGAGACCAAAAGCTTAGAAAGGAAAAAGAGGACAGTAATAAGAGATGAGCAATTAGATTTAAATGTCTTGCTGTTCTTTGAAGGTAAACATTCTAGTTTATACTAATTCTTAAATCCTACAATAATTACTTAAATGTTGTATTACAGAAAATCCTGAAAATTCTATACCAGATGCGGCAGGCCATTTTAATAAATCCCTATCAAAAATACACGAAATTTTGAAAAAATACGGATATCATCCATATAAATTTTTACCAGTCCAAAACTTAACAGAAGATCACAAGAGACAGCGGCTAGAATTTTGTTTGGATGTTTTAAGAAGGCGTGAAATTGATGGGAATCTTTTAAACAAAATTTTATTTACCGACGAGGCAAATTTCAGCACAGCTGGTATGTTTAACCGAAAAAATAAACATTTTTGGGCAACTTCAAATCCCCACAAAATTCAGCCTGTTAGAATTCAGGGTCGTAGGTCTATAAATGTGTGGTGTGGCATTATAGGAAATAGGGTCATTGGTCCAATAATTTATAATGGGAGTTTAACTGGTCCAAGATATATGGAATTTCTTGAAAATGAGATTGAAAACATTTTGGAAGAGCTTCCTCTCAACCAACACGCTACGCTCATTTGGCAACAGGACGGTGCCCCACCCCATATTGTTGTCCCTGTTACAAGATACTTAAATGAAAAATATAATACGTGGATTGGAAGAAACGGACCAATAAGGTGGCCGGCAAACAGCCCTGACTTGACGGTTCTGGACATTTTTCTTTGGGGCTATTTAAAAAATAAAATTTATTACAATAGGCCAGAAAACGTTCAAGTTCTGGAACAAAGAATTCACGAAGAAATTTGGGTGCTAAATAGGGACTTTCCAGTGTTCATTATGAACGCAATAAATCATAAGTTATTAGGAAACATTCAAAAATGTATATTAAATGAAGGGGGTTATGTTGAAAATCAATAATTTTCTATGGTTCTGCATTTTTTCTTTATTTTGTATTAAATATATTTTAAAATTTCATAAAAGAAAGTATTTTTAATTTTTATTTTATATCGCTAATATCTTAAAACTGGTTGGAGTTAATATAGACAAACCCTATATTTTTGTAATCAGGAAAAAAAGATCTATAATTTTAATGAAATAAATACAGGGTGTTCCATTTAAAAAAACATAAGTTGCTTATATTTTTCGGCATTGTAATAGTATTTTAATAATTTTTTGCTAATATTCTGATGATTCAGTAAAAATCATAAAACTTTCATATTTAAAGTTTTTTTCTATCTCTTATAGTTTTTCCTCTAAATAGGGGTCTAAATATAAAAGAAAACCCTGTACTATACGGTTATAATGAGGTGGAGCACCATCATGCATGTACCACATTTGCAATATTCTATTAAGAAGCACGTCTTCCAATAAATTATTCGAGTTTTACTACAAAAATTGTTAATATTTATCACCATTGAGTCATTCTTCCAAAACAAATGAACCTATAAGGTTACTTCCGATAATGCCAGCCCACACATTTACCATAAACTTTTGTTGGTATCTGTTTTGAATTATTACGTGAGGATTTTCATCAATGTAAACTGTGTGAGTTATTATGGCATCATCTGTAAAACCGGCTTCATCGGTAAACATGATCAGGTAGAAAAATTTGGATTTACGTTATGTTGCTGTATGAAATAGTTGGAATATTGAAGTCTTGCTGAATAGTCATCCGGTTCTTTTAGAGTTTCATGTACAACCCAGTCTGTAGCAGTATTTTGTGTCGCGATCTTATGTTGTTTGAAGGGTTGTCAGCAATATATTGCAATATCTGTTTCTCTACGTGAGAGTATCGTGGTCTCCTGTCGCGGCAAAGATGACCCTGAATAAAAAATTTCAAATTAATTCGTTAACTCTAATAATTACTTTCTAATCATCTTCTACCCTTAGACTCCGATCAACCCTTTGAAAGGTTTTTTGACTTGGCAATGTTCGGATTGGAAATCTTTCCGAATAAAGTCTTCCTGCCTCCAAAGAGTTGAACAGCGCTTCACCATAAATTAAATTCAATTCATATTCTGCGTAATAACTTTTCAGTGTTTAATTTACCAATAATTGCTGAATTTGACACTAAAACGAAATTAAACAATAATATTCGAATGCCTCGTTTCGCATTTAAATTTAATGAAACAATTATTTCGATGTTCCAAAACCGTCTAAATATACATGAAATAAATGAATATAGTAGATATTAGGTATATCACAATGACACTCGTCATTAAAGGGCTTATTTAGATCGACATTTATTGCTCTTCATTTATAGACCGAACTTTTGTTTCATTAAAGTTTTGTTCTATTCAATTCACTATATTTATACAAAAGGGGTATTAATTCAGGCTTTAGCCCACATAGACGATTATTCACATTACAGACTTAAATGCACTCGTTATAAAACGATGAACAAAATGTTATCGCGTCTATGGCTTGTGTGGCATATATCATCCGCCTTAATAATGGTCCTCATTACCGATCATTGAAGAATATACTATTAGGAACGCAATAGGCGATATACATTTCAAAATATGCAAACGTTTTAACTGTATATCACAATTAATGAAAGCGTTATAGCATGGTCAACCGAAACAATAACTAAATCATTGTAATCCGATACATTGTTGCCAGTAGTTAAGTGTGATAAAAAAACAAATGTTTCCCTTATTAAATCAAATTCTAACCTACGTTTCTCTACCTTTGCCCTTTTCTTTCCAGTTCCTTTGATGCACTCTATACGCTCTGCACTGTCTTCCTGTCTTTTAAATTTCTACACCTAAAACACCCTCAGTTCTTTCAGGAAATTTCTGAATTCTTCGGTTTCCTTAAACATTTCATTCCTCTTATTGATATTTATAATCCTTAGAAACTAGGCTGCTAAAAAAAGAACGAACCAAAACACAAATTGCACATAAGACAAATCACAAATTTTCACACTGCACTATGGTGTCTTTTAGACAACACTCACTGACGTAGTTGATGCAGCACAATCACGACGGATTTGTTTCTTCTTCTTACAAGCTTGGAACAATTTTAGGGTTAAATTAATGATAACGATGACCAGTAAGTAGAGCACTGTTTTAACATCCTTCGAAACATTATATTCTGTTTCTTGCATTATATAGTCGTTTAAGTTTATATACTACACCATGTTCCTATAGATATTGTCACAACTTGGGTGGTTGTTTCCCTAACGGGGGTAAATGAAAACCACTCGGCTAAAAAACAATACAGGTCTTTATTAATACTTTGGTACAAACTTTACCAGGCAGCTCGGAGAAAGCCCAGCATGTCTCCGGGGGGTGCAGACCAGTTCGGCACTATCGATTGGGGCTCTCGGGAAGTACTTATAGTTCGATCAGGAGAGGGGCCTCGAGTCAATGTTGACACTTTGGGCACTCCTGTCGCAGGGTAGTTGACCAGGGGGACTTTTGGGGGATGCTTGTAAATCGAGCAGGAGAGGGGCCTCGAATCTATATAGACACTTTGGGCACTCCTGTCGCAGGATGGTTGACCAGTCGTTGAGACGAAGGTGCCGTGTCCATCCAATGTTCGGGTATTTATACACCGAAAGTGCTGATTTTTGTATAATTGAACTTGACATTGGATGGCACAGTGGTCCGCGACCTCGACGCACAGTGGTCTAAAAGTGTGAAAACTATAATAAAAATGTAGAGCCCGCCATTTTGTTGACAATATTGTTCTGTTGATTTACTGTTACCCATCGCTTGTAACAAAATAAACTTTTCGTTTTCCACTGTTCTTAAAGCAGAAGAGTCATGTGATAGTTTGGGTTGAGTTTTTAGAGGGGAAATCAAACAACCATTCTTGATGCAAACTAAACCATTTCTCTATTGTAAAAAGACGGTAAAGTTGGTAAAATTGAAAAGGTATAATCAATAATTATTTTGCTTAATTCGGTAATTACCTTATAGCAAAAGAGTTAGAATCTATGAACTTGATGAACCCGCAGTAATGCTGATTCAAGTTTGCCATAGGAACGATGCAGGGACGGAATAACTTATCAAAAATACTGAAACAGCATGAGGTCTGGAATTAAAAGTGGCATATTTTAAAAATATTTTTTATTCAAAAAAGTGAGGCAAACAAAACTGGTATTTTTTTAAATGGAACACCCTATATCTTACACTATTTTTGGAATCTACATGAAATAACAATTATTTTTTAATAAACATATTATAAGTCTAAACTTAATAGTTTCCGAGATATCCACTTTTAAAAAATTACATTTTTGAACTTTGACAGCTTCAAGCGAAAACGTAAAGTTACTGTTTATGTTGTTAAGAAAGCGACGAAAAAGAATATATAGATCAATATAGGAACTTGTGAAGTTTTTAAGTTATGGAAACAACAAGGTGCATACCACAATTTAGTTCAAGAAATGCGCCTTAAGGACGACAAAAGTAAATATTATTCAATACAAATTCATATTATATATAATAATATACTTAATCAATATTTTTATTTTCATAAAAAATGGAATTCTTAGCTTATGCAGTTTTAGGGACGAGGAATGAATAAATAAATATTAAAATTTTGCCTATTATTCCAATCACTTGCTTTTACCATTTTTTTTATGGGTGACACCGGTTTTGGTTTATTGACACCGGTTTCGGTTTATTTATTTAAAATTGTAATAAAATAAAGATTCAAAGATATTAAAAAAAAATCTCAAAAAAAATTGATAAGGAGGTCCAACTTTTTGGCTTAGCAGCAAGCAAAATTTTGATGCCGTATCTCAAATTCGATTCTAGCTACGACCCTGCCTGTCAGTTTCGGTTGTTTTTGGGATGGGTGATAACCCGACAAGTCACCAAGTTTAGTCCATAGTCGCTTTTCAAATTTCCATTTCAAGGACTATAGAAACATCAAACTTTTTTGCCCTATCGTTGAAGGCGAAACATATTTCTTCCAACTCATTCATTCAAGAACGTCATATAGGAATATAAAAATTTACATTTGTCATAATATATCTTACGAATCGCCGTATTTACAGTGTTCCCAAATAAAGAAAAATACATCGAACGATATTTTTTTGTTAGAACTAAGCAGATTTATTCTGCGAATATTAAAATATATAGTGACAAAAATGTCTCCAATCCACGCCGTTTTTTGTTATAAATTCAGTCGACCTACAAGATATTGGGAGATATTTCTTCCGACCTTATATCTGAAATTCCGGGCCACGGAGTCCCTGTTGAACGCGAAATACATAATTCATAGCATACAAATCTTTTAGACAGATTTGGCGGCATTGTTGCGCTAGTTTCGGCTTTGTTAGGGCTAAATATTTGAAATTGACTCTATAGCCATTATTATACTTAACAACATTTTTATACCATATGTTGGGACCATAGTGTAAAAAAGTGCTACACTGTATTAAAACATCTGCCAATTTTCGAGATGCCCGAGGGTCAAGACATTTGATCATGGATGACACACGTCGCGGGTCGTCCTGAAAGTAAATAAAAAATACACAAAATATTTTCGAGTTGTTAGTAAAACGCATTGCGCGACCCTCATTACATAGATTTACAGTCACCTTAAACAATTCAAAGTGAAAAGGCACGTCGAGCCTAGTGTGTAGAGCACAATAGTGTTTGGACTTGCCAATAAATCAATTTGTTTAAGACAAGAGAGAGAGGTATTTAATTGAAAGTTGTAGTCTATCTGTAAATGATGCGAAATAATAGAGAGTCATTAAATATGTATAACCCATACCGCGGGATCAAAAACAATTTGAGCACCATCCCTTAAAATCTAATGTATTTACATTGATGGGCCGAAATAATGGCCATTCTTTAGGTAAGTTCGCCTTAATTTATGACAAGCTATTGTTATATTTGAAGACTTACCATTGTTATTATGAAAACTTGTATTGAGATAATTTTTAAATCAAAAATCTTAAATAGATTCTAAAATTGGATTTATTATATACACAAAGGTATTTGTAAGATATAAATAAACATTTAAAATATCTTAGTAAACAATAACTAACAATATGTAATGGTAAAGTCCGTTCACAGATTTAAGAGAATGACTTACCGACTCGTGTTGACGCCTGTTTAAAACCAGACTGGGGTCTACAGAGACCCGCACTGAATTGTATTTCAAGCATGGATGATTTGACACAAATAATAAACAATTTTAGATAGAATATATTATAATTATATATAATTAATTAATGCAACTACAGTTTACTCATTTAATTTATTTTCACTGTCACTATCAACACCCATGTTAATAATAAGTATTTCTGTAATATTCCCAATTTGAATGTATGAATTTTTAACAGTTTTAATATGCGAAACACAGTAGTACTCCTTTTCTAGGTTCAGAAATTTAAGCACATCAAGTATGGTCTGTTCACAGATTTAAGAGAATGACTACCTGCCTTTGGTTATCACCCATCATACAATTCTTTGTTGAAAGGGTTTCAAGGACCATAGAGATAATGATTTTATTATCCAGGTAGGGACCGTACTTGGCTTAGTTTACAAAGCCTTATTAAATAATGGGAAAAAAATAAGTAGACAAATCAGTGTTACAAAACCAGTAATTTTATTAGTTCGTGTGAAATAAAAACTCAGCTTTGATTATCCAAATATGTGGCGTCCGTGGATTGGTGAATCTGGTATAGAACAGCCGGAGGGGGTACAGGTACAACCACAGTGCGGAAATAAAAATGGAAGAAGACACTTATTTTTAGATTCTAAAGAGAATATAAAAATTTATACAACTCTCATAGAACGTGAAAAGTTGAGTAAAATGGAATGTTCAATGCCACATTGACTAAAATTTCGGAAAAAACAATATGGAAAATTGCGAATAAACCCACCACCGAAAGGAAAAGGAGGAAAGATTCTGGGACTTGCAAAAAATTAGATCGCAGCGATAAAGATTTAGTCCGACGCAAAATTTATAAGATGTATAAAGAGCATACGGCACAGTACTGGATAATTTACTGAAAAGACTTGAGATATTTAACACGGATATCAATTGCGGTAGGACAACGCTGTCGAAGTGTCTTCAACGAATCGGCTTTAAATTTAAAAAAGTCGATAAACGGCAAGTTATTATGGAATCGCAACGACTTAAGGCATGGCGATTTGAATATTTGACAAAAATTGCGCAGTACAGAGGGGAGAAGAGACCTATTATATACTTAGATGAAACCTGGTTTGATACCATCAAAAGGTTGGGTTGATTCTACTGACAGGTGTAGAACAAAGGCACCATCAAACAGAGGAAAAAGAATAACCATAGCACATGCAGAGTCCGAAGATGGTTAAGTACCAAATGCACTTTCATTGGCAGCCAAGAATATAAATGACTCCTGTTTGGATTACCATAACCATACCAACAGCGGAGCTATTTGAGGATTGATTCGTAAATAAGTTAATTCCTAATGTTTCTCCAAACAGTGTGATTGTTATGGACAACACAAGTTACCACAGTGGACAGTTAAACAAGCACCCTTGTTTAAAAGATACGAAAATGGCACTACAGGAATTTATGTATCAGAATGATACATATTTTCATGAAAGTAGGGTGACTGCGCTAGTAGGCGGCCTTTTTTGATCATTCTATTGTTTTTTAAATAAATCTGTTCATTTAATACTACTTAAGATAATATGATATGTGTCCTTGTCAAGTATAAACATTAAATAAGCGATTAAAAAAAAACATAAATACTCGAGAAAGTACGTTTTTCTGAAAAATATCAGTGTTTTCAAAAGTCGGCCACTTATTTTTAGTAGTCGGCCATGCCTATACCAGAAGTCGGCCGTCATATATTAATGGTTATTTAGCATAGGCTCGTGTTTGCATTTTTTATTTTGTCAATAAAAAGGGGAAAACATATTATAAAGCACAAAAATTAACCTAATCTAGAAACCACCTGGGACACCAGTCACATCCCACATTATTATCACCTTCTGCTTCTGCATCACTATCTAGTTCATCTTCACATTTAGCACAATATTTCTTCTAAGCATTTTTCTAAAACCGTTTCTTTCGTTGGGTCTTTCTTTTTTTTATTAGTAATTTTAACCATTTCGCTTTTTTTTCGTTCTAACTTATCCCTTTTCTTTTTTTTTGCTTCGTCTTTCTCATTTTGTACTCTATCCTTCTTCATGTAATATGTTCTCCAAACATTGGACGAAATGACACTTTTTGTTTTTGGAATTGACTTACGATATCTAAGATATTTTTTAAAAGCATCGGTTGGGGAGGTGGACGTCTGCATCGGCTCTATTGCATGTACGATTATTGATGTTACTTATGTGATATGGATCTGGTGCCCATTCATCGAGGCTTATTGCTTGCGACACGACCTGCGAGCCGGTCCTGCTGAGTTGCACATGGTATACCATAGTTTCGACAATTTTTTCGAATTTTAGCTCCATTTCTCATAGAATCTATCTAAAGCTTTTTCTAAGGACTTTTGAGAATATCTATGGATCTTCCTTTCTGGCCTGCATCGACTGGCTTCGCATCGTCTATAATGTAAAGAAAACATTTTTTCATTAGACTAAAGTGCTTTTAGTCTGTGCCCAAATCCAATTAAAAAACATCCGGCTCGAAGGACCAAATGTGCGGACTCACGTTTGTAACAATGAGCTACACAAAACTTTAACCTGTATGTCCACAAGTCGACTGGTTCAAATTGTTGAAAAATTGGAAAATAAAATCCTTTTTGTATTTTACTGCATTACTCCTTTATTAAACGATTAATAACACTCCTCCTCTGTTCACCCTAGCATGGGCTACAACATATAACAACTTTCAATGTACTTAGAGTTGCGTTTTAGAGAATATTATAAAATAGCAGACAGTTTTCTACATTAGGATTTAACTTGAACATATATTTTTATGGATTTGTACAACGTTGCCACCACTTTAATATGCGGTGTTGCCATTTATATTGCATGTGAATTTAATGTATTTTTCTCTATTTTTTAGCATTTAGTAATTTAGCACCGCAGTAACCGGCCTTATTATTTTTGTACCTAAAAAGTAAAATAAATATATTTGGGATTTGTTACTAGTTATGTAAACATATATTCTTCCAAAAAACATATCTAGTATAGAATTAGTTTAACTTACCTTTAAAATTGCACTGTTTAACCTTCACTGGCATTTGTAAACTGTTTTTGGAGACACAATGACTAACATCTAAGTTCTCGCGCCAATTTACGGAAGTAAGGTTCGACTTATAATAAAAAAATATTGATATATGTGTTCTTCGAAAGTAAAAGAAGATAGCAAATGTAAAATGTAACAAATAGAGCTAAACTCTTGCCAATTTCAAATTATAAGTGATTAAAGTCATTTTTGGCCGACTACTAGAGGTGCAGTGGCGACGCCAGAGTTTTGTGTTAGAGGGGGCCAGAAAAATTTAGGGGGGCACTTGTTTTTACTTTATTGCTTTGCTTTGGTACCCTATTTAAATCAATTTATATCAAAAAAGGTATGGAGGGTAATATTGAGATTCATTGATTAAGGTAATAAGAAGCAGAGAAGTAGGTAGATATAGGTTAAGGTAATAATAAACATTTAAATTAAATTGCTGCTATTCGTAATTATTGCAGTACGCTGTAGGCTTTTTTCATGCGACTTTTGACATTACAGGGGGGGCGGCTAAATTTCAGGAGGGGCCCGGGCCCCCTCTGCCCCCCCCCTGGCGTCGCCACTGTAGAGGTGGCCGGCTTACTAGCGCATCCACCCTATACATATTATTTTTTTGAAACAAAATATCCTATTTTTCGTGCAGGAAGTAACTAGAAAACAAGTCCTATAATAATATACATTTTATTTTTTTTTATTTGCATACATACGTGTAAGTAAGCATTATAAGGTATGAAGTTAGCTTGTCATAGGTATAGGTTCAATGTCTAAATTTTTCTACAAATTTGCGTCGTAAACGATATAAAATATTAAGATATTTCGCGCCTAACCCTATATCTGGAATTCCAGTCCACGAAGTTCCTGCTGGATCTCAAAATACATAATTCAGAAGCTACTATTTGGAACAGATTTGTCGAATTGTTGAAACAGCTTTAGCATTATTAGGGTCAAAGGACCGTCTTATAATTTACATTCAGAATTAAATCGACCGATTTCTTAAATATGTGCAGTTCAACGCCTATCAGGAATTTAGCAGTTCCCGGATCAGTTTATATCGACATAAAATTATGTCTGGAAGTTTATTTTCTTTTGAAACTTTTCTTATGTCAGGCAATTTTTAGAGATATATTTTTATGTTTATTGACCTTTATCTTCTAAACTTCTGATTTTAGTTCAGCTTATTTGCTATATCTGGATAATAATACATTCATCATAATATCATAAATGGAAAAATACTTTGGCATTTTATGGGTTATAAGTAGTTTTATAAGTTCTCTTTAACAAACTTTAGTAGCTGCTAAAAACAACCTTCGGGCATAAAACACTGCGAGTGACTTAATGACATAAAACTTTTATGCCACTCTTCAGTTCTCCGCAATTCGTGTTTATGGGATTATTATTATTCCATACCTATTAACCCCAATCGCATCTTAGTAAAAATTTTATTTTATGAAATGCTGCCAGCCAGATATTGATACTTTTGTAGCGCAATAAGTAAGTTTTTTCAAGACTAGAAACTAAAAGTAATTTCTACCGATCACAAACAGGATGATGCATTGCGATCGTGATATATTTAGGGCAACTTCTCACCACTTAAGTGAGAGCTACAATCAATCAAGTTGCTCTTATACACAGAAAAAATGTTGTTTAGATAAAAAAAATTCCATAAATAATACGACTTGAGCTGGGTACATTAATGATACATGTAGATCAAATTTTGACACATACATAATACAAAGATATTGAATAAGGAATTCAATATCACCTATTAAGGTAAAATTCGCAAATACAGGGCTGCCCAGAAGTCCGGAATAAAATTAATATAGCCTTAACCTGTAACTTTTGGGGAAAATGCTCGGACACGTCATTTTAGTTCTATATATGCTCACATTTTGACGTTATTCGTTTGTTTTTTATAGACATTTGTCAAAGATATGACGACATCGATCTTTTTTTTAAAAGGAAACATACAGCTTGTGATACATCATTTAAAAGCTAATATCTCGTACAGTATGCTCATAAATTTTGACGCGATTCTGTTAAGCTATTTCAAAATGGCGACTGTTAAATATTTTAAAAAAATCCCTATCTAAATCAGCGGGCAAAATAAATCATTGATGTTTTTTTTTACCTTTCAAGGTAAGAAATCTTAATTGTTTCACGTTCTGACATTTTGTGACATTGTGAGCTTGTAAAATTAATTTAGGTATTTCCGAAGTATTATTTTACAATTTTCTAAACAAAAATGGTTTTGTCGGAAAGGGAGCGCACACAGGCGAATTTTCCGAAAATCCTGGCCAAAATTAAGTGTTTGTTTATTTGATATGAAAAATGGTTAAAATTGATAATAGATGCACATAATAGAGAAACAAATTTTTTGTTGAACCGCTGTCAATCTTACAGCCCCTACAAACTCAGAAAATCATAAACTGAAGAAACGGTAACTATTAAGAAAATATATTTATTTTATGATATTCCTACAAATACAAAACCTATATTTTAAACTAAAAAAAATTGTTTACTATTAACTAGATATTTAAATCACTATATTAAAACTTAAAATTACTATAATATTAGAATTAATCGGTATCGCTGTCACTTTCTTCTTCTTTCTCGGTTACAAATGGCTCTTCAAAAAATTTTGAAACTCCTAAAGGATATTTTTTTAATTTTTTTGAGTATAGACTTTTTCATGCTCGAAATAAACGGATCTGATGATACAAGAAGATTGCAAAACATATCTTCCATATTTTCCATTCTAGAAAATTTTCTAGAATGAAATTCGATGTACCTTAATATCTTTATTTCTACACTCTCGAGCTTCTTCGCCAAGTTGTCCAATTGGCAACATAAAATATGAAATAATTTCTGAACTATGAAATAAAATCTTATGTACAGAAGTTGGCATGTTGTACCAAGGATACAAAACTATAAATCTTCTAGCTGTATTCAGGCAATAAATTTTAAACAGTTCGACTTTAATGGAATACCCACTAGATATGGCCAACAGAATTGTTCTAAATCGAGTTATCAGTTCTTTGTCAACCCCTGTAATTTTTGAAGATGTGGCTGCATCTTCAAAAAACCTTCGAGCAGTGTTTCCGTCATTAGTGCTGCCAAATCCAGGCTTTGGCTTATCGACCAAGAGCCCCATTTCTTTTTGAAATAACTCTTGGATTCGTTTTTTGTTATTTGCTACCATTTCTTTATTTTCATTACCACGAGCTTGCCATTGCTGAATTACAAGTTTATAAGAAACGTGAAGCAGGCACTCAAAAAAACGAATCCAAGCTTTCTGTTCGGCCACTTGAACTAAGAAACAAAGCTGGTCTTCCACGGCTTTTGGAATCATCACTCATATCTTGTTCTTTTGAGTTAAAAGAACCAGAAAACTGTACTTCCGAATCCAACCAAGATAAATTTTTGTTACGGAACGCATTCACATTTCTCGAGAATGCCAACCACTTATTGTTGTACTGCACCAAAACGTTTTTTATTTTTGTCTGAGATTCTTCGGACAAATTATCAATTTTCGTTTCAGATGTCACTTTAACCACTAAATAGTCACCTTTTTCTTTAAAGTTTCTTATATTACAGTCTTTTACCCACTCGACAAGTTTATTTCTGGTCACAGAAACATACTTCGCTCCAGATCCTGTAACAAAACAAAAATCATCCTTTATCGGGTGATCGATATTTGTCATAATATCGGAGAACAAAAAAATATATTCAAAGCAAGATCGCAAAATATCGCAATTTTTTTTCACAAAATCTAAAAAGTACTTGTCAAGGTATAAAAGAAATGTAATATTAATGTTAAACTATTTACTTTTTGTCTACGCAAACTTTATAAAATGAAATTGATATGCGATGTTATGCAAGTGCATTAAAAAATTGAATTAAAAAAAATATATTGCACAAGTTTTCAATATTTACCTTTAAAAGGCTTTTACTTACCACCAGCAATAGGCTTCATAACAGTTTTTTAAAATGTTCACAAGAATAAGCACAAAAACGCAATCACAACACAGACAATTTTAAAAGCACTTCTCTCAGATTCAACACTACTTAATATAAATGTCTATTTTCAACTGAAATATCTTCGTACCCAACGATCCTATAATTAAATGGCAGGTAGTTTATGAAACGGTGGAGTTTATATGATCGATTGGTAATGTGTTCTTTCCAGAATTTTAAGGTCGAGTTTTTAGGGTTTTGATCACGTTTTTGGAAAAATTCGCCTGTGTGGAGCGTATCGAAGTCTTGATATTGTTAGGATGTGAAGATAAAATAAGAAGTCAAAGTGAAGTGTGCACTTTATTTAATGCCAAATATCCGGCAAATCAAATTTCACAGGGCACTGTTAGTAAAATATTCCACAAATTTGATGAACATGGCACAGTAAAGAACTTGCCTAGGAATGCACGGCCACGTGTTTCAGGCGACGATGAAAAATTGGATGGCAGGATAATCCGCATGTTTCAACAGTTTCATTGGCTCAAAATCATGATACATCTAGAGGTACTATTGGAAGATTTTTGAAAGCAGAAAAATACCACCCTAATAAAGTATGTCTTGTCCAAGAGCTTTTAGAAGATGACTATGATAGGCGTTTACAATTTTGCGAAGAAATGATGAGACGGTGTGACGAGAATAATAGGTTTCCACAGAACATATTATTTTCGGATGAAGCTACTTTCTATTTAAACAGGGTGGTTAACAGACATAATTATCGTTTCTGGAGTTAAGAAAATCCACGATGGATATTTGAAGCGCATACTCAGCGGCCCCAGAGAGTAAATGTATGGGCAGGTATCATTAATAACCGAATTTTAGGGTAATTTTTTTTGGAAGGAAACCTCACAGCTGAACGGTACCTGGATTTCCTAACCTTCGAGTTGAACCCTGCTCTAGCTGTAATTTTTCCTAACGAAGTAGATCCAGATACACCTAATGAAACAATTTGGTTTCAGCAAGATGGTGCTCCCCCGCAGTTTGGTGTCAATGTGAGAAGGTATTTAGATCAGATATTTCCAGGTCGCTGGATTGGACGACGTGGTACAATTGAATGGCCACCGAGGTCCCCAGACTTAACGCCTCTAGACTATTTTCTTTGGGGATATTTAAAAGAAAAAGTTTACCAAAATAGGCCAAATAATATTGAAGATTTGAAAAACAAAATTAGATTGGAGGCACATAACATACCGGCTGTAGCCATTGGAAATTCCGTCGACGGATTTTACCATCGTCTGGGAGCATGCCAAGTAGAGGGTGGAGAACATTTCCAGCATTTGCCACGTTAAACCACCTCTTTGTTGTGTTTTGTTTTGCTCCGTTACATTTTTATTTTTTTTTGACAAAATAAATAACAAATAAACCATAACTATTGTTAAGTTACAATGTCACAGAATGTCAGAACGTGAAACAATGAAGATTTCTTACCTTGATAGGTAAAAAAAACACCAATGATTTATCATTTCCGCTTATTTAAATAGAGATTTCTTTTAAAACTTTTAACAGTCGCCATTTTGAAATCGCTTGACAGAATCGCGCCAAAATTAATGAGCATACTGTACGAGATATTAGCTTTCAGATTTAATGATGTATCACAAGCTGTATGTTTCCATTAAAAAAAAAAGATCGATGTCGTCATATCTTTGACAAATGTTTATAAAAAAACAAACGAATAACTTTAAAATGTGAGCATATATAAAACTAAATTGACGTCTTCGAACATTTTCCCCAAAAGTTACAGGTTAAGGCTACATTAATTTTATTCCGGACTTCTGGGCAGCTCTGTATAAATATCCACATGCATCAAACCTGGTTTGAGATATTTTTTTTAATTAAGGTAAAGTAGCCTAATGAGAAGACCCCATTGTTTTGCAGTCCAGGGATTAACCACCCAATTTTACCGTTATATACTGCACCGCACGTCAAACATCTCAAATCAACCGCGAACGCGAATGATTTAGATTAAGACCCTTTTGTAGTAACTTCCAAAGATTCTCTTGACATGGAACAACCCCATCCAGGAACTTTATCGGATTCTTCTGAAGTTAAACTAGCTCTTCCAGGGTCCTTAGCGAAGCAATCTTGTCCGAAGACTGCTACCAATGTTATAAGCCCAGTGCAAATAAAATCTCGTGGCAAAGAATCCCAGTGCACGAGCTGGAAGTGCAGCTTTAGTGACCTCATCTCCATACAAGGATGAGCTTATATACTCTGCTGCTTAATGCCATAGAGTAATAAAATGTAGATTTGCAATGATAGGACCCATTAAGAAGGTGGACAACTTAAAGGTAAATTTCAGGTAAATTAGGGTCACCCTAATTAGCATACAATAGAAAGACGAGTTTGCGATTTCGTCGACAACAACTTTCATACAAAAAGGTTTATTCAACGTTACACTCTCCAGTAGCTCCTTTTTCAGCATATCTTTATAAAATGGCTTCTGATTTACAGTAAGCCGAAGAACCCTGTTATATTTTACCAAGGGTATATGCTTCATTTAACCAAGTTTCGTCCATATAATGGATATTTCTGTTTTCCCTTCGCAACTGTCTAACTTCCCTCAAATATCGTCGTCGCCAGCAGATAATTTCGTCTTTCTCTATTAAAAGTGATTTTCAGTTTTGAATTTTTTTCATAACAAAAATTCATTTCCTTCAAAGTTTTCCATAGTTTCTTCTTACTCATGGGTGGAATGAAATCATCCTTTTTATTTCAGACATTATTTTGTCAAATGTAGGTATTTCTTTTTTTAAGTAAAACGAGTATATGATTCTTCTGATAGCAGTCTTTTCATCCTCATTTATTGCAGTTTTTTTTCCTCCTGTACTTCTCTTTGGTGATCTGATGGAGCGCTTTTATCCTCTCGCACAAGTCGGTATATTGTTGACTGTCCGACTCATTTCAACTATTTTTGCAACTCCGAATGTTATATAAAATAATAATTGGACTACACCAATGGAATACGGCAAGGACAACTGGGTTTTATAGTTCAATAACGATTTATTACTCTCTCGCATTAAGCAACAGACTGTAGCAAGTGTGGATAAAAAGGGAAAACGTAAATCCACTAACAATGAGGTCATGAAATTTACCAAAAAAGTAAAATTTTATGAGGCTAAAATCCTTCCAAGCAGGAACATAAAGAAAAATAAGAAGGAAGTAGGTAATTGATTTCTCAAATGATGAAAGCGATTCGAAACTTGTATTCTGCAGACAAACAGGGTGAACAAAACCCAAAATGTTTTTCGATACGCGCACGAAGATTGCGGTGCAGAAGATGTAAACTTCATTTATAATGTGCGAAAAAGGAAAGCATGCAATATTTAGTTTATATGCTATTTGATTATCCACAAAAAATATGTACGGTTCCTGTAGAAAAGGTCCTTTTTTACCGATTTTGACATAACTATTTTAAATTTATTTTGTACTAAGTTAACAAACTATTTATATTTTCGTTATGTATTCCTTATTGCAAATATGTTTATGTTCAATATCGTGTTGAATTTCGGATAAATGTCTTATTTGGCAAAATGTATACTTTTTTAAAAGAAAGGGATCTTTTCTTAAGTCACTTTACCTTATAGTTTAAGACCTATAATAAAAATACATGAATGAGAATACGTTACGTGTGCTCCACACATGACGCGTAATGTTTTTGACATTTCATTTTGGATGGGTAACATACAAGCGGGTCACGTGTATAATAGCATTGATTCTTAAGCCATTGGACTTTTTAAGAGTGGGTTTATATAGTTTATTTATAAGATTATTAAAAACTTATTAATCTTAGTCGCGTCTTAATAAGGATTTCATTTTATTAAGAGCCTCAGCACACTCAGCAGGCGAGCTATTATTGGCATTTCTCCAAAGTAATCGCTTAATTCGTAAAAAGCGCAGCGTAATTTCTATAGATCACGTCGAGGTTAAACTTTGCTGACGTTCAACTCATAATTCTTAAAAGTAAGCGCCGCGATTTTCTAAGATGGTACAAGATATAATATATTGCTTATTTTAGAGGATATTCTTCATACGACGTAAGAAAGTTTACACTTTTATTTATGACATGTTCGTACTTAAAAATATGTGTGCGTATGTGTGATGTTTTACCTGATTGGATCAATCGCGGTTTCCTAATCTGATATGACACACAGCTTAAAAGATGTCGCTTTACGGAGAGTAAAATGTATTTTTTCTACAACCGAACGCAAAGTATAATTTTGCGCTTTCTCTTGGAAAGTAGGACTTTCCGAAGAGCTAGCGTTTTGTTCACTTTGTCGCTCGCTGAGCGACTAAATAACCAAAACGTTCTCTCGCCTGATTACCTTGACAACTATCATAAAACATCTGGTGTTGACGCCGCCTTTATATGCTTGCGCCAAACATAAATTGTTTACTGTATTTCTCCATAGGTTGCTTGGCTCAAAATATGTCAGTTGAAATAAAAGGCTTTTTTCTCACACAAAATATATTATCTATTTACTTCTGGTATTTCATTTACTCATCTTCACATCCGCTCTGCGTACCAGCAAATGCTTTTTACTTTTACAACTTAGTATGGTAACTACTTACTGCATTAAAACAGCTATACATTTTTTACATCACTAATATTACATCACTAAACAAACAGTAATATCGGCATACTGCTTTTTAAAACAGATAAACAGGAGTCGTGTCGTGGTATTCACCGGGCATTCACCGCGAATTGGCCACGTTATTTCAACAGAAAAACGGAGCTTGAGTTGGGCTGTAATAGTCACATTAGTTAGCCTTTCGGGATACTACCGCGAATTTTTCAACCTATTTTATGGCTTAAATACAATAAAATCAACTAAATCTGTGCAAAATGCCGCGAGAAGAGCGTGTGCAAGGCGTGACACGAAACTATACTTAAGTCTGGATATACTTATCACATTAATATATCTTCGGGATAACACCCCGAACTGACCGACTTAATTACTTGGCTTGAGTGCCATAAAAGACAGAATTAGTCTAGACAGCAACGTTGCCGTACTTTCTATATTGATACTTGTTTTGTTATTAAATTAGACAACTAGATAACTGAACCTTTCTCCAACATCTGGTGTTCCTCATATTTGACCCAATTTTGAAAGTAAGCGTTGAGGGGTGTTTGACACATGTCGACAATTTTGTGAGCAACATGTCGGTATTTAAATAAATAATATGTACTTATGCAATTTATAATTTTTATTTTGCAGTAAATACATTTTAACAAACATTTTTACAACAACGCAAGGTGACATTGCCACTCTCGCGAGATAGCCGCGATTCGCTACGCGTCGCGCATCAAACTTCTCGCTGAGAGCGGCAATGTATCGCTTTGCGCTCTTACTACTCAAATAGGTATTGCTGGTATGGTTTTTATCTTCATGCCGTACGTTGTTCCTCAAAAATCGATATCACAGAAAATAATTCGCTTAACAGCATTATTTTATAATCCACAATCATACAGGGTGTCGGGTAAGTATATGGCATACTCTCGGGAGCGTATAGGGGAGGTCCAAATAACCCTAACTTTTCATAGAAACTGTTAAGTGCCCTTTAATGGAGATACAGGGCACCAAAGGGGTACCTTTTCGACTCTAACTTTTGAACCGGCATGTATAATTTAATTAAATTTGAATATTTCATGTATGCCATAAAGACTCATAAAACCATAGTAGAGTAAATGGTTTACATCATCAGGGAAGTCAGGAACGGACTTGCCACCACAGTCGTTAGGCTGAAAAGGTTGACATTTCGGATCACTTAAATGCAAGAATGTTAAAAATGTGCAAGGTTTGCTTCTTCTTGTTTACTTGAGCAGATTTTCGAAATGGTGCTTTGTCTGTACTGTTTTGCATGGAGATTGTCTTCATGCCAGGTATGCAAATTATGGCATTTTATTACTCCGTCTCGGGTGAAACCGGCTTCGTCCATGAAAAAAACAATACTAGTAAAATGCTCGTGAACTTAGACCTTATCAACAGTAAAAATATAATTTCTCTCACCTGACCAATCCTTGTTTAAAAATGCGAAAGATTAGTCTAGGCACACAAATTAACCAAAATTATTATTATCTAAACTGTTTCTTTTAGAGGTTGATAGAATAAAAGGTCTCTTGATTTTGCTGTCCAAGTTTGAAAGCAGTGAAATACAGTCTGTTTTTTTTCTTATTTCAAAAATACATCTATATTTCTATGTAAAATTGAAAAGTTTATTTTCCTGATGACCGATTATTTTTGCTTTACTTTTACTCGTACAACTATTTTAATCGATCAGCATCATCTGATTTAACCAATATATCATCAAAGCATAGCTTAGGCATCCTAAAAATGAATAAAATGAACTTCTAATTAATATTAAAAGGGTTTCATAATGAATGATAGGTACCTATTACACTTATTATAAACCAAAAGTTTTATTTGTCATAAATATAACATTACTAATTTTATTATTAATAGATATTACTTACGCCAATGGTTTTTTTGCGGCAGGTAGTGTTCCAATGACAGTTGACTCAAAACTAAAAGACAAACAAGGATATTAAAATATTTTAAATAATTCTATAAGCCAAACCAAAACTTGACACCTCCCAATCTTACCTGTTAGAGAGGTCGTCTAGAAATAACAAGCCTTCACAGTAACGAGGGTTTGCTCCGTTTCTAACATACATATTTAGCACCATTCACCCTTACTAAAATATCTGCAGGAAAAAAGTGACAACTCTGGATTGTTTCGTAAAGGTTGGTTATCCAGAATACCTACTAAAGAAAACCAAAGTTTTCTTTTTTCAGCATATTGAGGAAACCTAAACAGAATGCTTATATGTTATATATAAAACATCTGAATAAATAGGTACCTAATTAAATTTAGGAATAGGATTTCAATTTTACAGTATTTTACTAGTCGATAACTTTTTACTCATTTACTGTTAAGTAGCTACCATGAGTTATTTATCAATAGTTACTCTTAATTGTTTTTAAGTATAACAAAACTTTTTCATTGTGCATAAAAGTTTTAATAACAATGGTGCTACCACAGCATTAGTAAACAAACCCATTGTTGGATACACCAATGCTTTCTATAAAACAATAACCTAACCATACTTACCGATGAAATGATAAATTTGGATTAAATTGATCCACTTTTTACACACTACACAGGCACGAACCATGATTGTTTATTTCTACACTAATGTTTAGGCAAATACACAAGGAAATCAAAAATAAACTGCCATAAAGGCACAAAAACACATGCTAGCTGCTGTGACACACTGCCAACATCGCAATCGCTACAGTCATTTAAAGAATCTCTCCGGTTGTAAAATCGTATTACAATGTTGCCGTAGGGCCTGATATATATAATAATAATTTCAATACCTTTTTAAGGTTTTTAACAGTATTCGATAAAATATTCGCATAACATCACAAGCATGAATGCATAATTTGATACGCACACCTTAACTTTTTTGTATGTTAGGTTCTGGGCGTTACTGCAATTACTAACTCAATCTTTTAAAAACAGTTTTTCCCTAATATTTCTAACAGACCGATAAAGCCGGCTAAGGTCACATTTTGAGCGACAGAGATGAATAATAAAGAGGGAATGATGATTTGCCAAATCAAAAGATAAACAATTTGGTCTAGTAGTTCTAATGTCTTTGATTTTAATTCAGTAGGTTCAAAAACATGTGTAGGATTCCCAGTAACTGTTTGACTCTTTTCAATAAAGTTGATAAGAATACTTGTGCATACTATAACTTCTTAATGTGAAATAATATTTATGTGATTGCAGTCTTTTTTATGATTGATAGCAATAACTCTATTTCTGTAATAACCCGAGAAGTTTTACCTTGTCTCGTATTTTACTTAAAAATATTTGTGCTTCTAAAGTTTTAATCTTACCAGAAGCCAGTGTCTTTGAAAAAACTTCCTAAAATGTATTAGCAACAGATTAGCTACTTTCAGCATTTTTTTATTACACTGAAGTTTTTACCTGTTTCTATACACAATCCCTTTCAAAAGTTCTTTGGTGCGGTAAACTCGCTTCCATACAATTGCCGAGTGAATGTCCATAAATTAGATGCATGTCAGCATATTCACTGAAGGAATAATCCTCCATTACTTAAGACTTATGTACTCAATTAATCAGACAATTTAGAAGAGTGTTGTCAATAACACAATGTTAACGAGATAAAAACGACTGATGTTTTATTGTAGTATTCTGATTTATTATTATTTTAATATCCTGTTATTGTAAAGGGGCACTTTAGGAATTGTTTTTCTATGAAATTAGGGCTATGTTGAGCTCCCTTATACGCTCTCCAGAGTATGTCATTCACTTACCAGACAACCTGTATAGACATTCATTTTGTAGAATTTTTCCAGATATAACTGTCCTTTGTATACTATTGGTAGTTAATTATTATTGAATTTTTTTAAAAATTGTCCAAAATATATTTTACATTATTGAATTGAAAAATTTCAACTTGTATTCTAGCACTATTTTTAGAGTATTACCTATTGATTAAAAGTTTACATAGGGTAAGATATAGATCCGAATGATAAACAAACGTATCTAAAAGTTATTTTAGTTTACTAAAATTGTTTGAATGTTATAAATTTGACCTTTTGGGTAGACCGCCAAGGGGCGAATTCCGAATTGGATTCGTTAAAATTTAATCGAAATTCATAAACAATAGTTGGGTAGAATAAACTTTTAAATGGGTCTCTTCAGATTGTCGATCGATAAACAACATTTGTTACGGGCTAAAGTATATACATACATAACCGATCCAATGAGCGGAAAGGGAGTAAATGGAGTAAAGGAACTGTTTAAGCCGCGTGTGTATTTTACCATATGCCGCAGGTCACGATGATGCCTGTTTTTGACGGTAATTAATTTGGAATGAAATTCCTTTGTCGAGTTTCTGTTTTCTTTGAGAAATATTTGCTTTGTTATCTTGCCACTTTCTATACAGTGGATGTTTTTAAAGGTAATGAAGTTCAAGGGGTGGGTTTGTTAGCAATCTAGGATTGTGCTGTTATACCGTATAGTACCTCGCATACCAAAAAAAAAATTAAAAAAATACTGATTTCTGATCTGCTCACTCTTTTAATTCCAGCGTTTAATTAATATCATTGGTTATTTTTTTATATTTATTTAATTAATAACGTAATATCTGAATCCTAACCGAACTTTGTTGCAGTGTTGAATAAATAATATAATAATAATGAATAAAACAAATAAGTAAGTTTTTATTTGAGGACAATATAGTGAGCTCGATTATGAAGTTACGATTTAAATATTTAAATAAATTTTGTCATAACACAGACTAGTGAAATTTTGTTTCAAAATAAATAATGATTCAACAGGTTTCAAAAAGATTTATAAAATAATTTCTGAGGCTACCGATCAAAAATAATCTAAAACAATTAAGGGCTTACCAATAAAAAGTGATAACCTTGAACCTTTTACATAGTAAAGATTTGACCAATTACTGTAATGAATACTTTAGTAACATAGGTGTCAAAATGCTTAGTAAAATCAATGAACCAAGGAACAAATCTAATCCACAATATAATGCTCTATCATCTATGTTTTTGACACCGGTAAATGATCCTGATCGGATTGACTCGAAGATAATAAAAAGATTCCATTTGAACTTTATCGAACCACTAAAATACATTATTAACTTATCTTTTAAAACAGGTTCTGTGCCCTCTTATTTTAAGACAGCCATAATTACTCGAATTCTTAAATCCGGTGATCCATGTCTTGTTAGTAACTACCGCCCCATTAGCATAATTATTAACTTTTCAAAGATTTTCGAAAAATGTCTCAAGTCCAGACTCCAGAACTTTCTCAAGTCAAATAACATATTCCTAAATTAGCGTTTACTTAATAAATGAAAAGCAGAAATTCCGAATTAATTCGACAAATCCACAACAAAGTTATATTATCAAATAAACTTAGATGTGATCAGTAATGGGCAAGTACCGGGAATATTGAAATTATAATATCCGATATATACCCAATGGGTATATGGGTATATTGAAATTGGGTAAATATTATGTACTCAATATATGCCGAAGAATTGCAATTTTTTTATATATTTAATGACAGATAGTTACTCTAACAATAATTGTGTTTACGAATGAGAATTGCCGCACGTGGCTACATCTCGTGGCAACCACACGTATCAACCCTAAGTTTATTTGATAATATTACTTTGTTGTGGATTTGTCGAATTAATTCGGAATTTCTGCTTTTCATTTATTAAGTAAACGCTAATTTAGGAATATAAAGTTCCTATTATCGATTTTCTTATTCCGCTAGGCTGGTAAAAGCCCTAATTTATATGTTCAAACAATTGTACCAATTGTTAATATCCCGTCCACATGTGCACATAATTGGTAATACTAAACATTATGAGGAGCGCTGTGGAAATTAATATTATCACTTTAAAATATTTTCTAATTTTAGTTGAATTAATAACTATTATTAATATTGGGTTAATTAGTTTGTTTAATAAAATCCCTAGGACTATTTAGATCTAAATATTGCCTAGAGCAGAAGTTTTATTTTATTCGGGAACAATTGAAAACAGCTTGCACTTACAGAATTAGGAAGCAAAATTAATGGAACTCTTTGAAAGATGGCTGGAAAGTGGATAATAGTATTAAGGGACCGTGAAATATGCGACTTTCAAACGAGACGTATAATACGACCCAATTCTGCAGAAATAAATGATCACTAAAAGAGCTAAATCAAATTTGTATAAATTACAATCAGATAAATAGATTCAATCGAAACAAAAGAACTTACTTCTTACGGTTCAGACTAACTATGCTATACAGGATGTTTTCTAAATACGACGCTTCACTGCGAGACCGAGATTACGGTATTTTAAGAAAAACAGTTTTGTTACTGAAACGTCTCCTTTGGGTGTTAAAAAATTTTTCATTTGTGGTTACGTTTTTCATAAATATTTCGAGAATGCTTTGAAACACTGGATTCAATTTGGTTGAATGTTATTGTGGTGTTGGCGCCGGCGCCGCCTTTATATGCTTGCGCCAAATATAAATTGTTTACTGTATCTACATAGGTTGCTTGGTTCAAAATATGTCAGTTGAAATAAAAGGCTTTTCTCTCACACAAAATATATCTATTTACTTCTGGTATTTCATCTACTCGTCTTCACATCCGTTCTGAGTAGCAGCACATGCTTTTTACTTTTACAACTTAGTATGGTAACTACTTACTGCATTAAAACAGCTATACGTTTTTACATCACTAACATTACATCACTAAACAAACAATAATATCGGGATACACTACTGTATTCTTAAACCTTTGAGAATGTATCGTATCTACGAACTTGAGACTGTTCTTTACAATAGATAAATAGTACTCGTGTCGTGGTATAATAACTATGTTATTCTACCTTCGGGCATTCACCGCGAATTAACCACGTTTTTTCAACAGATAAACGGAACTTGAGTCGGGGTGTAATAATCACATTAATTACACCTTCGGGATAGAATACCGCGAATTTTCCGAACTATTTTTATGGCTTAAATAACATGAAATCAACTAAAACCGCGCAAAATGCCGCGAAGAGACCGTGTGCTTTCTGCAAGGCGTGATATAGAACTCTCCTGTCCGCCCGAAAAGCTAAAACACGTCAAATCTTACTTGCGATATATCACCCTCTTTCTCGTACACAGTAACATTCTGTCATGCTGTTTTAAACCCTGCGCTCAGTCACGTAGGCTTATTTCGCCTTCAGCGAAGCTAGATGCTGGCTTTACTTCGCCGGATTCTGGGAATTTAGTCTGGGCGTTTTCGACGGCGTATTCTAGGAAATTGTTATTGGTTATACGTTTTAGAACTCAACTGTCTTGTCTTGTTTCCATGCGGATTTTTCGCCTCGATGCACCGTATATAGATTAAGAGATTGTAAACGGCGGCGTTGCCATGCTTTCTTTACTTTGACTTGATACCTATTTGTAAGTAAGTCAGTATTTAAAGTACCGGCACTAAGAGTATTTCATTATAATTTCAACATGGCTCAAAATTTCTTCTTATCCTATTAATGTTAATAGGTATTGAAATGGCATGGAAATATGGAAAGATGGTGTAGGATCGAAGGGAATAGGTAGCTATTTGTTAATTCCATCGGTTGACCCTATTTCATGGTTTTAAATGTTTGGTTTTGCGTTAACCCTTAACTGATATCGTGAGATCATGACCGACCCCATGCTCATAAAGTTCGTAATTATTGACAATAACGCCATGACTTTTTCACGAAACGCCTTATATATAAGTGACTGGGATAAGACGCAACTTCAAAAACGTAATTTAAATTTTTTTAATGAAAGTCTAATTACAATATCTCGTATTTTAGGGAGCCCAATAATAATAAGACATAATAAAAATCCAGAGAAATTGTGGGAGACGCGGATCTATTTGGTTTATGGAGAATAATTTTTTGTTTTTTGTTTTCGCTGAATCTGTAATATCGTTTTGTAATATTTGATTAGAAATAAGAAGTTATTTACACTATCCTATATATGTGAACTTAAAAACAAACAAATAAAATTACTTCAACACTGAGGAAAAACTTTTTCTTGTGCGAATTAACATGCTTTATTGATTTTTTTGTTAATTGTGGCGGTACAGCCTGCATTGAAATATATTGCAGAGAAGATGTTAACCGAAAAAAGTTTTGTTAATTCAATAAAAAATATTTATTTCCCGAATATGTTTTAACTTAAACGGAATCTTATTGGGTCAATTAAGTTAATATAAAGTATTAAGGAACATAGTGTTTGCTATAAGCATAACGAAAAACGACTGCTCTACTACGTTATTGTAGAGGCTATCCTGCTCTTTGAATAAGTTAAATAGTTTCAATGCAAAGCAAAATAAAGGGCGGTAGCTTTGCACATTAACCTTATAGTGTGTAAGAGCCTAAGGAGTACTTTAGCAACATTACATGATATCGTAATTAGTTAGTTTACTAATTATAGTAAAAGAAGTGAAGACAGAACGACAAAACAACGCAAGTGTAACCTAATTGACACAATTGTTATGTGAAAACACATTTAATTCACTGAATAATTATCGAATTTGGTCGAATTAAACGTAAGTTGTGATAAAGTAATATTAGTGTTGGTCAAATTTTAATCAAACTTTAATTAAATTTCTCAATGAAATAATTTAATTCGGCGAATAAAATATTTTTTTACTCGTTTTCGATTAAATATTTTTATTGAATAAATTCGTTCAAGGTTATCCCAATTATAAACTCAAACTCAAACTCAAACATTTATTTCTCAGCTCACAAGTAAATACAATGTGAAGAGCCTAGATAGGCTGTGAAGAAAAGAAGAAAACAATTATAGTACCTCATCATTTAAATTAATACATTTTACATGAGCAAGTATTTAAATATTACAATATTGCAAATAATATTAAAAAGGTTCAAATTAGAACAATAATTTATCTTAATTAAGTTATTATAATTTAAACTATGGAATGTGTCTATATTACATTACACATTACATAATATGAACTATTGCCAATCGACTTAATCACAAACAAAAAAAAATATATATACAAGACACCGCAGTAATTATGAGCAAACTACAGCAGAAAGTTATATTCATAAAATTCCTGCAGACTATAGAAAACGTGTGTCATCAGCAGATTCTTAAGTGATCTGCAAAAGCTGCAGAATTGGAGGTTTTCCGTTATGTAACCCGGTAAGTGGTTAAAGATCCTAACTCCCGCATACAGAGGGCCCCTTCGACTTATCTCGTAATTAAAATGTGGGTTTAGATACAAAAGTCTGCTTCACGTATCATACAGATGTACGTCTGAGGCTGTCCTTAGCATATTTTTGTTCTTATGAATTAAACACGAAATTGTAAATATATATAGATTCGTCAATGTGAACAAGTTTTGTTCTTTAAAAGAGTTACGACAAGACTCCAGCCTGCGCAGACCACAGAGACTACGAATTGCTCTTTTTTGAATAAGAAAAGTGTTGTCGGCATTTGAGGAACAACCTCAAAATTCAATTTCGTACTGCAGAATTGAATAAAAATATGCATAGTACACCGTTCTAGCGAGGTTAAATCCGAAATTTTTTTTTAATATTAGAAATTGCGTAAACAGCAGAGCTCAGTTGTTTATTTACATGTACAATATGCGACTTCCAATCCAAATTTTGATCTACAAATACTCCGAGAAATTTCGCGTGCGTGACTGAGTTGATAAACCCATTATCTGTATTTAGATCTAGTAATCCTATTTTTTTATTGGGTTGAATTACGAGGTTAAATGTTTTTTTCTGAATTTAGTATAAGTTTATTTGCAGTGAACGAGTCAGCGATTTTTTCAATTTTTACAATAGCTTCGTTTTTGAGTTCCGTCGATCGACGGTGAATGTATCAGCAGGCTGGTATCATCTGCATACAATGAAAAGTTTATTGTGGGAAAATTTGCTACTAGATCATTAATATAAAGTAGAAAAAGTGTTGGTGCAAGAATGGAGCCCTGCGGGACGCCCCTTGCTAGGGTACTCGCATTCGAAATTTGTTTGGCCACGATATTCACACGCACAGTTGGGATCTCGACCACTAGTTTGCAATTTTTAGGGTACGACGAGAACCAGTCATTAGCGGAGCCTCTGATGCCATAATAAGAAAGTTTATTAAGTAAAATATCGAAATCCACGCAGTCAAAAGCCTTAGACAAATCGCATAGGATTACCAATGGAATGTTTTTACTTTCTAAGATTTGGTTTATGCTACTAATTAGTTTAAATGTAGCTTTGGTGGTACTTCTATTTTTACGAAATCCATACTGGGAATCAGTAAGAATCTTTTTGACCGACATATAATGAGTAAGTTGGTCATTTACAGTGGATTCTATAATACTTTTGAGATGGCCGGTATGAATAAAATGGGTCTATAATTTGATACGACAGTTTCATCACCCTTCTTAAAAAGATGCTTGACAATACTAGTTTATACTGATCAGAAAAAACTCCACTACTTATAGAGCGATTTATTAAAAAGATTAGTGGTGATTGCAGATGTTCAATAGGTATCTTTTTCTCAGTGAATAAATTAGCTTTATTTTTGTTTTTGCTTTCATGCTCTACATGTTTAATTTGTAGTTGTGTTGTAGTAAGTGTTAAACTCGACCTTACAGTACAAATTACGAGACTGGAAAACACGATATCAGTTAAGGGTTCAAATAAAATACTGTAAAATGTAATACAGATATTGCAAATGTAACAAATAAAAATCCAGTACGATTCAAAGACCTTAATATACTGATATCGATCTTGTATGGCTATGACTCTAAATAAAACCTAAACGCGAATTATCAAGCTATTACCCGAGCTTTAGATGTTGGAGATTAAACTCTAAATATTAAAATTATGGCAAGATAAAGTAAAAAATTTCCACGGAGTGGAACATTGCGCATTCAGACTTAATTTGTGTTTCGCCTCCAGGAAGCAATTCTGGACCGGACACACCAATGATTTGAAAATGGAGGAACAAGATTAAAACAACATGGGGAAACGTTGGAGTGCTAATATACTTGGAGATGGCCACATTAAGTAAAATGTGAAGCCGAATAACATGGGTGTAATAAATAATAAATAACAATAGTAAATCTATAGTATAATCAAAAAATGGCAAAACGGCCTTTCATGATGAGGGAACTACCCAGTAAACCGTGAGCATAGTAAATGGTTATGTGGAAAAACACGAAAAACACTCCGCCGTTGAAATTCATGAACTCAGTTAGTATTTAGAATAGAGCAATGTTAGATGATTCCAATTTTCCTAATTTCTAATTGCTTTGTAGTGAAGATGTCGTAATTAAAATTTTTAACGTACGTGTTCCCCCGGGATCTTCATCGATCGACTATGGAGAAACTGTAATTAGGAAAAATCTAAAAAGTTTGGTGCTTATTTATTCGCATTTATTCCTCAAACGACTATACAGTAATATGGAAACGTCATATTAAGATATAATAATAAGAATGGCAAAACATATGTATAAAATTAGGACATTATGGAGACTCTGCAATATAGTAGGTACACATATTATATAAAAACACAAACACAAAAATAATGACTATAAAGCTAAATCTTGTCGTTAAAAAAACTTTTCAATTATGCAAAAATCCTTACCACTTAAAAATGATTTCAATCTACTCCTGAACCACTTATTACATCCAGCAGAGGTAATAGCAATCGGCAATCTGGAGTATATTGTCAATCCCAAATAGCTGGGCGTGATTTTTGACCAAACCGTGTTCTATCTACAGCATAGCAATCTAAAATTATCCCTATGTCGCGTATTAACGCAGTGTATTTGGCTGGCCTTCTTAAACCGATCTCTACTAACATACGCCCACCCTGTAACCTTCAGAATGTATACGCAAGTCAATGTCAAAATGCCCAGGCGTTTAAACAATTCCCTACAGTCTATTAACTGCAGCTAAAAGTATCTGTTGCCGTTTAGTGCAACACCATAAGAAAGTCTATACTCGACCTGAGAGTGGTACATCATTAAAAGCTGTCGAACATGAAGAACCTCCCTCAGATTAAGAAAGGATTATATACCATGAAATTGAGCCTGGACACCAAATTAGAACAATGTAGTTTCCAGTTTCCTAAAAATTACGGCTTGAACATAGCCAATGTAAAATATTATAGTTTTTGAATAATTAATGTTTCCTAAATTTCATAAATAGTGTCACGGATAGAACTTATATCCAATCTTGACACATTTACAACTCTCTTTAAATGAGAACGTTTCTTTTTAGGTGATTCTAATAATTTATTTTCCTTACCTGTTGCTGAAACGGGGCTTGCAGTGGAGATGTTCATATTTAGGGTAGCTGTTACACGCAACCTGAACTAACCTTAACATACTCTTTAAAGTTACTTATCTAACTGCTGTCAAGGGTAACAATGGGCCATTGTTGTTAAGTTTTTGATTGAAATAGCTTATTAGAGAAGCTACTAGCTCTTTGCACCGGCTATTTAAATGCTTCGGCATTTTTCAGAAATAGTAAACAGTAGACAGAGATATGTATGTGCAGTGCACTTTTGTTATCCTTAAAAGAACGGGTTTTTAATGCTATTTATGAATAGATCTGTAGTTTTGGTTAAAAAATAGACGCACAACAACATAAAATCACAGAACAATAAAGGTTTGTTTTTCACCAAACATAAACAAACCATCAAAACAGTTCTGTTGCCAACTGTCGGCCAATAAAATTTAAATTATATTAATTGTTACAAGTTTATATAAACAAAATATTTGCTACAAGTGGGTTCGTATCAAGGAAGAATTAAGTTTGTAGTACATTCAATATCGCATGAAATTTTAATATTTTTTGCCCACATTTAATTTTCTTATATGTATTATCATACGGATATTTACAATTATCAGCTTATTATTAACCAGAACTATACAGGGTGGCGCATCGAAAACGAAACAGAGTCATTTACTGGCAGCTCAGTTCTTTTTTTGAAAAACGCTCAGACCCGTCGATTTTGTTTTTGAGGGGGACACAATATTGGCAAAAACGTGCAGCCGTCTGGACGGGGGTGGCACCACCCCTAAAATCTTATATGGGGGGTCAAGTGATACCTTATTTTAAAGTTCGTCCTGCAATTCCCTTTATAATGATGTAAAATTCTTAGTTCAGTAGTTTTGGAGGTTTATTGATTTAAAGCTTAAATAAAACTCTAATCCATCATCATTAGTGGAGATCAATACATTTGGCAGCAAAGTAGTGTACAAATGAAAAATGAACCGACCCGTCAGCCAAGTAAATGTTGGAAATGACCACCATGACTCTCCATGCAGTAATAAAGATTTTGCTCAAAACGTTGCCGCACGTTTTGCAATATTTGAGGAGTAATCATTCACAATTCTTTGCCGCAAATCTTCTAACGATGTTGGCTGAGTAGCATAGATTTTGCTTTTTAGGTGACCCCACAGATAGAAATCCAAAGGTGATAAATCTGGCGATCTTGGGGCCCTTCAATGGCACCTCTTCTACCAATCCATCGACCTGGAAACGTCTGATCTAAATATTATCGAACACGTAATGCGTAATATGGTGGGGCTGGTGCCCTGTTGGAACATCAACCTATTGGCAATGTACAGCCGATCATTCTGATTTTCAATTATGGCTGTTAATGCAGGATCTATGGCGTCTTGCAGTAATTCCAAATACATTTCACCGGTCAAATTTCCAGGTAAGAAAAAAGGACCAACTAAATGATTGCCAAAAATACCAGCCCAAACATTTAATTTTTGTGGCTGCTGTGTGTGTACCTCACGATAAATTCTGGGATTAGAATCAGACCAATATCGGCAGTTATGACGATTTGCTACGCCATTTAAGAAAAAGGAACATTAGTCGGAGAAGCAAGGTTGAATAGAAAATGTTCATCGTTTATAATTCGTTCACTCATATCTTCACAAAATTGTAATCGCCGATCAAAATCGTCTTCATTAAGTTCTTGTACAAGGTGAATCTTATACGGATGAAAACTATGGGCCTTTAGAATCCGTTGGATACTACGTCGACTAACACCACACACAGTATCCAATTTGCTGGTCCTTAACGTAGGATCTACATAAACTTGCCCTAAAACCCCCACTTCCATTGCTTCGTTCCTTATGGGATTTTCAATGTTGCGTTTTTTATTGGCGACTGATCCAGTTTCCCGAAATTTAGCTACAAGTTCTAGAACATATTTTCGATGCACGTTACTGTTCTCATGTCGCTTATAAAATATTTGTGCTGTTCTATTAGCGCACTGATTATTTCCGAAAAATATTTCGATAATTTTAACCCTTTCTGCCGTGAAATATACCATGGTTAATTTATGTATAAAGCGTTAAAAGGTATTTTAACAACAAAGTTTGGTCGAATCAATCGCAGACTATGTACTAAATTCCTATTTAAATTAAGTACGAGAGATTCCCTTCTTATCTCTGTTCAAGAAACAACTTTTTTGCAACAAAAAACGCTCCAACCGCTATTTTCAACACCAAAATGATAAACAAACCATGGGCGTAGTGAAGAAAAGCATTTACTTATGTAGTAAATCCTTTTACTGAAATTTCTTCTGAAAGAAGTACAAACTAATCTGATGTACCTACCTATTAAAGTCTACTTTAAGCTTTAAATCAATAGATCTCCAAAAGTACTGAACTGAAGTACATGAATTTTACATCGTTATAAAGGGAATTGAAAGGCCTTTAAAATAAGGTATCACTCGACCCCCATTTCTGTTTAAGATTTTAGGGGTGGTGCCACCCCCGCCCAGGGGGCTGCACGTGTTAACGTGATTTTTTGCCAATTTTGTGTCCCCCTCGAAAACAAAATCGACGGGTCTGAGCGTTTTTCCAAAAAAGAACTGAGCTGCCAGTAAATGTCTCTGTTTCGTTTTCGATGCGCCACCCTGTACTGTGGGGCGCTTACGGAAGAAATCATTTATTCATTCATTCATCCTGCAAACGTTGCGTATGCGAAGCAATTCAAATTGGCTCGGAATGTACTCCAAGTTTCTGCAACTAACTTGTCGTCAGAAATCGCTTTTTGTATAAATAATATTGCATTCATTTGTTTGTTTAAAAAGCTCGTATTGTTGTCTGCCTCGTGGAATCCGCATAATAAGATGTTAAAAATGAAACACAGTAATATAGTATGCAGCAAAACTCCGCTAGAATAATACTGTTTTGCATAACATATCTACATATAAATGTAGTTTATATAATTAAATTAAATCTTGGGGTTTGGCTTGAGTTTTTTTTTAATTACCGGAACTAACATGTTTTGCTGACAAAAAAATGTAAAATATCCCGAGTTAAACGAAAAACAAACAAGATGCACTTACGCAGAAGCATAAAAGCGGCTTGATTTAAAATAAACGTAAATATGTTCTTGCTGGAAACTCCTTGTTTTTGTGTTTATGATATTTCTATGCTCAAGAGGCACAAAATGAATCCCTGGTGGCTAATATTTTAATTAAAAGTACATTTTTTAACATTTTGTTGTTATTTATTTACCAATAGTTATATTATATTAAAGGGACAACTGTGTTATCGCAAAGAAAGTTACCCTTTAACTGAAGCGTTAATTTTAGTGAGCGCGAAATAATAAAATGCACTGATGTACGGCTGATTCCTGTCAGGAAGCACTAACTACCTTGCCTCGCAAATGCCCTAGTTTTTACTTCATATCTGTTTGGAGTTGCCACAGTTTCATTAAATAATTGTTTAAAACAACTAAATTTTGAGTCGTCGAAGAATATACAGGGTCCTGCAACAGTGCGTCGGGCTTCCATAGCTCCTTAATGAATTAAGTTAGAAATTTCATTCATATGCGGACTTATACTGTATCATAGAGTGTATTTCAGGAAAATATTTTTGCATATGCAGGGTCGCCCAAAAAAGTGTGGTAGCATAATGTTGAATTTTGTTAAATGGGACACCCTGTACTTTCTTGCATATTTTGGTTTGTATTATTATCCTTTATAAATATCTATAATTTTATGCAATTTGCTTTGGTACTTTAAGAGCACTAAATTAAAAACTATGATAAAAAAATTTAGCAGCTCTGAAAAAAAACCAAAAAAAAAATCTGAAAACATTTTTGGTAATCACGGCATTGTACAAAAATAATGACGAAGAGTCCAGAGATACGATGAATTGAAGATAGAAATAAAGGTCTGTCTTTACCACCAAATAACTTTATTTGCCCCTCTAGGGTAGAAAACAAGGTTTATAAAAATACATGAAATGACGATGAGTTAAAATAAATTTCTTAATGAATGTGTTGTACTAGTTTCGACTTTAGAGAAAGTCATCCTCAGCAACTAACCATTTAAGAAATTTTTATATGTAAAGAAGTTAAAACAATTGGGGGAACAGAGAGGTGATTCAATAATACAATACAATATAATGCAGATTATGCAACCTTTGGAATCGACAGGAGTTTAGAATAAGAACGATGTATCTCCATTCTAAACTCCTGTCGATTCCAAAGGTTGCATAATCTGCATTATATTGTATTGTATTATTGAATCACCTCTCTGTTCCCCCAATTGTTTTAACTTCTTTACATATAAAAATTTCTTAAATGGTTAGTTGCTGAGGATGACTTTCTCTAAAGTCGAAACTAGTACAACACATTCATTAAGAAATTTATTTTAACTCATCGTCATTTCATGTATTTTTATAAACCTTGTTTTCTACCCTAGAGGGGCAAATAAAGTTATTTGGTGGTAAAGACAGACCTTTATTTCTATTTACAATCTCGCCACAGAATATGGACTACTTCTTAAATCATGAATTGAAGAGTTTTCATCAATTTTATACAGGGTGTTCTAAATAAGGTTTCAAAAATGAGTCATGAAAACTCATTTTTCTCAAATTTTTCAAATGGAACACCCTGTATATTTTTAACCAATGTAACGTAGAATTATAAATAAATATTTTTTGCAATACAAACATGTAGGTTATTTCTAACCGTTTACGAAATAATTGCAAATTTCGTAAATTCTGTTGTGTCTTCTTCTTCTTATGGTGCCGTACGCTGCTGTAGCGCGTTGGCGTTCACGTGTTCACTGGGTAATGTGAAGTGTGCCATCTTCGGCTCTTCTGAATATCGGGGCGGCATCTGCGATGTTACACCAATTGCGGATATTGCGAAGCCATGAATGTTGTTTTCGGCCTGGTCCCCTTTTTCCCTCGATTTTTCCCATAAGTATAGTTTTAAGTAGATTATACCTAGGACCTCGCATGATATGTCCTAGGTAGGATGTTTTTCTTTGTTTTACAATATCTAGTATCTGCCGATGTGTGTTTGCTCTTTGTAGGACTTGTTCATTAGATATATGGTCTACCCAGGGAATTTTGAGTAGTCTTCTCAAGATCCACATTTCGAAGGCCTCGATTCTGTTAAGAGATTTGGCCTTTAGTGACCAGGTTTCCGCTCCGTATAGCAGTATAGGCCATATATAGCATTTAACAACTCGCAGCCGGAGATTTAAGGGTACTTCTTGCCGTAGGAGGTAGGTATTAAACTTAACAAACGTGCTTTGAGCAATAGCCACACGTATCTCTTCATCATTGTCCCACTTGTCGTTCAACGTGGTGCCTAGATATTTAAACTTGTTCACTCTCTCAATCTGTATGTTGTCGATGTAGAGATGTGCGTTCTCATGATATTGTCGACACACTATCATCAGTTTGGTTTTACTTATGTTGATACTAAGACCAAAATCCCTTCCCATCGCATTTATAGCACCTACGGTCGCTTGTAGGTCTTCCATATTATCTGCCAATATAGCTGTGTAATCGGCGTAACGCAAATTGTTGATGGGAATGCCATTTATCTTAATTCCTCTTGGGTTATTTTCTATTGCCATTTGAAATATTTTTTCTACGTAGATATTGAACAGCAGTGGGGATAGTATGCAGCCTTGTCGGACCCCTTTAGCTATAGTTATGTTCTTTGTGTGTTGTGAGTCATGAAGTCGGAGCTTTGCTGTTTGGTTCCAGTACAGTTTGTGAATTATTTGTATATCCTTTTCATCGATACCTGTCTCTCGCAAGGTAGGTAGCAGCAGATCATTTCGTACGTTGTCGAAAGCTTTTTGGTAGTCGATGAAGCAAATGAAAACGTCTTTTCGTTGATCATAGCATTTCTGTACCAGCAGCTGCATGCAGTATAGGGCTTCTCGGGTGCCTAAGCCATTTTTAAAACCAAACTGAGTTTCGCCAGACTTTTCTTCGCACTTTTGGTATATTCTCTCATGAATTATTTTCAGGAATGCCTTTAGTGCATGGCTCATAGGGCTGATGAGTCGATGTTCTTCACATGTTTTTGCGTTTGGTTTTTTAGGGATCGCGACAAAGGTAGAAGTCAACCAATCGCTTGGGATCTCGCCACTGTCATATATGTCGTTAAAAAGTTTGCACAATTTTTGGTGTTTACTAGTCTCAATACTTTCGTATGTATATTATCCTGTCCGGGTGCTTTTTTGTTTCTTAGCGTTGAAAGTGCATATATGACTTCCGATTCTAATATGGGTGGTCCAGATATTTTATTTGAATCGTTGCTCGGCGCTATAGTACGCACGTCTTCAAATAGACTCTGTATATATGTATGCCATGTTTTACAAATGTCCTGTGTGTGTGGGTTCTGTTGTGTAAAAATATAAAAAGAACGTTTATTTTATCAATTAAACATATTATATGCCTAAACTAATATAATGAACTACAGTAAATGTTCAAAATGTCTTCCATTTTGATCTGTGCATAAACTAATACACTCTTGAAAAGATCTATTAAGTTCCCTTAACATTTCTGTTGAAATAAAGGGGGATTTACACGGTTCCAGTAGCTGGAACAAGTACTAAAGCTAGTAACTAAATAAAATTTGTTTTTGTTCAAGTGGTTTTCTACACGCATTTTAGTGTTTTGAAATAGTTCAGATAAGTTGAACACTTTTAAAATGGCGGCAAGTACAGTTGTTAGATTATCTGTTCAAAAATGCGTTTTGAATATATGTGGAGATAATTATCTAATATTTTATCAGAAGAAATTAACAAAGAAAAACTGTCCATTTCAGTAAACCATTTTACATTTGGCACATAAATACTTTCTGTTCCAGCCCCCGATTTTTTGGAATCTTTAATTTTTTTCTTTTCGTGGGAATAGGTGGATCTCAATGCTTTTATTTTGTTTTTTATTTCGTTTACCCCAAAACCTTCAATCCCCATATTATCTTGTATGATTATAAGGGCCGCATTCCTTGCTTGCTTGTTTTTGTAAAGTGAAATTTTTGTGTTTTAAAGACACAGTTTGTCTCGATATTCTTGCACAAATTTAACGGTTGTTTCTTCAGTCCAACGAGACGACATTGCAATGTAATGCACTGCGCTGCTATTCAAAACTAAAACCCTACTAATATACTTTACTGAAATCGACTAAGCTATTCTGTCTACACGCGTCCAGTTCGCTTCAGCCAGTCGAAAAACAAGAGTGGGGGAAGCCACTTGCTCAAGTAAATAGAACAATAGAACCTGCTTCTATTCACTTGACACTTGACTAAACTACTGACTAAAAGGTTTACTTGCTCAAGTACTAAATCATGGAGTCTACACGGTTCCATTAACTAAATTTTAGATAGTGGCTTTAGTACTTGTTCCAGCTACTGGAACCGTGTAAATCCCCCTTAACAGCAAAAGAATGTATTAGTAAAGGTTACGCATAAAAATCTTGGTAGGCTTTGAAATACGATAGGGATTCTATTTTGATTAGAATGTGACAAGTTTAACTAATTCAAAAAAGTTGTCATTTAAGGCTAATAGTACTTAGCGCTTAAGCATATAGATATTAAAATTAATTTTAGTAAAGAGGAGTTAGTTGATATAATTTTTGCACTTGGCGAGAGCTTGTTAGCAAGTACAGTTTACGCGTCACGTTATCCAGAGAGAAAGGAGCCTGACGAAAAAAGTAATTTAAAAGATTATTATTAAGATTTGTTAAAACTGAAAATGTCGTGTACACAAAAGAAGAAAGAACAAAACCTGTCACCAACGAGGAAAAAGAATTAGAAGTATTATTAACAGTTACTGAAGATCCACATATAAGCCAAAATAAAATAGGGAAAGCAGTAGATATTAGCGAAAGATCTGTACAACGAATTTTAAAAAAGCAGTTTTCATGCCTACCACATTCAATTCCATCAAGCTCTTAGCGATAGAGATTTTCAAAATCGACTCGAATTCTGTGCCTGGACAAGAATGAACTTTCACTATTATTCCACAGAAAATCCGCGATATATGAGACAAATCGATGAGCAGCACCAGTGGTCTTTGAATGTGTGGGGCGGAATTATTGGTAATACTGTGATAGGTCCATATTTTTTTAATGGTCATCTTAATGGGCCCATGTATTTAAACTTTTTACGAAATAATTTACCAGGCTTACTGGCAGACGTTGCTCCATGTATTAGGAATAGGATGTGGTTTCAGCAAGACGGAGCTCCGGCGCATTTTTCACGGGTTGTGAGAAATTACCTTGATGATACCTTTCGCAACCAATGGATAGGTAGAAACGGACCTACACACTGGCCTGCTAGATCGCCAGATCTAACAAAGCTTGACTTTTTTTTATGGGGACATGTAAAGCAAATTGTTTATAATAATCCGCCGGCAACTGTCATTAATATGCAGCAAAGAATTAGAGACGTGTTTGGTAGTATACCACCTGAAATGTTAAAGGAAGTAATTAGAGCGTATTAATTTATGCACAGATCAAAATGGAAAACATTTTGAAAATTTATTGTAGTTTATAATATTAGTTTAGGCATATAATATGTTTAATTGATAAAATAAATGTTCTTTTTACATTTTTACACAACAGAAATTACGAAATTTGCAATTATTTCATAAACAGCTGGAAATAACCTACATGTTTGTATTGCAAAAAATATTTGTTTATTAATTCTACGTTACATTAGTTAAAAACATACAGGATGTTCCATTTGAAAAATTTGAGAAAAATGAGTTTTTAATGACTCAATTTTGAAACCTTATTTAGAACACCCTGTATTAAATTGATGAAAACTATTTGATTCGTCGTATCTCTGGACTCCTTGTCTATATTTGTGTACAATGCCGTGATTACCAAAAATGTTTTCAGATTTTTTTTTGGATTTTCTTCAGAGCTGCTAAATTTTTTTATATTAGTTTTTAATTTATTGCTCTTAAACTACCAAAGCAAATTGCATAAAATGATAGATATTTATAAAGGATAATAATAAAAAACAAAATATGCAAGAAAATACAGGGTGTCCTATTCAAAAAAATTCAACATTATGCTACCACACTTTTTTGGGCAACCCTGTATATGCAAGAATATTTTCCTGAAATACACTGAATGATACATTATAAGCCCGCATA